>CM052801.1:8825959-8917689 GCA_028533885.1 Nasua narica | reverse complement strand
GCAACAAATGCTGGAGAGGATGTGGAGAAAGGGGAACCCTCCTCCACTGTTGGTGGGGATGCAAGTTGGTGCAGCCACTTTGGAAAACAGTATGGAGATTCCTCAAGAAATTAAATATACAGCTACCCTATGACCCTGCACTTCTTTTATTTTTAAGCTATTTTTTATTTAAAAAATGTGAATTATTTTGGGGGGAGAATTAGGTTGATATTATTTTGGTCGTCTCTACTGAGATGTAGAAATTGTACCAAATAAGACAGACACAACATTATACTAAAACATGAAAAAAAATTTTTATCTCTTTTACTCTGGCTCTCCATCTATTTTGGTGGGTCTTACAGAATTAAATATTTTAATTGAAACTCGAGCTTTTCACTGGCAGGTACCGCCTACAGCATATCAGATATGCTCTCTTCTACATGCATGCAT
Organism: Nasua narica; assembly: GCA_028533885.1. Taxonomy (NCBI): domain Eukaryota; kingdom Metazoa; phylum Chordata; class Mammalia; order Carnivora; family Procyonidae; genus Nasua; species Nasua narica. Next base: position 8,917,260 of record CM052801.1, on the reverse strand, counting down.
TCAGGGGACCCCTGCTCCTGTTTGCACAAGGTAAAGAATAAAGCTTCCTTACAAGGGCCCTTACTTCACTGAGAGCAGAAGGCTGAATACCCATTTCTATACTAAAGGCAAAAATAAATAAATAGATAGATAGATAGATAGATAGATAGATAGATAGATAGATAAAATGAAGCACAGGAAGCCAGTCTCCGAAAAACTCATGTCCCTTCTTTATTCCTCTCATGTTCAGTTCACCTTGCCCATAAAATGGCTCTCAGGTTATACCTTACTCAAAGTTTGAATGACTGATAGAAGCAGACATTCTAAACTGTTTCAGTTACCCTTACATGTATCTCTCCCCTATTCCAATGCAAGATCCATAAAGCTTGGGACTCTTTTTTTTTTTTTATCACCTAAAATAGTGCTTGGCACAGAGTAGATATTCAGTAAATATTTGTGGAACAAATGAATGAATCAGCATCCTAAGGCTGTGGAAATGGGAAAGGAGTGTGGATTTAGAAGAGAGGAACCTGGTCACCAGAGCCCAGAGGGTGTTGCCAAATTATAAGACAGGCAAGGGAAGCCAGCAAAGCTTGCCTGCCCCGTTTGTAGGTTGCTAGCTGGTTCTTACTAGAAGTGAGGCAAATCAAGCTGAAGGAAAGTCAGGAAGCTCAGTCCACCTGTCCTTGAGCGTTGGACAGATAGCTGGGTCTGTGGCCAGGACTGTTCTCACATAGCTAGAGAGATGCAGATGAATCATTTAACTTTCCATTGTTAGGGTAGACGGAAAGCTCCCTGACTCTTGAAGCAACTACTGGTTCATAAGGAACTCAGTGTTAGAATTGGGAATTTATTCCCAGTGAAAGATTCTTGAAGGGGGGGAAAAAGCCACTTGAAAAGAAAAAGAATTTTCAGGTAGAAATACAAATTTTAATGAGTGATCTGCTTGCCTGAAGCAAAGATTGCTAGTGTACTATTTTGGGAGAGTTGATTCTAATGGTACAGTAGTCTGTCTTGCTTGGAGAGGAAGGACAAAGGGATACTTTCATGTTTTTCAGGGGAAGCAAAAGAGTCTCTGGTATATTACCATCATTCCTCTGTTAGGGATCACGTTTAGCATACTCTGTGTAGCACACTGCAAAACCCCGCAGAAGGGACAGGACTTATGGTGAGGTTTTTTTAAGCATTACAATGCTTAATAAGGGAAAAATAAAAACTTAAGTGATGACAATGATAGTATTAATAATCATAATTCTCTGAGCACCTGCTATAGGTCAAGTACTCTTATTATTTTACAGTCAAGGGATACCATCATGTAAGGCAGTGTTCTCTTTGTTTTTGAGATAAGCAAATTGAAGCTCAGAGGTTAAGCCATTTTCCCAAAGCTACAAAACCATTAAGTGACCAAAGTTAGGTTTGAACCCAACTTTAATTGATGTCAGATCCATTTATTTATTTTCCACTCTACTACATTTTCTCCTTGCAGGGGAGGGGGGGGGACTTAGTAGTTTATCATCCTCTTTTGTTTGCAAAGTCAACAGAGTGAGTTGTAGATACCTTAGTTGCCCTGTACCTGCTTGGGGGTACCCCTTTCATTTTTCTTCAGGAATCCAGACTTCTCATGATCAATTCTTTTAAAAACTCCTCTAGCCTCTCCTGGTAGCTTCACAGAGTAGAAGTGTCATTGACTGGGGATCCAGGGACCTAGGTGACCCAGCTTACCCATAAAGAGCTATTTGACCTTGACTAAATCTCTGGCCACCCACAACCCTATCCTATTCAAAATTTTTATGATTCTAAACTATAAGTGAAGATGACCAGATTAAAGGATTTCTTCTTATAGGTGAATTTGCATTCTTGAATATAGTAAAAACTTTAAATGCCAATAATAATGCTTCTTAAAATAGGAACTTTCTGGCTATCTGGGTATACAGGTGACAGATTTATTGTCCCCATTGGGCTTTGTCATCCAACATCCTAGAACACAATCCTCTCTTTCCCCAAGAACAGAAGGACAGCCGTATGGTAATATGTAGGTTTGTTAAATCTCTCCTCTCAGTTGTACTTTGAAATTTCTGAACCATGTAATATTCTAATGCCAGGGCGATTTGACAGGATGCATCCAGTATCAAACAAGAGTCTCCTCTGAAGCCACCTAGACCTTAAGTGAAAGTAGCCAGGGGCCAGCTAGAAGTAAGTTAAAAGTATATCATTACAAATGGGAAGAGGGGAGGGAAAAGTTAGGGAGTCAATGGATTAAAAGATACTGCCAGGCCGGTTATCTGATCAAGATACCCTTTATCATAGTGTATTTAAATTCTGGTGGGCATAAGTGTCATCTGAAGGGCATCTGAATGCAGGTTCTCAGGCCCTCTTGATAAGCATCCCAGGTAATACTGATGTTGGTGTCTTGGAGTACATCTTGAGAAGCACTACTTCCGCATGTCTCAATGGATGACTTTAATTACTGTCAACAGTAAAGATTAAAAGGAGAAAAATTTAAAAGGAAAATAGGAAGATTGAGAAAGAGGTCTGCAATTTTTTGGTGATGTTAGCACTCTCTTGGAGAAATATTACCTTCTACTTGAGACTAGGGCAGGACAATTAGGCCCAAGTAGGGTTCTAAGTGATTGTACCACGGTTTGTGAGACAAGAGCTGTTTGTTAATCATGATCCTCAGTCACAATGGAGAGGCATGCTGGTAAAGTCATGGCAGTGAAACCAAGGTTAGTCCACTGGCAACCAAGAATATGGTGGGTGTGGGGGCGCCTGGGCGACTCAGTTCGTTAATCATCCTACTCTTGATTTTGGTTCAGGTCAGGACCTTAGGGTCATGGAATCAAGCCCCACATCAGGCTCTGTGCTCTGCAGGAAGTCTGCTTGAGATTCTCTCTCTCTCCTTCTCCCTTTCCTCTGTCCCTCCCCCTGCTCTCTCTCTCTCTCTCTGTCTCCTCTCTTGTAAATCAATCAATCAATCTTTTTTTTTTTTTTTAAGAATATGGTGGATGTGGCCAGGAAACCAGGGTACCTGCTAAGAATGGTAGGAGGACAGTTTCCAGGTATAGCAGAGAAGAAACCAAATCCATGGCTATTAAAAAACGCAAAGGTGCAAAGGTAGACAATGGAACTCTAGTCAGGGCAGTGGCACTGTATCAGGACACTGTCCCTGGTCTCTGGACTCAAAAATCAGCCACTGAGAAATTTCAAAGGAAGTTGTATGCATTGCATAAACCTCAGCTACAAATTTTACAAAGCTCATGGTACTGGGCAAGAAGGCACACAGAGCACAGAGGAGGGCCAGCTCCAGGTCCTCAGTGAGAAGATAATAGTGTTAAACAGAATTCCACCTGGGTTGTAATCTAGTACATCCATTCAGCAATTTTTGACAAGTGTTTATTGGGCACTGTGCATATCAGACACTTGAAATTACAGTTTCTCTCTTGAAGGAGATCATAGTTTAATATTATTGTTATTTATATATTACATGGTAATATATATTAATTTTATATATATATATACTTCCAGTGGAATCTATCCCAAGAATTGTGCATTCATTCTTCAACTTCTTAAAACAGTTTCCAAATCCCCATTTAAAGAATATTTCCAGATTATGTCAATCAGACACAACTGAACTGAATTAATTAAGTAAAAGGCTTTTAAGTACTCTTTTGTGGCCTAGATAAATGCTCACACTGGTTGGGTAGAACAGATAACCTACCCTTACAGATCTAGATCCTGAGAAGGCCCTTTGAGTGTATCAGGGAAGTAGGACTTGTAATAATCATTTGATGCTCCTAAATAAAAACCCAAGGTACCCACAAAAAGATCTTGATCTGTGAAGAACAAAAATAATTGGTCCAACTTTGGCAAGACAGGCAAGAAATGAAGTTTTTAAACTTACCTTCTGAAAGCTTTGTAATTAAATGTCTGCTTTGAACTCACTCATCATAGAAAGCATAGAGTAGGGTCCTACTCACTCTAGCCCTGAACTATTCACCTAATCTATGGGCAAGCACAGAGGTGGGTGCACCTAAAAAGACTTTCCACCTAAGTAAAGATTGAAAATTCATGGTGTGTAAATTATTAGAAGCTCCAGAAAGATCCCATTGCATATCCTTGCTCAAACACCTTCCAACTCTTTGCTGCTACATATAATTAACTAACAGACATTTAACTAAACACTCCCATGACTATTAAGATGCAAATATAGGGAAAAATAGTGTTTTAAATACTGTTAGTCATTTCTTCCTTTGTGTATATGAGTTGATGGATCCTCAGATTCCCTATCAATATCCCCAAGAGCAGATTTTGATACCGAGAATATTAAATGGAAGGATGAAGCTGGATGGAAAACATGGCTCAGAACAGCGTGGCTAGGGCACCAGAGAATTCATTTTTTCAATATTGTCTGGGGCCAAACCTAAACCCCCCACTGGATCTAAGCTATATGTTTAGACTCTATCCTCTTAATTTCAAAGAAATATAAGACCCGTTTTTCACCGTTGACCTTGGGATTTGGAAGTGATGCCTCATATCACAGTTGGTTCATTGGCTGGTCTACTCCTCACCCTTGACTAAAATGCCAGTGGCTGACTAGGAAGGTCCATGTTTACCAAACATTATAAAGGCATCACAGAAAATACCCATATGCATTGAGCACTACTAGCTGGGAAGGACAAAAATACAATATCTGTTCCCATCTGTGCCTGGTCCTTTCAGAAAAATGTGCACACATATGGTTGGCCCATGTTAATTAAGTCCAAATATGGATTGGATTCAACTTGGAGAGCAACTGATAAATCTGTGGCTAAAACTTTTCCAAATGCTTTGATATTTCCTGAAGAAAAATGTTTTGAAGGTGTTGAATAGGAGAGGGCTAAATTGGACACCACCAGAAAAAGGAACTCAAAGCACCAAAGACTCAACTAATATTATTCATGTTTTGGTTACATTTTACATTTTGAAGTCATTTCAATATCGTTTCAATATCAAAATATTTATTTGTACACCCAGATATTCATCAGGATAAAATGTTATTAAGTCTGCACATTAGAATAATGAGACCTGACTTGTCCATGGTCACTTTATATCTAAGAGCACTGTATAGGAATTTTCTTAGCCATTCTGTACCTAACAGTACTGTATAATAATTTTCTTAACATTTTGTTTGGGATTATTTTACTTTTGGCAAAAGAGAAAGGGAACAAATGCTTATGAACTGCAAATAGGGTTTTAAGATAACCAAAGTAACTTTGAATCTGCTAATAGCAGAGAGAAAAACTGGTACTTGGTGGGTATTTTACTTCAATAAGACTTCTACTGTGATAACTGTTGGAGAGTATTGGCCACTGTTTCTGGTGGCAGAGGTTGGAGATAGAACGGAGCCCTGGTCACATGGTAGGATGCTCCATGCTTGACTAGGTAACACTGAAATCCAGCACAATTCCTCAGTTGACTCTTAACAAGAAGCTAAAGAGGAGATCTAAGCCATTATCTGAAAGAAGATGCATCTATCACTTCTGTTACAAGCTAAATGCCTCTCAGAGGGAGGAAACCAAGGCAAGGAGGATATCCATCTGCTTGAAACTAGGTATGGAAGGTGAGAGGAGCCTGAGTGTAACAGGTACTGAATAAGGAAATGTTTATGTGTATGGGTTAGGGGGAATAGGGAGAGCTGTCTCTCCCCCGCCCCTTTTCCTCCCTTTTATCCTATAGCCACCTCGGGGTTATTATGACATTCATTGAGCATTTAGTATGAATCTGGAACTGAAAAAAACTGCAGATCAATAAAAGGTTAAATGACTTCTCATGGTCACTTAGTAAGATTGGATTTGATTCCTAGTCTTCCTAAATCTGAGAACTGATCTCAGAACTGACATCTTCCCCAACCCCACAGCATTCTGTCTGTAATTCCCCACCTCACTGATTGCTTTCTACCCTTTATTTAACTGCTCAAATTTAGCAAAATATCCCTACTAAAATGAAACATCAAATAAAGCATTTGTTTTATTGTCCTTTGAAAGGAATGATTAATCAGCTATGGGATGGCCTTGCTCGGAGTGTGTGTCATGTGTAGAACTTTACATAATTATGTATGTCCTTAATTGTCTTTCAATGGCTGTCCAGTGATAAGTGTATTCTCTTCAGTACAGATGTTGGTTTGTAATTTTAAATGCCACAAGCAAGGATAAACTTGTTAGAGAGACTGCTGAGCTTTGAGGATGTAAATTTTTTTCCCATTTTAAAATGGATTGCCTCTCTTTTGGATTATGTGCTATGAGAATGCACTAAAGTAATTCATGTGTCTCATAAGAGCCATGGCGATATTATATGTATTTATTTTGGGATTAATGCCATCCGGAGAGGCTTTCAAAGGCAACAGTATGGACCAGGCAGGGGCCCATGTCGACATGAGTTGAGCAGGCTCGCTAGGACTTCTGAATTTCCTTTGGCTTCCTGCCACAAGAAAATTTAGGTAATGAGTAATAGCAGACTAGCCCTTCGACTCTGTTGGCTCAAATATACCATGTAATTTCCTTTAACGACAGATCTAGTTAGTAATTGTCACAGCCAACCATCTTTGTATAATTGTCTAATAGTATATAAACCCATAATTCATGAATACATTCTAAAATAATATTTCATGGATACTCCTGCTGAGTGAATCAGAGGCTATAAATGATCTAATTTGCTATTGGGAAATTTCTCAATAGGGAGTTTAGTATTGAGTATTTGTCATTGTGAAAACTGTATGTTGAACACAAGGCTGCCTCTTAAACTACAGGTAGTCCAGTATTCACTGCCCCACTCCAAAATCAAGTTCTTCTTCTCAAGAATTGGATATTTAACTTGTGAGAGAAAGATTCAAAGATCCAAAAGTAGTTTGAGATAGGCATCTTAAAATTCAGAGTCCTCTCTTGCTTACTCCTAAGCCCTAAGGGAGACAGAGGACTCACTCTTATTTCCTCATCCAGAGGGAATTTTGTGGTTTGGGAAGGAGATCATTTGAGTTATAAATGTATGATAGGGCTATAAGGAGCCTCAGATTCTATCTAATCTTTTCTAGTTCAATCTCATGTTATGGATGAGGAAACTAAGACTCAGAATGACTGATGGGGTTAGAGAGGCAGTTCTATGAGCCTGGAGGATATAGTAAATGATGCAAGCAAGTGTGGTGCTGATGCTCTGAGCTACCTTCTCAATATTCTGTTCTTTGCACCATCACCTTCAGAGCAAACTCTGATGAATGTTAATGCAGTGGAAAGTTACCTCCAAAAGGAGGAAAATCTACTGGTTGCTATTGCTAGTCCAATCAGGTAAACAGTCAAGGGCAAGTGGTCATACCAGCTGCCACATATTTCATTGCACAGTTCCCTCTTTTCCTCCAAACAAGGGTAAAATCCTAATGCTGTCATATTTGAACCAGTATTATGCCTATGAGTATATGTGAATTTCTGAACCCAACCAGAAGCTTGACAGAGCTTTCCAGCACTTTAAGAGTCTGTCATACACAGAACACACTTTCTAAACTCTAATACTTGTACCCTCAGTAGTACAAGTAGTCCTTTTTTGAGGACCACTGCTTTCCACCCTCCCAACCTTGTTTGACTCTAGGAAGAATGGAATCCTTGTGGTTTCCATGGCATTTCCCAGCACTTCTGTGAAGACTCACTGCTTAATTCTGATGTGGGCGCTTATGTTACAGTCATTAATTACTGCATTAAGTCAAGTCACACAACTAATGAGGATTTGGACACATAATTGGAAAATGAGAATGTAATTTTGCCTGGATTATAGGATATAAAGATAAACGTGGTTCAAATAGGCACAGAGACAAGAAATCACAGCTCTTATAGCTGCCTTCTAACAGAAAATATGGGCTTACGTGTCTCCTCAAAATTGAGAGTAAGATAATCCAACTATCACCATTGGTAACATTTAGGCAGGTCTAAGTTCACTGTGCATTTTATTTTCAGCTCTGACATCTAAATAGAGAATTTTCTTTTTTTCTATGCCATAAAAATCATTCTGTAACTAAAGTTAGAACCTTTTGAAGTTCTTGCATCAAGCTCTGGATGAGTCAAAGATAGGAGGTTATGTGAGAAAAGTTGGCCTTTTATGCGTGTGGGTAGAGTCGGTCATTAGACAGGATTATTTGGGGAGCACTGTTGGATGTCTGTCTATAAATCTACACTCCACCTACTCTCAGTGGTGCCTTAATCTATTATCAGAGGGAGAGGCATGTCAATCCCCGAGTGTTGTCTATTACAACTCAAGTACTACTGGGAAAGTAGAACACTGAATCATCCACACCTTGAATCATGAATTGAATCAAAAGAGATTAACAAGCAAATCACCTCCAATGCCATAAAAGAGTAGGATGTTTGATGATGAGGGGGAGCAGATAGCTTGCTGATAAGGGGTACTGTTGTGGAGAAGCAATCCCATAATTATTTATGGCTTGGAGGACTCTGTGTTAGTTGGACCATAGCATAAGACCCCTAGGTATTTGGTCAGTCAAATAAGAAGACACTGAAGGCAAACAGTATTTGCTTACCAACTTTGCCCCAGGTATACCCATTCTGGAGGCATGCAATAAATCTTAAAGCAGAATTGTTAGCAGTCAGAGGATCATAGCTTCCTTAAGAAACTTTTCCTCTAAACAAACAAACAAAAGAGCTGAACACCCCCAATACAGGAAATATGCATATACTTTAGGGAGATTCAAGGACCTCCTGGAGTTTTCACCTAACCCTCAGGTTAAGAACACCTCCTCTATAGGGTCACACTCAAGGAGTGGGTCTGTCCTATCCTTAATGTCTGGAATTTGCAGGGATCTGTCTTGATCAACTTATTCTTTCTCTTACAGCCTAAAACAGAAAGCACAACCATTAAATTACAAGAAAATACGAGGGCCCTAGAGTATATGGCAATTCCACTTTTGATCTGTATCCCTATAACATATATTGTATTCTACCAAAGGTCTTAACCAAATCATCTCTTTCAAAGCTGAAAGAATAGAAGTTCAGAGAATAACAAATTTCCCTAGGTCATTCACCAAGTTCTGAGGCCAGAGACTCAAGCTCGAGAGTATTTTACTCTAAAATCCTTGTCTACTATAGTATCAGAAATAACCAAGGTTATTCAGCATCATAAGTTTTAGAGTAGGAACCCCAAAGTGTACAGCAAAGTGAAAACTGGGAGATGACGAACATCTTGGTGCTGAAGTGAAACACACTGTAAAATTAAATTAGCAACATAGTGTTGATGACCAAGCATATGTCTACTAAATCTAGTGGGACAAAAATGTATGAAAGTAAAAACAGTGAGGTAATTCTCTCCATTCTTCCAAAAATGGTAGCCATTTGTTTATCGTGTTAACAAATGTAGGAAAAAGCTACTGATTTAAGTTGTAGCAACTGTGATTTAAGTTATATAAGGAAGAATTTCTGCATAATGTTAGAGTAACTTATTATAGGATTCAAAGAGAGAATATAAAGTCTCCTTCTCTGAGGATCTTTAAAACTAAAATGAGTTCTCAACAGGTTGCCTGAAGGCCTGAAGGTAGGAAAGTTGACTTAATGACTTTTATGGTTCTCTTCAGCCATTTTATCCCTGGGATAGTAAAATTTTTCAGAAAGTAGATATGCTATGTTAGTGACATATGCTGTATAAAACCATCAAATAGATCTTGACATTGTTGTACCTTGAACTGAAAGTCAGTTGTTGCACCCTGAATTTAAACAGTCTTTTCAGACATTTGCAAAATTTGAAGATACTTTATGTTCTCGTCTTAAATATTACCTTCTTCCTCCAATAGTTCTTTGAAAAATGAGTCCCAAAAAGTTTGGTTCCAAAATGACATGTCTTGGAATTGTATTTGTTTGTGTCTTTGGACTTGAACTGGAGCAAACGAAGAATTAATGTGGGGTAGGAGATGATAGCACTGAAATAGAAGTCAAGAACTTTGATTCTTGGCCTAGCTTTCCTATTTATGGACTCCATTATTTAACCTCACCTTACTTGCTGAAAAAAGTCACTTCCTCATTGCTAAAACAAGGGTGTTGCATTAGATACTTTGCAACATAATACCTTAAAATTAAAAAAATAATCCTATGGTTCTATAAAAGTCAGAATGCTAGCAGAAAATTCTCAGAAGCAATGGAAAGTAAAGGAAGAAAACAAATATTAGCAAAGACATTGTGGACAAGTGATACAAGCTGCTCCTCTCCAAAAATACCTTCTCCTTTTTTCTTTCATATTGCACACCATATGCCATGGTGCCCTGACTTTTACTGCAATCCATTATACTCAATTTAACAAATATTGTTTGAGTAATAATATGTATAATACTCAAGACTCACCTCCTATTCACTATGAATTCAGGCCTTTTTAAGTAACATGAACCTAGAATTTGTCTCTGAAGGAAATGTACAAAGCAAGATGTGTGTCCTTGTTATACTTTGGTCAGGGATGATCAATACTTAATGTAGTAGGTCAACAAAAAACTTAAAAAGAAAACAAAGAGTAAGATCAAATGTATTAGGGAAGTGAATATCAAAGAAGAAATCAGAAGAGAAGTGGACAAAAACAGATTTGACAACTTTTCATTGGCAGAGACTGTGTCCTGCCACACTGGATAGAAATTTTCTAACAATGATCTAACACTTTTAGCTCCTATTTAAAAGATTTGTTTGAATTTTACTAAAGTACCCCAAGTGTTTGAATCTGCAAGACACTAGTGGAGTTCTGGTCTTCTGTCCTCTCTTTTTTAACTGCTGCCTTTTAAGAAACTTCTTGGAAAGTGTCATTCTTGCTTGTTATGAAATCAATGGACTGCATAGTTCTCTTTGTGTTCTGTTTGGCCATTAAAGCCTTAGGCTTTGGTTTCCATGTGGAGTTAATTTTACTTCTGCTCCTACAAAGCCAGGAAAGCATGGAATTGTTCGTGGATGAAATGCTATCATCCATCTGTTTTAGGTTTCAGAAAATGCAAATATAAAACATCACCACAGGACATTATATTTTTAGTATGGACTGATGTTTATTTAAATATGTAAGGTAGAAGCAATTTAAATATGTAAGGTAGAAGCAATTCATGAATTTATCTTTGGTACTTCTGTTGTATCCCTTCCTTGTATCTTTCTTAATCATCTTCATCCTGATTTCTCATCTTCATAGGTATCAAATGTACTGTCAGAATGAAAATTTCACATCAGCTCCTTACACCTTAGTATGAATTTAAGTCAGTGGATTCCCTCTTCTAGGGGTATTTACGTTGTAAACCTGAGAGTAGAGGGAAAATTTTTCCTAATGTGACATCAGCAGGAATCTTTCCAGCACCTTTAAGACATCAGAAACTGTCACCTGCTTGGCCTTAAACTTGAATCGAACCTGCAGCTGGGCATATATTAGCACTAATTACTCCTTGCCTTTAGTTAAATTGAGTCCAGTGACTCAAGTAAACAGACATGTAGGTGCCAGCCCCTGAATTCTAACAAGATTTGAACCACACATTCATTTGCAAAGTTAGAGCCACTTTTCTTTTCCTTGTTCCTCATTTATTCCTCTTACTTAATTTATCTTATGTCTGCTTGCCTTCTAAGACTGGAGCCCTTCCAGGGCAGGGACTGTATCTTACTCAGCTCTGGATCTCTAGGCCTAGCACAGTGTCTGGCTCATTGAAAATCCTTCCAGGCAAGTAATTAGATTCCTGTAGTTCAAATCTGCCAAGAGCTGTGTTTCTTTAAAATGGCATGTCCTGTTCTCCTACCCAGAGGATCTTTCCTCTGATTTCATAGAACACGCACAATGAAGGAAAAATCTAAACCAGCCTGTGCCAGGATAAACTCTACCCAATCCAAAACAATTGTCAGGGTGTTTCAGAGCTTATAATATGCTACAGTGGGAACAAGAGATGGAAGAATTGCCTCTGGATCTAGGTCTGGGGAACATTATATTCTTCATGGTTCTAGATTGGAGGCCTTCACAGAACAGAAGGGGAAAAACCTGGTTTTATCTCAGCAGTGCACAATGCCAGGTATTTACTAGAGCAAATGCCACCCAAGGCCCAGGGGGTTAGCTGGAGCAGCTGATACCCTGTGCTGCTTTTTATAGCTTTTTATAACTCTCCTCCCTAGCACCACGCTCCATATATGTCCCATTTCATCAGGTCACATCAGCTTACGTTGTGCCCAATACTGCATCTTGCATCAAACACGTGAAATAGTCTGTGTTTCCTTAAAATGTTTATAAAAATAAAAGTAAAAGTAAAGTTCCTTAAAAATCAGGTGGAGGGAGCCTCCTAGTTGTTGTGTACGCAGTGACTTTGCCAGTTTTTACAAATGAGCGGCCTCTTTGATTCCACAAGGCATTCGGTCTGTCAGCCATCAGCAAACTGTGAAATTACCAGGTTAAGAATGGAATATATGGTGTAGACCTAAATTGTACAGAATTGTGAAATGAGGTGTTTTTTTAAATTTAATTTTATTTTTTCAGTGTTACAAGATGGATTGTTCATGCACCACACCCAGTGCTCCATGCAATCCGTGCCCTCCTCAATACCCACCACCAGGCTCGCCCAACCCCCACCCCCTCCCCTCCAAAACCCTTAGTTTGTTTCTCAGAATCCACAGTCTCTCAGGCTTCATCTCCCCCTCCAATTTCCCTCAATTCACTTTTCCTTTCCTTCTCCCTAATGTCCTCCATGTTTTTCCTTTTGCTCCACACGTGAGACCATATGATAATTGACTCTCCCTGCTTGACTTATTTCACTCTGCATAATATCTTCCAGTCCCGTCCATGTTGATACAAAAGTTGGGTATTCATTCTTTCTAATGGCTGAGTAATATTCCATTGCATACATGGACCACATCTTCTTTATCCATTCGTCTGTTGAAGGGCATCTTGGCTCTTTCTAAAATTGTGGCAATTGTGGCCATTGCTGCTATGCGGCCATTGCCACGATGAACACTGGAGTCCATATGACCCTTCTTTTCACTGCATCTGTATCTTTGGGGTAAATACCCTGTAGTGCCATTGCAGGGTCATAGGGTAGCTGTATATTTAATTTCCTGAGGAATCTCCATACTGTTTTCCAAAGCGGCTGCACTAACTTGCATCCCCACCAACAGTGGAGGAGGGTTCCCCTTTCTCCACATCCTCTCCAACACTTGTTGTTTACTGTCTTGTTGATTTTGGCCATTCTAACTGGTTTAAGGTGGTATTTCAATGTGGTTTTGATTTGAATCTCCCTGATGGCTAATGATGATGAACTGTTTTGATGGTGATGACTCTACAGACTTTTGAGAATTATTTGCAAGGATGCAAGCTGTCTGTCCACTTTCTTTTATAATAAGATTGGCGAGAAAGAGGGAATTCTACAAAGGATCTTTAAAATGTCGATATTTATTTAATGTATTAAATATCTCTCATATATAGTACATCATGTTGGACCTTCCGGAGGAGTTACAGAAGGTGCAAAATCCAAATGTCTTGGCTTTAAAGAGCTTACTATTAGAAAAATGTTAATTTTAAAATACAGACAGCCATCATTTCATTTATTGAACACATACTCCATGTCAGGTGCTGTGGCAAGTATTTTTATATGCGCTGTATCAGAGATTGGCATATTATGACCAAAGGGCCAAATCTAGTCCCCTCTCTAGTTTTATAAATAATATTTTATTGAAGCACAGAACACTCAGTTGTTTCAATATTGTCTATGGTTGTTTTGTGCTACAATGGTAGAGTTGAGTAGTTGTGACAGAGTTGAGACAGTCTGGCCTACGCAGCTAAGGTACTTATTGTCTGGATCTTTACAGAAAATATTTGCGGACCTCTACTCTCTGCCCTATATCATTCATTCTCACAAGAATACTTAGAGATAAATATAGTGCTTCCCATTTTACAATTAGGTGACCAAGGGTTATAGGTTATGTAACTTAGTGGCAGAGTTTGGATTCAATTCTAGATTGTGTGACTCCAAAGATCCATGTTCTTATGCTAAATTCATATACAAAAATAGCCAAAATATGAGGTAGGAAGAAATAAGAGCCTTATAGAATCACAGAGGAACTAGAACTCAGAAAAGAAAGATAGGATTGTGAGGTGGGGGTGATAAAGATTCTGGAGAAGGTCATGTTTGCATGTAAAAACAAAAATGGATCTCGAGATTTGTCACTCCCAAGCTCAAGCCCAGGATAAGTTAAGAGATCAAGGTTACATGTTTAGTTAGAAGCATATCTGAGATAAGTACTAGTTTTTCACTCACCCAGCCCAAAGTATACTGTCAATGACCATGCTGAGCCATTGAATGTTTTTGTATGTGTGGTTACACGTTATAGAATGTCAAAATTATTTGAAATGGAGAATTTATACATTATGCTCAACTATTAACTGAACTAAAGGCCTGTACTTCTTTTACTGAAGCAATCAAAAATACATATATGCAGGTATTTACATGATATCCACCAACTGTCTTACCAAATATATATATATATATTTTCCAAATATATTTTTGTTGTGGAGAATCACACTTCTGAGGCCACGGGAACCTCTGGCATTCTCACCAATTTTAAGATTCAAATGATAACCAAGAGACCATAAAATCCAAATATTTATATACACCTTACCCCCTAGAATCAGGCAGCACTAGGCTAGGAGAAAAATGGAGAAGTAAACAGGTGCAACCAACAGAAGCTTACCTGATACTGTAGAGTACTTTGCCATTTTTTGAAATTCGAAGCAATTTGTTGTCGGTGGTGACATCATGGAAGTTGGCACCCTTCTCATTGGCAAAGAATAAATCTGGTTTCCAAATGGAGTCGAGCATGGATGGGTCCAAGTCCAGAGAATCATCAGGGTACTCGCTATATGCCAGGCGTGAATCATTCCACTGTTGTCTCAGAAAAATGTTCACTCGGTAGTCCTATAGAAACCCCATGCATAAGAGTTACTTATCACACAATCTGCCATAAGAGGTCCATCTCCATTTCCCCTCACTCTTCTCCCTGATTTGGTGCAGTATTGGTGTCTATACAAACCAGCCTATGTATATCTTAATCAAAATAAACCACTCAGTTCTATTAGGAGTGAGAACAGAGGGGAGAAAGAAAGAAGGGTCAACCAAACCGGAACACTAATGGAACACGTTGAATTGGTTGAATTCTTTTTATGCTTAAATTTTAATCATTCATCCTGGGAGGAATTAATACTAACTCACGCTGACTTTTCCATAGAAAAAGGTAACCATGAGTACAGAAGTCAGACTGTGATGGTAGATTGTCAAAACCGATTCATTTTCCAAATCAGAAATGACATATCTCTATTCTCATTCTGCTCAGATGCTCTGGGCAAAAGGAAACCCACTCTGTAATTTTGGTAGTAGAAATCTGATTATAAAACTCTGCCATGATGGCACAATATTTTTTAAATTCATCTACATAAATATTAAGATGCTTCATGTCGACAAGATAACTCCCTCACACTACTTACTTTTAAAATTCTTAGATATTTTATCATTTCTCTGAATGGGTTGTATCTATAGTAGTTGACCTGATACTTCATCAATACAGAGATCTTTTTCATGTTTTCCTGGTCCGAGCACCTTCTGATGAAGTTGTTCTTCCCTATGAGAGACTCAGGTACACCCTGTCATTCCCGCTTGATCTGGGAATTTACTTCTTTGTCAGTGAATCAGCCTGAGGCAGTGACTTCTCTTCTGGGAATATCTACTCAAAGGTCTTTAGGTTTGTGCAAACTGTTGCTTTGCTTGGTGGAGTGGACCCCAGAAGGGGCTTTAACAGTATTCCCTAGTAAAGTGGTACTAAGGTTCAGAGCTGAGTTGTTCACTCCTGACCCTCATGGTCATTTAGGCTGATACATACTCATACCTTCTTATTCTCTTTCTTTTTCCTTTTTCACTATTTGCTCCATCCCCACATCTTTGGCACCTGGATTTTTGGTCATTGTTTATTTTATTCAAATGGTGACCAACTTGTCCTGGTTTGCCTGAGAACCTCCCACTTTTAACCCCCAAAATCACACATTCAGGGGACCCACTCAGTCCTAGGCAAAACTGAGATGGTTGGTTACTCTATTAGGTGCAGCCGACACCACCTCAAGATGGTCAGTTTGGGTTCATTCTGTCAGGGTCAAAAGAAAAAAAATATATTGTAAAGTTTAGGGTATATGGAAAAGAGCTTCAATCCTATTTATTACTAAACTGTCCAAATTCCTATGATATTTTTTCAAATACAGCCATCCTAATTTATCAGGCTAATAGAGTATTTGGGAGGTGGCAGTTGTTGGAAATAGTGCCCAATGTAGGCTTAAAGAATACTAATAACCGAATAGTTACTAACTTCTGAAAATCAGTCATCAAAACCCAGCTCATTTGGAAAGGTTGAAGTATTAAAAGAAATAACCTTAAGGTTCTCTGTTGTACAACATAAGAACTTTCTGACTTGGAAACTTTTGTCAGCTGACTTTTATTTGGGATTTTACCAGGCATGCGTGGCAAATTTTCAAACCTAAGAGGGCTTATTGTGGGCCCCGTCAGGCTTCTATCCCATCCTGTTTGCTCACTCACTCCTCTAGTGAGTGAATCAAGGGAATAGCAGAACCTCGAAGTTGTTCCCATCATATAGTTTTGGAATTGTTCAAAGGGACCGGAGGATTGTAACTGGAAAGAGATTATCAGCTCAGTGTTACATTGGCAACAGGAGTTACTGGGAGCTTTGGAATGGTGTGCAAGTAAAGAGTAAGGATGTGTGGTATGTAGAAAATAAAAAAAGGGGCTACTAAAAGTACCATAATCCAACTTACATCTAAGTATGAACCAGATACATCAACTGTGAGCTTTCCTTAAGGTTTTCTGAGGGAGGAAAAAAAATGCAGCTTCTCCAGTGTTTGACATTTACCCCTTGTATAGCCCTTAGGGTAAGAACCAGTTTTCCTTAACAAAATGTTTTGGGGAGTGAAGTGGGGGAGGTGGTCTATGGCTTGTTTCAGTAGGAAGAGGAGAGAAGAGAATCTCAGAGAATCTCATCCCCTAGACAATTCTGGAGGTAAGAAACTTCAAGTATGAGAAGTAATGACAGCTAGAAATAATAGAGGTGAATGGGTTCAATATCTTAGGCCATTGGGAAGCCAATTAGACCCCCACCCCTGCCCAGGAAGCAATTATAGGATGGGAAAGACCAGAGAAGCCAGATAGACAATACTGGGTAGCAATATCACCAAGAGAACATCATTGCAATCCTCCCTTGAGCCTGAGAATGATTTAAAGCTGTATATTGAAAGACTCTAGAAAATATTACATGATGACATACAGTATGAAAACATTGACCTTTAAAAAAAATCTTAATATAAATTTTCACTGCTAATGTACATCTGTTTAAAAAGTCTTTCCCATGAGTACTCTTCTCCAGTATTTCCTGGTTTTGTACTTTGAATTTTATATATAGAAAATGATAAAATAGATTTTCCCAATATTAGAACTTTAAAAAGAATACTGAATCTATCATATCACAATAGAACCATTAAATGTCCAATAGTCAATTTAAAATAAATTAATCCTATCTATAAGCAAGGATAAGTAGAAAACGTAGAGGAAAAAATATAGTTTGTGCCACAATGACAAGAATTATATGGAATACGGCTTTTACTAGATCTTTTGGGAGTATTGTTCTTTATCTAAATATATAGGATTAAAATTTTCCATACTTTTGTTTATGATGATATACACTATTCTAAAATAAATAGCAACCCTTAAAACCTTTTATAAACAGACGTCCAAGGAACTAGAGAGACAGGCATCCAAGGAAAAGATTTTGTGGGGCTGGACCTCTGTAATTCTCTCAGTTCACTATGATTTTGAATGTAGGGTAAAAATTTGACACATGTGATTTCTCTGTGCATTATCTCTGTTTATTTAGAGTTAAGTTTATTTCCTCATGATATTCCAAACCACAGGAGATAGTTATAGTCTTCTGTAGTTTTGCTTTGTCTTTGTGTTTGCTTCTAGGTTTAATAAAATATTAAAGGCGGAGTAAATATTGAGAAACATGCTTAAATGTAGACTGACTTTTCCTTTATACTGCCTTCTCTCTACAAAGACATATACTACAAATAAATGTCAGATTTCCTCGTGTTACAATTTGTTTTCCTATGATTGACGCTCTGGGTGTTAGATTAGGTCCTAGAAACATTTGAATTAAAAAAAAATATATATATATATATGTGCAAATATGTATGTATTTTTTCTAAGTCATATAATCTTTATTGTATTCTTCACACAGTTACTACAAGTACCTACATTCCATACTATGATTTCACATTGAGTTTATTATTTCTTTTTTTTTTAAAGATTTTATTTATTTAGTTGACAGAGAGAGAGAGAGAGATCACAAGTAGGCAGAGAGGCAGGCAGAGAGAGAGAGCGGGAAGCAGGCTCCCTGCTGAGCAGAGAGCTCGATGCGGGGCTCCATCCCAGGACCCTGAGATCATGACCTGAGCTGAAGGCAGAGGCTTTAACCCACTGAGCCAAGCAGGTGCCCCGAGTTTATTATTTCTAAAGTTTCACTTTTCCTAGCACCTTCTAATCCTATGCCCGTGCCACAGATGGTTTCCTTAAGTTGAATTATTTTAGTACTATTGTATTTGGTCCAGCATTTATGCACAGAGATTGCCACTCTGTCTCATACATACTCGCATTAAACCTTACTATTACTCTTATTATTTTGTAGGTATGCATATCTCAATCCAATTATGTTATAAAGTCCTCGACCACAAGGATATGCTTTGTTGATTCCCCACAGTGCCGGTATGGCCCTTTGGTTTTAACCTCTGGCTACACTGCAGTAAAGTTTTCATCCTCCTGAGTCTGTGCTAGCTTTGATATGGGAAGTTAGCCTTGAATTTGAAATTATGGGAGAGTACACTTGTTTCATGATGAATTCAGGCTTTAACATTGCACTGTTAATTTAGAGACCAAAGTCACCTTCTATCTCAGTTGAACAAAATGCCAGGCTTGGGTAGACTCTTGGTTGTTCCTTAAGAAGTCAGAAATAAGAAATGTAGCTACCTGCTCTTCCTGCTAAGTTAGCATCTCCTCATGACTTGCTGATACAACTATAGAATGAAAGGGAGCCCATAGTGTCAGTTCACCAGTCCCAGCCCAGCAGGCGTCCTCCTAAAGGGCTGTCTACCTCTTATCCACTTCCTCAGAACGTGATTTCAGATCCGAGATTAAAGACCGCTTCACTCTGCAGCAGTAGCTGGCAGAGCATATGGAACTTATCTTTTGGGGACAAGTTTGGGGGAGCTGGAATCATATTGTGGAGCTACTCTCTGAGGGAACACATTTTATGCATTTTCAACTCTTTCTCCCCCACCTCAAATCTGTTAAGCAAGGAGGGAGTCGGGATCTACTACTGTGGCATGGGGAGTATTCCAACACCTACTGGTCCGAGTCACATTCTAGCCACCCACATCCTTTCAGACTCTCTCCTCTTCATTTCTGACGGCCCTGTTTCATCATACACTCCTTACTAGTCTCTTAAGTCGTTTGGAACCACAAAAAGTTTGTTCTATGGAAATCTCTTAATACAGGGTCAACTAGCAATGACCATCAGCAGATCCTCGTGACTCTTCATGAAGAAAAGTCTATATTTTAGGGGCACCTGGGTGGCTTAGTCAGTTAAGCATCTGAATCTTGATATCAGCTCAGGTCTTAATCCCAGGGTCATGAGTTCAAGCCCCAACTTGGGCTCCATGCCAGGCATGGAGCCTACTTAAAAAAAAAAAAAAGATGTATATTTTGGAATAATACGTATCATCATGATTCATAAAAATTTTCCTTAGAATAACACAAATACGTTGTCTTCTGATCACTTATCTTCAGCACTAACATATCAGAGGAGTGAGAGGCAGTATTGGGTCTGTAAGTGAATAAGTGATCCCATATTTTGTGGGCAGGTAGTACCAATAATAATTTAGTGAGATAACATCAAACATAAGAGGGGAAAACTCAATAGCACCAGAAGAAAGTCATCCTGAGTTCTCAAAATGGATAGTCATTGTCTCTTATTTAGAAACAAATACCCAAGCTGGATCCTTCAATAAAGCTATAGGGTTTTAGAGTGACCACGGAGTATGAGGGAAGAGGGGAAAAATCAACATGTTTAGAAACTCAAAATTCTGAGGCATTCTTGAAAAAATTCCTTCCAAAAAACAGAAAGCAAAATTACTATTGCTCTCCAATAGCACTGGGACATATCCTAAGTGACCACATACATTACCGTGCAGAAAAACTGAGGGCCTGATGTTCTGACCTCAATTAAAGACAGTTAAGAGAAAAATCTGATTCTGTTTAACTTTTTTGACCAATTTTCTTTCATTCAGAATTTGTGAAAGTTTGGGTCAATTCATTGGGTGGGGGACTCTCAACGTTTGGGTAAGGGAAGCTTGGGCCGCCATGATATTCTCTGTAGCAGAGGGAGAATACCCAGGCAGGGCCCCACAGGTCTAGAAAGATGGACTCTTTCAAGGTGGAGCAACTATCATATTCTTATGAGCATCTGATTAACATCTATTTAAATACCGATGCCTCAGGTCCAGGATTGGCAATCTAGGGCCTGCAGGGCCAAACTTGGCCACAGCCTGTTTTTTCGAGTATAGCCACACCCATTCACTTACTATTGTTTATGGTTGCTCTCCTGCCCGAAGGGCAGAATGAGCCATGTTGACAAAGACTGTCAGGACTTCAAAGTCTTAGGTATTTACCGTGTGGCCTTTTACAGAAAAAATGTTGGCCAATTCCTACCCGACATGGCATGAGGATTTATTAAGCATGATAGAGTTTCAAAAAACATCTATTTTAGTTTCACATGAAAGCTTTAATTGAAGAAAAGATCCTTTTTAAAAGCCAGATGAAGTTTGTCATTCCATCAAAAGCTAAGAAATAAAAGAAGCACAATAAGCATCACTCTTCTGACCATGCGATGCAGTCTATCTCATACGGCAAGATAGGCGGGCTCATTTTACACTTGAGCAATGATTTCCAAGTTTTCTCATAGGAAACATGACAAAGGACACCTTAATAAGTGGCCAGGAAACACCTAAGCAGCCCATTTATTAAACACCATTAGTAGCTATTAAAGACACAGGGAAACAAGGACATCCAGAGTTTCCGTTTTCATCTCCGTGAATGTTTAGCTTTTTTTCGCATTAATGAACATTGAAAAGGTGCACATTTACATTTTTGATTGAGGGTAAATGCAATGAGGAGATTTAATCAAAGCAACTTAGGTTTCTAATTAATGCAATCAGCATTAGGTCGTGCAAATATCGTCATTGAATGCCATCGTGTAAAGCTGGTGACAGTGATTTGGGCTGCTGGAAGATTTGCCCCTCTGTTCTCAGGATAAAACCAAGAGGTGAGAGACAGAAACTGAATGCCAAGCCCAGAGTTGGATTAGTCTTTCTCTGTTTATCGTTTCTTGTGAGTCTTTTAATAACCCTATCAAAACTATCTTATTTGAGTAAAATTCTTTTTTTAATTTAAATTTAATTTTAATTTAAATTTTATTTAAGTTATATATATAAAATTTATATTTATATATATTTATATTTATATATTTTTATATAAAAATTTAATTTTATTTTTTCGGTGTTCCAAGATTCATTGTTTATTCACCACACCCAGTGCTCCATGAAATATGTGCCCTCCTCAATACCCTGAGTAAAATTCTTAATGCACTACATCCTGTCAGAGCACCAGAAGTCTCATTGCTGGACAATGCTGTGTCACTAATATTAAAATGGGTAGTAGAGTTCCATTATGTCTAATTTTGCCAGTGACAAGGAATGGTATAAGGTAAATTACTTTTTCTAGCTTCAAGTACACCAAAAAGTACAGTAGTTTGTTAAACACAATCCTAGTAGCCTAAAAGAGAAAATTTATAAAGACAAGGAAACGCTATTTTTTACTTCTCAATGGCATTATGCTCATTATTTCACTTGAGTGTTTCTAGGACATCAGCCACCATAGTACTTAGTCAAGCTCAACTCTATTTTATTTTGACTTCATCCAATAATATGGCTGTATACTTTACATAGTCATGAAAATTAGAACCAGCCAATTGATTTAGGACTTAAAACAAATCGTATGAGGAGCAAGAAGAAATTTCACCCAAAAGTCAGTCTCCACACTATTGCCAAGCACTGTAAGGCTATTGATCTAATAGGCTGTGTCACAGGCAACACCATCACCATGACATTTATAAGGAATATTGGTGGATTTTACAGTATCTAAAGTCTTTTTCATGTACATGAAACATGTTTGCACATACATTATGATGAGCTTCTAATTTTATGTTTATTGGGGTTTTTTTTGGGGGGGAGCCATGCATGTGATATAATTGCTATGGATTTGGGACGACTTTGTTTTGCCAACAACATTGTGTGTGTGCGCGCGCACATGTGCTCGTGTCTGTGTGTGTGTTTGTGTGTGTGTGTGTTTATCATAAGGTCAGCCCCTTTGGCATATATCTTATGGGTAGCATATCTGAGGCTTGTCTATGTTAAAACTTCCATTATATGAAAAAGACTGGCTGTAAAATATATCTCCCAAACTTTGAAATTTATATTTCCAAAACATTAGAGATACAAATATTAAAATATCCTTAATGTTACACTATGCTTATTACTGATAATTCTACCTAAATCCAACGAAACATCAAGTGTTTTCAAAATTTCTCTGGCATGGTGGTTAAAATATTATTGAATTTGAAGTAATGAACATTTGACTCATGACTTTCTAAAGTGAAAGTGTATCATCGCTTTCTAGAGGTAAATGAACTTGGAAATTGGCATTCAGCAAGTGTCCCACAATACAAAAGAGTGCTCCTTCGATCCCATATCCCATTCCTTCACACGAGGGCTTCAATGCTCAGTCCCACTCACCATTGTAGTTTCTGCTATTGACCCAAAGCTGTTGATAAATATGTTGCAGGTAACATTTACAGGAGGCCCTGCAAGTTGAACAATAAATAGAAAATTTGACAGGTTGTGTTCATGGCATAATCAAGTCATGTTTTTCTCTTGCCAGTGGCATTGTAGCACTTACCATGGTGGTTTCTGTGACTGATCCAAAACTGTTGATAAAAATATTGCAAGTAACGTTTACTGGAGGACCTGCAGAATGCAATAAGAATATTGCAATAGACATTGAGGCAAAAATACAGCTCCATCAACATCTGTGCAAATGACTAGAAATGTAAACTAAATTAAAATGATGGTGAGGTTGCAAACAAAAACAAAAAACAAAAAACAGAAAAACGAAAAGCAAAAATATTTTACCCAGAGGTTCAGAGGGATAACATTCCCACTAGTATTTCAAACAATGACGGTTAAGCAATGATAACTTATCAGCCGAGTTTGGGGTTTAGAAAATGTAAGCTGGAGACTATTAAACTGAATTCACTGTCAGTAGTTGCTATCAAAATAGCCTTTTGGGTGGGTGGCTTTCTTCCACCTGAGGCTCATCAACACTGTAGACATCAACAGTAGGTGCCCCACGGTGATGAAACAGCCTGGGTCACGAGTTCTTTTTGCATGCTACCCTTTAAATCCGTGGGTCTAATTGATTCTCTTGATGCCTTTGAATTTACCCCATTCATTATATCCTCTGACCCCCAATGAAAAACGATGTACGGAAATACAAAACCAAAGAAAATGAGCTGATTTTAAGAAAGAAACTCAGAAATGTCACTGAACGCCCAGATTGTAAAGCAAAGGTTATTAATTCACAATGTGCTTTCAATAGAGAACCCACTTTTTTCTCCGGAGACCCAGGGGCTAACTCTTTTTCTCTTGCCCTTGATCTCCCACCCAAACACTAATCTGGCCCTTTTCTGCTTAGTGTCTGCGTCAAATGACGACAAGTGTGTTCAGAGGGGTTATGGTCGCAGACCCTTTGCCCTTGGATGATAGATATCATTGTCTGAGGATTTCCAGTTCCGTGTTGTTCTGTGGAGTATATTTATTGCCTTAATGTAGTTGCCCTGTAGTACTTTCTGGGATAAGAACACACTGCCATGAACCATCTATTGACTTGCTGCTTTCCCCGGGGGAAAATTGTTTCTCTATACTCGACATGGTCTTAGCAACCTAGTATAGTCTATACTCGAGTAAGCTCTGTACCCAACAAGCCACTAGGATCTAAGTGAGGAAGAGTTTAGGTTGAGGTCTCCGCCTCAGGCTGGTAGTAAAACACAGCTGTGGTGGCACTTGAGCCCCATGTTTTTAAACCCTATAAGTTTGGTGGGTTCTCCAACCCTTTCTTTTGAGGAAAGGAAACTGAGGCCGAACTGCTAATTTAAGTCTCCAGGCAAGAACTTTCAGTTAAAGAGATGTGTTAAGCTTTTTTTTTTTTAACATAACTAACTTTTCTGTTTTTTAATGAAAGACTGTTGTGTTTATTTTTTTTTAATGTTTGTAGGTTTGTAGGTGTAGAGTCACACCTCCCCCCATTACCAAAACATTTTTCAGCGTACGTCTTTGAGATATTCCAAGCCTTCTAGTTCCTCCCTTCCCTTCTTATTTCAGCATCTGCCAAGATGACCTCCTCTCCAGGGTCACTTTCTACTCTGTTTGATTTATTTTTCGCCTTTGGTTACTTAAAACAAAACAAAAATGAGTCTTTTTGACCATAAAATTCTTTTTGACCATAAAAATTCTATAACAGATGTATTTTTCTGCTAATAAACAAATTTAGACAAGGTAGAAGCAAGCCATGAGAAATTGTGTATGCTTGCTTTTTTTCTTCTCTTCGCAATAAAATATTTCATTTTAAATAGCCCAGGATGGAAAACTTTCATGAATTTTTATATGCGAGATAGATAAGAAAATGAATGATGATCGGATAAGGAAACAGGAAAAAGAGAAATGTCATCTTCACAAGAGGAATTTGAAAATTCAAACATAAATTGCCTTCTACTGCACATCATCCATTTGTCTGGCCTCCCCAATTGGCTTGCAAGCATTTAGGAGGCTGGATCAAACCATCGTGTATTTATTTTTATCCTTCCCAGTAAATGGAAGTGCAAGTATATTGTTGGAACTCAAGATATTTTTTAAGCTACTGCCTATTGACACACTGTATTAGGCACGTTTTAAAAAGTATCTGGTTTAATCCTCACAAAAGAGGAATTGTTTTACTGTGCCAGTACATGTTCTCAGACGAGCAAACTGGGGGTAAGACAGGTTAAGGAACTTGCTTAAAGTCTTGCCACAGTAATCAGAAAAGCTGACACTCCACGCCTCATCATTCGGATTCCAAAAAACCTAAACTTTCAACCATGCACTGCATTCATTACAAGTTAACCGCTCTCCCTCCTGACCTGCCAACCGTGGTGCTTTCCCCTGGCTTGTGAATTTCTGGGATAATTTGATTCTTTATATCTGACCTCTTCAATCTTGGGCATTGTCTCAAGTTTCATTTGCATTTGGATATAACATCTTGGAAAGAAGAAAAGGCAGGTTTTAGATGCGGGATATATTAAGAGCTGATACATATTAAAACCTTACTGTGTGCCAGTGAGTGCCTTATGCATTCTTCAGTAATTAGGTGTTATCATGTCCCCCATTGTATAGATGAGGAAGCTAAGACACAAAGGTAGTTAAATAATTTTTCCAACTTCACAGAGGTTGTAAGAGGCAGAAATTGCCTAACTTTCACGTCACTTTTCTTAACTGCAGGGGTGAAATGTCTGAGGCCAATGGAATTATCTTCATGAGACAACCTACTGGGACTTGGCCTGCAAGTTCTTTGAGTTAAATGATGGAACTCTTTTCCCTTTTGTTTTCCTGATAGATGCCAGCACAACCTTTCATCTGTATTTCATTTTTTTTAAGATTTTATTTATTCATTTGAGACATGTAGTTTAGCCCAGTAATCTGCTAAGGTGTTCTAATTAACAAGGACACATTCTTAGATGTGATCACCAGTGAATGAATGTGTTCTATAAACTGTAGAAATAGTTAACTATAGTTAACTTCATGTAATTGGTTTTATCAGCAAAGTTATGATTTTCCAAAGTGAACTGGATGAGAACTGGATAGGAAAATGAATTACATAGACATCTAATCTCTCACATCACTATTTATCCCCTTCCTTCTTTCCACCTTGTGTCCTGTCTCCCATTTTCCCTCTCTCCCTCCCTCTTTCCCTTTCTTTATCACTCTCTCTTCCTTTACTTTTTGCCTTATTCTTTTTCATTATTCGAGTGTAGGTGACATACAATGTCCTATTTGTTGTAGGAACACACGATAGTGATTTGATAAGTTTAAACACTAGGCTATGCTCACCACAAGTATAGCTACTATCTATCACTATACATTGTTATTTATAATATCATTGGCTATATTCCTTATGCCGTACTTTTTATTTCTGTGATTTATTCACTTCATAACTGGAAGTCTGTATCTTCACCTCCCTTCACCCATTTTGCCCATCTCCCACACCCTTTGGCAGCCATTAGTTTGTTCTGTTTACAGGGCTGATTTTGCTTTTTGTTTGTTTATTCATTTTTTTTTTTTTTTTAGATTCCACGATGAGCGAAATCACGTCGTATTTGTCTTTTTCAGTCTGACTGATTTCCCTTAGTATAATACCCTCTAGGTCCATCCATGTTGTCGCAGATTGCACAATCTCATCCTTTTTTAATGGCTGCATGATGTGTGTGTGTGTGTTTGTATCACATCTTCCTTATCTGTTTGTCTGTTGATGGACTCTAACATTGATTCTATATCCCAGCTATTGTAAATAATGCTGCCATAAACACGGAGGTGCGTATATCCTTTCAAATTAATGTTTTTGTTTTCTTCGCATAGATCTTATGGTAATTCCATTTTTAAGTTTGTGAGGAATCTCCATATTGTTTTTCACAGTGGCTGTACCAGTTTGCTATTCCTACCAACAGTGTATGAGGGTTCCTTTTTTCTTCCATATCCTCACCAACACTTATTATTTCTTGTCTTTTTTATTTTAGCCATTCTCACAGGTGTAAGGTAATAGTTCATTGTAGTTTTGATTTGCATTTCTCTGATGATGAGTGATGTTGAGCACCTTTTTATGTGTCTATTGGCCATCTGGATGTCTTCTTTGGAAAAATGTCTATTCAGGTCCTCTACCCAATTTTTAACTGGATTGTTTGTTTTTATGGTGTTGAGTTGTATAAATTTTCTATATGTTTTAGATATTAATCTCTTATTGGACATACCATTTG
The DNA here is from genome assembly GCA_028533885.1 of Nasua narica. Classification (NCBI taxonomy): domain Eukaryota; kingdom Metazoa; phylum Chordata; class Mammalia; order Carnivora; family Procyonidae; genus Nasua; species Nasua narica. The sequence goes on along the minus strand of CM052801.1, from coordinate 8,889,988 downwards.
CAAATATCTTCTCCCATTCAGTAGGTTGCCTTTTTGTTTTATTAATGGTTTCCTTCATTGTGCAAAAGCTTTTTATTTTGATGTAGTCCCAATAGCTTATTTTTTTTAAGATTTTATTTATTTATTTGACAGAGAGAAAGAGACCACAAGTAGGCAGAGAGGCTGGCAGAGAGAGAGAGGAGGAAGCAGGCTCCCTGCTGAGCAGAGAGCCCGATGCAGGGCTCGATCCCAGGACCCTGAGATCATGACCTGAGCCGAAGGCAGAGGCTTAACCCACTGAGCCACCCAGGTACCCTAATAGCTTAATTTTGCTTCTGTTTTCCTTGCTTTAGGAGACATATCTAGAAAATGTTGCTACAGCTGATGTCAAAGAAATGACTACCTCTGTTCTCTTCCAGAATTTTTATGGTTTCAGGTCTCACATGTAGATCTTTAACCCATTTTGAGTCTATTTTTATGTGTGGTGTTAGAAAGTGGTTTGGTTTCATTCTTTTGCATGTAGCTGTCCAGTTTGCCTGGGACCATTTATTGAAGAGACTTGCTTTTCCTCGTATATTCTTGCCTCCTTTGTCATGTATGAATTGACCGTGTAAGTGTGGGTTTGTTTCTGGGCTCTATTCTGTTCCACTGATCTGTATGTGTCTTTTGTGCCAGTACCATACTGCTGTGATTATTACAGCTTTGTAGTATATCATGAAGTCTGGAATTGTGATACCTCCAGCTTTGTTCTTCTTTCTCAAGATTGCTTTGGCTATTTGAGATCTTTTGTGGTTCCATAAACAGCATTATTTGTTCTAGTTTTGCGAGAAATGTTGTTGGTATTTTGATAGGGATTGCTTTGACTCTTTTTGCCTTATTCTCGGGAGAGAATGATCATGCCATAACTCAAGTAAATAATTCAAATATAAATGGAGGTAGATTTGGTATATGGTAAACAGATTTCAGATACTTTCAGTGTATTTGGAAGAAAGCATTCCTTCCCTGAACCCCAGCACAAAGATGACAATCCCCATCCTATACTGATTTTCTTTGTTGCTCTATATCACTCTCTCAGATTATCTTCTTTGGAATAAGGCATTTGTCTTGGTAGCCCAAGTGAAACTACAGTGATGCTACTTGGGAGGAATAACCGAGTTATCAATTACTGTCTATTAACATCTTGGCTTTTGGATCATTTGATCAAATTGGCTGTAAGAAGGAACAGGATCACAATTAGTAATGCATCCAACTATTTTATCGCCCACTACTCAAACTGCAGTGGGAAGATCAGCAGCATCCCACGTGGGAGCTTATTGAAATGTACACTCTCCAGCCTCATTTGAGTGCTACTGAAGTGGCCTGCACTTTAACAAGGGAGAATTGTTCCTACAGTTAATTTCTTCTCCCTTTCAAAGTCAGGATCACTTGTACTTTGTTTCAGTTTTTCATGAGTGTTCCTTGAAATGCTTACTATAGTCCATTAATAAGACCACTAAGCTCAGACAAGTTTGGAAAACACTGTTGGATAAGGTTAGAAAAGTTTCTTTAATGTAGGTTTCTCCAAGTTTAGGCAACTATTAACTGCTGTCTATTTCCAAAATTTTTCCATTACTTCGAACAGAAACTTTGTAACCATTCTCCTATCTCTCTAGCCACTGGTAACTTCTTATCTACTTTCTGTCTCTATGATCTATTCAAGGTATTTCGTTTAAATGGAATCATATAATATTTGTCCTTTGTATCTGGCTTCATTTACCTAGCATAATGCTTTTCAAGTTCGTTTATGTTATAGCATGTACCAGAACTTCTTTGCTTTTTATGACTAAATAATCATTGTATGTATATACTAAATTTTGTTTTATTTATTCATCCGTTAATGGAAACTTGAATTTTTTTCACCCTTTGGCTATTGTGAGTAATGCTGCAATGAAGTATTTGACTTCCTACTTTTAATTCCTTTGGATATATACCCAGGAGTGGAATTACTGGGTCATATGTGGTTTTGATTTTCATTTCCCTAATGACTAATGACATTGAACATATTTTCTTGTGATCAGTGGCTATCATTTTGGAGAAAAGTCTATTCAAGTCCTTTGCCCATTTTTGTATTGGGTGGGTTGTCTTTCTATTGTTGAGTTGCAGGAGTTCTTTATATATTGTGAATATTAAACCTTGATCAGATATCTGATTTGTAAATATTTTCTCTCATTCAGTAGGTTGTCTCTACTCTTTCTTGATAACGTGTCTTGGTGCACAACAGTTTTTAGTTTTGGTGGAGTCCAACCTACCTATTTTTTTCTTTTGTTGCTTATATTTTAGTGTCATCAAAAAATATCAGTGGCCAAATCCGTGGTCATGAAAATTTATCCCTATGTTTTCTTTTAACAGTTTAATGATTTCAGCTCTTCTATTTAGGTTGTTGATTCATTTTGAGATCATTTTTGTATGTGGTGTGCATTAGAGGTCCAATTTCAATTCTTTTGCATTGTAGAAATCTAGTTAGGTATTATGCTAAGTGAAATAAATCAGATAGAAGACAAATACCATGTGATTTTACTTACACGTGAAATCTTAAAAAAAAAACAAATTAACAAATAAAACCAGACTCTTCAAAACAAACAGTTGAATTTGTTTTGCTAATAATAATTTTTTATTAGAGGAAGTGAAAGAGTATGTGTGCAATGGCAGGGGAGGGGGAGGTAGTAAGAGAGGGAGAGAATTTAAGCAGGCTCCATGCACACCATGGAGCCCAACATGGGGCTCGATCCCACAACACTGAGATCATGACCTAACCTCTGTTAGGTGGAACAGAGATAAGTACTGTTATGGGTTGAATTGTGTCTGCCTCCCCACAGTCCTATGTTGAAATACTAACCCCCCAGTACCTCAGAATGTAACTGCATTTGGAAAGAATATCTTTAAAGAGGTAATTAGGGTTAAATGAGGTCATCAGGGTAGACTCTAATCTGATACAAATGGTGTCCTTATGAAAAGAGGAGAAAAGAGATGCTAGGGATATGTGTGCACAGCGGAAAGACCATGTGAGGACAGAGTGAGAAGGTGGCTATTAGCAAGCCAGGGAGATAGTCCTCCGGAGACACCAATCCTACTGACACCTGGATCTTAGACTTGTGGCCTCCAGAACTGAGAGAAAGTCAATTTCTGTTGTTTTAGCCACCCAGTCTGTGATAATTTGTTGTGACAGTCCTAGCAAACTAACGCAAGTGCCTTCCATTAGTCCTTCTGGTAGCACACGTTGGTTAGAATAGGTAGACAAAATAATTTGTGAATAATGTTTGTTCTGCCCCCTTCAGAACCAAGGACCAGTGTTCCACAGTGAGAATGCAGGTTGCCACCAATCCGAAACCCAAACCATTGTTGGGGAGGGAATGGGGCAAGAGCGAGTTAAAGAAAAAAAAAAACAAAACACAAAACTTTCCTACCATTTGAAGTTGGCTTTTTCCTAATTCAGCAGTCTCTTGGTTATGGCAAACTTTTGACTATTTTCTAGAGTTACCTCTGACAAAGTTAGTTCTGACAGTTTCTATTTACTTTTTGATGTTTCTGTGAGGAAACAAGAGCTTGGAGCTGCCAACCCTGCCATTTTGTTAACATCAACCTCCTCCTCCCCAAAAGTGTGTAATATGCTCTTGTGAATTATGGTGCTCCTGAAGGAGAACATAGGGTGTATTGTTGTTCTTCAAACTTATTTGACCATAGGAGGTTTTTTGTTTTTTAAATAGGCCATCCTTTTAATGAAGCACATTTCAAAGATGGCAAGCATTCTGTACAACATAGTTTTGAAAATGCTGATCCACATTTTTCTTTTATTAATCCAGTTAACAAATTCTTGTTGAACAATAAATATATTAGATGGTAATAATAAAACTATGACTAGGACTGAAGGCAATCATAGGGCTATAATAAAACTGTGCTCCCGCCAACAAGGGGATGTTTTATTGGGGGCTACAGGGTAAGTGCCTGAGATGGAGAAGTAATGGGGGAAGAACAAAGAATCAGTAAAGATCAGCTTCATCTTTCTCAGTTACTTGTCTAAGACTAAATTTATGTAATGATCCTGTGGTCTAGAGATATAACTCAGGGATGCAAGTGAAAAACGCTGCTTGTAATCAGATTTGATAAATGTGTTAATTCCTGGATGAGTTCTCTTAAAACTCAGTGCTCTGGATGATGGGTCGGCAACATTTTTTTTGTAAAGGGGCAGATAGTAAATATTTTAAGCTTTATGAGACACAACGTCTCTGTCATATCTACTCAATTCTGTCTTTGTAGTGAAAGTAGGCGTAGAGACTATGTAAACAAACAGGTGTGGCTGTGTTTCAGTAAAACTTTACAAAATAGGTGGTGGATTAGATTTGGCCCATGGGCCAAGTTTGCTGGGCCCTGCTCTAGGCTCAGAATAGGAGGTTGATGAACAGCAGAAATTGTTGAGGAATTCAATGATTTGTCCACACCTATGAGTGAGGACTGGCCAGGAACATGGAGGAACATAGGGACTGTCTGTAATTATCTATAATCAGTTTGATACTGTGATTCTGGGCATGAGAAAAACCTACTTTGGCAGCAAGGTTGGATGAGAAGTGATGTCCTTTGAGCCAGCTACACCATTGTGGGTGAAAACCTATAAATTTGAGTTACACCACTATGTTATTACAAAAGCTAGGAGGCAGTATGGAAGAAAAATAGGACTAGGCCAGATAATGTGGACAACAAATACTTAGTATATTTGACTCAGTCATTATATTTAACATGTTCTATATCTTGCATTTTTAAACCTGAAACCAATTTTTATAACTTCTACCATGGTAATGAAAATTTTATCTATTATTCATAGTGACTATATTAATATAAACTCATTATATATATGTAAATATATCTTTTTTGACCATAGCTTTCTAAGTTAAGTCTAAATATTATTTTTTAAAAAGCTTCACAGTGGATTCTATTTAAAAATAAGTGGCAGAGATAAACATTGTATGATATCACTTATTTGTGGAAACCAAAAAACCAAAACAAATTCACAGAAACAGAGAGTAGAGTGATAGGGGCTGTGGGTAAGAGAAATGGGGAGATGTTGGTCAAAAGATACAAACTTCTAGTTGTAAGATGAATAAGTTCTTGGGATATAATGTACAGCATGGTGACTATAGTTAACAATACTATATTAGATATTTGAAAGTAGCTAAGTGAGTAGCTCTTAAATGTTCTCACCATGAGAAAGAAATTGTAGTTATGTGATATGATGGAGGCGTTAGCTAACACTATGTGGTAATCATCTTGCAATATTAATGCTATAGTGGTAATCACTTTGCAGTATATACATGTAGAAATCAACACATTGTACACCTTAAACCTACACAATGTTATATGTTGATTATATCTCAGTGAAGTTGGAAAAAGTTTAAACAAGTGCTCCAGCAAAGATTTAAAGACTAAACGTTAGGAAAGAATAGGAGATCTTGGATAACCCCGAAACAAGTAGTCACCATTCATTAGTTTTGCCTCAAGAATGTTATTTTCCAACATCCATTTTAAGGAGAAAGATTTAAGAGCAGAGGGCATTCTTTGAGTTCCGAGATGAAAATATTATTTTTCTCCTCTTGTCACAAGTAGGCAAGAATGGCATTTTCATTTTGTGTTTTATTCCTAGTAAATAATTTAATGTGTCATTAAGTACCATGGTTGCTTTAGTGTAAGACCCTTGGACGGGAATGCAGTATTAAATACATGTGCTTGATTTATACAGAAATTAAGTTTCCTTTGGAATAAGAAGATTTTTGTCTGGCAGAAACATTCTTGCCATTGGCTCAAGAGATAAAAGGGGAAAATAAAGCACACAGAGGAAGCAAGAAGGTGTATAGTTAAGGGTCAGAGCCTTGCTGTCTGAACAGGGAGAAGCAGTGTTTCCTATGATGGCTTCCTGTGTTGCACGGTGCTTTGATGCCCATGAAGGAGAGAGCCTTGGAGGATGGGAGGATTGCAGGGGGCGGGAATGGCTTTTCATGGTGGTAGTCCCTTTGTGAGGGGTGATTTGAGGCATCTAATATGAAAGAAAGGTTTCTTTTTAAATGTCATGCTTGTAATTATAAATGACCACATAAACTAAGTAACCCATTACATTATTTTAATCTCCTTGATAATTCATTGTGAATGAATTATATACCATTGGTTCTTCTGTTCAATACATGGTCAAAATGGTTTTACTAGTTCTACTGCATTTAGTTTGGTTGCTGACATCCAGGTCTGTGCAAAGGGCAAAACATTTATAGAAGTAAAGAAATTGACCATCTACTGATTCCCACAACTTATGAGATAGTCCAGCAAACCATTTGCTTTGGGCCAGCCATGTTGATAAAATGATGAAATTACTAGATAAAGCAACCAGTTAACACCTAAGGTAGATTAAATATGGAGAACCAAATGGCAACTTCTGGGAGTCCTTCCCACTAAGAACTACCAGTTGTTAAGTGCTCTCGCACAAGGGTGAGTGAAAGGATAGAGATGCACATAGCTCACATCCATGTCAGAGGGCTTTGAGAATGTTGGCAAGTTTCTATTTTTTTTTTCATGCTGTGGATTTCTCTATGATTTAAAGACAAGGGATAAGACAGGGACCATTATCTCACATAGGACGATTACTTTTAAGAAAGAAAGTGGGTGCTATTGATAATTACACAGAAACACCAGGCATAAACCAGGAATGTCCTGAGAAAACCTGGACTTTGGATCATACTACTCAGATATTTTCGAAGTATGGTGACTACAGTCTGTCTTGTTTTTGTCACTAGTTCTGCTTATTTCCACCTATGAAATTTAAACAGTACAAAAACTCTCTGAGTCTGTTATATCTTCTGTAGAATGGGAATAATGATGCATGCCTTGATGTTAACTGTACAAATTAGTAGTAATACATGAAAGGCACATAATAGTTGCTCAATACATAGTAGTGTATTCCTAGTAATGCTAGTAGTATTAGTATCATGATTACAAGTTCACTGGATTGTCAAAGTATGCCGGTGCAGGAGGTGTGTCATTAAACCCATTTTAATATAAAGTAAACTGAAATGAGACTACAACTTAGATCTCCCAACATTTTCTGTGCTAATCTTGACTGAAATAATGCCCATCTCATCCAATTTTCTTTCTCTTCTCTCTGTAAACTCTGTTTTTTTTCTCAGCTCTATAGAGCTTTTTAGCAGGATCCAATCACCTTTTATAACTTTCTTTCTTCCAGAAGTTATACAAAAACATTCTTTTTGTTTGGATAACAACATAGCACTAGGGGTTTGAGATCAATGCTGCTAGCTTCTTTATTTAAAATAAGATTTCTCAACCTTGGGATCATTAGCATTTTAGCCAGATCATTCTGTACTGTGAGAGCTTGTCTTCTGTATTGTAGGATGTTGAGCAGCAGCCTTGGTTTCTACTCATTAGATGCCAGTAGCCCGCCAACTTTCATGGTCCCTATTGTAACAACCAAAAATGTGTCCAGACATTGCCAAATGTCCCCTGAGAGAGAGGAAAAAAAAAATCACCCCTGGTTGAGAACCACTAGACTGTAAAAAGAAGGTAAAAATGGCAGGATGAAGGGAAAGGTTTTTCAACAAGGATTACATGTTATGTAATATTGAAATGAGCTTCAGGTTATTCTGCTTAGCCAAATATATGTTAGGGTCATATTAAAATATTTTCGGTCCTGTGACTTTCTCATAGGAACTCTCATGAAACATATACCGCTTTGTTGGGTTCAGGAAATTAAATTTGGTTATTATTTGCAGGCATTTACTGAATCTGGGCATTACCATATTGTAAGTCTTCAGTCATTCATTAAATCAATAGACATTTATTGAGTACTCATTATGTATCTGGTATATATTTGGTCTTCTATTAATTATCATTTACTATTAGATGATGAGTTCTGGGACTAAATGTAAGAAAATCAGGCATTTACGGACAAGTCAGAAACAATTTGCTGAAAAGCCCTTGGGTCATCCTGCAAGAAATGTCAGATGGAACAAAAAGTGTGTGCCTATCCAAGCGTCACACATAGGGCATTTTTGTTAAGTCTCTTTCTAATAAAAGTGAACTGCTGCTTTTTTGTTCATCATAAGATCATAGTGACCTTAAAGTGAACAGTTTTTGTTCTGGGAGATTTAGGGCACTTTGCTTGTGGTTACATAGTTCATTTACTATTTTAAAGATCTCAGAGACTAGAGGCGCCTGGGTGGCTCAGTTGTTAGGCGTCTGCCTTTGGCTCAGGTCATGATCCCAGGGATCTGGGATCGAGCCCCGCATCGAGCCCCGCATCGGGCTCCCTGCTCAGCGGAAAGCCTACTTCTCCCTCTCCCTCTCCCCCTGCTTGTATTCCCTCTCACTGTCTCTCTGTGTAAGTAAATAAAATCTTAAAAAAAAAAATCTCAGAGACTAGACATAGACCTTCATGTTGGGAGTAATTTGTAAGTGTAATCTACAAATATTTCTGTTTATGCTATCATAAAATGTCATCAAAAGGAGAATTGCTTAAAAAAAAACCCATGAGGGCGCCTGGGTGGCTCAGTTGGTTAAGCAACTGCCTTCAGCTCAGGTCATGATCCCGGAGTCCTGGGATCGAGTCCCACATCAGGCTCCCAGCTCCATGGGGAGTCTGCTTCTCCCTCTGACCTTCTCCCCTCTCATGCTCTCTCTCACTGTCTCTATCTCAAATAAATAAATAAAATCTTAAAAAAAAAACCCTGAGATTCTTGCTATCTTGGGATTAGGGTCAATAGTAAATAAATTTAGTCTTAGAAGTCTTAGTCTATTTAGTCTTAGAAGAAGACAATTTTAAATGCCATTTGAAATTAGTTTTTAAATGAAGAGATCTGAGAATTTCTCATGAACCCAAATGTTATTTCCATAGATTTTAGGAAGTAAGAAAAATAAAATTAAAGACAACTTTCTCTCACGTTAATTGGATTCTTTACTACTTTGCAAAATGAATAGCAAGTCCAACAATTTGTTAGATCCTGACAAATTGAAAATATATTTGTTTTGCATTAATAATTTTTTTGCATTAATAACTTTTGAAGAAGAAACTACACTGCATTTAGGTTTATAATGATGGAATGGGTAGGTGCACTCTACCCACATACACATACGTGTTTCCATGTTCAAATTTTTTCATGCTTCAACATCTAATTCAAATGATACCTACTCCATGAGTTTTTCCATGTTTCTCCCCGCTTGAATATCATCTTTCCATAGCTCCACAACTCTTATCATGTTGTATTATGGTCAAGTTTTCATTTGTTTCTAATCATTTCTAGTATACTCTAGAAGGGTTGTGGTTCAGATTTGATTCATTATAATGTTTTCCAAAGCATTTAGTATAGTACTAAGCACATAGTAGATATACAGTAAATGCTCAATGAATGTTACTGATCAGAATATAAGCATTTTTGTGTAGGAAATGCCAGTGGCATTCCAAGAAATCCATGCATTTCCATTTCATTTCAGAACAACTTTCAATATGGGGCATTTTAACATTAAAATCAATTGGTCTCCATCCCTTCAGCTTCAAAGAGTAGTTCATTCAAATGGTTATTCATTTAAATCAATTGTCTCATCTCACTCCCATTAAATCAAAGGTGAATTCCGTTTGCTATCTTCCCAGAGCACTCAGCAGAATGAGAAAATTATAACAAGAACATGACAGTCACCAATGAGTAGGATTACAACATGGCCCTTTGGAACTACTACTGAGCTGTTTTGTTTGAGATTGGGGTTGGGAAACTTTTTGACTGTTTCCCTCCCTCCTAACGTTATCTCTCACCAGTGCAGCATGAAATAATGGGGGGGGGAGGAATAATAAGCTCCAGAGCTAGAAGAACTGGATTTAAATCCTGGCTGTGCTATGTACTATTTAGTGTGACCCTCTGTAAGCTGTTGAATCACTCTGGGCTCCTCATCTACAAAAGAAATATCTTCACCGAACTCTCAGGCATTGGGGGGACTGAATATGATTATGTGTATGAAATGCCACCCATTTCTTTTTTCTTACTATCTCCTTCCCCTATCAAGAAAGGATCTTCCTCTTAAAGCTTGAGATTTTTTCCCCTTTATTTAACAACCAGATGTACTTTTCTCAAGCACCATATCTCTGCCCTACATTTTATATGCTCATCCCTACCCACAGTGTTGAGAAAAGAGAAAAAGTCCTGGATTTTAACAGTATAAATAGGCTCTAGAAAAAAAAATATATGTATATATATAATCTCTTTGTTGGAGAATCATGAATGTAGGGGGGAAATGTGCTTCAATGGAAACTATGTGTTATCAATAGTACACCCTTCCGTATTATCTGATTCTGATTCTATGGGAGCTGTTTCGCAATTCTGTAAATTTTATAACTGATAGCAACATATCTTTTGCTTAGAGGCGTGTAAATTCTGTCTTGATCTGTCCTGTAGAAGTTCCAGTGACTTCCCTTCCCCACTGTGACAAGAGACTAGTTTTGCCTCCTTTTGCACATTCATTTCAGTGCTCCTGATCTATCAGTGTGTCTGTTCTTTGGATTTTCTTTTGAACTGGCTATACCATCTCTATGCTTCCCTCATCGATTAATGAGTTAAATAAAATCTTTAACATGTATTCACATTGTATGTGCATGACAGTCGTGATTTTACATTTATAAAAAAAATTATCTTTTAATGCAAAGGGTTTTTTTTTGTTTTTTTTTTTGTTTTTTTTTTTTAAGGAACTGATTACCCTTTGGAAGTGTTAGACTCAGAACCAGGCTTTGGAAGCTAAGAGACCTAAATTCTGTTCATGGCCACTGCACTGCTGGGCAACCCAGCTCTTGCTGTTTTGCTGCCAAAAGAGATCTTAGAGCACCACATCTGCCAATATATAGTGCCTAAGTTCTCATTCCCCTCCCCTGTTCCTCTGTGGCTTCCACAAATAAGGGACTGTTTTCTCATTAGGCATTCTACACCTTTTCTCTGAGGGTAGGAAGGTCACCATTGTACTGTTAGGAAACAGAGGTTTTCTATGTCAGCAAGAGATCTAAAAATAGAAGCCAGAGTTCCTGACATGCACTCTTCTCTCCGAACAGCTAGCCCAGCCGCTTCACTACTGCAGAGGGAAACCCTGAAATCATAATGTTTGTGGTGTTTACGTGTGCTCAAATTTGACTAATAGGCCCCTAGCACTTACATAGTATAGTGCTTCCGTGCCTCTTATCTCATGCTATGTATCTTTGTAATTCAGTTTAATTAAAAGGCCATTTATGGAACTTCTTTATATTGGGTGTTTACTTAGTTTGGATTACCCTAGAGTCAAGGACTTGGGTGAAAGTAATTTATTAAAGAGATGAATGATAAGCCAGTTGGGAAGTGGGGAAGAGAGACAGGGTAGGGAAGGAAGCTAAGAAAAGGTGGTTTAGCAAAGTCCGTTATTCTTTGAGGAAAAATGAAGCTTTCTCCCATGAGCAATTCTGGAAAGCACAGTCTTCTGAACTATGCTACCCAGGGAAGGAAGATGCTGGGGTATTTTACGTCAACTCTCATCCATCATCGAATGAGAGTATTCTCAGGGGGCATTAATTCATCTTCACATCTGGTCTGCCACGGGGGTGGGCAAAGTGGCTTAGGTCGGAGAAAGCCCTCTAGCAAAGAAATGCAAGTGTTGGCATTTGGAAGTCAGATGGTGCATCGAAGTGATAAGGGATTTAGGATATGGTCTGGGTGCTTACAGTGGTGCCTGTAAGGCGCTGGGAATACCAAAATGTACTCAATCTTTGCATTCAATAAACTCCTAATATGTCATGGCACAAAGACATAAATTAGACTAACTGTAATATAATGTGATAATAAGACTAACATTTCAAGGGAATATGGCAGAGGCAATGAATCATGCATGGAACAGAAGAAAGGGAAAGAAGAAGGAGTTTTTGTAGAAAGGTTGATGTATTTCTTTATATACAGAAGAGAGGGAAGATATGGCTCTATTTCATAAAAGGTACATATTGTTAGCCAAACGTAATCAGTATTATTGAACCTGCATTATTGCTCTTTTTATTATGCCCCCTCCCTGAAATTGAAAGGCCTCCAAATTTTGCATTGTTTGAGATTTTTTAAAGTCGTGCAGAAACTGTCCTACGTCTGGAAATATCCTATATTTCCACCTCCACCTCACTGTGATAGGATCTCTGATACCAAGCTGAGTACAGCGGCCCTCCAAGAACAAAGAAGCTAAGTGGCCTCCTCTCATTCACCACAGTTGAGTTCACACTTACAGTGGAGGGTGTCGTTCTCCCATTAGACATCATCACTTCCTCTGAGCTCCTGACAACAAGCAGGAACCACACTTTTGGGACCTTGGCAGGGTTATAATTCGAAGACACAAAAGTCTGGATGCTTTGCTAAAGAAATACAGTGGGGTTTGTACTCCTAATCCTTTCACTCTAGAGACAAGATTTGTTGAAGCTTTTAATAGGCTCTAATTTTATGTGTTGTGCCAAACACAATAGAGCAAAAGAATCCTTTGAGGAGAAATGGCCCCATTCCCAAACTCTCAGGTAATGAAGGTAGGAAGTTCCTCAAGTTAAAAGGCAAGAACCTAGAAGTTAGGCCCATCCTAAGTCTTTCTTCCAAATACTTTGTGATTAATTTTTACCTTGCTACAAAGTAAACTTGACTTTGTACATAAGCAGCCCCTGCTTCTTCTGCTTAAGAAAAGACCACATATGTTTTTCAGAGAGCAGTGGCCTTTGTTCTTAAAGAATAGTATTCCAGCAAGCAGCACATAAATCTTCCCTCGCCTGTTATGTTTACAAGCTTGGGCTCTTCATATATGTTGGAAGTTATCATAAAGAGAATGGAATGGCAGACTTCAGGTCCCAGACTTAGCATTTGTTCCCACTATGTCCAAATGATTGAGATTATCAAAGGAAAACATTCTCAGAGCCGAGATAGTAAACTGCACTAGGAAGGAGGCTATCAGACTAGAGAAAATGCCAGATGCTCTCGGTATGTCACCGTCAGCATTTTTGTGGGATATATTTAAATACATCACAAATTTGTACTGAAAGAAGATGTAAAAAATGACTACAAAATGCCATTAGTCAGAGACAAAAATCACAGAATGTGTAACCTGTGAAGAAGCAGTCACTGTATCTCTTCTTTCCTCAGCCACTAGCTGTCTCCCCACCCCCACGATCTGTAAGCTAGTTCCAGTATATTCCAAGCAGAAAGCCGTTGGGTGATTGGAAAATCAGCTTTGCTCATTCATTAAATCATTCATCAAATATTTATGAAGGATTAATAATGTGCTCGAATCAGAAGATATAAAGTTGAATAATGAACAGATTCTGAGGAAAATGCTTCAAAGCTCTTGCAAACCTCCACACTCACAGCCCCCAGCATGGCTGTGTAATTAAGAAATGGATGCAGGTCTGACTCATGAACTTGGTGTACATAACAAATCTTCTAGGCCTTTACCATCCTACTAGTGGGTAAAGGGTGGACTCATGGCACATTACCTGGGATTGAAAGCTAGCTCTGTACCCTTTCTAGCCATAGGACTATGAATGACCACTGTGCTCTCTTCTCTCAGTTTCCTCCTCTGTAAAATAGGGATAATAATAAAATGTGTAGGGTATTAGAAGGATTCAATGAATGAATATGCAAAGTGTTTAGAAGAATGCTTGACACATGGTAAGGACTCACATAATGTAAACTAATATTATTATTTTTAACTCTTTCTGGGCCCCTACAATGAAAAATGGTGTGAAATATATGGATAGATGCAGTAAGCAATAAAGCGTTGGCCAAGAAGACAAATGATGGGTATCTTGGACACTGAGCACCTTTACTTCCCTCATCTTTTTTCTGAGGGACAAATAATCCCTTCTGGCTTCATCTTCTGGGTCTTAGGTTTAAAATGTATTTTAAAAATCTCCCTACCCAGTAAGCCTACTGATAAGTGTATTTTCAGTAGAAAACGCTGTTTTTGTGATGCATTTAAATTTTACGAATCTTTCTGAATGTCTAGGTGGACTTTCCTGATAGTAAAGAGGGCCATCAAGACAAATCATCATGGAACACTTGGATGGCTCATTCAGTTAAGCATCTGACTCTTAATTTCAGCTCAGGTTCATGATCTCAGGGTTGTGAGATCAAACCCCGTGTCTTGGGATTCTCTCTTTCCCTCTGCTCCTACCCCCCATTCTCTCTCTCCATCTCTAAAAAGAAAAAGACAAAAACATCAAGTATCTGCTGCTCTTTTCCAGCTTAATGGTGACTATACTCAGGACCAGCCCATGATAGGGACAGTGACTCCTCTGTGGGAGATGATGGGGCACTACTTCACCAAGAAACTCAAGACCATTGGATGTGAACCTACCCTGAATACCTTCCTCTCCACCTGTGAAACTTACTACTGGAGTAAGGAAGTGGTATTTCTCCTTGAGTGCATGGGTAACCTCTCCATCTGTCCTCATGACATTGGTCCGCTCTGTCCTTTCCAGAACTCTGCTTCATCAGTTATCTTCTATGTTTCTTGTACTGTCAATCCACCTTTCCCTTGTTTCACAAACGCATTCTTTTCATTTCAATTATAAAAAACAAAACAAAACAAAAGCCTCCCTTCTCTCAAACTCTGTAAGCCAATATCTGATCTCCCTTTTCCTCCCTGGCATTCATCTTTTAAATGAAAAGTCCACACACTCTTTTCTCCACTTTCTGAAATCTCATTCACTCAACAACCAGATAGAGTCTAAGCTTTTGTCTCCCTATTCTAGAGAAATTTTGCCCTTGTCCCAGTGACTAAATCCAATGGTCTATTTCCTTGCCTCTTTCTATCCAACATTCCTGCTGCACTTGGCATGGTTGATTTCCTCATCCACAAAACTCTCTCTTCCTTTAACCTTAGTGACTACGTCTTTTCCTGGTTCATTTCCAGACTTTCAGATGACTGCTTCTCAGTACTCTTTGTTGAGTCCTTCTCTTCTCCCACACCCTCAATGTCTATATGCATGGAAGTCTCATCCTATTCCTCTTCTCTATTCTTTCTACACATTGGCACTGAATGACCTTAGTTGATACTGTTACATTCTCATGACTCTCACTCTTACATTTCTAGCCCTGACATCTCTTCTTGGCTTCAAATTAACATTTTTAACTGCAGGTTAGATATCTCTGTGTGGATTTGTAACAGTCATTTCAAAAACATGCCCAAAGCTGAACTCTTATTATCTTCTTCCCTCAGCATCTTCTTCCCTTTATATCTCTTCTTTGGGTAAACAATCTGATCAGTTGCCTAACCAGGAACCTTGAGTCAAACATTATGCTTCCTCTTGTACCCTCTATATCTTTTCTAATGCATTTTGGCCTTAAATTTATCTTGTTAATCTGGCTTCTGCTTTCTAATCCCATTGTCACTGCATAAGCCTAAACCTTCACTATTTCTCTCTTGTGGGTGATTGTCATGGCACCTTGATTCCCTCTCTTTCTAGTATATCATTTGAAATGTATCTTGAGTTATCTTCTTAGAAACCACATTTAATTATGTACCTTCTCTGTTTAAAAACCTTGATGCCTTCCTATTACCTGTGGTTGAACTTCAATGCCATAACAATCTCAATACTCTGGCCCTAACTTCATTCTCTAACCTCATCTTCTGTGACTCCTGCTCCTTTTACTTTCTCTAGGTATACTCATCTTTTGTTATCCCCCAAGCTAGCCATTTTCTTTCTGGACATCGAGAGCTGAAATTTGCTTTTGCATTCATTGAATACCTACTCATCTTTCAAGACCCAATTCAAATATCACCTTTTTTATGAAATCTAGAGCTACTTTTTTTTTCTCCTCTGTAGACTGACTTCTGGCATATAAAGGACTCTCCAAAGAAATATGAAGATTGTCATTAGTAGTAAGTGCCTTAGTTGGGCTTCCTAGGCTTTGTGAAAATTTTTTGTTCATTGCCTCATAACCTGGGAGAATTCTTCACCTTGAAAGCTTCTCTTTAATTTTTGATGAAGCTGGAAGATGAGGCTCAAAAGGAGAATTTTAGAGGAGAATCAACCACAAGCTCACTGGAGAAATGGGCTATAACCCTGAAGGGAATCTAATAGTACTTTACCAATTGGAACTTACTGGTAATTCAGGTATATCCAATATTCACAATGAGTATCATTTGGGTAGATTGGTTTTATTTACTAAACACTGCAGACACTGAGTAGAAAGTTGTCTCAGGCCAGTGGATCTTATTTGGGTGTGTTTGATGCCGCCATACATCCCTGTTCAGAACTGGGTATGGAAAATAAAGCTTTTTATACATGGAATACTGACCCTGGAATAGTAGTAAAGTAGAAGGAGGTGGGCTAGAAAAGTTGGAGGTTAGAATGCTAGTAAATTAAAAATTCTCCTTTTAATTCTTCTCTACTTGGTGCCTAGCACAGTGACATATGCACAATGAATGCTTGATATGTATCTGTATGTGAGTGAATCCACTCACTCAACAATTAAACATTTATTAGGCTCCTGTAAAGACAGGAAATACATAAAAACCTGGGACTTCAAAGATAAATTAGACTCACCCTGCAATAGAAAGGGGGGCAGTTATGTTAAAAATAAATTCAATGTGAGCACGCTTTCTCTCTCTCTTTCTGTCCTCCCCTCTTTTTCTCTCTCTCAAATAAATAAATAAATCTTCAAAAATACATTTAACGAAGTATTACAGATTGAGTGTCTTTATCTTCATTCTTTAAATGATGACCTACATTCTACTCCATTTTAGGTTTTATGTTTCTGGAAAGGTAGTATTGATCTAAGTCATGTCTAGCAGCAAAATAACTTTGTTCTTCCCCCCTAAATAACAAGAATGGTAAACAAAATTCCAGCTGTTTTCCATTCTGAGAAATGCATAAGGAGTCAGATGAGATAATGTATGGGGGGAAACTTCATGCATTTAAAAAAAATCACGAATATTACCAGATAATAATTTATTATTTTAGTTCAAATGGTTCACGTCCAACTTTGTTTTAGTATAGATTCTAGGAATAAAGATTGGTATTGTAAGTTTCTCTATTCATTTGATAAACATTTATTGGCCTGACCTACTGTCAGATGTTGGAGGTACAGTGGAGAATGAGATAACCCTAATCTCTGGCCTCCTTGAACTAGTCTAGGAGGGAAAGTGACAGGGAAGCAGCCAATCACAACAGATTATAGACTGAGCATGAAGGACAAGATGGACTTAGTAATTGAAGAGAGACTTTCTAGAAGAAATGATATGGATGCTGAGGTCTGTAGGATGCATAGGCATTAGGCTGCTGGAGAGGCAGACACAGTGAAGGTAAATGAAAGTACAGAGCACCACAGATAAAAAGGTTGGAGGAACAAGAAACAGGGCATTGAGGCTGGAACAGAGTGGGAGGGCATGGCTAGAAATGTGGAATGGTCATGTTGAAATGGACAATATTGATTCTCCACCCAGGTTCCTTTGATCCCATTTATCATTTTGTGCCTCTTAACCTCAGTGTGCTTTTGCTTCCGGTAGCCAGAACATGTGGCCTTTCACAGAGGACTGTCCTAGGGCTACCACCGGAGGTCACTTTGCCCATGTAAAAAGAGAAGTGTTTGGGATATTTACTCTCCCCACCCACCTGCATGCACTCTGAGGGCAGTCTTTACTCAGTAACTGACAGAGGGGAATATGAAAAGCCAGCACTTATCCTTAATAAATGACTTGCACACAAGGTCTGCTTCTCAGAAATCTGACCTCAGATAGTTGTAGTCAAAAATCTAACCATGAAGATCTTTATAAGCCTTGTGCAGGTATATAAGGAAGTGATAAGTCCCAGGAGAATTTCAAGAGTCATGAGAGGCCTAGAACATCGAGGATACTAGTATTTTGAGCTCTGCACTCTCTTGGGTGACAGCTCAGCTTGCTTTTCCTGTGCGTTCAGATAAAGATATAGCCAATCAGGCACCCCAGAGCAGCTGCACTATGAATTTTCTAAAAAAAAGTATAGGAGTTTATTTCCGATCTTAGCTTGCCTTTAGAATCTATTTATTATCCATTCTCTATTTCTTTGCCTTCTTTGCACCTGCCACATCACCTCTCAGCAGTAAATAACTTTTTTCAAAGGTGTCATTTTGCAATTTATGTGGTATATTTCACGATGTCGCTGATGGACACTTTTTGTTAGTACCCTCAACTGTGTTGCTCTATCACTGAAGCAGATAATTTATTCTGACATTTATACGAAAAGTTAGACACGGGGATACCTGCTCATTTGAGACTTTACATATGCACAGTTTATTATGGCCCGTATTGTTAGCACTTGGGTCCAGATTCTTGTATAATAATATTCTTTTAATGTACAGAGGGATAAGAAAGGTCCCATGCTGGAGGACTCATAACTCAATCATGGAAACTTCATGTGTCAATCCACTTCCGCTGAGCTCTGCAAAGATTCCTTCACCCAAGCTGTTTTGCTGTTAACTGTACATTGACACCTCTTAAATGAACTCAGTTGGGGTGACTGGGTGCCAAGGAAGACTCTTCACCCTGGGGCCTATGCAAACCCGGTTGTAAAAGTAGGCAGGAAAGAAAAAATGGGCGTGTAATGATGCTGTTTTCAGAGTCTGGTTCACAAGTAGAAATGTGGGTTTTTTCCTTGCGATAACTGTGTTCTCTTGCTGAGGAAATCCTTTTTTTAATGGGCTTTAGGATATTTGCCCCAAGTCACAAATTCATACACTTTGCTGAAAGCCCAGCATTTTTAAATTTGGTTGGCATCAAGAGATCTTTGGAACAGGAAGCCACCTGCTGGGTTGTAAGTGGGAATATCTGTTCAGAAGATTTGAATAAAGGATGAGCTTAAATGAGGCATATGTGCCTAATAAACAAATGTGAATATTGGAAATGTAGGTAGTACTTGGGGGGAAATAAAAGGAACACATATCTCAAACTGTGGGTAATTCCTCCCATCTTTGAAGAGCTGGAAAAAATAGGCCTGCTGATACAGGATTAATTTGGTAAGGATTAGGTCTAGTATGCTGCTGGTCACAGAGTGGTCACTAACTCTGGATAACAAAATAGGGATATTCCAGAGAAAATAAATACTGAATAGTATAGCAACTTTGTTGCTAACAAGCTATGAATCTCAAATTTTAGAAGGAGCAGAGTGGCATTTTATCTATCAAAAATCCTCCTGAAAAAAAAAATGGAAATTTTGGTGCCAGTTTTCCTATTTATAAGACATGGCATTGGGCCTATGTGACATTTCCTTTCAAAGAGGCATGATATCTTCTTAAGTTTTTATATTTTGGGAAGATACTATATACTTCATTTTGAAAGCAAATCTCAGAACCCTGGAGAAAATGTTATCTTCTTGTTTGTATTTCCTGACTTCTGTAACTAAGGATTCACCGAAGACTTCTCCTCAAATATCTAATGCCACTGTCTGCCTCCTAGAAATGGAGAAGCAGCAGTGACATCAGGAGCAAATGATAGCAAGGAATCTGAGTCAGGATCCCAGGCTATATAAAACAAAATTTAAAGACAGAGTAAGCAAACTGTGTAGGCTGAATAACTTCATAATCTTCACTCAGTTACTCTCCAAGGTGCCATATATCTAAGACTGCCAATCCTCAATCACCAGAAAAGCTTAAAAACTGATATCTCATTATCTGTGGATTGTACAGTAGAATGTCAGCAACACTAATGCTATCATTGTGGATACCTTAAAGCAGTGTTTCAAATAAAGGACTAGTCTCATATAGAATGTGTACTGGCTCCATCATCAATGTATCTTCATCTACTGTATGAAATAAATGACATAGACCAGGAGCCATTGGTTAAATCTAAGGTAGCTTTAATACTTCCCAACCCTACTTTGTTCTCTATATTCTCCTAAGATCCTGGAGTAAGAAACAAGAAAAAAGTCATAGTTGGGTATTTGACAAACTTTCTCAGAGAAAGCATGGGGCAAGAACTAGTAATATATATATATATATATTACTATAACTAGTTATATATATATATATATATATATATACCTTTATATATAGTAATATATAAATATATAATAATATAATACATATTTTCCCAAGACATTTAGTGATTATTTCAAAGATGTTTCTTTCTGCATCATCTTTATTGAAAATAATTTTCAATAGTTTTTCCTAGGAATTTACATATCTAAGTATGAAACATGATTAATTTTGAGAAGACTAACATAGAATATGTTTTATTGCTAAAAAATGAAGACCTTGATTATAAATCTACACAAGTTATTTAAGATAAATCTTGCATAATTTCAATTTTTTAAATGTGGAGGGTTTTTTTAGTATAGATTCAAATTTTAAAAATTTCATTTTAAGGAGGTGATGGGAAAAAATTCTTTTTTTTTGTTGTTTGATGGGAAAAAATTCTAAACAAGCAGTTGAATGGAAATTGTACAACCATAAGATTTATCCATCTTGGAAAACTGCCTGAAAGAGAAGGTGGCAATCCAAAAGGAAATCCTTCATACAGGCATGAGACTTTGTCATAGCCTGCTGAAGAAATGTCTTTAGTTCAAGGTTAAAGGTCACTCGTTTAAATGTGTATTGGTCATTCAGCATTCAAGAATCATAAAGACTAAAATAGAAGGTGATTATCAGATCAAAGTCTTTTGCTGTGTTGACTAATGTAGTTTCTTTTGTCTTTAATGTTTGTTTTTTCAAAATGCCACTGTTTGCTCAGTTATTCATGTAAATGAAGCATGAGATAAATAGCCTGCAATAATATTTTAACTTGTAGAGTAATTCTCTTGTGGCAGCAGAATGCTAATGTTGACCATATATCAAAATGAAAGCCACATTTACTGAATGTAGAGGCCTTCTCACGCTTATGGATATTATCTTTCCAGCAGAACATCATAGGTTTCCCATCATCATCATCATCATCATCATCATCTATTTTCAGGGCAAAAAATATCATTTAGATTTATGGATTTTACCAAGACCACATTTTCCAAAGTGTATTCCATGAAACTCCAGTTCCCCAGAATGTTACTCATTTAAGAAATCCATGATCAAATAAGTATAGGATAAGCACCTATGTAAAAAAGTTTTTAAAATATTTGTGTATTTTTATTGCAAGTTTTCTCTAAACTTTTAATATGTTAGTGAATAGTGGGACTCTCTCAGAGGATGTTTTGTAAAATTTTCCATTCTTATTTTCCATTTTTTACATTTTAAACCTTTTATCTGAGAACATTTTGTGGGACTAATGTTTCGAGAAACATTTTTGGCCACAAGTGGAACTAAAGAAACATGGCAGCTACTTTTCCCAGAAGCAGACTCTATACATGAATTCGTTACCACCAAACCAAAAGCAAGACAAAATTGTAATTGGCTGATTTCTTCAGTAATCCCCTTGTAAGTTGCCAGAGTCTTTCCATAAAATAAAGATCATCCTTGAAATATTGGGAGTTGAAATAAGAAATGGGCAACTGAAAAAAAATCTGGACAGAATATTTCTCAGAGGAAAGACCAATTCCCTAGGAAAATTAGATGTATCCAAGCTATTCTGTGGTCGAATTAATAATTTATAAAAGCACATACCCCAGAATTTTAATTTAGAATATAAAGACCAGGGACTATCAATGTTGGAAGTGACAAAGACATCTTGCCCCAAATCCTTTATTTTTGGAGATGACAAAAATGAATCCTAGAAAGGTTAAGTGGCGTGCTCCAGGTTACAGCTGACAAAACTAGAGTTACAACCAGGCCTCATGAGTCTCAGTTGACATTTTTTTTTCACCTTTGGTATTTCCCTCCCTTTTTTGGTAAGGCAATCCCTGGCATAGAGTATCTTGGGGAAAATACTACAAGAAAGATATTATCCTTCAGATACAGGGACAAAATTTTCTCATTCTAGTCCTGTAGTGCTTAAGCAGTGAGGAGTTATGAGTTTGTTGAAGTAAATATTTTAAGATCCCATCATTCAGCAATTCTGGAGAGGTAGAGCTGGGGCGGTATGGGGCCCAGGTATGTGCTTTTTTAACAGGACTCAGGTGGCCTTGGAACAGGTGTTCTGAAAAGCATTGCTTGGGAAAGACATCACATAGTCTATACAACGCTGAGGTACTAAACCAGAGTTAACTCAAAGGAAAAAGTAGAATATAAGAATTCCATTGTCAGTATTTCACAGTGTAGAAATCAACATTTCAAAGTATTTTAATGTGAATAAATCAGAAAATGATAGATTCTATTATCTTCTATATACACTTGGGTTTTAAAAATAAAAGAAAAATTATGTGGTAAAGTGGTTCTGAGATTTTCCTAAAGTAGCAGAATTGCCATGATAAGTAACTGTATTTCAGGTGCAGTAATCAAACCACCAAGGAGTGGAAAACAAGCAACTGTTCCTTCAGCCTTGCCATTTCTTTGAAATGCACACCACTCTGCTCCTGGTCCTCATGCTCTTCTAACCTCCAACCAATCTTTTCTTCTTCTAACTCTCTACAGCTCTATGTAGAACAGAAGAGCACAGAGGGAAAGAATGTGTCTCCGAAATGCTGCCCCAAAGAGACTTGGCATTAAGTCTTTGCTCAAATCTAAGCCCACAACACAGCCCAGCAGAAGGAGCCTAGAGAGGATTGCCATGGGGCAAGCACAACAATACAGTATTGGTAAACATGGACACATATTAGATAGACAGGAAACTACATTAATTCTCATACACTCTGCAGAAAGCTCTTTCACACACACTCTCTCTCTCTCCTACTCTCTCTCTCTCTCTTTCTCTCTCTCTGTTTCTCTCTCTCTCTAACTCACACACACACATATATGCACACATGCACAAAACACCATTCCACTGACTGCGCCTCTTTCAGTTGTCTGTTTAGGAGAAGGAACTATCACCTTACATTATCTTCCTCTCTCTTCTCTGCCTTTGGAGGTATCATTTACTATTGGGATAATTTATCCAAACAATATCCCTCTCTCACTTCTCTTCTTTCCCCCGACTGATAAAGGAAGACTTACTAAACTGATTAGCATTTTTGGAGATGTCTGGTCCACCATCTCAAGGTCGAGGGATGGCTTTGCTCATATGTTGGCTCTGTGTTGATTCTCTTCCATTTCCTGCCCAGAGACATGCTACTTTCTTTCCTGTTCTCTGTACCTTGAGAAGCTGACATTTTGGGTTTGTACCTTGAGCTCCCTTGTCCTCTGACTTCTAATTGGATTTGGCCAATGAGACTCCCATGAGAAAATGAAATACAGGAGGAAAGTGAAGTCCAGATATTTATTCTCTAGCTTTCTCCCTGCTAGGACAGCACATATTGACTACATTGCTCCACGGATCTCATTAGGTGGCCTGTCTGTATAGCCACATTCTCTACTTTCTGGTGACCACTCCCTCCCTTGCTTCTTCAGGTCTATTGTTGATAGTCATGGAATACTACACCGTCTTTTTGGAACTGGTTTTCCAAACCCGCCCACACCCCATTGGAGTGTGCCATTTCTTTCCTGCAGAGGTCCAGGATGATACAGCGTTCAATTTATAAATTATATTCCAGTTTTTAGTGAGGTGAAAACAGACATTTAAAAGCTTCAATTTTTGTTTACCACTGTATACTTAGCAAGTAACATGGCACCTAGCACATAGTAATTACTCATTATTTAAGATGAACAAACAAATGAATTGTGTTTAGACTGCAATATAAAGATGTAAAACCATTATAAGTAATTTTTTTTGTCCCCATATAGATGCTCCCTTGCCACAGATTTATTCTGTTGCTTTGAAAATGCATGGGCAGATGTAGCTTATTTTTCCTTGAGAAAATATGGCCCTTTCCCATCAGAAAAAAAGAAGAAATCAAAAACAAACTTAGGGGGTGCCTGGGTGGCTCAGTCGGTTGGTGTCTGCCTTCAGCTCAGGTGATGATCCCAGGGTTCTGGGATCGAGTCCCGCATCAGGCTCCCTGCTCAGCAAGGAACCTGCTTCTCCCTCTCCTGCTCCCCCTGCTTGTGCTCTCTCTCTCTAGTAAATAAATAAAATCTTAAAAAGAAAAGAAAAGAAAAGAAAGCTTAGGCAGTCACATTCGTGGTAATTGCCCATTGCCTTTCCATATTTTGACTTGATCCAGGATTTGGTCCTCCTGAATAAATGTGTTAAGAAAACAGAGACACTATTTGGTATACTCATGTTCATAAGGAAATGGTGGGTACACAAGCCAGGGCATGAGACCAAGTCAGTGTCCAGCTTTCCTCTTGTACTTGCCCCATGACCACCTTTGGTTGGCTAGCCAGACTAGACTCCAAGAGGGTAACCCAGTGGCTTTATTTTTAAATGTCCTTCTCACTTAAGAATACCACTTAGAGACCTATTCCTTTTGTGAAGATCCTTCCTTTAGTGCATTTCACATGGCAAAAAATGTCTGCAATCAGTCACAAGTGTCCAGAGTAGCCCTCTCAAGAAAGAAGTCAATGAGCAAATGCTGCATGCCACAGTCACGACAGACTCGTAGGTGTTAACTCTAAAGAGAACCCAGAGCACTTCCAAAGACCTTATTGTTATGAGGCTTGATCAACTATATTTTCATTTTTAAGACCCTATTCCAGACATGTGTATCCAACACATCAAAAAAAGAAATATTCAGCACTACCAAGAACAAACAAATGATGATTTTTTTTCTCACTCTAAATCTGATAGTCCTAACTGGACACATTGTAATGTCTACTCATTAAGTACCAAGATATCCCAATATCAATGCTGTTGTCTTTTTTTTTTAAATGAAGTCTGTGATTATCAGTAAAATGGATAGAATTGTCCTTCAAGATGGGCAAGCAAGCACTGTAGAGTTTAGGATAAACTATTTAAGCTCTTTCATTAATGAAATTAAGGATATAAAGTTACCCAGAATCAACCAAGAAGCAATGCATTACAGTCTCAAAAACTAAATTATGAGCTTCCATTTCTACTGCTCTTAACCTACCATGTTGTAGAGACCAAATGTTCTCTTCAAAATACTTATTCTAAAATAAAAAATCAATTCTGCATGCTTGTACAGTGACTCTTGCAAGTGCAATAACTGGACAAGAAAATATATAAGAAATGACAGTCATATATCTTCAGTTAAGTTTAGGGTCCTTCTCTTTAGGACTAAGTAAAATTGGTTCTTTATTTTCCTTGGTCCATTTAAAAATGAGTCCAAGAAAATAATCAAGAATGGGATTTGAATGGATAAAGATAATTCCTTCCCACAAATGACTCCCTCTTTGTTTCGTATTTAGGAATATGAAATAGCTCTTTCAGGTTGGAAATCTTCCCACGAATCAAATAAAAGGAGAACCAGCTGAGACGCATGATGTCTATGTTCTGATTACTGCAGTAGGACTCTAAGGTACTAGAACTTCTCTGACTTGTTTTTGTACCATTAAAAAAAAATCAAGCAATTATAAGACCCTGACCACCATAAAGGGTTAGCTTTGACAATATATCATCAGTGCCATTTACAAAGGAGAAATAAGGGGCTAGTAATAGGGAGTGATAATTCAAATTATTTGCAATAAACTTAATAGTTAAATCATTCAGATGCAGGATCTCATCTGATGCTCAAAACAACTCAAATGAAATGTGCAAAGGCAGAAGAAAGCAGAAGGCATGGAAAGGTGAAGTTACCTTTTCTCAAAAAGGATATGAACGTGGGTTTTCTGAATCCAAGTTTAGGACCCTTTCCACTATACTACTCTGTCACCATGGACTGGAAAACATATACTTTGTCAGAGTTTAGTAGAATATTGTAGACCTCTCCTTCCTGATGTCACCTCAAATCCCCGACAAGCACCTTTTAGGCCCATAGTAGAAGCCTAGTATATACAAATGTGTTGGTTGGTGTCCATACATCAGAAAAAACCTAAATTGTGACATAGCCAATGGATTTTAGATGTTCAAAAATCTTCATCAATGTCATTTCTGAACAAAACTGTCATATATAAATTTCCCTTTGTTACCTCCAGCCTTTCATTTCAATAATAATTTCCCCCTTTTATCTCCTGTTCTCTTATTCTAAAAGGGCTGCATTCTTTCTACAACTTCCTGCACTCAAGTCAAATACTTCTGATACTTGCAAGCATTCTATTCTTTTTCTCAGAATCCATAGTAACATCTGATGCCCGCATCTACCAGGGTGATCAAAGAAGTGGTCATGCTGGGGCTGCATTATCCCTAACTGAGAGAATCACCCTTTCCAAATGTCCCTGCTGGACATTTGTGCTCAAGCCACCCCCTACAGGGACTGGCAAGCACAACATTTGAGCTTGAGTTCCACTTGGCTACAGACAATAAATAGAATTTCCAAGGGAAGAAACCTGAACCTCTAGTTTTTTGAAAGTGGGCCTATTTCTACTTGTATCTGAAACACCTCTTGAGCTGATAACTCCTTAGAAAATGAAGGAAACCATATTGCATGCAAATGTAGGTTTTAATGTCACACATCACACTTTCAAATTTAGGTCTCCAGACATAGAAAAAAATTAGTGTGCATGGCATGCACAAAGAAGTGGAGTGAATAATTACCTTCTGGCATCATCCATTCCAGATCCTATTCCAAAACGAATGCTGTAGTGGAATGTATTTATTCACATTGGGATGAAACTTAGGATATAACTCTAAGTTAATTTTATTTTCAAGGAAAATTTCATTAAAATAGATAAAGGCTTTGTTTCAAAGAGACAGAATCAGAACTAATGCATTTTGCCCAGGTTTGAGCATTTCATTTGGCCTCCTTAAAAGCTTAATGTTTAAAGTGGCATTCTCAAGATACAATAAC
The DNA here is from genome assembly GCA_028533885.1 of Nasua narica. NCBI lineage: Eukaryota > Metazoa > Chordata > Mammalia > Carnivora > Procyonidae > Nasua > Nasua narica. The sequence continues at coordinate 8,863,176 of CM052801.1, read as the reverse complement.
ACTGACAAAGGAGTATCTGATACCATGATGGAGTAACACCATGATAAATCAACTGACAATGAGACAAATTACCCAAGTGGGGAAAGTAGCCCCTCTATTGACATAGAATCAATATTTACCATGGTTTCAGAACCAGGTAATTGTGAATGGACTTAGCTTGTGTTTTCATCTGAACTGAAGATTTTGAAAATTTATGTTTTGACAAGATCTGACCCAGGTCTCTATGGATCTTATAGATGGAATGCAACTGGCAACTCTGACTCATGACTTTGTTTATACACTTGTGCTTCAGCACATCAGAAAAGCTATTTTTTCCCTGTAGTTTCTAAGAATGGCTCTCAATTACAGAGCCTAAGTCTGATTCATTTCTGGTCCCCTTTTCTAGCTTATGTCCATTTTCCTTCTTGTATATGTGCCCATTATGACATCTTTCAGAGTCCATCAGGGATATGGAATAGACATGAAATATTTTACTGACTTGAAAGTATGCAGGAAAGATTCCGTCCAATAAGAAAAATTATGCATATGCATTTTCTTTTCCCTTGCCAATGTATGGCAGCAAGGAAAACAGAGAAGAACTAATATTTAATAAGACATCTAGAAAAGCCATTCCCTTTACCTCAACCACCCATATTTCGTTTTTGCTTTTATTTTTGTGGTCAAATCTTGCCCTTCTGTCCTCTTATTAATTATTATTATTGTTGTTTTCAACATCATCATCATCTTGTTTATTGTTTTCATAGCCATTTGTTTTTTAACATTTACAGCATGCCTGTCACTGTCTAGATACAGTCACATTTACTAATCATCCTTCATTTCTACCTACTATATAAAATTTCTCATTGGTACATTGCTAATCAACTATAGTAAGTTACAGTAAGTCTATAGTGTTCTTCGTAGCCTCCTCACTGTTACAAGTACCCTGTTATCTCTTTTATTTATTTCTCCTCAGCTCAGCTAAGATCATCTTTGCTAGTCACCGTGACTACTGGTTGGTTCCTCAAAAGTTCCTACCCTCAACTTCTGCTGTGACTAATTGGATGCACTAATCTTCATAATTGATCTACATTTTCCTCTCTTTCTTGGTCCTTATTTCCTCATCCCAGAGAAAAAGATGACTTCTTTACCTACATTGTGTATGTGTGCATATTTGTGTTTGTGTGTGTGTAAATATATATAACTCTCTCTCTATATATATATAACTCTCTATATAACCCTGCCCTCTCAGATGCAGTGTGGGGTTGGTTGATAAAACATAAATATGCAAAAGAACCACATTAGACATATAAAGTTTCATGGGAATACCAAGGAGCAAAAATTATTTTACTCTAAAATAATAGGGAATGTTTTATATCCAGGAAGAGCCAAAAGTCTCTGAATAAAGAGAATTATGGGAGCTGTTATGTAATTAATCTGCCATAAATGGTTCGTATAAATAAAATTTATGAAAGAGGATCAGGGTTCATTGAGGTGGAGAGTTAAAGGGAATAGGACAAGACTCAGTGAAATCCACTAATGCTCCAATCTTAAAGGCTATCTACCCCATTTCCCTTTTATAAGTCTTTAAAACATCTTGTGCTCAAATCTTTAAGCAGTGAAAAGATCTCAAAACATGGCCATGATTACCTATACTTGATAATCTCTCCATTTATTTATCCTTTAGAATCACAAGAAATGTCATTTCCAAAGGGTGACATCCCCAGAAGAACCAGAAAAAAAGCTGCATGAAAATGATTGCTCATTCTGTGTGGTCATTTAAAGTAGCAAATGGCAACATGGGTGTTTGTTTATTATTCTGCACTTTTCTCCCCTTCTGAAAAGTGACTTCTAGAAAATAATGAATAATAGTTGCTATTAAACAAGACGCTCATAAATTTGAAACAATTTTCCATCTCTGGGCCTTCTCTATGAAACCTTCCATGAATAGCTTAATAGGAAATCATCTCTTCATTTGTTGAAATCCTGTAGCATTTTATCTGTACTTCCTAATGTTACTTAACTATTAACTACTTAAGTATTTCTATCTCATAATATATACTAATTTACAAATATTCATGTAACATCTACTCTCCCCACTAAAATTTTTGACAGTAGCACCCAAATCTGTTTCATCTCTCAACTTTTCAATGCATGAAGTAGTTGATTTCCCATATAGTTCAGACTCAGAAGTTATTGAATAAGTAAGTGAATAAATGTGAGAATGAGTGGTCCCATTGAAAGCTCATTCTCAATTTGTTACTCATAGGATTTTATTTCAAATATTGACTTCGAAAGCAATGACTACAAAATTAGTATGAAATGGGATGAGCATGAAAATTATTTTCAGGAAAATCAAGCTTTGAACTTAGTTCTGTTGTTTCTTTTGGAAGTACTCTATAAATCAGAAATACTTGTTTTGTCAAAATAATGACATAGCTCTTTATAAAATGTGCCCTTAGCTGGGTATATTCAAAGTTGTAGCATTTAAAGAAGAAATGAATCTAGAATTTAGTTTTCATGCTCATATTTGCCAATAATAAAAATTAATCAAAACTCAAAGAAAGCAATCCAATTAAATTGCTAATAAGCAAAACCAAAGCAATGGAATTACAACATAATATCTAGAATATTATAAGATTCTTCTTTTATAAAATATTATAAACACTCCACAATACATTATGTTAAATTACAAGATAAAATGCAATTGTCATTTAAAATATGTATTTAAAAATTAAAACATCAAAAACCATTCATTAATAATCAGTCCTTATTTAGGTAAAAATAAATAGGTAAAAACTGATTTTTACAGATGATTAATTACATTTTTATAACATTAAATAAACAAAAACATCAAACTTTTTGGTTTGTTTCCAATTGAACAAAGAAAGTATCCACCATCTTTGACATATGTACTTTATAATTCCATGATATTTGTTAATTTTAGATAAACAATTTCAAATACACAATTAAAATGTTTAAACAAAAGGAAACCAAAAATTTCTGATGTATTCAATTAGAGCCTCTTGCCACAATGTTGAGAAATGAGAGAGGCCTGAAAGTATGTAAAATGGCATGTTTTATATTGAGATTTAAACTTCACTTTGGGAGTAGGTATTCAAAACGGAAACCAAAGATTTTGAATAATTATTGAATCTTGTATGAATCCTCGTAGACACGCATATAAGTCAAATCCATCATTTACTCTTGGAGTCATTTCCAGTCACACTCCCACTTAATATTAAAAAAAGGGAATGTAGCAATAATCTCTGACATTAGTTTTCTTTGTGGAATAGACTACAAATGAGGAAAGTTTTCAAAAGAGGCAAACAATATATAAAATTTAAACTATTAAATCGGCTAGCTAAAAGAATGCCAAAATGAAATGAATACTGTACTATTTTATAATAAAAATCCCTTAAAATTTATTTTAGATTATTCAAACATCTAGATTTCCCAGAGGTTTAACATAAATTTAAATGGAACCTACCTTTAAAATTTGGCCTGATTCTTGCATCGTATCCTGATGTCCTTCCCATTAATTTGTCCAAGAAATCTGAAGGTGATAGGGTCTGAGAAGGTTGTTTTCCAGACCTGGAGTCATGGTCTTTGCAGAAAGCCGTCCTAAACACATCATCAACTTTTTTTTAGCAACAATATCACTCTCAGTGCCTGAGAGCTAAGGCTCACAGAATGTTTGACATCATGTTTTGTTAATATATGTGATATGTTAGAAGAAAAAAAATTACAAACTCTTTGGTCAACTTTGGAATTTGTACAATCTCTAAAGTTAACTTTAAATGATGAGAGTTAGAAATCCTGAGTCATATCTCCCAGATGTCCAAACTATAGCCATAAAGATGTTTAAGATGATACTACATGCATAGCTTATTTTGTAGATTTTATGGACATATAGTTAAAGCTGTTTCTTTCTAGACTCATCAGAGAAATGAAGATGATAATTTCTAGAATGTGATTGTCTTAAAATCATTCCCCCATGACTCTCAAACAATTCTTTCAGTATTTTAGCCCTTAATAGAAGTCCTCTACTTTTTATTGGAAATATATAATAAGATGGGCAGAACAAAGTAAACAATGAACTAATTATTCTGTTGCTTATTTTCTCACCTGCTAGATACTATTCCAGCTATCAACTATTAATAATTTTCAGTGCATTTCCTAAAAGAAAAGCTTCACTTGGAAATTTAACTGTATTCTAAAATAGGTCAACAATAAGTGTGTCTGTACTTCTATTATTTTATCAGATGTTATTTATATATTAGCATTTAAATTGTTCACTCTCCAGTAAAGTAGTCATGAAAAAGAACTTCTAAATCATTTTCTTTTCTGCATTATCAAAAGCACTAAATGTTGATTGGAAAATTTCTCATATTTCCATTTTCCTTAAAGGGCTTATAAAAAGAGCCTATTTGGTTTGTAGTGAAATGAATTCTTTCACAATACATAGTGGTTGACTGAATGTCTATTTCTTCCTTAAAGCATAACACTTTACAAGCTTTATTTTTAATAGTTTAACAAATAATCTTGTTAATTCTATCACTGAGAAAACACCACATTTTTGCTAGTTTTTCAAAGTAGTATTAAATGCAAAATATTAAGTGCAAAGAGGATTTAAAAATTTTGTAGGAGTTAAAAATTGATACAGTCATCTAAAAATATTCACATTCCCGTATACAGATTCATCTGATTAATCAAGTATTATTTAATTATGATGGTGGTGGTGGTGGTAATGAAGGTGATGATGATGGTGGTGGTGATGCTTCTAATGAAACCCAACCTACGGTTTTTCTTAATCATAGTAGGTGTGAACCTGAAAGGAACATAGTGGGTTTTCCCAGTACTCATAACATTAGCTAAATGTTCCATTTCTCTTGGTTCTGTGAAAAAATACCATAAAATCTGGTGAAAATTAAATGAAGAGCCCTACACTTTGTTGTACGAACATCTCTTGTCTCTATGCTGTCTTAGAACCTCTGCCGTTAGGATGACTATTTCACTTACTGGTAATCATCTGATACTTTGAAGTATAAACTGATTTGATAATTTATAAACTAGGAGAAAATGCACACATGCAAATAATGATTTCACAGTTATTTTAATTATGCACAGTCCATTTCTCATGTAGAGATAAATATAAACATGTCATATTAATTAAATTTTGGTAGGCATTCAGTTTCCAAATATACTGAGCAATGGAACATAGTGGTAAAATGAGATTTTAAATATTTTTGATGTTTCAAGAAATTTCCTGAATTGCAGTGCTCATAGTATGCATCTAGTTGCTGAAATACAATAGAAGTTTCAAGTTGACTAAGAATTAGGGTTCTTTTATATTTTATATAAAATAAGCATACTCCTTGTAAATTAATCCAATGACTTGCACCATATAAGAATCCAATAATCATTTTAAATGACTTTCAGAGGAATTTGAAAGCAAAAAAAAAAAAAAAACCCATCATTATATAGAAATGTAAAGAGCATGCAATTCATTAGACTTCCTTAATATCACATTGCCTGTCAAAATTGTTGAAATGCATAGAGTGAGGTTATGGATCATAAAACTTGCCTTTGTGAAAATTTACCACCCTCCCACCATAATTACGCCTTTTAAAAGAACAAAAGAAGCATAACTCTCCTCTTTAAAATTAATATAATATGGTCCAGGGCATAGAAAAATAGATAAAAATGTATGACACGTTCTCTTTCAAACAGTTTTCATGGGGAAAATATCAGCATGCAAAGTCGTTTCACCTACCTGAAGTGGTTTGTCTCTAAGAAAAATGCAAACAAGGCTGTCAAAATGTTCACTAGCTGCCGGTTCATTCCTGTTTCTGTGATGCTTGTGGAAAATATCCCCGAAATGATTCCAGAAAGAAGCTAGGACAAAGTATCTATTTATTGTCCAGATTCGAAATCTGGCAGGAATCTAGTTTCCTTGAAAATCAAAAAGAGATTTGGGTTTGTACAGTTTGCTGAGAAAAAACAAAAAGTGCCAGTCCTAGGCATCATGGTCAGGTCAAACCGGGGCTCAGGACCATCAGTTAACCAAGGAAAGACAAAGCCTTAGAACTGATAGATTCCCCAGCCGCTTTTCCTGGATAATAAAAATGCCGCTACCTTAATCGCATCACCATGCAAAGGGGGCTGGTGACAATGCCATGCTGGAAGTCGGGTTGCTGTGGCTTTTGTTTTATGTCCTTTCTGTTTAGCAAATCCTTTTTCTCTAGAAAATGTTCTCTTTTTAAAAGAAGTTGTAAATGAGAGAGAAGAAAGGACTCTGCGCGCTAGAGTGGGCACGGGGGAAGAGGGCAAAATTGCTGAGATCCTGTGCTGGAATGAGAGCTACAGAAAGAGACGGGAGACGTGATCTTACCCAGCCTATAAATTTCAGCACTCGGACAGCTCCTAGCTCTGAAGTGCGCATGTTTCCTTTTTCAGTCGCTTGGGGCGGGGGTCGGGAGAGAGGCATTCAAGAGGGGACAAGCCTGATGTTCGAAGGCAAAGAGTGGCTTTCTGTTCAGGGAACGGGTGCTAAAGGGGGATGCGATGACAGTCAGGGGAGAACAGAGGTCAGGGTAGACGGGGAGGGTGAAGGAGATTAAGGTCTGACCCCTAAAAATGCGAGTCTGTCGGTAGGTGGGCGGGACGGGAGTTTGAAGCAGAAAAGGGAATACGGTCAAGAAGTGAGAAAGGGACATTGGTGAGAAGCAGCAAACAGAATCCAGAGTACTGAAATTATAATAGGGGAGTGGGTAGTTCACTCCTTGTCAGTGGAACCTAGAGGCAAAAGAGGAGTCCAGTGCTGCAGAGGAGGGGACATTCCCTTGGCATAGACAGGTCCGTGTGCAGAAAAAGGTTCATGAGAATCAATAATTTAATTTAGAAGCCCTTTATGCCTTCTTCGCCCCTTGAGTGTTTTCCTTTGATTTTAGCCGCCTGTTCCCAAAGGATCTCTACTTCTCTACTAGGGAAAGTCCCTTCCGCTGAGCTTTCTTCAGTGGCTCAAAATCCTTGGGCATCCTAGTCAAGTCAATTTGTAGAGGAGGAAAAATAAAATAGGCCAGCAGGGGGCAGTAGCAATCTTTTTCTGCCCTGATTAAAGGTTAGAGTAGGGCTTCATGTAAGAAACAGAGAAAAGAAGGGTGAGACTGAGGGTTGAGTTTTCATCTGTCCATTCCAGATGTTAATCACCAGGGAGGGCCATGCAATAAAGTGTAGATGTTCTCCTAAACTGGCTAAGGAGACAGAAAATAGTGAAAGTTTATAAATCCTATACAAAAGCATGGCAGATAATCTTGCTATTTTAAAGTAAATTTACAAATATTCTTATTACTAAAAGAGGAAAAGCAAATAGTTCAATGCAAGTAATTAGCAGCTTTTGGTAAGGGGAAATGAAAAATATGTGTTCTACCATGAGTTGGTGAGTCACCTACTATTTGCCTGTAAAATATATCTCTTTAGTCACCTTGGCCCTCTACTACAGGTCTTAATTTTAAAACAAATGATTAGTTTTTAGTCCATAAATGACTAATATGCCCTTGGATTAATTAAGTATCATAGCAGAGTAACAAAGTGTTCTATATTTTTAAAAAGTAGATTCTGAGGAAAAAATTATAAGTTATTTTCACTTTTTAATGTTAATATAAATCACCTGAGGATTCTGTTAAAATGCATATTCTCATCTAGTAGGTCTCAAGTGGTGCCTTAGATTCTGCATTTCTAACAAATTCCTAGCTGAGATTGATGCTGTTGGTCCACTGATCTCACTCTGAGTAGCAATGGTCTATATGACCTTTTATCAGATTTCTTTCCTACCAAGAGAGTGAGAATATAGGAATCTCTCTTTAGATGAAAAGGAGCAAGTGCCCAAGCATTCTGCTTACATACAAAATCAATTATTTGGATGTGTTCTTTTAGTTCTCAAAGCCCAGAAAAGGTGATTCAATTTAAAAGGAGAATAGTATAGTGTAGTGTGAGACATCCCTGGACTGCAGCTTCGAATCTGTTCACTTCCAAATTCATCCACATGGAAACGCTAGACCTGATTTTATCCCTGTAGTCCTGACCCAAAAAATAAAACCAATTCTTGGAAATGTATTTCTTCAGTTGATGCTATAGGAAAATCATATAAGAATTTTTTGTGCTCAAGATTCTTTTCAAAAGAAATAAATACATATGTAAACATAGAAGAGAATGATTTGTCCCAAGTTTGTTTGAGGTCATAATGATGCTTAAAGTAATATGGTCTTTGCAAATTATTTCTTTCAATGGCAGAGTTTTTTTATTAACCAGGAGTAGAGTGAGTAGGGAAGCCTATGACAAAGAGAGGCTCTGGCCAGCAGCATGAAATCACAGCATTTACTATTTTAAAGTTGGAAGACACTTTAAAGAGGATCTAGTCTAGCCTCCTCATTTTTAAAAAGATTTTTTGTTATATTATTTTTGTTATTTGAGAAAGCACATGCGAGCAAAGTGGAGGGTAGAGGGAGAAGCAGACTCCCCACTGAGCAGGGAGCCTGATGCGATGCGGGACTAGATCTGATCCCAGGACTCCAGGATCATGACCTGAGCTGAAGGCAGATGCTTAACCAGCTGAGCCAGCCAGCCAGGTGTCGTCGCATCCTCGTTTTACTTTTCAGCTCTTTTCAACTTGGATTCCATCTCTATCAATCCACAGAAACAGCTCTCACTAAGTCTTACAATGAATTCCTTGTAACTAAGGCCAAAGGATATTTTTCTGTTGTCATCGTACTTAACATTTCCATGGCCCTGAACATTACTGATCTCTTTTTCCTTCTTTTTTAAAAAAAATATTTTTATTTTATTGTGGTAACAACACTTAATATGAGATCTATTCTCTTAACACATTTTTTAGTGTGCAATACAATGTTGTTAACTATAGGCACAATATTTTACATTGGATCTCTAGAACTTATCCATCTTGTATCACTGAAACTTTATACCCATCGATTAACAACTCCCCCATTTCCCCCCTCTTCTCTGTCCCTAGCAACCACCATTCTGCTCTCTTGAAATACCTTCCTCCATTGATTTTGCAATGCAGTGTACTCCTAGCTCGCCTCCTATTCTGTCTTCTTGGCAGGCATATCCTACTCTACCCTGCTTATAAAAGTTAGATTTCCTAAAGGCTACATTCTAGGTTCTCTCTTCTTCTCATACTATACTCTCTTAGACAATATTTTGCATATACATGCCTTCTATTACCCTCCTACACAGATGGCACACAAATATATATATATTTCTATCCAGACCTGTGTATATCCACTTGCTTCCTAAACAATTCCTGCTGGATGTCTCAAAGGCTCCTCAAATTCATGTCAAAATCAAACTTTTAATACTTCCTCCAAATCTATTCCTATTCTACTGTGTCTGTTTCATTGTTGCCAACTAAAAGCCAAGGCATCATCTCTAAGACTCCCTCTCCAGCGCCCACCATATTTAGTTCTTCACTAAGCCCTATTGACTTCATCCCTCGTGTGTTTCCAAAATCTGTCCACTTCTCTCCATCTCACCCTCCACAACCCCAGTTGAGCATTCCTTATCTCTTCTTTGAATTGTAACAATAGTTGCATTACTAGTCTATCTGATCCAACAGTTGATCCTCCTCCACCTCATTCTATACACTCTAGCCAGAGTAGTTGTTTAAAAATCAAAATCTGATTATATCATACCCTCTGATTAACACTGCGACTTTGTTTTTTTTTAAGATTTTATTTATTTATTTGACACAGAGAGAGAGAGATCACAAGTAGGCAGAGAGGCCGGCAGAGAGAGAGGAGGAAGCAGGCTCCTTGCTGAGCAGAAAGCCCAATGCGGGGCTGGATCCCAGGACCCTTAGATCATGACCTGAGCTGAAGGCAGAAGCTTTAACCCACTGAGCCACCCAGGTGCCCCAACACTGTGACTTTTAGTTGATCTCTGGGTAAAACAAAAACAAAAACAAAAAACTACTTAATGTGACCTGAAAGTTCCACATGGTCTGGCATGCCTGTATTGTCCTTCACCTCATCTCCTATTCATCTCATTTTTTCCCCTATAGCTATATTGGTGTCTTTTTACTTCCTCATGCTTGCCTTATTGCTTAATCCCAAGGAATGCCTATGCCTCCCATTTTTGTCTCGTTAATATCAACTTATTTTTCTTTTTTTTAAAAGATATTATTTATTTGTTTATTAGAAAAGAGAGAGAGTGAGAGAGAGCATGAGAAGGGAGAAGGTCAGAGTGAGAAGCGGACTCCCCATGGAGCTGGGAGCCCGATGTGGGACTCGATCTTGGGACTCCGGGATCATGACCCGAGCCGAAGGCAATTGCTTAACCAACTGAGCCACCCAGGCGCCCCTCAACTTATTTTTCAAATCTTTGCCCAAATGTTATTTCTTCAAGAAGGCCTTCCCTGACCTGTGAACTCTCCCTATGATAGTCTTCTTTAGTACTCAGCAACTCTGAGTCAAAGAGCTTGTCACCAGTGCATGTATACATATATATCGTTAATTGCTTAAATGATGAACTTTGTAATGGGCAGGGACAGCATCTGTATTAGACCATCATTGTACCCTCCTACATTCACTGATAATGACAATAATCACAATGGTTTTGATGATGATTAGGATACAATTTTTAAAATGCATCCAGAAGTCTGCTTAAACAATATACTTAAATATGTATAGTTTTGTCAAAAATTGTCACATGAAATTAACAAATGAAGAACTGTGATTATTTGAAAGGAAACCAAGTTCAGTGGCTCATGAGTCTATAGCATGAGATGAAAGTACAAGTAATCTGATAGCCTTGATTCCAGTTCCAACTCTAACACTGATCAATTATGTGACCTTGGGTAAGCCATTTAATCCCACTAAGCCTCATTTTCATCATATGTAAATTACAGATTATAGTATTGCTATGTAAAATACTACTATATGGAATACTCTTGAAAATCATATGAAATCATAGCTAAGGATGTGTTTTTAGGCTCTTAATCCCAGTTCTTCGCATCTATTGACTGCTAAAATTCATGTTTTGACTTTATCCCTTGGGCAGTTCCACTTTCAAACCCAGTAAGTCTCAGGAGCTTAAAAAAGTTCTTATTTGCAATGCAATGGAATCCTGAAGTGGAAAGCACCTATGCTTCTAAATCACCAAATTACAACTAATTGAGGCATGTGGCACCCTCATTTTGTACTCTTCTTATCAGAGCAATGAGAAGATTCTGACCCATCCTATAATGTCATACAGATCAATATACAATATTTGGTCTATATGATGCTACATATTAAAATTTTTAAATAGATATAAACAAATGTCTTATGAACATCAGCATTGTTTGAAAATCAGTATCATTACTATCACTGATAAACTTCTAACACACACAGTGCTTTACAGTTTTTAAAATACTCATACTATGTGGTAGGCAGAACAATGATTAGTCACCATTTTTTTCCCCAATGAGGAATCTAAAGTTCATGTACATTGATCAATTGTCCCACGTTCACATGATTATTAAGTGACAAAGTCATACTTTCTATATTTACTACCCAAGTGAACAGACTTATTTCTCATTGTATGTGTGATTGATCTTATTTTTGAGTCACTGAAAACCTACTGTATACATATTTTTAAACTATTTTTTAATCACTATGTTTATTATTCCATTGTAATAAGTGCCCCTTTCTTGAGGGCATTTTGGTCTCCATTATATTGAGATCCAGTTACCCACAAATAACAAGTGAAAAGCCCATTATTAAGAGTCTCAAAGTTGATTTCCTTAGGGAAAGAGTTCAAAGATGTCTAATTTATCAATATCCTATGTCAGGTTTCCTTGTGAACTCTTATGGGTCTTCCTGCAGAAAGATGATCCTCCTCAAGTATGGACATTTTATCCTCCATTTAAAAAGAAGTCGAAAAAATAAAAAGAAGTTGAATTAAGAAAGGGTTTGTTAATCTACAATTGACACCACCCAAGAAGCAGAGGTTTGAGGCAAATTAGAGAGGGCAAAAAATTGTTTTACCAGATCTTTAGTTTCTTGAGGCTGCTTCCTCACAGAGAACAATAAAGTCAATTTCATCTTGATAAAATGCACCTTCTGAATTTTAAGAGAGATTCTCTTGCCTCAAACAGACCCTTTTCTCACCATAGGGCCCTGGATCAGAATGAATTTCTGGATGAGAAAATCCTCTGATATGAGGACATGTGGTCTTTATGATATTTGTTAAATCAAGTGGTTTGTGAGATTAGTGATTAAGGACTGCCATTGTTTGACGATATATAATATCTCAGGGATCAGGTAGCAAGTCTACCTCTTGAGTCTGACATCTCTAAGCTACCACTGCAGGGTCAACAAATGGCTCTCAACTTTCATGGCCACTCACTGGCCCATATGTTCTTTATCTCCTTGCAATGGTTGTGTTAGAAATGAAAGGAACACTCTAGAGCCCACTTTGTTGGATTAAATAAGTTTCTAGGAGGATGGGCATTTAAAATGCAAGGTGAAAACTGAAGCATAGTTCATGTTGATTTGTGCAGGCTGCCAGAAGCACTAGTACTGATGAATTTATAGCAGTTTTCAATGGCCAGCAATATCCACAGAGCAAGGATGCCAAAGAGCTGATTCGCCCTGCATTTATTTTCTTTCATTTTTAGGAATCCAGTTTGCTTCTCTCTTCTTTATCTTTTGGAATGGATAAAGATGCTCAGCATGCAGAGAGGCAAGCTTCAAGGCCGTGAAGTCTTAATATGAAATCACTTTTCTTCCAGGTTTCATGCAGACAATTGGATGTCTATCCAGAGCATTTCTGGATTAAATTACTTACAAGTCAGAAAAATCATTTTAGGATTGGAACACTCCTGCTTATTAGTGTTCAGTGTTCACAGACCACAAATGTGTCCAGCACTTGAAACAATTTCTATTTCCAGCGATGATTCATACAAGTGATTGCTTCTCTGTTGGCTAAGGTGAGAAATGCAGCATTTATTTTCATAAACATCAAGTGGGCAAACAATAATTTGGAGGATAAATCAAATGTAATCTCACTTGAATATATGAAAAAGATTCCTCCTTTGCTATAATTCTAAAAATGAAAATAATGAATAACAATAAGATTGATTGTTACAGTATCACTTGTCTTAGAATCTTTTAGTTTCTGACATGAAAACTGCCTCAACCCCACCTTCATTATCATGATACCCTTGCTGAAAATGTCCTTCGAAGAGTTCTCAAACTTTAAAGTTTTGGTATTGATTTTATTAATGTTTATCTCCCCTCCCCATAAAATGCCTCTTGGTTCACAGAAGACTGAAAAGAAGCTGATTTTGAAAGAGTGAACTATTTGAACTTGAACAATAGCAATAGTTTTGCATCTGCAAGTACCTAGCACTTGGTAGTTGAAGTGTAGTTCCATTCATTATATTGAACGAAGACAATTTTTAAAGATTTTATTTGTTTATTTGAGAGAGAGAGAGAGAGAAGGAGAGCACACACAGAGGGAGAGGGAGAAGCAGACTCCCTACTGAGCAGGGAGCCCAATATGGGACTTGATCCTGGGACTCTGGGATCATGACCTGAGCTGAAGACTGACACTTAACTGACTGAGCCACCCAGGCGCCCCTCAATGATGACATTTTTGCTATTGTTGTAAAGCACAGCATAGGTGGTAACAGGGTAGTACATATGTAATCAACAGTCCCGCCAATCATCGAGTCAGCAAATAATAATTAAGCATTTACTATATACAAAGTACTGTATATGTCTATAAAGATGAGATAAAGTTATTTATTATTTCTACCTTCTAGGGACTTGTGATCCATATGTGAAGATAAGAAAAATAAATACTATAGAAGTGGGGCTCTCGGCCAGGGTATCATCTGAGATCAGCTTACTAACACTCAAGAGCTTCAAAATGTAGCATTCACCTATCTATTCTTCACAGTATAAACTCTGGTTCTTACATGGGCAGGTCCACAAAATTAATCCCATCAGTGTCCCAAAGATGTTACTAATTAGGGATGTGACATATTGACTCTATAATACCCAAGAGCCTTACATATACACCAGAATGAAAATATAGCTATTGAGCTGCCAAGTAACCCAACGTCGGCTAAGCAGCATATAAGCGTCTTGGGTGCACACTGCCTAGGAAGGCTTCATGATAAACACGAAGTTAGACTAATAGGATCTGCCTGAATGGTTAAGATGTGAAAAAGTTGAGTAGAACCTATCTCAAATAGACTGATGGAGCCATCTCCAACTTCATAACACCTATTTGTGAAACTGAATGTTAATATTATCTGTTCTCATTACTCATTTCTTGGATTGGGATTTGATTTCTCTCTCAGACTTCTTTTTTTTTTGCTCCATTTCTAATCAACTCCACTGCTAATGGACATAACCAATGCTTTTTGAAAATGGTATATTATAAAACATTATATACTTATAAAAATATATATGTGGAATATTCCATCTCTTAGATTAACTTCTACCCTGAATATTTTGTTACCATTTTCTTGCTTTGATTTATTACTCTAACACACACATACACAAACACACACGTGTATTGTTTAATTTCTCATGTTTTAAACTGTACTTCAGTTGAATGAGATGGTATTCTTCTGTGGCTTGCTTTGTTTGGTCGATATCATGTTATTACCCATAGCAAGAATTCATTTATTTTCACACTACACTGCTTCATTCTGTGAGCATTCCACAATTTACCCATCCATTCTACTGCTGATAGATTTTTGGGTTGTTTCCAGATTTTTTGCTATGATAAATAATGCTGCATGGTAGTATTATACATTTCTTCTACTGTACATATGCATATTTAGAGGAAGAAAATTTATTGAGTCCTAGGGTATGCACAGCTTCAATTTTATTAGATGATGCCGAATTGTTTCCTACCATGTTGTAATAATTTGTGCTCTCGCTATAGCATAGGAAAGTTATAATTTCTTTTTATCCTCACTCACAGTTGATATCATCAGACTTGTTAATTTTGGCCAATCCAGAGACTGTTAACTAGCATCTCATTGTGGTTTTAGTTTGCATTTATCTAACTGCTAATGACCTTGAGTACCATTTCAATGTGTTTACTGACCATTTGTGTTTTATGTGTAAGATTCATTTCTTTTGAAAACTATTCAATGAGGTTGTTTCCTTTTCTTTATTTATGT
This sequence comes from Nasua narica, assembly GCA_028533885.1. NCBI lineage: Eukaryota > Metazoa > Chordata > Mammalia > Carnivora > Procyonidae > Nasua > Nasua narica. The sequence continues at coordinate 8,847,995 of CM052801.1, read as the reverse complement.
ATAAAAAATAATTTTTAAAGATTTTACTTATTTATTTGAGAGAAAGAGAGGAGAGGGGCAGAGGCAGAAAATCTCAAGCAGAGTCCATGCTCACGGGGCTCAGTCCCACAACCCTGAGAGCATGACCTGAGCCGAAATCAAGAATTGGATCAACTAAGCCACCCAGGTGCTCTGTGTAAAATCTATTTTATAGCAACTCTTTGCTAGTTGTATGTTTTACAAATATCTTTTCCAATTTGTGGCTTTTCATTTTCTTGATATTATCAATGTGATAAAAATTAACTCATTTTTCCCTTATAATTTTTGGTATCTTTGTCTTGTAATATAAAAAGTGTCAATATTGATATTATAAAGATGTGTTCCTATAGTATCTTCTAAGGTTTCTAAATGTCATTCACATTTAAATAGCTAATAGCCTGAGTAAATATTGTCTATTTTAATTATCTATGTGACTGTCATATACGTATAGTTGTAAAATGATGTGTGTAGATCATTTATAGAAACAAGAATTAGGTGCTCCCCTTCTAAAAATTTGGAAATTAAAGTGCCCTATAATATCAATATAGCATATCAGAACATAGATTTGCAAAGCCACTTCAAAGAGATAAAATGAGGGTGCCTTGGTGGCTCAGTTAGGTTTCTGCATTTAGCTCAGGTCATGATCTCAGGGTCCTGGAATGGAGCCCTGAGTCAGGCTCACTGCTCAGCAGGGAGTCTGCTTCTTCCTCTATCTGCTCATGCACTCTCTCTGTCTCTCTCAAATAAATCTTTATTTTAAGAAAAAAGAGATAAAATGGTTCCTAATCCAAAAAGACTAGACTATTGTTCAGGTAATGTCTGTGTAATAAATGATCCAAAAACTTTTATGGTTTAAAAAAACAATTTATTACTATCTCTCAAAGTTTCACAGGTTGAGTGGGTTCATCTGGACATTCTTATTTGAGATCTCTCAAAGGTGTTGTATAGAAGCCAAGGTTGAGTTATCTGAGGACTCAGTTGGGTCAGACTTCCAAGATTGTTTGCTTACATGATTGGTATTGGATATTGGTTATGGGATACTGGATGGGAACGCAGCTGGAATGGTCAACTAAAGGACCTACACATGGCCTTTCCCTGAGACTTGGGCTTCTTCCACTTTGGTGCCTTGGTTATGAAAACATATGTCTCAACAATGAGCATTCCAAGATAACAAGGAAGATGCTGCTGCAAGCATTCTTATGACATAGGCTTAGAAGTCATGTTGTGTCACTTCTGCTGCATTTTACTGGTTACACATGGGCAGTTCAGTTTCAGTGTGGCAGGAGACTTCTCTAGGGTGTGAATACTAGAAAGTATGGTTCATTGGGCAGTTGTCTTTGAAGATTAACTAAGAGCCATGTCAAAGGATTACCAGTATTAATATTTGCAGAGTGCTAATTCAAGCAATAAATAAGGTTAGATAAACTGAAACACCGCTCAGTATAAAACACCTAGAATTTGTGGGGCGCCTGGGTGGCTCAGTTGGTTAAGCAACTGCCTTTGGCTCAGGTCATGATCCTGGAGGTCCGGGATCGAGTCCCACATCTCCCCCTGCTGAGCAGGGAGCCCTCTTCTCCCTCTGACCTCTCCCATCTCATGTTCTCTCTCTCTCTCTCTCTCTCAAATAAAATATTAAAAAAAACACCTAGAATTTGTGATAAAGTGTGGGGGTTTTTTTTGTTTTTTTTTTTTTTACATATAATACCCAGTGCTTCATGCAATACAAGCCCTCCTTAATTTACACTGGCAAAGCTACTGAGTTGGCAGATCGGTCACTGCTCACTTTTAGGGTAGCAAATAGTGCATCTAGACTTGGGCAGGTATGACCTCTACAGTATTCCATGGCAGCAAGTATATATATGAGCACTCTAGGATCAGGCTGGATGGTAACATATGTGATGTTGACAACACAAGAAATCGTATTGCTCTGTGTGTGGTTGGGGGTTGCATGAGGTGCAATATGAAATATAAGGAAAATCTAGGTTCTGATTTCCTTCCAAGATTGAATGGTAACACCTATAAAAAACATCTTAGTCAAGGCATCATAATCCTAAACTGCAACTATTTATCATTTCCCTTAACACTTTTCACCAAAATATCTTTAAAAGAGATATTCATATTCTTCCAATTCCCTTATTTTGTTTCCTCTTTTATAAGTGCTTTTTTTCAAAAAGTGTCAGGAAGTATATATACGTGTGTGTGTGTGTGTGTGTGTGTGTGTATTATTGTAGTGAGAAATTAGTGTTTCTCTTGAGGATAGCTATTTTTCCAGACTAATTGAATCTGACTCCTCTTTCTATGTGGCTTCATTGGGAAATTGGTTTTTGCTCAATGCAGCAGCATCAACTGAGTTACTGAATAACTCACATGCTAATTATGCTGGATAGTTTTCTCTAAATTTGTGGTCTTGTCTGTAATGGTTCCCCCACCCCCTTTTTTTTAAAATTTTTTATTAACATATAATGTATTATTTACCCCAGGGTACAGGTCTGTGAATCATCAGGCTTACACATTTCACAGCATTTGCCATAGCACATACCCTCCCCAATGTCCATATCCCTACCCACCCCCACCTCCCAGCAACCCTTAGTTGCTGTGTTTTTAAACACATTTTAAAAATGTGTTTTTAAAGGCAAAGTTGAACTGGCCATGAACTGAGAGAAATTTTCGAGACCCAAAACAAGAGCACATGATTCCTGGGGCGCCTGGGTGGCTCAGTGGGTTAAAGCCTCTGCCTTTGGCTCAAGTCATGATCTCAGGTCCTGGGATTGAACCCCGCATTGGGCTCTCTGATCAGCAGGGAGCCTGCTTCCCCCTCTCTCTCTGCCTGCCTCTCTGCCTACTTGTGATCTCTCTCTCTGTCAAATAAATAAATAAAATCTTAAAAAAAAAGAGCACATGAATCCAGAATAAAATTCAAATGCTTAAGTCAGGAGCTACTCTAGAGTATCTTCTGATTCCCAAGACTAATGGCTTCAGTTTCAATGGCAGCATGGCCTGGGGCTGGGGACAGAGAGAATAAGATAGACATGTAGAGCCCAGGCAAGGTAGATGGTCTATGTGGAGACCCTCTGTGTAAGCCGTACAAAAGGAGAGATAGCACAGAAACACTGCCTATCCAAAACTTGACTTTTAATGGATCTAAAACATTATTTGAGAATTTTAAACCACAAGAAAACATCATATAGGCTTGTAATCCTAACTCCATAATCCAAACACCTCAAGCCCAGAATTCATTTAAAGTTGTTCTAAGTTGATGACTTCAAGTATCTCTCATGGAAGCAATGCTAATCTGCTTGGGGGAAAAGAATTTCAACGCACACCTCAAAGTCTTCCCTTAGCTAAAGTTATAATGGGTATAATGATTTGCAAACACAAATCATAGAACAAACAACAAAACAAGGTATGCATAAGTAAGAGCCAGGAAAAGCAATGAGTAATAGAATAAGACACTCAAGCACTTCAGATATTAGAATTATCAGACTTAGAATAGATGTATTAATTATGCTTAACAATTACAGAAACAAATAGTAAGAAATAAGTAACCCAGAAAGAACCAAACAGAATATCAGGAAATGAAAATTATAATAATTCACACTTAAAAGTCAATGAGCTCTTTAAATATCATATTTGGTATAACTTATGAGATAACTAATAAACTGGAAGGTAGACTAAAAGCGTTATCTAGAAAACAGCACATAAAAACAAAGAATTTGAAAACATGAAAAAGAAGAAACATGGAGGATATAGAGAGGATCTAACACATGTCAAGTGGGAGTTTCAAAGAAATAATAGATTTTAGGAGCAGCGATTTTTGAAAAGGCAATGGCTAAAATTTTTCAGAATTGATGAAAAACTCGAATCATCAGAATCAGAAACTCTGGTAAAATCCAAGAATAAATGGAAAAATTACCACATGTAAATTGTACTTAAAGTGAAACTAAAGACACTAAGGAAAAGACCTTGACATCAGTCAGAAATCAATTTAAAAAATTAAGTGACAACAATTAGATGGACAGCTGAATTGTTAGCAAAAGTAAAAGGAAGAGAAGACAATGAAATGAATTATTCAGTATACTGAGGGAATATAACTGTCAACCTAGAATTACATATCTGCAAGTTCTTAAAAAAACAAGAGTGAAATAAATATATTTCCAGACAAACAAAACTGAGAATGTGTACTAACAATGAAACATCCAGAAAGGAATAGATGAAAAATAAAACTTAGAGTGAAAGACTGTTTCAGGAAGAAGGAAAATGACTCCAGAAGGAAGGTGCAAGAAAAAGTAGTGAACATAGAAATTGCTATAAAAATAGGTAAATATGAACAAATAATAATAGTATATATTAATTTCAGGCAAAAGTAGGTTGTAAGGCAAAAGAAAATCTTACTAGGGAGAGCCAAGAATAGTATCCAAATCAATCTGATTAAAGTGATAGTATGATACCACATTAGGATAGAACAAAAAGAAAAATCAAGGAAGATGAAGATGAGTGGAAAGAATAATAGAGGGAGTAAAAAGCCAGAGGGTCATCCTGACAAGTTTTTAAATGCTTAAAAAAAAAGTTGAAAGAATGAACATTTTCAACTGGAGAATCAAAGGTGTTCCCTCTCCATCTCCCTCTCCCCACACCCAACTCCAAGTTCTCAGAGACCAAGATGCTGGAATTAGTTCACTTCATATGAGACCATTAAAGGACAATTTAACTGTTGCCTTCAAGAATATAAAGTCCATTTTCTAAAATGTGCCAAACCATCATATCTTTATTTCCTTCCAGGACAACCATATAGGGGCCCTGGGTCTAGGACATATGCATGATGGGCATTTTTGCCAAATGGTTGGCTGTTGGACCAGGCAAAGAAGAAATGAGTGGAATCTCCATCAACAGAGAATTTTCAAAAACATGTGCATCTGTCATAAAACCACTTGCTTCCCTCCAGGCTTATGCATCTATAGCGCATATATTTGAAAATTTAGAAGATGTATATCCAAGTTCTAGCACCCCTACTTATTAGCTCTACAATCTTAGACAAATTATTAATTCTCTAAGCTCCAGTTTCCCCTTCGGCAAAATGAGAAACAATTTCACCTTCCCTGTCTACCACCCCTGGTTGTAGCAAGGATCCAATGACATGGGTTACAGGGCTATATAAACTTCAAAGACTCCAATAGATGTCAGTTGTTATTCTTGAATAAATGCTTTCATTATCACAATCACATGAGCTATTTATGTAATAGCCTCCTTAATCATTCTAAGGAGAGGATTATAATTTGTATTCAACATTTCACATTGATTTAGGAAAATAGAAAAAAGAAATATATTTTTCAGTGATGATGAATAGTATATACAAAATATATGTGGATGAAGAAAACAACATCCTGTTATTTTTCAGATGGGCATTTATTATATGAGCTTCTGGAAAGAAAACCTAATTCAAACTTTAAGTTACTAACTTTAATAATAAAACATGTTTAATAGTCATGCCAAATGACTTAGAGAAATTGCTAAATATGAATGGGGGAGAATTCAACTGACACAAAGGAAAGGTCTTCTTGTCAGAAAAAAATTTTAAAGGGACCTAAAGATAATTTAATGTAACCATAAGACTTACTCTGGAAAATATTGAGTTGTGTTTGCTTCTTGACCAGCACACCAAGAAATGTAATCAGCTCAAGAGACTGAAACAATTGAGTAACCATTCATCTTTCTCCTTTTAAAGAAAACTGTTTTTGTTATAGATTGTAATGGCCTGAAGATAAGGCCAAATTATACTGCAAAACTAAGTCAGTTTTTAAGTAAATACAAGACAAATCTAGTTGTATAGGCTCCCATCATATAATTAGAAAATAAGCTTTTATATTCATTTATAGGGTACCATAAAGAAAGGATGGATGCCATCCTCAATGTCATGTATACAATGTCACACTGATACAGATAAGAATGAAAATGAAATATGAATAATGGATGATGAATCATTTCCTTGGGTCTCCAGAAGCCACTCAAAAATTAAAATGAAAGGATACCATGATTAATTTTTCGTTACATAAGGACATTGAAAACAGTCTTACTGTGAACTTCAGACCCCTGGATTCCGTTATGTTAAATAGACCCATTATCCCCAGGGGTTTCTTTTTTTCACCATGGAGTCCCAGTTCCTTGTACCAGGATTGCACACTCCTTACTTTCCAGTTCTATCTCTTAGTACATTCTCTTCCCAGCATCTTCTCATCAAGAATTTATAGGGCCTTTAGGCGCTCTGTTTTCCCCCTATGTCCCTTCAGATTCCCTCTCCACCGTTCGTCCTGCTCTATGCCTCTGGATGCTGACATCAACGGACTGCATAAATGAGGCTTTATTGACATCTGGCTTCCAGTTTATTTCAGCCAATAGGAGGGACCAGCAGGAGATCAGAGTAGGGAGGGAAAGAGAAGTTGGAATATTTATTCCATCAGCTCCTCCCAGCTGAGCGGAAATTTAGTAGTGGTTTTGTTCTTCTGCTGAAAGCCAAATTCAAAGAGACAAAATAGATTGTTGGTTTTTAGCAACTCGAGGGAGAGGAAAATGAGGAGTGATTGCTAATGGATGTGGGGTTTTGGTGGGTAGTAAAAACATTCTTGAGTTAGATGGTGGTGGTTGCAAAACTTTGCAAATATACAAAGACCATTTAATTGTGCATATTAAAAGGGTGAGTTTTATGATGTGAGGATTATATCTCAATTTTAAAATGGATCTAAAATATAGAGGGGTGCCTGGCTGACTCAGTTTGTTAAGTGTCTGACTTTTGAATTTGGCTCACGTCATGTTCTCAAGGTTGCGAGATTGAGGCCTGAGTCAGGCTCCGTATTTGGGTGTGGAGCCTGCTTAAGATACCCTCTTTCCCTCTTTCTCTGCCCTCCCCCCTCCAAGTTCTCTCTATGTCTAAAAAAAGTTGCGGGGTGGGGGGGGTACCTGAGTGGCTCAGTTAGTTAAGCTTCCAACTCTTGATTTTGGCTCTGGTCATGAGCTCCGGGTTGTGAGATTGAGCCCCATACCCGACTCCGTGCTGGACATGGAGCCTGCTTGAGATTCTCTCTCTCCCTCTCTCTCTGCCCCTCCCCCACCCCACCACTTGCTCTCTCTCTTTCTCACTCCAAAAAAGAAAAGAAAAGAAAGTATGCAGTGGACTATTATTCAGCCATAAAAAATGAAATCTTACCATTTGTGACATGGATGGAACTTGAGGGCATTATACTACATGAAATAAGTCAGACGGAGAAGGACAAATACTGTATGATCTCACTCATATGTGGAATTTTTTAAAAAGCTCATAGATAAGGGCGCCTGGATGGCCCAGTCATTTGGGCGTCTGCCTTGGGCTCAGGTCATGATCCCAGGGTCCTGGGATTGAGCCCCACGTCAGGCTCCCTGCTCAGCAGGGAGCCTGTTTCTCCCTCTGCCACTCCCCCTGCCCCCACTCATGCTCTCTTTCTTGCTCACTCCCTCTCTCTCAAATAAATAAATAAATAAATAAATTTTAAAAAGATCATAGATACAGAGAAGATTGGTGGTTGCCAGAGGCAAGGGGTAGGGAGTGAACAAAATGGGTTGAAGAGAGTTGAAAGATACAAACTTCCACTTATAAAATAAATAAGTCATGGGGATGTAATGTACAACATGATGACTAAGTTAATAATATTATACTGAATATTTGAAACTTGCTGGGAGAGTAGACCTTAAGAGTTCTTATCACAAGAAAAATTCTTTATAACTGTGTATGGTGACAGATGTTAACTAGGCTTATTGTGGTGATCATTCCTCAATGTATAAATACTGAATCATGTTGAACATCTGAAACTAATATAATGTTATATGTCATTTATACCTCAATTTCAAAACGTGGATAGACATTTCAAATTAAACTTTTGTAGCACAAAACGGAGAAAATATGGATAAAGAAAAAGGGAAAGAAACACTAAAAACTGAAATTGTAACACAGAAATATAAACCCAGAAAAACATGTCATTTATATCAATTAAAACAAATAGAAAAGCCACAGTTTCTGGAAGATTGTGCTCTCTTACAATTACAGGTCTTTCTAGTTTCCAGTAATGGTTCTACTCTTGAACCTTCAGGCCTAGGATAGCTCTATTCCAGAACTTTCTGTAATGGTTCTACTCTTGAACAGCTATCTGCTGTTGTTGGCTCTTGGGTGTTTTACCATTCCTAGTTGGCTTCCTTTAATCCTGACCACAGACCTTTGTAAGTAGTCCTTTTAGCAGACCTCTTCGTTGAACTCATTCAAATATATCCTCTCTTTCTATACAAAGCTAGGACCACTTCCCATACAAGCTACCGTTGCCTGTGAGATCATATCCAAACTCTTCTCTCTGACCTTTAACTCTCTTTTCTATTCTCTTTTGCCTTCCGGTTTTGCAAGCTGGGATTCAACAATATTTTCTCTTCTTCCCGTATCGCCTATAGCACGTTGTCTATGCTCTATCAGGGCTTTGCACTTTGCTTGAAATTCATATATAATTATTTAGTTAAGTGTAAGACTTAATATGCGACACAGAAATATGACACAGAAATCCATTCTTCATACTTCTCATAGCTTCTAGTCCAGGAAGAGGCACTAGCAGGGAGCTGGATTTGAAATTTTAATTCATTATCTCTTGATTTGCCTCTTCTCCTTTCAAGCCTTTCTTATTTACTTTCTATCTTAACCCATGTTTTCATTCCTATTTTCCTCCTGGATCCAATTCTTATAACCCTTTAAGCCCCAAACTCCCCTTTATAAAGACTAAATTAGATTATTAATGACAAATCAAAGGACTCAGAGTTTATTAGTCTGAAAGTCCTTTGCTTTCTCAATATAACAGTGTGAATTTTGCACCCTTCAGGGCACAATACAAAGCTCATCCTAAAAATTATTTTGGCTGATCAAGGAAAGGAGGTCAGTTTACATGGAAAGTGCTATCACTTTTACTTAAACTAAACACTATTGTTAGTTTTTTTTATTGTATTAAAAAACTCAAGTGAAGGATCCTCAGGGTTCATATAATACCCAAGGCTGTTGGTCCAGGGAGGATGAATAAAGGCAAGACTGGAATGGATGCTTAGAGCCAGGTTCCACTTTGACTTTATCTTCAATCTATTACAGCAATGTCTCCTTTTGTAACCTGAAGGGCCAGCTTGGGTTCTGTAAGACATGGCCAGAACACATCCCCCAAAGGATGACAGAGAGAGGGAGGACTTCTTTGCCCACAGTAGAGGGGTACAATTTTATTTTCCTGGTAATAAGGCTAAGAGGCACCAGATATATCCCTCTTTATAGAAGAAGTGAGGGGTAATTCAGCCCCATGGAGTCTGGCGTGGGAGTGGCCCAGATCAGGCATTTTGGAGCCACCCCAGTTATGGAGGACATGACATTTATTTCTGGTGTCATCTCTGCAGTTTGCTGTAATAGAATGAGCACTGAACTCTGGAGTTGGACAGCTCTGTGTTTGAATCCTGGTTCTATCCTTTACTAGGACCGGGCATGCTGGACTGAACCAGCAGTGGAACAATGTTTCTAGAAGAATGCTAGTTTTGGTGACTTTGAAATATTTATTCATTCAACAAGCATTCTTTTGAGTGTCTACTATGTTGCAGGCCCCATTCGGGCATGGGAAATATTAAAAATGGAAGTAATATGAACTTCCGAACCTCACAGAATTTATCATAACTTTGCAGGCTGGCCTCCTCTCCAGCCATCAATTGACCCTAAACGGGCTAGATGGCACATTGCCCCTCCTGTGTCCATAGGCAATCATGCAAAATGCACTAATTAAATGTCTCCATAATGACTGTGTGCTTCAGGAATGGCCTGGTGCCAGTGCCTTGAAAAGACTGCTCCAAATGCCGCTCTTGTCCTGAAGCTAATGGATAAAGTGACCACAGCATACGCCTATAATTGATTGTTTTCTTTGGATTTAATCAAGCACTTCTCCCCTTCCTCCCCTGAAAATGTTAATGCTTTCTTTCTCTGATAGCCACCATACCTTCACATGAAAAGATTAAATTTCCCCTCTGACTTTTAATTATCCCCTGAAAGCTTTGGGAAATGGCATGGGTAACAAATCAGAAATGCCAGTTGGCTTTGGAATGCATCCTGCGTGCTTTTGAAACAGATTTTCTGAGTTATGTTTTGAACAAATGTTAACGTTAATTTGTGTTTCCTTAACAAACACCAACAGATGAGCAGAAAAGGGAAACGGGTCCTTCATGAATGTGATGATGCGATGGGAGAACTTTCAAGGATTAACAAAACCATGAAGGTAATTGACCAGCAGAAAAGGGAGGGCTCCTGTAATATTTCTCCAGAATGTCTTCCCAGGTGATAGATGCTAAGCTGTACATCAGACATTTCCCAGCCAGGGTCCGTTCCATTTATAGCAGTGCTTCTCCAAGTGTCTTTGGAAAAGGTCTCGTTTTTCTTTTTTAAGAAAATTACCAGTCTACAATTTTCTAAATGCTAACTCTCAATTTCTGTACCTTTTTCTTTTCCCCATCACAGACCAGCAGTGAATAATTAGTGCTGATCCATGAAACATACTTTGAGTAGCCCCGTTGTATGTAAATGATAGTCACCACTTTTTAGGGGGCAGATATTATGCCAACTATTTCACAAATGTTGTAATTTAGTCTTCACGACAGTGCTGTGAGGCGATTCTTATTGTCTGTTTTACAGATGAAAAAAAAGGAGGTTTGGAGAGTTCAGGTAATAAGCTGAAAGTCACAAAATCAGTCAGCGGTGGAATGTTTCTTTCTGACTCAAATTTATCCTCCACCATCTTTTCTTAAGGATCATCAAGTGGCAAGGTTGAATAGTTTGTAATGCACAGGGTTATTGACAGGAGCATGACATCGGGAAGAATCAGATCTGATAGTCCAAGGTCATAAATTAATGCTGGAAGCAAAAGACCTGGAGAACCGGGTTAGGCAAGAGCCAGGTACTAGGTAATTGAAGATAGGAATGGTTGAAATTGGGTTGGTGGCTGGACTATGGAGTGTTCCCTGTAAGCAATTACCCCAATAAAAAAAAACTGGGGTAAGAGATTTTGCTTTGGTTAAGCATTCTTTTTTTTCTAAAGCAATCAAAGATATTTTTATTAACAGCTGCCACCTGATTCTTCCACCACCTTCAAACATACTGTCTGGATCCCACAATAACTCAGTGGTCCTGATCCTTTTAAGGTGACAGAGTCATCAATATCTATCCATAAACTTTACTGTACATGGCAAAGGAAGGAACATATCCTTTGACATAGTTTCAGGTTCAATTGGAAGATCTTTATCTCAAGAGAGACCAAATGACTCTGGGACCATCCAGGGTCATCAAATTCAAGGACTTGTCTCCTCATTATTAGTACATCCTCTTCAAAGGGAAGTGCATCCTATATGGTTAACAGAACCGGAGAGTAGATCACCCCCTAAGGCTGGGAGGTGGGCACAGGATGATTACTAAGCTATTTGCAGGGAGAGAAGACTTCGCCGGGGAATTAGCTCCTAGGGAGACACACAGGAAACAGTGTGACATCTTAGGGCTGGATCAGTCCCCTGGGAGCATGGGACATTAAAGCTAATAAAAGAAATTCACATTGGAAGCTAAAGTAGGAGGAAGAAATGCAAGGTGGAAAATGATATAGGAGGAACTGGGGGGAAAAAGTGCACTGTCAAAGTAGGGATGCAGGGAAAAAGGGAGGAGCCAAGAAAAAAGAGTCTCTGAGCAGGGGCAGGTAGTAGGTCAACTGGAGTAGATGAGGCCAAAGCATGTCCAAGCCCCAGAGTTTGGCCCAAAATCAAATAAGTATCCAAATTGCAGAAAATACAGACACACACACACACACACACACACACACACACACACACACACTCTACACGAAATCAGTCACCCACATTCCCACAACCTGGAGCTGATCATTTCAGTATGTTTCCTATGCATTCTTTGACTTTGAGAGTAAGCAAATCGCAACCACACTGGTTCCCTGTGTTCTGCGTAGTGTGTGTGTTGGAGTGAGGGACAGATATTGAGGCCAGGACTCTGAAAATAGGGGCAGCTAATCCAGTTCTGAAAAATAGTGATAATGTTGCAGATGGCTAAGGCATCATGGGATTTCTGACCCAGAGAGAACTTGAAGATCATCCAGTTGGTGGTTTTAAAAGTCTGTTCTTCAGAACTGTGTGGGTTTGGTGCAGATGCCTCAGAGGCTAGCTGGGCATGGAGTGGGGGAGGGTCGAGCGCACAACAAAGTGGTTGGGGTTATAGGTCCCCCCACCGGCCTTCAACCCAGCGGCTTTGCTTTCTCTCGTGTATATGTTCCTTTCTGGGTAAGATTTCATTTGAAGAAAGGACTCTACTGCTTTTACAACAGGAAAATAAAAATGATCGAAAGTCATTGCTCTAATGCCAAATCATTTTGCACATAAAGAAACTGAAATCTCCAAAGATGAAAGGACATTTAGAAGATCCCATGGCTAGGTATGGTGGTTACAAGGAGCATTCTTGATTCCCTAGCCCTTCTCTGACATTCTCTCTCAAATAAGTTGTATCCTTTTGTAATCTTCTTTAGAAGAGGCCTCCTCTTACTCAGAAAATGTCTGGTCTTGGCTCAGGATTTTACAGCCATAGGGTAATCTGCTGTCTCTTGTTTTCCCAGGTCTCAGAGTTTGCCCTGGGTACAGGATTTTGAGCGCTAAAACCAAGAGTCCCAGACCAACCAGGACAGTTGGTCGCTCTTATCAGGAAGCCCTGATCCCCTGATCTCTCCTTACTAACCACTCTGCTTTTGTTGCTGGAATCCTGAGTAACGTCCTGTCTCACTTTAGATTCTCAGAGTCCTTCAACCTTTGGAGCCTAATCTTTAAGCCCGGCTTCCTCATTTCTGCTTCCTGACGCCATGATTTCTGATTCATAAACTGTGTAGAGCATTCCGTCTGTTTGCTTCTTTCCACTATGGACAGCACTCTATCTAGCCTTCATTTTTTTTACCCTCTGAGATCTGATCACGCGTAGTTGTTGATGTCACCAAGTGTCACTTGCCCTCCATGTGAGTCCTGCCAAACTTTTGGTACATTCTGGAAGTTCCTAGACCCAAAATTCAGACTTTGATCAGAGTTTCCTTCTGTCATCTTTTCACTGCTGACAGTTTTGAAAAACATCGTATTTTGGCTGGTGGAGGTGAAGTGTATCTTATCCTCCATGCGGTATATGAACTGAGTGCCCAGACCTATCGTATTAGCTGAGGATAACTTTTTAAAATTCCATTGATTAAATAGCTAGAAAGAGTCTCTTTAGACCACTGCTAATCTGTATATCTAAACTATTCTTACTACTCAGTTTTACCTGCAAAAGACTTGTTACGTATCATCCAATGAGGGTTTTGTTAAGTAAGTCAAGCGTGGAATTTCAGAGTCTCATTTGAGGAGAACTCTGCCAAAGTGTTCCTGTTCCTCCACTCAGCCATTTGGCCTGTGGGGAGAGCCTCATGGCCTCTGCTCTGCTCACCTGCCCACTCAAATCTATTCTGGGCTTACTTCATAGATTCTGATCCGAACTATTTTTCAGAGTTCCAGACATGTTCTTTTTCAAAAACAAACAGGGAAAAAATGGTTTGGCTGAACTCTGTGTCTGCCCTGCTCACTCCAGCTGCAGCAATGGCCCTCGGACCTAAGTGCTCAAGGGATGTGATTAGAGACATGAGATGGTGTTGAGATTCATGCCATAGAACATTGAAGTTCAGCTAGCATGTGAAAGATCATGGTGCTTTTCTTTCCATTCAGTAAACGTTGAGTTATATTTTCATCTCTTTCATTTTTTTTTTGTTTGTTTGTAGGGTGGGGGAAAATCCCTTTTCTTCCTTCCAAACTTATAGATAGGGAGACAGACCTCAATGATGCTAGAAACATGCTATGGGATGGAAAATGTGTTAATCCACATATTTCTTAAAGTAGCTACATCAGTGGAAGAAAAGACTGGATGAGGAAGCGCCTGATAGTTCTGAAATAGAATTTAGGATTGTAGCTCAGCGTATTATCTTGGGATTCATCGACACCAACATCTTTTGCTACATATGAGGAAAGCGAGACTCCAGGAGATCAAAGTAGTGGTTCTTCACTCTGGCTGCACGCTAAATCTATCTGCGAGATTTGGAAAATAGGGCTGCCTGTGCCCCACCTCCGGAGCTTGTCTGATTGGTCAGGGATGGAGCCTGGCATTGATGTTTTTTTTAAAGCCCCCCCTCCCCAGGTGATTCTCGTACAATAGCCAAATTTTAGAATCCCTGTTTTAAAGCTCATTGGCAGAGGGGGAGTAGAAAAATGCCATGTAAATCTCAGATCAGAGATGTGTCTCCCCTGCCCCCATTGCCCCCTTGCAGAATGTGGGCGGTTGGCATTGCAGAGAGCACTGAGAGGAGGTGAGCCACAGTGACATCAGAGAAGGAAAGCCTTATAGCCAGGAACTGTGGTAAGAGGGAGAATGCAAGTCCTATGGTAGTCAAGTACAGCATTTCCCAGGAGACACAGGACCCACAAGGAAAGGCTGGCACACTACATAACTCAGCTTGGACTGCCATAAGGTCTTACCCTGATTGTGGTACCCTCTGGAAAAAGATCCTTATCATTCAGCAAATGGAGTGATGGTAGAGCTTCTTTGGGAGGCCAATGCTTGGAATCTTCTTCCTTCCCAGCTGATTCAGAGAATCTGAACATTCCTGCAAACTCCTTAAGTCAGCAGGTCATTCATTAACCCCTCTTTTGCCACTTTAACTTTCTGTCCCCTGCTACACAGTAGTGCCCTAGAACCTAACACAGTGCCTGACCTACAGTTCATCTTCATTATTTGCAGGTTCCCTATTTGCAAATTCACTAAAATGAAGTTGTAACCCCAAAATCAATACCTGCAGACCTTTCCTGGTCATTTTTGGGCATGTGAAAGGTAACAAAAATTTTTTAGCCTCCCAAAGCGCATGCATGCTTCCAGCTGAGGTTAAATAAGACAAAGTTTCACCTAGTTGGTTTTTAGCTCTCACACTATAAACAAGCGTATGTTTCCCAGCCAACCTAATGCCACGTTCTTAAAATTGTTGTGCATTTCATGGATGATTTCACTGCTTAAAATGGTTTCCACGTATAATGCTGGGCTGTTGTCTAGTGTTGCAAAACACGAGAAGGTTCTGATGTGCTTTACGGAGAAAATACGTGTGTTCGATAAGCTTTGTTCAGGCATGAGTTATAGTGATGCTGCCCATGAGTTCAATATGAATGAACCAACAACACATACTGAAACAGAAATATGCATAAGACAAAGTTCTGTATTGGTCAGTTAACAAAAATGTTATGATCGGAGACTCAGGAACCTAACCCTGTATTTTCCCTAGGAGCGATGTTTCAATATTTGCTAAGTCAGTATTCATGGTGACTCTATAGAACATCACTGCTGCAAATAATGAGAATCTACTATATATGGCATGTGCTCAATAAATAATTGTTGGGCAAATGAGCCACTGAATAAAAAACCTCACATTTGCGTATTTTGATGTATACAAAATTTTGTATAGGTATGCAAAAACAAAATTACATACAAAATCTTTTATGTATACAAAATCTTATGTGTATTTGTATTGAATTCAGTGTCGGTGCTGGGGCCTCAAAGATACAAAAAAGAGCTAACCTTTACTGAGTTTTTACTGTGAATCAGACACTTTACGTATATTATTTCATTTAATCCTCACACAGTCCTATGAGACAGACACTTATCTCCTCCATTTCATGGAGAGGGTAACGGAGGCCCAAGGAAGTGAAAGAACTTGCTCAAAAACTCCTCAGCTGGGAGGAGGCAAATTCATATTTGAATCCAGATAGCTTGACCATTGTTAGGAGCAGAATTGTGTCCCCACAAAATTCATATGGTGAAGTCCTACCCTCTAGTACCTCAGAATGAGACAAGGTTTTTAAAGAAGTAATTAAGGAATTCAGGTTGAATGAGATCACTGGGGTTGGCCGTAGTCCAGAATGACTGGTATCCTTGTAAGGAGAGATTAGGACATTGGCATGTGCAAAGGAAAAACAATGTGAAGACACAGGGAGAAGATGACCATCTACAAGTCAAGGACAGAGGCCCTCAGCAGAAACCAACCCTGCCGACACCTTGATCTTGGACTTCTGGGTTTCAGAACTGCAGAGAAATAAACTTCTGTGGTTTAAGCCACTTAAACTGTGGTACTTTGTTGCAGCAGCCCTAACAAATACGACCACAGTCGCAGTGCCTGACGGGTAAATAAGACATGGCCCCAGGCTCCAGATCATTCAGAGTCTAGCCACTTGTCCCAATCCACTGGAGGCAGCGTTCTCTGGGAAGGGAATAGTATAATTGCAAATGAGGCTATGACTAAATCTGGAATTCTGGAACTGCCTGCAAGGATGGACCAAGACAGAAAAAGTGCTGGATCTTGGGCCCAAGCCAAGTGGAGCATAAAGGTGGCCAAGCCAGAACACAGCACTGGGAGGGGTGCCAAGCAACAGAATTACAAGCAAAACGGGAAGGAATTGTGCCGGATGAGAAACAAGCCAAATGATCCAGCCAAGAAAGAGGACCAGGTCACAAAGGCGAATGTTTAAAAAGCAAAGCCCAAAGGCGTAAGACAATGGGAAAGGGATCACAAGGACTGCTTTCTGGATCCATAGCCCACCTGAGACCCAACTGGCTGTAACGTGAAGCTTTAGAAACCTTAAACCTGCTTCCTTTGTATGCTCATTTATCTGGATAAAAACCTCACTGTTGTGATTGAATTCTGACATCCCCATTCATATATGGTTGAGTGACAGACTGATCATAACTGTGTCATGTTGGGCTCCCCAGCAGCAGACTCTGGGACAAAGATTCTGGAACATGGTAGTTTTAAATTTTAATAGCAGAGAGGATAAACCCCTCCTTATTTTCTACCTTTTCAAAAACATTCATGGCAATTTTGCATACTTTGTTTTCTTATATTTTCATAAGTCATCATTTTCAATTTAAAAACAAAGTTCATTGTGTTTCTGATGGAAATTACATGAAATTTATGTATTTATTTGAAAAGGATGAATAAATGTATTATATTAAGACTTTCTATCTAGGAGCATGATATAACTCTACATTTATTTGGTTCTTGTTTTATGTCCCTCAATGACATTTATAGCTCTCAAATGGATCTTACACTTTCTTTGTTAAATTTGTCCCTATCTATTCTGTAGTTTTTGTCTCCGTTGTTAACAGGATGTGTGTGTGATCCCCCCCATTTCCATTTCCGTCTGGTTTCTACTAGTAAATGAATTTATTTTTAAAATATTTTTCCTGGTAACTGGTACGTTACTCAATCATTCTACTTGTAATCCAATAATTTACTTTTTCAGTTGCACCTATCAGGTTTTCTAAGAAACCTTCCTATTGTGTGCACATCAGGCAAATAGGACTTTCTTCCACGATTTACGTAAATTCTTTTCTTTTTAAAGTGCATTGCATTAGCTAGAATTCGGAAGAAAGGAAAACAGTGACCTTTCTTCCTTGAGAGAGCATGAGCTGTTGGCTAGTGTTTACCTGAGAGTTTTGCTTCCCATGCCATCCCCTCTCCTGTCTGTCCCATCGGGAGGCCCCTGCTGGGTCAGAGTGTCTCCCTGAGCAGAACCTCCGTGGAGTCAGAAGGTTTCGAAGGGACACGATGTGACAGAACTCGGCCTTACTGGGAGGCTAGTGGCAAGTGTGGATCAGGGAGCAGGCGAGGCAGGGTGCAAAGTACTGCTCGAGGATCGAGCAACCTAAACCATTTTTGATAACAGCAGCGACCTTTTTAAAAAACGAAGACAATGTGAACTTCTTGCTTTTCAGCTCTGGTCAAAATGCCCCCTGTTACCCAGCGTGGGGTGAACATGCTCCCAGAGACAGATCTTATGCCTGGCGGGCAGCCGGAGCCTCAGCCCGCTTCTCCCCTCGCTACGTCTCGGGACCATGTGGGAGGCGTGCGCTCTGCTGCGGTTCGCAAAGCCCAGGAGCCCATCTCATACCCTTCTCTGTCCTCCGGAACAAAACCCACTTCACGTGCCCAGGCCCACATCGACCCACGCCGGGAGAATGCTGGGTGACTATGCACAGCTTGTTTTCCACCTCACTCTTAGGAGGAATTCTTTTTTTATGCTTTGCAAATAAGTAGCTGGGTGATTTGCTCTCTCCACCTTTCTCTTTTTGCTGTCCTGTTTTGAAATCACCATGCCAGCTCAGAGAAGCTAAGATCAAGTCGCCCTGGTTATGGGATGATTTCTCTCTTCCACCTTGACCCCTCATTATCCGCCTTACATCTTTTCCTGGGGTGCAAGTATTTATTTGCCGGAGCTCAGACTCTGTTGGGCAAGCAGCTGTGCTTTAGTTTTCCTCTTCAGTGCTCTAAGACACGGGGAATGTTAGCAGCCTCAGATAAACCCGATCCATCAAGATGCGGTGTTTGGTTGCCCTTGGAAGCTTGTTTTTTCCTGGCCAGTGCCGCCTGGCGTGGCATGACGCTAGCCTCAATTTCGCATGCATACAATGAGAAGATTTGCCTCATTTTTCTAGGACTTTGATGTTCTGCGGTTTTGCACCCAAGCTGATAGCTCGAGTTGCCTAGTAACCAGCCAAAGACCAGACTAGCTCCGGAGTAGAAACTTACAGAAGCCACCTTCCATCCTAAGGAGAGCGATAGCCGGGAACCAGCAGGTCCAGGGTCACGGTTGGGCAGGACTCTTGTTCCTGGGAGGATGTGACTGGCATGTCTTCTATTAAGCTGCTCAAATCCTCCTCCATCTGTAAAATGGGCTTGATGTGTGACAGTGGGTCCCTCAGGCACATATCTCAAAGATTCATCAAGAATCCAGAAAGCAGTTTGAATTTCCTGGGAAATACACTGGATCGATGATAATTTGGTGCGAACACGAAGACAATGTTGGGAAGCAGGACCAGCTAAATGACTGATTTCTAAGATTAGGAGGCAAATGCCGTCTATCAGTCCGTCCGCTTGCCTTAAAGCTGAGATAACTGTTTATACAATCACCTCAAGGACAGAGAGTAATGACAAAAGCCTTGAAAATGGAGGAGAAATGCATCAGAGTGTTCCAAGATGATCTGAGCTGTTTTGTCTGAGGTTAATCCACATATGTGGGATTTACTCAGCACTCATTTGGCTAATCTCAGAGAAGCCTGTCATTTCAAGGACTTGAAACTCAGGACACCAGGTGTATCGTGCCATAAACAGATGATAAAAATGGCTTCATTTGGGTTTCTGTCACCTCCCTTGATGCTGAGGTAGAATTTGGGGTCACCTGCGCCAACATGCCTCATCTAGGGTTCAAGAACTTCTCTTAAACCCCCGACAATCTGAGCATCCATTTTCCCCCTCACAACTGCCCTGTGCAGACCTTGCATTTCCGTCATGCTGGTTTATTTCTTCTTCCCTCAAATACATGGCATTCTTCACTGTCGTGAACCTAAAGGCTCATAAACTTCTGCTTTTAAAAAAATTTTCTTTTATAGTTCTCTTGAATGATCTGAAACAAAATTATCCTGAGAACCGCCAGCTCGAGTCCTCCTTTGTAAAAATGGACTGTTTTATTTGCCCGGCCCACAGTGGTCACAAAGCCCCTGAGGTATCACTAGGCATCAAGAAGAACGGTGTTCAAATCCTTTTTCCTCTGTTTTCTGTGCATGCTTAAGGCAAAGTACTCATCTCTCTCAATCTCAGATTCTTTCTGTGAAACAGATAATACACTCAAAGGGTGTTGAGAGGATTCATAAGGATATAATATACACATATAAATACCATCATGTATACATGTATAATGATAATATACATATAAATATAGACAGACATATATGGTCATATATCTACATCTCTATATATATAGAATATAGTACTCTGCGTTCAATAAACTTGTTATCAAGAGCTTTCCTTTCTTTCTTTCTCTCTCTCGTGCTCTCTCTTCTCTCTCCCTCCTCATCTCTCTCCCTTCCCCTTTTCTAGCTCTCATACCAATCAAGTGGCTTTTCTAGAAGCTAGAGTAGAACCCTGTATCACCTAACAAAAATGGATGTGTTAATATGTTCCTTTGGAGGGGACTTAAAACCGCGTTAGAAAGTAAAACATCTTGTCTACCAGCCTGCATTATGAGTTTCTGCAATGTTTGCAGAATCGAGCCACTTCATCTGTTCCTCCACTCCATGCTGAGGCTATTTGTTAATCAAGGTGCAGTAAGCATGACTATTACATCAGGCAAAGCTACCTCCTATGAGAAGGGGGCGGGCAAGTTTCAATTACCTCATGCTGAATATTTTTAAGTGGTGTTCACCAAGTATAGAAGGAAAACATCAATAACCTCAACCCTAGAGAGAGAAACCATCTTACACTGAAAACTGTCAACAGATGAATGAATCAACAACACATTGTGATCCTGGGGCGCCTGAGTGGGCCCTGACCCACATTAGTTTTCTTCAAATACTGGAACTGTTGGAAATGCCGTTCGGTTTCCCCATGAAACACATGTGGGTACTTCTGTGGGAGCGGGTGATTCTCAAAGGCCAACAACTCCAATGACATGTGACTTTGAAGATTTGTCCTTTTCTAAAAAGAAGCAGAACAGGGGTCCCTTCCACTTCTATTCGGGTCTGCCCAGGACTTTGCCAGCTTTAGCAGTGAACGTGCCTCGTCCTGGGAAAGCCTACCGTCCTGGGAAAACACAGAACAGCTTTCTTACAGGTAGCCAGGGGTGGGGAGCATCATATGACCACCCACTTCTCTAAGTAGAGCAGGACTGACTCATTCAACGTAGAAAAATCCAGAATAACGTTTACTGACCAAGCCACCATCCTCATGCCATTTGAGATCTGCTCTCTGTTCTCCGACTCAATGGTTGCAATTAGTTTTGAAGCAGGAACTCCTTTGCAAAACTGCTGAGAGCTGTGGAAACTCTCCCTACAAAAATCTACTCATATTCGCATTATATTGAAGTATAACATATGTAAAGCGTGCTAAAGTTACATAAGGTTACAGTCTGATAAATATTCCCAAACTGAACACACCCAGATCAAAAATAGAACATTACCAGCACCCCAAGGGGGTGTCTCTTTCCCCTTTCAGTCATTAGGCCACCAAGAGTAAATGCTACCCTGACTTCCGATATCTTAATTAGCTTCTGCCTGCTTTTGAATTTCATATAAATGAAATCATCTAGTATGTACACTTTTACATTTGGCTTCTTATAATTCAACCTTGTATGTGAGAGTAAACCATATTATTCTGTGTGGTTGCAGTTCATTAATTCCCACATAGATTCCATTGTACTGACACAGCACAGTTTATGGATGTTTTGGTATTTTTTGGTTTGGAACTGTTGAGGAGAGTATCACTATATTTTCTTGTGTGTGTTTTAGTGAACCGATGTGTGCATTTCTTTGGGACGTAAACCAGAACTACAATGGCTGGGGCCTACAGTATCTGTGTGTTCAGCTTTAGCTGATACAGTAAAATTCACTTTTGTTTTGGGGTCAAGTTCTATGACCTTTGACAAATGCATGGTGTCATGTAACCGCTACCACACTGTGGATTAAAGCATAAAAATTCTCCCAAATTCCCTCAGGCTCTTCCTTTATGGTCAACCCCTTACCCACCCTTTTCCCTGACAAGCCACTAATTACTCCATAGTTTTCCTTTTTCAGAATGTCTTATAAATGGCATTATGCAGTATGCAAATTCTTAGACCGGTTCCTCTCCTTTGGCACAATGTATTTGAGATTCGTCTATGTTGTTCACATACACTTAGAGTATTCCTTTCTATTAC
Organism: Nasua narica; assembly: GCA_028533885.1. Taxonomy (NCBI): domain Eukaryota; kingdom Metazoa; phylum Chordata; class Mammalia; order Carnivora; family Procyonidae; genus Nasua; species Nasua narica. The sequence continues at coordinate 8,826,116 of CM052801.1, read as the reverse complement.
TGAGTACCACTACATTGTATGGATCACAATATTTTTTAAGATTTTAGGTATTTATGTATTTGAGAGCGGAAGAGAGAGCGAGCGAGTGAGCGAGCGAGAGGAGGGGCAGACACGGGGAGAAGGAGACTCCCCGCTGAGCAGAGAGCCCGATGCGGGG
>CM052801.1:8786135-8825459 GCA_028533885.1 Nasua narica | reverse complement strand
AAAATAAACATATTTGAGGAGAAAAAAAAATAAAACTAAAAGGATCCCCACCCACTTGTAATAAAAAAAAAATGAAGTGTAGGTAAAAAAAAATATAGCCCTATTTTTGAACTACTTCAGAGGAGATGCACACAATAAAGCAATTTTTAAATGAAGACAGTTTTTTATATTCCTTATAATTAATGTTTTAAAAAACAATATTCAGAAACATGAGGGAAAAACAGGCAAAGCTGTTTGCGGTGCATTTCCCCCAGGAAAGATACTATTTTCCGAGCATAATACTAGGCCTATTGCATGGAGCACTGGAAGTGGTGTATGAACAATGAATCTTGGAACCCTGAAAAAATAGAATTAAATTTAAAAAAATACTAGGGCAAAACGAGCAAGTTTTATAGTAATTCCAGCTATAATCTTGGTCTTGAGCCTAGTTAAAGGAATTCTGAGAGCTGGAATCAGGTAGAGGCAAACTGGCAAAGAAGACAGAAGCAGTCTTCTAAATTGGTCTCCAATTGGTCAGATGGCATTAATAAATATTTATTGGGTACTTATTATGTGCAGAGTGTGTGCTCTGTGCTGAAGCTGGCCATCATTATGCCAGTTTGGTAGTATAATAAACTAGCCTTCTAAAATGCCCACCAAAACCACTGTAGGCAATAGAAGGTGATGAAGTTTGATTCTTTCCCCCATACTCTCCTTCCACTTCTCCACCTTCTCCCCACCCCCTTATATCAAGGTGTGGTTTTTCCCACAGGAAGCTGATACTGCTGATTTCACATCAGAGGCACAGGATTTTCATTGTTTCTTTGTTTCATCCAGCCATGAAGATACTCTGATTCACCCTCACCGCTCCCAGTTGTTACCAAAAACATGCATTTTGCAAGCTAATGAACCAAAATCTAAAGTACAGAGTGTGGACGTGGAATTGACCTAAAGGAGGCTGTGAGAAGGATTTATTTTTGGAGAATTATGTGTCCCTGCTGTTCAAACTTTAAGCAAAAGATACATATCATATAATACTTTTGACTGTTTTTCCAGTGAGTTTGTAAAAAAAAAAAAATTCACTGGAAGTGAATTAGTCATCACATATCATCTGTTGACCTTGGGACGGAAGCCCAGGTGCATCCCCAGTTTTCATCCCCACGCTGACCCCCGGACTTGGGTTGCAGCGGACTGAGGAAGAGATCATGTTGGCTATTTAAGCAAACTGCAGAGAGACTTGGCATGTTGCATGTGCAGACCTAGCAGGACGCCTTGCTGGCCACCTCCTCCTCCAGCTTGAATCCCAGGCAGATGAGGAACCTGAGAAGCAGCAGACGACTGTTTGAAAGGTGAGGATGCCGGCCACTGGCTCCATTGAGGAACACCTTGGAAGACAAAAGCAGGACGAGGGAATGCTTGGGTGATCTGGGATGGCTAGGTGCCTGGGATCCCCTGACTTTTACCCCATGTTCCCTCTAGGTGCTCTTATTTTCTCACATTTGGAAAGAAATTACAGCATTATAGGGTTTTTCAAAAAGAGGAAGGGAACAAATGACTTTGGATAGGCAAAAGGGTTTTTTCTTTGTTTGTGAGAGGGTTTGTTCATTTTCCTTTGTTAACATCCCAGTATCTGTCCCAGCTTCTGCTCCAGCAGTAGTTGCTCAACAGGAGTCTCTCAAGGATTTAGAAAATCTGGTGGCACACATTAATTCACAGTGAGAGAGGACCCAACTCTGCGTGACTTAGACCAGAGTTTCCTAACACTATGAGTTTGAAGACCTCTTTATACCATCAGAAAAATCTCCAAATCATCCTATAATTTTACCTACATTTCTAGTGTTCGTTGCTTGAGAAAATATTTTCTACAAGGGCAAAAGGATTATAGTTTCAAACACAATTTTAAATGATTTTGTTTTATTAATCGCAACACCTGCAGACATTTGAAAATAGCAGTCCATATGTAGGAAGCCCAAGGCCCATATATCGGAAGACCTATTTATTCATTAGGCAGCCTATACATGCTGAACAGAGGGACTAAAGGGTCCTTTTGCATAGGACCTAGAATTCCTGAGTGCCCACAATGCACAGATTTGAAATCAGTGACTTCAACAATGAATGCTATCAAATAAACAAATGAACGAATAAATACAAAATGAGTAATTAGGGGAAGAAAATGAAACCTAGACTTATTAGTGAAAGAGAAGGAAGTAGACCTCTTTGCTGAGTCTGAAATTAGGATTACTCCAATTGGTAAATGGGAAATTACTTTATGAGAATTGTTACTGCTATGAATATCTGTGATGAATTTAAGGGCACTCATTACTCTGGGGTCAACCGTCCGTGTTAGCAGGCAATCAGATGAAATAAGTGTTCTTTAGAAGTACACTGTAACTATTAAAATGGTGTCTTTAGAGGTGGCTTTTCTCTTCAGGGCTGCACGACTACAGACCAGGCAAACATTCGTGGCTTTGAGATGTGACATTACCAGGATGGACAGGCATGTCCCGAGTGCCCTGAGTGAGGACAGAAGGTAACTTGCTGCCTGTGGTGTTGATGGGATGACGGCCACCCGTAAGGTGAGGGAAACGCCCGTTTAAGGACGGATGTCGGCTCCCAGCAGAGCTGGACTACAGCTAGCAGCAGGCTTATGACTGCTACTTTTCCAATTCCCTGTTCAGCTGTGAACCACGAATCCTCAGCTAGGATCCCCGGGGGGTGATGTCGGGGCTTTAAGTGCCATTAAATGGATTTTTGAGCAAAGGAGGAAGCATTGCCCGAATCTGATTTGGGTCCAGACCCTCTCTTCTCCTTGAAGCCCCCAAAGTCACGGTGCCCCCAATGGACAATGGCAAGGGAAGAAAGGCATCTTTTTTTTTTCTTTCAGTGAATTTGTGCCTAAAATTCCAATGCAGAGTTTTCTAGACAACTGGATAAGAATCCATGGGTTAGACCCAAGTGCACAGGGAAAGTTTATCTGTCCTCTAATTCCAAACCCCACTTCCAAATTTTTACCACCCTTATGGAAACTGTATTAAGAACAAAAAAACTGTATTAAGAATATAAGGCCAAGGTTTAGAATATCCAAGTGTGTGTGAAATAGAAAAGAAGGAAAGGACGCCAGAGCCCAAGGCCAGATTCTGCTCCATGAAGGCAAGGGAAACAGAAATACACCCATGTATTTGATCCTCTAACATACAGGATAAAACATATACTTGGAGTACTAGAATCTGAAACTCTCATATAGCAACACCTGCTTTGGGAAGGCCATGGAAAAAAGGAGGGAGGAAGGCAGAGACCTTCTCTTTTCTCTATGGTACCTTCTCATTCTAGAAGGCCATTTTCCACTTAGTGATTCTACCTTGAAGGATATATAGCTTTGGGAATCTTCACACAATGAAATTTTTGGCAGATGAAATTCTGCTCACGACCTTGTTGGTACAAGAAGCTGCATGGAAACTGTCTTTGACTTCCTGAAGTGGAATAGTAATCAGGCTCATGCTGGCATTTGATGAGTTAAGTGAACTGGAATATGAAGTCTGACAAATTTGTTAATGGAATTTTCTTTAACCAAGAGGATCAACAAAATCCATAGGAAGTAAATCTTTGCTTCGTTTCCTACTGTTGTTATTGACAGAATTATGGAGACTCTTTTTTTTTTTTTTTTTTGCAGAGAGTCATTGAATTGTCTGATTTTATAAAAAGTGAATAAAAACAGTATCTCATGCTAAGGAGGTAAAAATGTTCTAGAACAGTGTTGCCCAATGATCTGCAATGTCCAATATGGTAGCCAGCAGCCATGTATGGCTGCTTAGCATTTAAACCATAGCAGTATGACTGAGGAATTGAATGTTTAATCTTATTTAATTTTAAATAATTTGATTTCAAATAGCCATGCATGTCTAGGGACTACCATATTGGAAAGCACAGTAGTAGAAAAACTCATGGGTGCTATATTTATATTAATACATCATAGGCATGAAAGAGTACATAGTATATACGGTTTAAATAATAATCAAATAATCCATATACCCTTCAACCTTTCTTAAGAAAGAGAATATTACCCAAGCCTCTGAAGTTCCCCAGCTGCCCCTGTCTGAACCCTTTTGTATCCCACTCCACCCCCCCCCCCAGATAACTACTATTCTGAATTTTGTGTTCATCCTTCCTTTACTTTGTTGGATATTTTCACCAGAAATTTTATGCATTTTTAAACAAAGTTTTATTTTACTTTGCATGTCTCAGGACACTTTATGAACAGAATTACACTGTGTGCACTCTTTGGTGACTTGCTTTTTTACTCAATACTGCATTTAACAGTCACCCATTATTGATACATATAACTGTATTTCATTTTCACTGCTCTTCTTAATATGCTAATACATTTTATTTAAATGGAAGCACAGATTAGGCATTCTTTTGTGTCCTGCTCCAGTTTATTAATATATTATAGTTTTTTCATCCAACCTCCAGTCAATGTTAGTAATGGGGTTTCTATTCTCTTGCTATTACAAATGTTCTACTTAGAATATTTTTCACATATTTCTAGAGTCAGATAAGAAATAGTCTAAGGTACAGGCCTGGAATACACAAGTGATGGAACCAATTTATATACCTACTAATAGCTCAAGACGTGTTTGGTTTTCCACATTCTGGCAATAATCATCTTTGTCAGATATTTTAATTTTTGTTCATCTGGTAGGCATAAAATACCCTCTCATCATATCCTTAGTTAGCATCCCCAAATTATTAATGGGATTAGGGATATTTTCATTCATATATCTTTTCTTTTGAAATGCCTCTGTGTTTTTTGTATTTTTTTCATTGGTTTGTGGGCTTCTTTCTTTATATTCTGCATATTAATCCCTTGCCAGTCATATATCCCTTGCCAAATATCTTCTCCCTATTTGTGGCTTGTCTTTTACCTTTGATGGTCTATTGAATAGGACTTCTTAATTATAATGCACTTAAGTTTAACACGTATTTCCTTTGCTTCAATGTTTGTCATCTTTTTAAAGAAATCCTCCCCACCCAGAAGTTGTAATGCTTTTCTCCTATACTTTCTTCTTTAAGTTTTAATTTTCTGTTTGCCTTTGAGTTTCATATCCACCTGTAATTTTGTTTATGATAGAAAATGGAGATAGAAATTCATTTTTTTTCCATAGGGATAACTATTCATTCCAGTGTAAGTTATTGAAGAGATGGGTTATTTACTCACTGATCTCCCATACCAACTCCTGTTTATGCAGGCCATTTCTAGGGCCTCTCTTTTCATGTATCTTTCATCTCTTTTCATTTTTTTATGTATCTTTTCATCTCTTTCATGTGTATGTGGGCACAATTCCAGCCTTCCCCTTTTGTGCTATTAGTCTGTTTGTCTAACTCCGAGATAATGCCACTATCTCTTAAGTACTGTAATGTTCAAAGAAAGGAGCCAGACACACAAAAAATAACTAGTCTGTGCTTCTATTTACATAAAACACAAAACAGAATGAGGTATGCAGAAGAGCAGGAGATGAAGCCAAAGAGGTACTAGGTGGGACAGATCATGGAGTGGGATGTATTAGAAGGTTTTTAGCCAAAGAGCGCCATGACCCAACTTATGACGTCAAAGGATCACCCTGGAACTTAATTGAGAATAGGCTTTTGTGAGGCAAGAGCGGAAGCAGGGAGACAGTTACAAAGCCAGTGCAACCATCCGGGTGAGAGAAGATGGCAGATGGGACTCGAGTGGTGGCAGCAGAGGTAGCGACCTGTGGTCAGGTTGCAGGGATATTATGAAGGTCAGGCTGATCGTATTTGTTGGTGAATCCATTGTGAGGTGCAAGAGAAGAGAGGCATCAAAAGAAGAGAAGAGGTATCAACAGTGACACATTGAGACTTTTGACTGAGGAACTGTAAGGATGGTTGATGTAGTAAACGGTGCAGCTGTAATGTATATATAACCTATATGACACGTATGTAAGGTACCCATACCTACCTAGTGCGTAGTACAGGTTTGCAACGTGGTATGTGTATGTCCTTAATAAATCGCCCCTCTCTCCCCTTCATGGGACTTATATATGAAGTTCAGGTTTTAATATCCTGTAGTTCCTTAAAGTTAGAGATCCCCTCACGCTCAAGTGGTGACCTTGGGTGATGCTTGCCTGAAAATAGAGCGGAGATGAAGGAGTGAGGTCTATAAGGCTTGATTCTTAGGTAACCGATAGGCACCAACAGTGATGCCCCTCTTGGGAAATAATCAGAGTAAACAAGAGTAGCTATAACGATGTGGCTTCCAAGAGCACAAATTTTTTTTTAAGACTAAGTGCTATTTTAGCATGAGCCTAAGGGTGAATGTTTACAGTAGAGAGCTTTGAGATTTCTATGTTATCTGGGTATAAATAGAACTTTTGAGCCCCTTGGAAGAAAGCTTCGGTACTTACTGAGATGACCATTATTTTCTGCTGCTGCTGACCAGTGAAATACTTTCCAAATGCTATTTTAATTCCATCAACGCCTCTAGATGGATGGCCTGAGATGACCTTATTGATCATGTGACTTTCAGAAATGACAGACCCTATCACCAACGTGACACTGTCTACCCACGCATCTCAGTCTGCAAAGCTAATACCAGGCACTTGTTTTTCAGATTAACATTCTGAACACCAAATTAATTTGTGTGGTTGCTACAGAAGTTATATTTTGTCCTTTCTTGGGTTTATAATAGATATTCCATCAAAAGGTTTGGCCAAAAAAAAAAAAAAAAAAGGTTTGGCCAAGAACTGCATCCCTCTGCCACTCCACCTTCTTACCTAAATTCAGTCATATCCCTGAGGACTCACACAGTTATACCTAAATTCTGCTATCCATGCAGTTGGATTCATTGCTAGTGCAAGGTCAGTAACATTTAGTGTTCTTGACTTGGTGTTCTTTTTAAGATAAACAAGAAGATACAGGGCGCCTGGGTGGCTCCGTGGGTTAAGCGTCCAACTCTTGATTTCAGCTCAGGGCATGATCTCAGGGTCCTGGGATTGAGCCCTGTGTCATCTCTGCATGGGGCATGGACCCTGCTTAAGATTCTTTCTCTCCCTCTGCTCCTCCCTCCCCTTATGCCTCCCCTTCCCTAAAAAAAGAAGAAGGAGGAGGAGGAGAAGAAGAAGAAGAAAGAAGAAAAGACAAAAGAGAAAATACAAGGCACTAACCAGCAGCAAGCATTAACGGGGTTAAAGCAAAACCCTTCCTTTCAGGTAATGCAAAGTATATAAGAGATGCTTTAATGTGATTTGAAGATCCTTTTCCATCTGCTTCATTAGTCAAGTACAGAAGTTATTTTTATAATGTCATGACTCCAGCTTTTGAAATTTGTAAAACTAGAGTAAAGATAGACCAAGGTACAAAATAAAAGGTCTTTTCTTTCATCCACACATTTTTAATGCAGTGATGCAGTATGGAGTTCTTATCCATAAAAAGGCAATTGTGCCAGACACCAGGAAATATAAAGAGATAATAAATGTCCCCCACCATTAAGGAGTTTATTATCATGGTGAGACAGTGTTAGAAGCCAATCCTTTTAAAGCCAGCGAAAGCCCAGCGATGACCTCCTGGGGACGGTTTAGTAGTGAGTCAGTGATGAATGTCATAGTCAGATAATAAGACAAGTTAACATTTATCACATGGTTCTAAGTGTGTTATAGGTAGCATCTCATTTAGTCTTCACTACCACCCTATGAAGTAGGATATTTTTATCACCATCCTGCAGACAATGAAATTGACGTATAGTCCCATTAAGTGACTGCCTTGAATCACACACGTAGCAAGTGGTACAGCCAGGATCTGGAAGAATCCAGGCAGTCCTGCTCCGGAATCTGTGTCACAACCTCTGTGTTGTTCTGCCATTCTGATGTCTAGCTGGGAAAATCGGCTCTACCATTTTTAACAAAGGGCGGGTGAAAAGAGAGAGCTTTTTATTTTGTGTCCTGGTGTGTCTGTGCACCACTTTACAAATTTGGAAAGCAGGAGTCATGATAAGATAAAAATAGCTGCTTCTTCACTATGCAGGGAACGGCAAAAAGATCTTTAAATCACATCCAGATATCTCTTTCATGCTCCACGTTGGAAGAGGGTTGCCCTTCCATCTAGCAAATGTGAACTGTATGCTTCGAACTTGAAATGTGTTCTCTTAAAAAGAACACCAAATAAAGAGCACTTAGGATGGCTGTCTCTATAGGGGCAAATAGCTGGAGGGTGGCGGAATTTGGACTTCAGTGGTATAGAGTTAGCTGTTCTAAGACTTCATTCATTCCCCTATAAAAGCATAATAATAATAATAATAATAATAATATCTCCCTTAGAGGGTATGTGTGAGGAATAAGTTACCTATTAGAGTGAAATGCTGAACTTCTGGCACATAAAAAAAGACTGTGTGAGAATGAGGATAGTGATCATGATGGGGGGGCAATAGAGATGATCAAAAACCCTCTTTGCTGTTGGCATGCTTCATTTTAGAACTTCAAATTTTAGGATGCTTGGCTAAGATGGTCTGTGTTTTCGACTTATGAATATCATCTTTATAATTAGAACTATCCATTTATCGATGAGCTCTTCTGTGGTCCCTCGCTGGCTTTTACCAATTGCCCTGTAGCCAGAGTTGATATGAACAAAATTTGGTGAGAAGACTTGCTTAGGTGAAAGTCCCTCTACGCCTCACTCTACACCCCCACCCCGCATTGCTCGAGCATTAGAATTTGTAGAACGTGCTTCTGAACATTCTTGTGAACAGATTAGAGCATTCCCAAAGATGAAAGAAAGTTCAATGATGTTGCCTTTATATAGAATATCTCACCTAATTCATTATACAAACTGTACATACATCTGCTTCCAACACCAAGCCCGCTATAGCCAGGCACACTGAATTTCAGGAAATCATTCTTTGGACAGTCTTTATCTAAATTAATGTATAATTGTTTTCACTGAGCCTATGCATTCTTTGGAATCACTGATGAGACCTCAAGAAAGGCTTCTTTGAATTGTGGAATTCCTTCCATTCACTATCACAGGAAGTTTACTTTAGATTTTAGAATGCCAATTGGGAGTTAAAGCACATTTTTAAAAAATCTAGAATGTGTAATTAAACCAAATGGTTAGTCCTGTTTGCTATTGTGTGTATATATAAGCATTTTAATTGTATTCAGTTCTATAAAATAGAAACATTTAGTTGATTGTCTTTCCTTTCAGCTTTCCAAAGCAATATTTATGTTGCATCCTTTAGACAGGAGAGTGGGCTAAAATACGACTTCTAAATAGGACCAAAATTTCATTGAATTGGAAGAAAATTTCACCACTAAGGGGATGTGTATTTGTATGTGTGTGTGTGTGTGTGTGTGTGTTGTTGTTGTTGTTGTTGTTTTGCCATACATTATAATCACTCTTCGGGCTCTGAAATGGTAAGTGTATTTTGTGGATCTCATGGAATTCATTTACAGTCACATGGCAAAGGAAAATCTCTACAGATCAACATATTAGAATATGTAGTGAGGAGAAGTAACAAAGCTCTAATTTTTGTAATGTAGATTGGGTGATTTTCTATCTTCCATTCTTTCTGCATAGGCCTCGCTTCCCCTGCCAGTAAACAGCCATTGTTACAATGTGAAAGAGCTCAAGGGATGGGCAGCTGGATTTTTACTCTAAATTGCTAGCTTGCGTGCAGTGCCAGCTGCCAAGATTAAGTGCTCATCTCCATCTCATGATTCGTCATTGACCTCAGTGAGATAAACCATCAGGAGCAGGCCTGAGACTGACTTATCCCCGGCTTTGGGGTGTGCAGTAAATACCTAGGGCTTAGCGAAGACTGGGAGAGGCCACCAGGGCCATTAATTAGACCCGTAGGTGAAAAGTGAAATCCCACAACACAGATGAAATCCCGCCCAAAAACTACTCTGGAAAAAAAAAAAAAAAAAGACGTCCTGGATCAGCCATATTAAACCTGATTCAGTTAAAGAGGGTTTTAAATGATGATCCCTCGGTGATGGTGTAAACACTAAGAGGGAACTCTGTCTCTGATATTCAGCACTTAGCACACTCCCTTCTTTTTTTTTTTTATATTTATTTTTTTTTAATTAACATAGAATGTATTATTTGTCTCAGGGGTAGAGGTCTGTGATTCATCAGTCTTACAGAATTCACAGCACTCACCATAGCACATAGCACCATAGCACATACCCTCCTCAATGCCTATCACCCAGCCACCCTATCCCTCCCCCTCTCCCCTCCAGCAACCCTGAGTTTGTTTCCTGAGATTAAGAGTCTCTTATGGTTTGTCTCCCTCTCTGGTTTTATCTTGTTTCATTTTTCCCTCCCTTCCCCTATGATCCTCTGCCTTGTTTCTCAAATTCCTCATATCAGAGAGATCATATGATAGTTGTCTTTCTCTGATTGACTTATTTCGCTTAGCATAATACCCTCTAGTTCCATCCACGTCGTTGCAAATAGCAAGATTTTGGTTTTTCTATGGCCGTGTAATACTCCACTGTATATATTTACCATATTTTCTTTATTCATTCATCTATCAATGGACATCTGGGCTCTTTCCATAGTTTGGCATTGTGGGCATTGATGTTATAAACATTGGGGTGCATGTGCCCCTTCGGATCACTACATTTGTATCTTAGGAGTAAATACCCAGTAGTGCTATTGCTGGGTCATAAGGTAACTCTATTTTGAACTTTTTGAGGAACCTTCATAGCACACTTCCTTCTAAGCACCCAATACATCTCTGGAGGAGAAATGAAAGAATAACCATGAATGTTGAAAGCCGCTTTAGTGCTACATTCTCCACTTTGCCTCTTTGTTTTCCCACATGCCTACTTCTATCTTCTCTTATTTTTGTTCTCTCTTTTTCTGTCTTGACTTATAGTCTCTCCTCCCTCTTCTATGTGGCAAGAAACATGGCCATCTCATGACTCTACTCCTGAGTTAATTTCCTCTCCATTCCAAGGACCAACCCAAGCAGAACCAAATTTCATTAGTATGATTTCTAAATAATCCATGCCCTGAATTCTCATAAAAGTCTTAGAGTCAACTTAAAAATGCATAGACATGTGAACCCAGGCTAGTAAAAAGGAATTTTTTAAAGATTTATTTATTTATTTGAGAGCATGTTCAAGAGGGAGGGGGTGGAGGGGGAGAGAGAATCTCAGACTCGCTACTGAGCATGGAGCCTGACGTAGGGCTCCGTCTCATAACCCGTGAGATCATGACCTGAGCTGAAACCGAGAGTTGGATGCTCAACTGACTGAGCCACTAGGCGCCCCAGTAAAAGGGAATTTAAACTGTGGTTATGAATCATATAAAGAAAGTGAGACTATAAAGCATAACAGTAATAAAATAATGAAACAAAATTATCACCATAACTGGCATGTAAATTTAGCTGGGAGCTCCCTGAAAGTCAAGATAATTAAGGAAACATTATCGATTATAAAACTGTCACCACCTAATGAAAAAATTGCCATTTTTTAAAAAACTAGGTCTTAAATAATGTTGGACACATAGTAGGTGCTCAATAAACATTTGTCAGATGATTTACAAGAAGTAACTTCTTAACTTAGAAGTTAACTTAGAACTTAAGAAGTTAACTTCTTAACTTAACAAGAAGTTAAACATTTTCATGCAGAAACTGTGATATCATATGCATTCAGAAATACACTCACACAAAGGTGTAAGTCTGTGTAACTGTTTTTCACCCCACTAGTAATACAAAGGGGGTTACTTCAACCATATCTCTATACAAAATGCAGACATCTTTTCTGTGACGATTCAGATTTAAGCTAAAAGATAACATTAGATAGTAGTAGAGAAAGCAATAGTCCTATTTACAACTCCTTTGACTACAACTCCTTTTATAAAAGAAATGGACTCAAGTGGACCCAAACTTGTATAAGTAAAAAATCCACCACTTATTATTAAGACATAATAACATGGATCCCAAAGGCCTTGGGAATATATTAGAGTGAGGGGCTTGGAACATCAACTGCACTTTTTCCATTTCTCATCCCTGTGTCGTCTTCATTTCTTTCTCTTCTCGAAATTTCTGCATCTCTCTCCTCCTGAGCGTCTCTGCTCTCCAATCCACATAGTGAAAAACAGGATTGTACCACCGCTCGTAGATTCATATTGCCTCTTTTTAAATAAGCAGTCCTGATGGAAACATGATTTGTATTTTGACTTAGATAAAAAGTCATCCTACCTTTAATGGAAATGGGCCTCAGATGGACCTGGGCAGAGTCCACGTTTTTCTCAGATAAGAACCTAAAATCTGCTCCAAGTCCTGCATGAGAACTCAAGAGATCCCATCCCACTCCCCAGATAAATAGATCGCAGGATATAGGAGAAAGAAGTATTACCTTGGAAATTTTACAGGGAGCTATTAGGGTCAACTGCCCTGAGTACCATACATAGCACCATTCTGGCCCTAGGGACTATCTGTGTGACAAGTGAGGGAGAGAAATCACATGATGACATCAGATTCCCAAATATCTTTCCTTTGAAGCATTCATGACATAAGTGTTAATCAGCCTATCATGACCAAGAGAGGACAGTGGCTCATGGTGGGGCCAAAATGCAGGGTTTTTAGACAGGAATGAGTCCCCTATCCCCAGTATTAAAACATTAAAAGCTGGTCCATTCTTGCCATGGGTAATACAGAACTGGGGGGGGGGGGTCTAGACTTGTCTGTGTCTCCCTTCCTCTTTTTTTCATAGTCAAAACAAACTGGACATGATGGCTAGAACAAAAACCACATTTATGCTTTGGGAGAAGAGAAGGCACTCCAATAGCTTGCTATTTTGTCCAATTCCCACCAAACATATGAAGTTTCCAAGAAATGTTTTGCTATCTACTTGTGGTAGTGAGTTTCCAATAGCATGAGGCACCATAATAAATACAGGCCAGTAGACTCAGGCTGAGATCTAATAGGCCCTTGGAGGAAGAAATGATTAATAGCAACAGAATGACATCCTTAAGGGGCTGGTCTGCCATCTCTGAGACAACAGTATCTAACTTTACAGAACAAACAGCACCACTAGACTGGGCCTTGGGCCACCTTAGTGCTTTCTGAAGAAACAGAGGAACGAAAAGCACAGTTTTAGAATCAGGGTAGGAAACATGCCAGGAAGACAATGGTTGGAGTGCATTTGGCAAGCTTTAGGGAAATGCCAGCTGAATCCAATATGTTCATTACACAATACAAACTAAGTCTGAGTGAGTGGAAACCAGCTAAAGCAAATGTAGCTGGGAAGCAGTAATTAAAAAAACAAAAACAAAAACAAAACAAAAAACAAGAACTGGTGCAAATGTGGTTAGCAAATGGTAATAAAAATCAGTCAGGAAACTTGGGGATTTCTTACGGTTTGTGGAGCAAATAAAAGAGACTGGAATATATAGGGCAGTGGTTCTCAAAGTTGGTCCCTCAAGGAGAAGGATTAGTCTGGAAACTTGTTAAAAATGTACGCTTTTGGCCTCTCCCAGTCTTGCTGAATCAAAAACTCTTGGGGTGAGACTCAGAAAGTTGTGATTTAATAAGTATTCTGGTGATTCTGATGCATGCCAAAATTTGAGAACCCCTGGCATAGGGGAATGGATATTAAAAAAACATTTATAAGCATAGAAAAATTAGCATTTTCTATTTGCCATGTATATATGGGAGAAGAAAAAAATGTTCAAATAAAGAGCCTATGAGCATCTCCTCCCAGAGCTGTGTTTTTCAAAAGCCAAGTCATCACACATTATTGGGTCATGAAATATATCTGAGTTCCTGATCAACATTTAGGAAACTTAAATAGATTAGAAAAGATCTATTGTACTTAGGGTATGTTCACCTCAAAATCTTTTTTTCAGTCATCTGTCTCTGTGTATATGTATGGATGTGTGTGATTAGAATGTAAAAATTATTTAATACCTAGTATAGAGGTCAAACCACTGCAAAATCTGCTTCTCTAAGACAGTGATTCTTAAATTTTAATGTACAGAAGCAGTACCCAGGTGTGTTAAAGATAGATTTCCTGGCCACAAGCAGAGATTTGGGGACAATAGACCTGAGGTCAGACCCAGGAGTCTGCATTTTAACAAGTGCTCCAGGTGATTCTGCTTCAGGTGGTCTGCAGGTCCACTTTGAATACTGTGTGTCTAGGGTACAGATTGTAACTTATATGAATGATAAAAATATAACAATTTAGATTAAATATTTTTGAGCCCAAATTAATGCTAAGCTAAAGGCTATGGAGCTTACAAAATTGAATTGGACATGGATGCGTCCCTTAAGGACGTAAAAAAAATTTTAAGAGATGGTCTTTATTGTTGGGCCTGCCTGGTTTGGAGAGTCTACAAAAAAGAAAAAGGCTAAAATATCCCTGGGGATATTATTTGCCATGTACGTCTAATTGGTAAGATAGAACATATATTGGGCCAATCTAGAGCCTCAGCTGGCTCATATGGTACCTTTGTGAGTTGTAAAAAGAGGTACCCACTCTGGGCAAATGAATTAAGAAAAGACACACCTAAAGACACATCTAGAAAAAGTTGCCCCTTCCTCCACACTAATGTCGGCTCAGGCCCATGCCATAGCTCTGTGGTGTAGATTATAACAAGGGCCAAAAGTTGTTGGCTTTGAAAGTTATTCCCTTTCATCCATAGTCTTTGGTACTGTACCCCCACACAACTTCTGGACTGTCGTTAAGACTTAATTTGGCCAATGGGATATCAGCAAACATGATGCAAGCAGAGCCTCAAAAAAGTCTTATACTTTGGGATTTGTCCTCCTGCTCCCCAGTAACCTTTCTTACCATGCAAACAAGCCCAGGGTAGCCAGACAGACAATGGGAGTCTGTTATGGGAGGGGTCTTGGTCATCCCAGGCATCGCAGCTGAGGCTATCCTAAACCAGCCAGCTCCAACCCACCCATCAGTTGATGATAGACAAAAAAAGCCAGCTAGCCAAGCTCAGTCAAACTTAGAAGAACCACTCAACTGAGCCCAATCCAGAGACCCAACCTATAATAACCATAAGCAGAAAAAAAAAATGGTTATTGTTTTCAGCCACTAAGGTTTGAGGTATGTGGGCATGTAATGAAGGCTAATGAGACACTTAATAAGCTCTGATCAGAATTCAGTCCTTACGCAAGCCCCCCCAAGCCCAACAATCTGTGGAGGGCACCAGAGAGAGGCATGATTACACATGGCAGCCTGGGGTGCAAAGTATCTCAAGCCAGCTTACGCTGTATAGACTGCAGAGCAACTACCAGCAAATCTCAGCCTTGTAGAGTGGTTGGATTTGATTGGCCATACATGAGAGACAGAAATGATTTGAGAAGAGCCTGGTGAGTTGGGAAATTGGATGGTTTAATGATAAGATCATACTCAGTCAATGCATGATGGAGTGTACAGCTCACAACAATTCCCGATTGACTGTTATAATGATGGTAGTCATTGTCCACACACACCCTCTCAGGTTGAAGGATTGCTTTGGGCCCTTTTTATTAAGAAAAGCACACATATTGAGAAGATAGAATCATTTCTGTATTTCATTACCAATCTGGATCTTGTGCAAAACCATTCCTAAAACGTGTTCCTACCTAAAAGAGCAGCAGGAAACAGCCAGACAAGCTCCAGTAACAAATTCCCCCCACCACTGTCTACTTCTTTTTTTTTTAATTTATTTGTTTTTTTTATATTAACATATAATGTATTATTTGCTTCAGGGGTACAGGTCTGTGAATCATCAGGCTTACACATTTCACAGCACTCACCATAGCACACACCCTCCCCAATGTCCATCACCCAGCCACCCTACCCCTACCCCCCATCCCCCAGCAACCCTCAGTTTGCTTCCTGAGATTGAGAGTCTCTTATGGTTTGTCTCCCTCCCTATCACATCTTGTTTCATTTTTTCCCTCCCTACCCCCCAGAACCCCTTACACTGCCTCTCAAATGCCTCATATCAGAGAGATCATATGATAATTGTCTTTCTCTGACTTATTTCGCTTAGGATAATACCCTCTAGTTCCATCCACATCATTGCAAATGGCAAGATTTTGGGGGTTTTGATGGCTGCATAATATTCCATTGTATATATATACCACATCTTCTTTATCCATTCATCTGTTGATAGACATCTAGGTTCTTTCCATAGTTTGGCTCTTGTGGACATTGCTGCTATAAACACTCAGGTGCACGTGACCCTTCAGATCACTACATTTGTATCTTGAGGGTAAATACCCAGTAGTGCGATTGCTGGGTCGTAGGGTAGTTCTATTTTCAACATTTTGAGGAACCTCCATAGTTTTCCAGAGTGGCTGTACCAGCTTGCATTCCCACCAACAGTGTAGGAGGGTTTCCCTTTCTCCGCATCCTCGCCAACATCTGTCGTTTCCTGACTTGCTAATTTTAGCCATTCTGACTGGTGTGAGGTGGTATCTCACTGTGGTTTTGATGTGTATTTCTCTGATGCCGAGTGATGTTGAGCATTTTTTCATGTGGCTGTTGGCCATTTGGATATCCTCTTTACTGAAATGTCTGCTCATGTCTTCTGCCCATTTCTTGATTGGATTGTTTGTTCTTTTGGTGTTGAGTTTGAGAAGTTCTTTATAGATTTTGGATACAAGCCCTTTATCTGGTATGTCATTTGCAAATATCTTCTCCCATTCTGTCAGCTGTCTTTTGGTTTTGTTGATTGTTTCCTTTGCTGTGCAAAAGCTTTTAATCTTGATGAAGTCCCAGTGGTTCATTTTACCCTTACTTCCCTTGCCTTTGGTGATGTTTCTAGGAAGAAGTTGCTGCGGCTGAGGTCGAAGAGGTTGCTGCCTGTGTTCTCCTCAAGGATCTTGATGGATTCCTGTCTCACATTGAGGTCTTTCATCCATTTTGAGTCTATTTTTGTGTGTGGTATAAGGAAATGGTCCAGTTTCATTCTTCTGCATGTGGCTGTCCAATGTTCCCAACACCATTTGTTGAAGAGACTGTCTGTTTTCCATTGGACATTCTTTCCTGCTTTGTCAAAGATTAGTTGACCATAGAGTTGAGGATCCATTTCTGGGCTCTCTATTCTGTCCCATTGATCTATGTGTCTGTTTTTGTGCCAGTACCATACTGTCTTGATAATTACAGCTTTGTAATAGAGCTTGAAGTCTGGAATTGTGATGCCACCAACTTTGGTTTTCTTTTTCAACATTCCTCTGGCTATTCATGGTCTTTTCTGGTTCCATATAAATTTTAGGATTATTTGTTCCATTTCTTTGAAAAAAATTGATGGTATTTTGACAGGGATTGCATTAAATGTATAGATTGCTTTAGGTAGCATAGACATTTTCACAGTAGTTCTTCCAATCCATGAGCATGGAACGTTTTTCCATTTCTTTGTATCTTCCTCAGTTTCTTTCAGGAGTACTTTATAGTTTTCCGAGTACAGATTCTTTGCCTCTTTGGTTAGGTTTATTCCTAGGTATCTTATGGTTTTGGGTGCAATTGTAAATGGGATGAACTCCTTATTTCTCTTTCCTCTGTCTTTCTGTTGATGTATAGAAATGCAACTGATTTCTGTTCATTTGTTTTATATCCTGACACTTTACTGAATTCTTGTATGAGTTCTAGCAGTTTTGGAGTGGAGTCTTTGGGTTTTCTACATAAAGTATCATATAATCTGCAGAGTGAGACTTTGACTTCTTTGCTTATTCAGATTCCTTTTATTTCTTTTTGTTGTCTGATTGCTGGAGGTTAGGACTTCTAGTGCTATGTTGAATATCAGTGGTAATAGTGGACAGCCCTGCTGTGTTCCTGACCTTAGGTGGAAAGCTCTCAGTATTTCCCCATTGAGAATGATATTCGCTGTGTGTTTTTCATAGATGACTTTGATGATATTGAGGTATGTACCCTCTATCCCTACACTGTGAATAGTTTTGATCAAGAAAGGATGCTGTACTTTGTCAAATCCTATTTCAGCATCTATTCTCAAGAATGTTCTCAAGAATATCATATGGTTCTTATTCCTTTTTTTTATTAATATATCATATCACATTGATTGATTTGCAGTTGTTGAACCAAACTTGCAGCCCAGGAATGAATCCCACTTGGTCATGGTGAATAATCCTTTTAATGTACTGTTGGATACTATTGGCTAGTATTTTGGTGAGAATTTTTGCATCTGTATTCATCAAGGATATTGGTCTGTATTTCTCCTTTTTGATGGGGTCTTTGGTTTTGGGATCAAGGTAATGCTGGCCTCATTAAATGAATTTGGAAGTTTTCCTTCCATATCTATTTTTTGAACAGTTTCAGGAGAGTAAGTATTAATTCTTCATCAAATGGAGAATTCGGTTGGTAGAATTCCCCTGGGAAGCTGTCTGGCCTAGGCTCTTGTTTGTTGGGAGATTTTTGATGACTACTTCAATCTCCTTACTGGTTGTGGGTCTGTTCTGGTTTTTTTATTTCTTCCTGGTTCAGTTTTAGTAGTTTATGTGTCTCTAGGAATGCATCCATTTCTTCCAGGTTGTCAAATTTGCTGGTGTATAGTTGCTCATAATATGTTCTTATAATTGTTTGTATTTCTTTGTGTTGGTTGTGATCTCTCCTCTTTTATTCATGCTTTTATTAATTTGGGTCCTTTCTCTTTTCTTTTTGATAAGTCTGGCCAGGGGGTTATCAATCTTATTTCTTTCAAAGAACCAGCTCCTGGTTTCGTTGATTTGTTCTACTGTTCTTTTGGTGTCTATTTCATTGATTTCTGCTCTCATCTTTATTATTTCTCTTCTCCTGCTGCGTTTAGGCTTTCTTTGCTGTTCTTTCTCCAGATATTTTAGGTGTAGGGTAAGATTGTATACTTGAGACCTTTCTTGTTTCTTGAGAAAGGCTTGTATTGCTATACTTTCCTCTCAGGACCACCTTTGCTGTGTCCCAAAATTTTGAACAGTTGTGTTTTCATTTTCATTTGTTTCCATGAATTTTTTTAATTCTTCTTTAATTTCCTGGTTGACCCA
Source organism: Nasua narica (assembly GCA_028533885.1). NCBI lineage: Eukaryota > Metazoa > Chordata > Mammalia > Carnivora > Procyonidae > Nasua > Nasua narica. The sequence continues at coordinate 8,806,483 of CM052801.1, read as the reverse complement.
TTCATTCTTTAGTAGGATGCTCTTTAACCTCCATGTGTTTGAGTTCTTTCCAACTTTCCTCCCGTGATTGAGTTCTAGTTTCAGAGCACTGTGGTCTGAAAATATTCAGGAAATGATCCCAGTCTTTTGGTACTGGTTGAGACCTGATATGTGACCCAGGATGTGATCTCTTCTGGAGAATGTTCCATGTGCACTAGAGAAGAATGTGAATTATGCTGTTTTGGGATGGAATGTTCTGAATATATCTGTGATGTCCATCTGGTCCAGTGTGTCATTTAAAGCCTTCATTTCCTTGGTGATCTTTTGCTTAGATGATCTGTCCATTTCAGTGAGGGGGGATATTAAAGTCACCTACTATTACTGTATTATTGTTGATGTGTTTATTTGATTTTGTTATTAATTGGTTTATGTAATTGGCTGCTCCCATGTTAGGGGCATAGATATTTAAAATTATTAGGTCTTCTTGTTGTACAGACCCTTTAAGTAGGATATAGTGTCCTTCCTCATCTCTTATTATGGTCTTTGGCTTAAAATATAATCTATCTGATATAAGGATTGCCACCCCAGCTTTCTTTTGATGTCTATTAGCATGGTAAATTGTTTTCCACCCCCTCAACTTAGATCTGGCAGTGTCTTTGGGTCTAAAATGAGTTTCTTGTAGGCAGCATATTGATGGGTCTTGTTTTTTCTTTATCCACTCTGATAACCTATGTCTTTTGATTGGGGCATTTAGCCCATTTACATTCAGGGTAACTATTGAAAGTTATAAATTTAGTGCCATTGTATTGCCTGTCAGGTGACTGTTACTGTATATTGTCTTTGTCCCTTTCTGGTCTGTTACTTATAGGCTCTCTCTTTGTTTATAGGACACCTTTCAATATTTCCTGTAGGGCTGGTTTGGTGTTTGCAAATTCTTTTAGTTTTTGTTTGTCTCAGAAGATTTTTATCTCTCCTATTTTCAATGACAGCCTAGCTGGATATAGTATTCTTGGCTGCATATTTTTCTCATTTAGTGCTCTCAATATATCATGCCAGTCCTTTCTGGCCTGCCAGGTCTCTGTGGGTAGGTCTTCTACCAATTTAATATTTCTACTGTTGCATGTTACAAACTTCTTGTCCTGAGCTGCTTTCAGGATTTCTTCTTTGTCACTGAGACTTGTAAGTTTTACTATTAGATGACAGAGTGTGGACCTATTTTTATTGATTTTGAAGGGGTTTCTCTGTGCCTTCTGGATTTTGATGCTTGTTCCCTTCGCCAAATTAGGGAAATTCTCTGCTATAATTTGCCCCAATATACCTTCTGCCCCTCTCTCTCTTTCTTCTTCTTCTGGTATCCCAGTTATTCTAATATTTTTTGTCTTATGGTATCACTTATCTTTTGAATTCTCTCCTTGTGGTCCAGTAGTTGTTTGTCTCTCTTTTGCTCAGCTTCTTTATTCTCCATCATTTGGTCTTCCATATCACTACTTCTCTCTTTGCCTTATTTATCCTAGCAGTAAGAGCCTCCATTTTTTATTTTACCTCATTAATAGCTTTTTTGATTTCAACTTGGTTAGATTTTAGTTCTTTTATTTCTCCAGAGAGGGATTTTATTTCTCCAGAAATGGATTCTCTCATATCTTCTATGCTTTTCTTGAGTTCAGATAGTACCTTGATAATCATCATCTGGACTCTAGTTCTGACATATTACTAAAGTCCATATTGATTAGATCCCTAGCTGTCTGTACTGCCTCTTGTTCTTTGTGTGTGTGTGTGTGTGGTGAGTTTTTCTGCCTTTTCATTTTATCCAGATAAGAATAGATTAATGAGAGAACAAAATACTAAAAGCATAGCAACAACCCCAGAAAAATATACACTAACCAAATCAGAAGAGACCCAAAACTGGGTGGAGAATAAAGGGGTGAAAAAATATATATCTATATATATATATGTTAGACTGGTGAATAGAACAGAGCCACATACTTGATTTTGGGTGTATTTTCATCTGTTAGAAGAAACTACCTCCCAAAATTTTAAAGAAAGAAAAACTTATATATATATACACAAAAATAAGGGTAAACACAGTGAAGGGATGGAATATGACTGTAAAGATGAAAATTAAAAAAGATTATGGGGCACCTGAGTAGCTCAGTGGGTTTATGCCTCTGCCTTTGGCTCAGGTCATGATCTCAGGGTCCTGGGACCGAGTCCCGCATCTGGCTCTCTGCTCAGCAGGGAACCTGCTTCCCCCTCTCTCTCTGCCTGCCTCTATGCCTACTTGTGATATCTCTCTCTCTCTCTCTCTCTCTGTCAAATAAATAAATAAAATATTTTTTAAAAAAAATTTAAAAAGATTCTAAAAAAGGAATTGATAAGAAGTTGGTTGAATAAAGAAAAGAAAAAAAAGAGGAAAGAATGTGACAGGCTGGAGACTAGAACAAAGCCATGTGCTAGATTTTGGGTATATTTTGATCTATTAGAAGAAATTGTATCCCAAAAGTTTAAAGAAAAAAGAAACCTATATGTATACAAAAAAATAATAACTACAATGAAGGGATAAGATATGACTAAAACAATAAATATTAAAAAAGATTTTTAAAAAGATATTGATGAGATAAAATAGTTAAAAAAACATTGAAATAAGAAAGAGGAAAAATTTTAAAAAATAGAATAAGAAAAAAAATAATAATAAAATTGGGGCGCCTGGGTGGCTCAGTCGTTGGGCGGCTGCCTTGGGCTCAGGTCAGATTCCAGCGTCCTGGGATCGAGCCCCACATTGGGCTCCCTGCTCGGCAGGAAAGCCTGCTTCTCCCTCTCCCACTCCCCCTGCTTGTGTTCCCTCTCTCTGTGTCTCTCTCTGGCTCTCTGTCAAAATAAATAAAAAATAAATAAAAGCTAAAAAAAAAATAAAATTAAATTAAATTAAAAAAATTTAACTTTAAAAGACTAAAGGATCATGGGAAGAAAGCCATGTATTGTATGTGTTGCTTTTTCCTAACCCTGAAGTTCTGCAGTTCTCATTAATCGGTGAACTTGGTCTCGGCTGGATGTTCTTGCTGATCTTTTGGGGGAGGGGCCTGTTGCCATGATCCTCAGATGTCTTTGCCCGAGGTGGAAGTGCCCCGCCCTTGCCAGGGGCCGGGCTAAGTCAGCTGCGCGGTTTTGTTCTCGGGAGCTTTTGTTCCCTGAGCGCTTTCCGTACCGCCTTGGAGGGCGGGAATGAAGATGGCGGCCTCCCAGTCTCCGGTCCGGTGGGAGCCGAGCCTTCGGGGCCCCGCTCCTCAGTGCGCCCTCAGAGAAAAGCAGTCAGTCCCTCCCGTCTCCCTGGTCTCCCTCGGTGGCCGCGCCCCGAGCTCACCCGGCCATGACAGAGCGTTTCTGTCTCCGGCGAGCGCCCCGGTCTGGAGTCTCCAAACCCAGCGGACTCCTGCCGTGCGCTCCGGTGCCGCTCCTCCCGGAGGAGGAAGGTGAGTCTCCCCGGATCTGCCCTTTGTGGGGTCCCTGCCCGAAGAGCAGCGCTCGACTGTGCTTCAGATCATGGTTTAAGGTACCCCCAAACTGAGAGCCCACTGCTCGGCTCTGATACCTGGGAGCTCTGCCATACTCAGACACCCCTGGTCTTTTTGTGACCCCGCGGGTCCTGAGACCAACTGTCCCCGCGAGGGCTCCACCTGCTGCTTAGCCTCTGGAATGACGTCCCTCAGAGGAGCAGACTCTAAAAGTTGTGATTTTGTGCTGCGCTTTTCTGCGGCTCCCAGGAGCCAGCCCCTCCCCCTGTGGTCTGTCTTTCCCATTGCTTCGGATTCACTTCTCTGCACGTCCTACTTTCCATAAAATGGTCAATTTTCTGTTCCTAGAATTGCTGTTCTTCTCTTCTATCTCCTGTTGAGTTTGTAGGTGTTCAGAATGGTTTGATAACTCTCTAGCTGAACTCCTGGGACCTGATGATACCTCCAATCTCCTACTCCTCTGCCATCTTGCTCCTCCTCTCCCACTCTCTACTTCTTATCCTGCCATCAAATGTAAAGTGAAGAAACTGGAATTTCTCTTCCATATTTCCTTCAATTTGGAAAGTTTCCCCCTTCCTTTTAGAATCTGAAACAGTTGCCTTTCATGTTATCAACAAATACGTACATCAATCATGGAAAAAGGAAAATCATATGCCTTCATAGTGCCATGTGTTCAGAAATGAAGTCCAAGCAGGCTGGTTTCTCATTCTGAAGTAGGAGTGGACAGCTGTTGAACAAAAGATGAATTGGGTGCATTGATGATGACAAGAAACAGAGATGTTCACAGCACAAGGGCAGCAACTTACATACTTATTGGGGAAGGGAGGAAACCCAGAACAACACTGAGAGCGATCAACAACTCTGATGTTGTTTAACGAGCCCCATGGATAGGCTTTAGGTGGGATGCACGACCACTGGGATTACGTGCAACAATTCGTGTGTGTGTGGTTTTATGTGCTTTTATTTGTGGAAAAGGTTAACTAGCTTCATCAGACTCCTAAAGGGATCTTTACCCTTACTACCTTTGAAAAAAGACTAAGAACCACTGCAGTAATGGAAACTTAATTCATAAATGTCTCCATTCACTAAAGGATGACTTGGTTTTGTTTTTTTTTTCTTGAGAGCTCTATTGAGGTACGATTTATATACAAAACACATTCACATGTTTAATGTATACAATTTGATAAGTTCGTGTGTTGGTGGTAAGGACACTTAACATGAGATCTACCATCTTAAAGAAATTTTTAAGTGCACAATACCATGTTGACTATAGGCACCATGTTGTACAATAGAAGTCTAGAACTTACTCATCTTGCACAACTGAAACTTTGTATGTATTGAACAATAACTCATAAGGAGGTCTTGTTTTTCTTCTTAAACCAGACCCTGATTGTACTTTTCACAGAGGTACTCTGCACTCTGTATGTAAAGTGGATCTTTCCTTTCCTTTGATTTTATAATGAAATTAAATGTGTGTGTTCCCATGGGGAAGAAAAAAAAATCTTCCAGTTGTGACTTCGGAATCTCTTGGCAAGAAAAGGGTTAAGCGGGGAAGAGTAATTCTTTCCACCAATCTCCATGCCAATTTCCCTACAGCCTTTTTAAGATTTCTTCTGTGGTCCTTTCATCTATTACGACTTTTTTTTTTTTTCTGACTCTAGGAAACACCTGGTGCTCTCTGCCTCTCTCCATGGTCCAGAGGAATTGTTCTGGGTCCTGAACATCATTTGTGATCCCCTGGTTCACTTCAGCTACTGGAGGTCTGCTCTCTGCCTTCTTGTATGTGAGTACTTAGCAGAACTGAGAAGCTCAGCATATTAGCCTACTGTCATATCCCCTAACATACAAACAATGCACCTGGTCTAAATGTCCTCAAATATGAGGTGTGATCACACAGAGAATGAATCAGTTCCTTCATCTGAATCTCTGTGAGTTCAGAACGATGCCTACTTGTCTCATTTAGCAAATGTACCTAGCAACCATCCATAAAAGAGATGCTATGCAGGATTAGCAAAGGTTTCTTATCCTACCCTCCCTGGTATTCTGGGAAAGATCTGGAAGCAGGAGATGATAAAGGTCTTTGTAAATACCTTTCAACAACAGACTATTATCATTATAGTATTATGTTATTCAGCCATCAGCAAGCTCAGTTGCAGAGCTGAAAGGTGATTTGGGAACCTAGGTTACCTATTTAAACAGTGAAGCTGATTTGTTCATCCATTCTGGAGAAACATCAGATTAAGGTGACATAGGACCTGTCCATTCTTGAGGGAGGTAGAGAGAAGAGGGATTTATTTCTTGGCTCCTACTGGTTCTCATTTTAAAAGCAACAAAACCACATTACACACACACACACACACACACACACACACACATGCACACACACAAATGTAATACAGGATGAGGAAGAAAAAAGAACCCTCACTTCCACCCCCTGATCTGCCATTCTAACCAAAATTAAGATGTTCTGTATTTTAACCATGCAACATGATCTACTTTTTCACTGTGTGAGTATAAAACCCAGTTATCTCAACCCTTGTTTGTTCTCAGGTGATCCCCTTCTGGGGATATCTCTAGTCCTTTGTGATTCTCCCACAGAATTTCAGATTAGCTGGAAACACAGGAGAAAACATCTTCTAGCCAATCAAATGGGGCTATGGGGTTAGGCTGACCAGCTTACCTTACTTATTAACTGAGCAACTTGGACCATGGGTTACCGTCTATACGTTATCAGGTTTTCTCCTTATAAAATGAAGATAGTAATGATCACTAGCTAAGTGCATTGTTGCAGAGTTAAATAAGTCAGTCTTTTAAAACACAGAACAGAGAACCTGGAACACAGTAAGTATTAAATAAAGGCTGGCTGTTGGTGTTAGAAATAGTCCACCCTGGCATTTGTTGGTTTCTGTTTCCCATGTATTGTTTACATGCCCCAAGCCAGGAGCCTAGAGCCTCTCAATCAGAGAGAAGGAAGATTGTAATAACACTGTGATCTGCAGTTGTCATGGCCAGTTCTTAAACGAGAGTAGAGTTCATGTATTCTGCTCTCAGCCGTATGTTTGTTCAAGATACCATGTTGGTTGAAGGTGCCCTTGTGAGCCTACTCAGCACTACTGTGGTTTTCTATCACCATCAATCAGGGAAACACATGTTAATTAAGTGCTTTACTGTTTTTGCACATGATTTATTAGGTCTCTTTTCATTAAGTAATTAAATGGGGAACAGTGGCGGCAATACATACTCGTCATCAATTATTAAAAATAAAAGTTCTTCTGATGAGAGCCTGATCATTCATCCTTAAGTCCTCTGGGGTTCTCAGTGGATAGCAAACTATTTGAACTATTACTATCTCTAATTCTTAGGTTCCACTGTTATATTTTTAAGAGCACTAAGGGAAAATATATTTTGATACTTATAATCAAAATACCCACAGCTGGCAGAGGAAGACTGGCATTATATACAATATTCTTGTTATCCCTTAACCATAGAAAGTCAATAAAACTCCTCTCTGGGCAAAAGACTTGTGATTTGTCCCTTAAATATCAATAATATGACTTTGTAAGGTAGGCTTTCCAGAAAATACTGACTGCACAATTTTAAGGGCAAAAAACACAATTTAAGGGGGGGGGGAATCACCATTATTTCTTTCTTGAAAAACTTGTTTTTCTAACGCAAGGATTCATAACAAGTTGGAAGACCACCCAGAGGTCATTTTGTGTATCCCTCATTTTTTCTAGGCAGGGTTATAAACAAAACCCAGAATTTGTTCTAGCCTTTTCAATAAAAGCACCTAATGGGAAAACTATTATACGGGTCTCATGATTAATCCTGCTATTCTGATGAACCTATAAAATGAAGGTGATCATTTCCTACCCTCAGAGATACTTAAGATGCCATGGGTTCTCAATATCTTCAAGCCAATGAATTTTAATTCTTGGAGTCAATTTAGATAGTCATCATAAATTATGTTGGTAATAAGGTAGGGTATAAATATACAAATAAATTAGATGCCACTGTTGGGGAATATTCAGATATAATAAGAATTCAGCCTTAGAATATTGTAGTAAGAATAATGTATCTGACTATAAAGATAAAGCTAATTTTCTACTTTGCAGTTTATTGCTATCTTTCATTTTAGAATATTTTTAAGCTTCAGTGTTCCCTCTTGTATCAGAAAAATTTTATAGTTGAAGGTCCTTATAAAAAATTGGGCCATATGCAAACTAGAATAGGAGATCTGCCAAATAGGAAATTAAAAATTTGCTTAATGATAAAAGTAATAGCTAATTTGGGGCATTGGGTGGCTCAGTTGGTTAAACATCTGGCTCTTGATTTTGGCTCAGGTCATGATCTCAGGGTCTTGGGATCAAGCCCCACATAGGGCTCTGCACTCAGAGGAGAGTCTGCTTGGGCTTCTCTCTCTTCCTCTCCCTCTGCCTCTCCCCATCCCATGCATGCACACAAGCATGCTCGCTCTCTCTCAAATAAGTAAGTAAGTAAGTAAGTAAGTAAATAAATAAATAAATCTTTTTAAAAAATAATAGTTAATTTAAAAAATACTTTAAATTCTAGAAGGATCTCCATGAAAATATTAAGTTGTGACTCCTTAATAATTGTAAATTTTGTGCTCTTTTCTATTTTTCAAATTAAATTCTACAATAAAAGTACATCAACTTTGAAATTAGATCAAGAGGTTACCTTGAAAAACAGATTTTATCAAGTTAAAACAGCAATGAATTAAAAACAGTATTAACCTCATTTTTATTAATTTAAGTTTTTTATGTAGGTAGATTTCTGGATATTTCTGATTTAACTTTGGTACTTGGATGATATTGTGCTAAAAGTAGAATAGCCTTTAAAAGCATCTACATTGTGGCATCTGGGTGGCTTAATCAGTTAAGTGTCTGCTCTTGGGATCAGGTCATGATCCCAGCCAGGGTCCTGGGATCGAGCCTTGCATTGGGCTCCTTGCTCAGCGGGGAGCCCTGAGAGAACCCCTGCTTCTCCCTCTCCTTTGCCTGCCGCTCCCCCTGCTTGTGCGCGCGCTCTCTCTCTCTCTCTGACAAACAAATAAATAAAATCTTTTAAAAAAAAAAAAAAGCGTCTAAATTTCCCAGAGTAAGTTCCAGGGAGCATTAATCTTTTGAGATGGTCCTTACAAAAAGGGTTCCACAAGGAAGTAAGTTTGGGAAATACTGCTCTCAATATTCAGAGGCTCCATATAAAGAACTCAAGAAGCTTGCCTCTCATGAAAGATATTTAGGTGTATATAACCCAATATCTGCCTACCTCATTCGACCACAGACAGCAATTTTCCACATAACTTCAGTTAACATTCTGTCACACTTTGGAAAATGCTATTCTAGATTAATCCTCTCAAGAAGGAAGCTTATTCATAGAGCTGTTGCCCAAGGTCCAACAGCTAGTTAATAGCAGCATCGGCAGTGGAACTCAGATGCTCTGACTCTCTGTCTAGTGCTCATTTTTATTGCATCCAAGCATTCCACACCTTTACTAAAGGATCAAGAGGCACTCATTCTCCTCCCAGAGTCCATCCACCAGTCCTTTCCTCAGCTCAAGGAAGGAAGCAGAGCAGGGAAGATTCCTTCTGACATTTTCTTCCAAGATTAAAGTCCACCAAACACTGGGCTACCCCCTCATGCCTTAGAACATTTGGATGATTATAAACAGACTTGAATAGTTCATCAACTGACCCACTTAGGAAGGAAAATTCTGCCTCACCGTTTGCTATTCCCGTACCTGCTAATGCTCCTTTCCCCCCGCAATCACCTTGAAGTAAAGGATTTTTTTTTTTTTGTCTTTAAACACTAATGCCTCCTGACGGCCATTTATGTCACACTTCAGGGGATTTTTTTCTCATTACCTGAGGAATCATGAGAGAGTGAAAATCTCTATCTATCTGGGAACTGAAATGGAAGACATGTTCAGAGCAGTGGCTGCTTATATCTACGAGTCCTCCTGTTTTTATCGTGCACCCCTTTGATGCATCCACACACAGGCCCCTCACATCACCACACGTCCAATTCCTAGGCTCTTGCCTAGTGTGGTACCTTACTGGTTGCTCACTTACTGTCTGAAAATCCAGGCCTTCTCCTAGTTCCTTCATTGCCTGGTTACTTTCTTTTTGTCCTTTATTTCCTCCTTTTTTATATATTCTAAAACATTTAAAACATTGTTAGCACCTCTGGGTGTCGGTATAGTCCCCGCTTGGCCAGTCACTTTGGGAGTTGTTGAGAAATGCAGACTCTCAGGCCCCACCCAGATCTACTGAGTCATACTCTGCATTGTAGCATTATCCTCATGGGGTTGTGCACATTTTTTTGGTATAGATTTTTATTTATTTGAGAGAGAGCATGCATGGGCCTGCAAGAGCGGGGGTGGGGGGTGGAGGGGGGAAGCGGGGACAGAGGGAGAGGGAGAGGGAGAAGCAGACGCCCCCTCTGAGCAGGGAGCCCCAGGCAGGGCTCAACCCCAGCACCCTGAGATCTTGACCCGAGCGCCCCGGGGTTGTGCGCACTTCAAAGTTAAAAAGAAAACACTGGACTGAGGTATGTTACAAAGGAAGGATTTAATTCGTGAGGCAGAAGCTGGGGAGAATTACATTTATTTGCCAACGCCTTCTGAGTTTGAGCATTCTTTTTTTGGTTGTTCTGAAACATACACCAAAGCCAATATATTTGGTGTGTGAGCTTTTAATGTTGTGAAATAGAAACAACCCTGGAAACTTTCTGAGGCATTTGGAAGGGAACAACGGCAGAATATAGCCCACGTGGCTATTTTAGTCAATTTGACTTTGATATAAAGGAAGCTAACAGGCAGCCTTCTTTGCCTCTAGGAACCGACAGCTGAAAGCGGGGCAGCATAACTCAGCATCAGTCAGAGCTCTGGGGGGGCGGGGGTTGGAATAAAGGCAACCCTCTCCTTTCCCCGTCTAGAACCATCCCGGGTGGGGCATTTAGCGTGCACTGCGGAGATGTAATCAGTCCCTGTCCTTGTTCTATCTGGGCCTTTCCATTCTGGGATTTCCCTGCAGCTATCTTCTTGGGACTAATGCAGAAAAGGGAGGCAAGTCTTTAACGCTTCCTTGATTTAAACAAAACAAAACAAAAATGTGTGATTTTCCTCAAGATACTAAGAAGTGGTGTGTTCGACTGTATACTAATCTTATTTGATAAGGCCGTGATCGATTTCTTTTTCCATGCATTTTGAAGTGCTGTATCTTAGCAGTAGCTTTCTCTAAGGGGCTTTGCACAAGCAGCTCATTACACTGTGAGGAAAAAAATCCCTGTGAAGTAAAGGGATCAATATTTATTATGCTCAATCTTAGAGCAGATGGACACAATGCATGGAGAGAGCTAGACACGGTGAGTTGAATTTCAGACTACTAACCCTTAGCTCTATATCCTATGTAGTGGTATTCCCCAGACTCCATTTTTAGAATTAAAGAAAACTGCCTTCTTAGTTTCATTAGGTTTACTATTAGGGAGTCCTAACCATGTTCTCAGTTTGTAATAAGTAAGTAGATGGGTGCCAAGAAGCCATTTAAAGGTGCATTTTAGTCAATGCACCTTCGACTAAACTTAGTCAGTTTAGACTAAAAAGGTGCATTTTAGTCAATGCAGATTTCAAGGGTAATGAATACCTACGTTTCCAGGCTATTGGTTCCATGCATGTTGATGACCCTGTTATTTGGCTGTTATTTGTTAATTAACTTTTGATTTGCTCATCTGTGGTCAGTGGACATCCTCCTACCCTCAAGTCTGCATCTGGTGCAGGGATTCTGATTTTTCCTTCTGAGGGATTATGCCTTAGTTAACCAAAGATCACAATCCAGGATTAAACACCCAATATCAAACAGGCAGGGAAATTTGAGGCGGAAATTAGGTGCCAATTGCCTGGTATGGACTAAAGTCTAGAATATAAAGATTATATTCTTTATATAGAATGCTTATAACATTTATATAGAATGCTTATATAGAGTGCTTATAAACAATAAGCACTGATATATCTTTTCAAGGGCAAGCCCTTGGGCCCATTTATACTTGAATCTGAATCCTAGCGGTATACGTCCAGCTGGGATGTCCAGGAATCTGTTAGGGGTGAATGGAATTATGGTAAAGTACAATGGAGAATGTGACACTCCTTCCATAGGGCATGCTTTTACTTTATCTGGGGCCTCCAAAGTCTTAATCTAAAGAAGTGATTGATTGGTGGGATTCCTCCTTATTGTGATCAAAAAGTAGTGAAGTGTTCGGGACATAGAGATATTTGTTTCTCTTCTCTACACGTTATCAGGGCGACTGCTAATTCTGACTATGTTTAAAGCCAGCCTTATTGAAAGTAGAGGACCCTTGAGAGACTGAGACTTCATTTTCCCCATTCCTCCGATAGGATATCAGTCTCCCTAAGTCCAGATTTTTTTTTTATACAATAGCTGGTACAGTGAAGTATTTAGAAAATTACGCTTTGCCTAAGACGTTCATAATCATGCTAGAGAATTACGGTTATATGCCAACTGTTTTGAAAATATGCATGATTGGGACATTTTTCAAAGAAAGTAAAAATTATGAAATCTTACCCAAATAGAGTTAAAAAAGACCAAGTGGACCATAAAAGAAATTTTTAAAAATTGTCAAAATTCTCCCTTCCCCCCACAAAAGCCATTATGACCATATAGTTCTGTGGAGTAGCATTATGGTATCTTTAAGGAAAAGATAATATGTATCCTATTTAAACTATTCCAAAGCTAAGGAAAAGATAAAAATCCCAACTTATTTCTAAGAGACTCAGCTAACTCTGACATGCCATTCAGGTAAGAAAACTATTGACCAATCTCATTTATGAATATACTGCAAATGTTAGCAAATTGAATATTAAGTGCATTTTAAAAGAATAAAAAAACCGTACATAAAAAATAAAAGGATAATTCAACATCAGAAAACAATTTACATAATTAAAGAGGAAAAATCCAAATGACATCTTAATAGGTTTATGTGGTAAAATTAAACAGAAATTCATGAATAAAGTTATTAGTAAGTGATGACAAGAAGTCTGTCTTTAATGTGAGCAAGCATATTTATCAAGGACCAAGGGCAAACATCTTACTAAACAGTAAAATAGAGATATTTTCATTAAAAACAGAATCAAGGCAATGATTCCTACCATCAAATAATTTTTCAACATCAACAATAAGAAACACTCATTCATTTATTAAAACCAGTGGTGAAAACAGACATCACTTTTAGTCAAGCAAGTGGATTATTGAGAGTTAAGTATTCCAATTTTTTTAAAGATTTTATTTATTTATTTGAGAGTGAGAGTGAGAGAGAGAGAGAGAGAGAGAGAGCATGAGTGGGAGGAGTGGCCAAGGGAGAGGGAGAAGCAGACTGCCCACTGAGCAGGGAGCAGGGAGCCTGATGTGGGGCTCGATTCCTGGACTCCAGGATCATGACCTGAGCTAAAGGCAGATGCCCAACTGACAGAGCTACCCAGGCACCCCTAAGTATTCCAATTTTATCCTCAAAAAATTTTGCCAGATAATTTCTTAAATTACCATATTGCTCATTAAGTAAACAGAAATTCTCTTTCACCTTTTATAGGCATACAGTATCATTGTCCCATGTGATTTCTTCAATATTTCTCTAAAATCATGCTGACAATCTGCTTCTGTCTTGTCCTGAGATGTAGACTACGATTGTCTTCTATTTGTTAAATAAATCAAACAGAAGAGAGTTGAAAGACCTAGCCTCACCCTCTCCTATTGCTTTCTACCCTCCATAGTTTCAGAAATAGCTGTATCCTTCATTTTACAAAGCAGGTTTTATGTCTTTGATCCCTCACTCTGAATTCTCATTAGTACTAGAGGTATGATAGTGGCTCTGATTTAGAAGCAAAGCTCCTAGCATCACTGCAACATGGACCTGGTTTGACAAATCACCATTCATCCTTCACAGAAGGAATTAAGACATATTCTTAGCAGTGACAAGTTAACAGAAGAACAAACACACACGTTAGACTCAACATTTACATGGGTAATATCTATGGAGTTCTAATTAGAAACATCATTTAAGAATGTTGAATAAATAAAACTTGTAATGAAAGAGCTATTTTGAAAACTTCAGTTTTCTTTAAATGTCACTCGTATTTCTAATCTCTGATGAGCTTATGTTTTAAATTCTTCCTCTTCGTTCTGTGAATCATCGTATATTGGAGATGAGTTGCAGTTTGCTAAGGATGGCCTTATTTCAAGGGCTGAATTTGTACTGATGGCCACAGGCTATGTTTCTTAGCCCAGGGAAGCATGCGTAGTTAGGATGGACAGTGGCATTTGCAAACAAAAATGGTTAGGTGAATGGGAATCACTATAATTTTCAGATCTAGTAACATTGAGAAGTTATCAGTAAGAGTGAATAGTTTTACCTTGAAGCTTCATACTTAATTTGAGGAAAGAAGACAAAAATCACAATAGAGTTGAGCACAGAAAAGAAAAGTTATAATCTATGGAACGATTGTGCAAAACAAACCATTAATGTTCTCCAAGTATGTGGATCTGAGTTAGCTCTTTTTTGTCTTTTTGTTTTGAGATAATTATAGATTCAAATATACTTGTAGGAAATAATACAGAGTTATTCTATGTACATTTTACTCGCTTCCACTCACTAATAACATCTTGCAAAATGGTAGTACAATATCACAACAATGTTGATATTGATACAGTCCACCCAGCTTATTTACATTTCCCTAGTTTTACTTGTATGTGGTGTGTGTGTGTGTGTGAAAGAGCGTTCATCACGTAGACAGGTTTGTCTTTCCACCACTACAGCCAAGATCCTGAACAGTTCCAACGCAAGAATCCTCTGCATTGCCTTTAAAGATTTTTATTTATTTGAGAGAGAGTGAGAGATCACAAGCAGGCAGAGAGGCAGGCAGTGGGAGAGGGGGAAGCAGGCTCTCCACTAAGTAGGGAGCCTCATGCGGGGCTCGATCCCAGGATCATGACCCGAGCCGAAGGCAGACGCTTAACTGGCTGAGCCACCCACATACCCCCATATTGCCTTTTTAAAAGCACATCTACCCCTCTATCTGCTCCCCGACTCCCCTGTCCTTAACCCCTGGGAACCACTAATCTGTTCTCCATTTCTATAATTTTTTCTTGTTAAGAATGTTGTGTAAATGAAATCATACAGTAGGTACCCTTTTCGGATTTGCTTTTTCCACTCAGCATAATTCTCAGGAGATTCATCCAAGTTGCGCCGTGTATCAGTAGTCTATTCCTTCTACTGCTGAGTAATATTCCGTGCTACAGATGCGGCATGCTTTGTTTACCCTTCACTCCTTGAAGGACATCTGTGTTGTTTCCAGTTTGAGGTTATTATGAATCGAGCTGCTTTGAATATTTGTGCACTAGTTTTTGTGGGAACATGAATTTCCATTTCTCTTGATTAAATGCCCAAGAGTGCAATTGCTGGGTTGCGTGGTGATTGTGGGTTTGGCTTTATGAGAAACTACCAAACTGGTTTCCTGAGTGGCTAGCCCATTTCACATTCCCACCAGCAGTGTGTGCGTGATTCTGCTTGGTTTCTGCACATCCTTGCCAGCCCTTGGTGTGTCACTGTATTTTATTTGAGTCAGTCTCATTGGTGTTGAATGTGCTTTTCATCCAGGGCTCTTCAACCTCAGCACTACTGACAATTTGCATTGGAGAATTCTTTGTGTTGGAGGGAGACCTGTCCTATGCATTGGAGGATCCCAGTCTTCTACCTACTAGATGCCAGGAGCTTTCTTCACCACCTACTCTCCTCTCTTTCCAATCAAACTCCTCCATTCATCACCCAGATCCATAGACTTATAAACCCATGATGATGACTTACTGGACTAAGACCAAAGTGAAATTACTTCCATATGATCTTGACTATTTAGGCTTGCCCAGGCTATTAACGCTCAAGTTGTCTCCATTAGCTACAAATGTGCCTGCTCAAACTTGTTTATAAGGTGCTAATCCCAGGAAGGAGAAAATTCAGAACATTTACGAGATGAGGAGAGAAAAGTCTGGACAAAAGGAGGCTGAGACAGATCAGACTGAATCCAGGTTAAAACATAATGCTGCAAGTTGGGAAAAGCTTTAATTCCAGTGGCTGTACCTGCGGCTTTACCCCTAAGCACACAACTCCGCATATCACTTCGGGTATATGTCAAAACACTAATCCCCCCATTTCTCAGTCTATTAAAATGCTTCTCATCCTCCAAAGCTCAGATCAAGCCCTATCTCTTCTGTAACACCTTCTCCAGCCCTCCCAGCTGGAACAAAATAATCTTTCCCCTGGATTCTGCCAAAATTTATCTCCACCTTGATCGTTACTAGGACTTATATCATTCTGACCATGCTTTGATTTTGTGTGCATCTGTCTCCATAGTGGGATGGCTATCTTCTTGAATTTTATTTAGCAGTGACTTAAAGACCAGAGCAAGAGTGCCTGTACGGGAATACAATGGGGTACATAGAAGGAAGAAGAGGAAAAGATGGAGACACAGCAGGCAGCTGAGAGGCAATGGAACAAGGGGTGGTTTCCAAGTCAGAATTTTTAGGAGGCTCTGGGGCTAAGCCCACCGCGGAATTTGGATTTAAGTTATCTCTGGCACTGGGGCGGGGGGAATCTGTTTACTATAAAGTAAGAGCAGGGGATCTTCTGGGTCAATAGCTGTCAATCGGAATCCCCCGAAAGCTGCTTAAAACACAGATTGTTGGGCCCCACCCTTAGAAATGTTGATTTGGCGTCAGGGGTAGAGCCTGAGAATATGCATCTTTAGCAGATTCCCAGGTGATGCTGATGCTGCGGGTCCAGCACCACACTCTGAGAATCAGTGTTCTGGCCAGCTGCATTGATAGCACGGGCTTGCCCTCAGGGTTCCAGCACTGCGGACCACAGTCCAGCTGCATTACCGTGGAGAGCTGCTGGGGGCAGGGCTTGTGTAGGGGGACCAAACTGGGCAGCACCTCCTCTTTCATGAGACAAGTCTGAAATCTCCCCATGAACATGGACTCTTGACCTCTTTTTTTTTTTTAAGATTTTATTTATTTATTTATTTATTAGGAAAGAGAGAGAGTGAGAGAGAGCATGAGAAGGGAGAAGGTCAGAGTGAGAAGCAGACTCCCCATGGAGCTGGGAGCCCGATGCGGGACTCCGGGATCATGACCTGAGCCGAAGGCAGCTGCTCAACCAACTGAGCCACTCAGGCACCCCTAGACCTCTTTTAATGACTTTAACTAGACCAACATTCAATGAAACATTCATCTTTGTATCTCTGAAGTGCTTTGCATAGAGTAGGTGGAGGACAGTCAATAAATTCTCATTAACTTTTGAAAAGCAAATGGATGAACTTAATATCCTTGCAGTCCTTGGGTGGTCCCTACATAGAGTAGTCATCCAATAAAAGTCTGTTGGTCTTGTTGCTGCTGATAGTGATGCTATAACATCATCCTCAATCTGATAATGAACAAGGTGTTGCCTATGGAGGACAGAGGATGAGAAAATAGTGGAAAGAACAATAAGTTTTGAAGAGATAAAGATCTATAAAGGTAATCCAGGCTGCAGATATCACCCAGGAGCTATTTAACTAGTGGAATTTTGATAGAAATGCATAGGTAGGTAGGTAGGAAATAGATAGATAGATAGATAGATAGATAGATAGATAGATAGATAGAGATGGATGAACAGATGGGTAGATATAAAGATGTACCCACTCCCCCTCATGGGTTCTATGGCAGGCAAACTTCTAAGATGGCCCCGAAGATCCCCACCTCCTGGTATTCATGCCCATGTGTAACCCACTCCCTTCGAGTGTGGCCTGGACCACTTATAGCAAGTTGTTCTAAAAATTGAATACAGCGAAGGTGATGGGATATTACTTCCTCAATTAGAAATAACAAGACTTCCAAATCACCGTGACTTCCTTCTCTCTTGCCCTCTTTCTCTTGCCTTTTCCTGTGCTCACTGTAATGAAGCCAGATGTAATATTTGGAGATGCCCTGTGGAGAGGCTAATTGGCAAGAAACTGAGGGAAGCCTCTGATCAACAGGCAATGAGGAACTGAAGCCATCAGTCCAACATGGATCCAACAACCTCATGAGTGAGCTAGGAGGCAAATCCTTCTAAGTTAAGCCCTGAGTGACAGTGGCCTTTTGAGAGACCCTGGGACAGTGGACCCAGTTAAGCCATATGTGGATTCCTGACCCACAGAAACTGTGAGATAATAAGTACATACTGTTTCAAGTCACTAAATTTTGGGGTAATTTGTTATGCAATAATAGATAATGAATACAGATTCTTTTCTAAAAGTGACGATTAACATCTTTTGCATAGCATCAAAGAAGTGGTGTGTGTGTGTGTGTGTGTGTGTGTGTGTGTGTGTAAGAGAGAGAGGGAGAGAGAGATCGAGATCAGGCAGGGTTCCAAAGAGATTTTTGATTCCCCCTAATGGGCATAGTCTTATTTCCTGTCATACAAGATTTGTTGCCAATCTGATCCCCTAAGTAAACAGCAAAGGTTTGGGGAATAATTAGGATTATTATTATCATCATTATTATTTAAACTTCCCAGTCCTAACTGGGCCATCCCACTCGTCTTATTCATAACTAATTGACAAAACTGTGATATTTGTAATAAAAATGAGTCATATTCTCTCTGACTCAAATTTCTAGCTCTACTCATATCTTCTTGCAGACTTAGGTGAGACTCAAGAAGAATGTGGCTATGCTCTGGGGCGCCTGGGTGGCTCAGTGGGTTAAAGCCTCTGCCTTTAGCTCAGGTCATGATGTCAGGGTCCTGGGATCAAGCCCCACACCGGGATCTCTGCTAGGCAGGGAGCCTGCTCCCCCCCCCACCCCACCTGCCTCTCTGCCTGCTTATGATCTCTCTTTCTTTTTCAAATAAATAAATAATATCTTTAAAAAAAATGGGGCTCTGCCCCAGTCATGGCTAGAGTCTAAAGTACTACCCCCATCATAAATTCTTTTACAAGACAACATTCATTCACTCATTCATGCAATTTTTAACAGATGTTTACTGACTACCTACTCTGAGCAATGCACTATGCTAGAACAATAACAAGATGGCCATGACCGTAATGTATTCATATTCCCTTTCAAATTTATAGTAATCATTATATGTGCCCCCCACAGTGATTTTTCTTAGCAATGTCTATGTAGCACGTATTGTGAGAATATTACCATGTGTGACATACACTCAGTGAAAAAGCTCATTCTCAGGAATAGACAAGAAGTCTGCCATTGGCATGTACTTTGACCGGCGCTGAAAAATGAAACACCGACAATGGGCCCTTTCAACTATGGCTGCCATGGCAGCTGACTTGATATTTGAAACTTCAGCTGGCTGTTTCCCAAAGGGCCACAATGAGGGCTGAAAGGGTGGTTTTCGGGGCCTCTCTGTAGAGATGAAACCCAGGAAGGCAGACAGACCAGTGTGTGTGTGTGTGACACGGACTCAGCGGGTAGCACAACCACGGCTCTTTACATCCTATATCCCTCAGGGTTTCCAGAGATCATAGGAAGTGATCAAAGGACCCAATAAGCTCAGGAGGCACATTGCTTATAAATGAAAAGCAAAATATAAGGATTAAAGTAAATCCAGAAAAGGCAGTTTGGTAATGTATATGAAAAGACTTAATTTGTATTTTTGCGTATCTTTCAATCTAGCAAATCTATTTCTAGGAATTTATCCTGAGAGGGGAAAAATCACAAGGCTTTGAAAAATCAATGGCTATATAGGTATTTGCTAAAATTATGTTCATGAGGGAAGAAATTGGAAACAGCCTCAATACACACCAAGTGGGGACTGAGTAAATTAATTATTATATAATCACACAATGGAATATAATCTAGTCATTAAAATAATATTGTGGAAGAACAATTAAGAATTAGGGAAATATTAATGTTCATTATATATTAAAAAGTGAAAAGTAAGTTAAGAAACAACATGTACAATATTTTTATGTTTTTGTTTAAAAATGTGTGTATGTGCAGTGTGTACATATGTATGTATATAGAGAAATATTAATAGTGGTTCTCTCTAGAAATAATATTATTTTTACATAACTATATGGTCTATATTTTCCATAATGAGTATATATTATTGAAATTAGGGATAATTTAAATTTTATTAGTTTTATTTAACTATTGCCTGTGTTTTCTATAATAACCATATGCTGTGTAGAAAACATTAAATTATTATTTTAAAAAGGGATCAGTTAAATGAAAAAGTACATTAAAGTGGTTCTTAAACCAAATCTTAAGGTTTTTGGTAGACAAAAAGGAAATATATGTAACTCAGCATCTCCAGTTCTGCCTTTGGCCCAGCAAATTGGGCATCACTTTAAGACAATAGAAAGTTAAGGGGCTTCAAAGGTCACTGTCTGGTAACAATCCGAGGTCCTGCTGTCTTCTGGCCCTGGGACTTTATTTTTGCCAATGAATGAATCAGAAGTCTTTCGGCTAGGGAGAGGAAGGAAATGGCTTTCAAGGAGGAGGGAGAGAAGACGGGCCCTTACAAAAAGACAAACAAATGCCAGTTGGGGAAGGCACATATGTGAGTGCTACTTAGACAGGTAGGTCCTCAAAGGCAGGTAAAACATAAACATATTTTCTGTTCAGAGGCAGAGTTTTTCCTTTTTTAAATTAGTTTCAATAGGCAATCTCAAAGAAACCAAAGTTGTAGAAGCTGTTAATATAATGGGTGTAGAAACACTTAGTTTTTTCCCGAGATCAAGCAAAACCTGAGATTTTACTAGGCAACTGATTTTTATTTTAAATCAAAATAATGCTTC
>CM052801.1:8752525-8785635 GCA_028533885.1 Nasua narica | reverse complement strand
GCACATGGAGCGGTGAGGGAGGAAGGGGACACCCGCCTAGCCAGCCAGATCAGCCGAATCAACCCTGGCGATCAATGGGGTGACAGATGTCGCAGCCAGATCGCCCTCACATCCTGAAAATGTAGTCTTTATCTGGTTAGTCATATGCACAGCAATAGCTCAAGGGCATGATTGACTAAAATTCAAAGGGAAGAATGGCAAATGGGAGCCATTTGCGGTTTTAGACACAATTACCCAATTGGTAGGTGGGTTGGATTGTGGGATCTGGCTGGAAAGCAAGAGAAATGTCACTACTGTATTTATATATATTTTTTAAATTACTTATATTAAGCTCTGGAATTTGGGTTAGAGGGCATCAGGTAAGGAAGTGTAGAGACCAGTTGGGAGGCTGATGCAGTAGATGAGCAGAAAAATGAGAGTGGTTTAGACTATGAAAAAAAGTGGTCTGATTTGAGAGAAATTTATGAAAGGTAATTCATAGCATTGGGGGATTGGATGAATATAAGGAGTGACCAAAAGAAGGAAATAATCAGGAATGTTTCCCAGATTTCTTAGGGATTTGAATGGACCATTCTCAGAGACTGGGAAGAGTGAAGAGGGAGCCAATTTGGTTAGGCTGAAGTTGTAGCGAAGTGATATCATAAGAGAAGACAGGATTAATAAAATGAATTTCGGAGTCATACATTCTAAGAGATCATGTCACTGATGAAATGTGAACTGGATACCTATGAACCAAAGGAAGTCTTAGAATATAAACATACCTGTTAATTTCTGTTATTTCACTGAAACAAAATTTGATGATACCACGTATAAGTGAAATCATATGAGTTCCACATATGAGTTCACATATGAGTGAAATCATATGGAATTTGTCTTTCTCTGACTGCCTTACTTCACTTAGCATAATATTCTCAGTATAATTAATATAGAGTCACAGATCACAAGCTCAGATAGTTTAAGAACTTTTAAGATTCCCTGACTATTGTATATTAAGTTATTATTAAAAATTATTCACTCACCCTTCCTTCTTTTACGTGGATGGAGTTTACTTGCCCATCCCTGGATTCTAGGTTTGTCTACTGACTTATTTTTTTTATTTAAATTCAGTTAGCCAACATATAGGACATCATTAGTTTTTGGTGTAGCGTTTAATGATTCATTAGTTGCATATAACACCCAGTGCTCATTACATCACTTGTCCTCCTTAATGTCTGTTGACTTATATTAAGCAGTGGGTTATCAGGAGACATAAGGCTTGAAGAGCACTTTAGAGATTGGGCTTTTTCACTTGCCATCCCCCAGCTGATCTTCAAACATACGAGCTTACTGCTCTCTGCCTCTGAGAGTCTGTGGTTGGTTGTTTTTCTGCACTTTTGTCATCATAGTCACTAATACACAAAATAAAAATATTTCCCGATACAGTGCCTACAATTCTCCAATATAACTAACATTTCTTAAGTGAGCAATTCACCACTATTCTGTATTATGTTACTGTGTGCTATGTGACTTTTGATTGGAGAGAAGTAATGGGGAGTTTTAATTGAGACGAATGCCCAGAAACCCAAAAGAATTCTTGAAGTTCCTGGGTTTTTGATGATAGGAAAGGTAGAGGTGAAGACAAAAAGAATGGAGAAGCGGGACTGAGGCTAATACTCATCTTCTTCACATATATCCTTTAGGACATATTTGGCATTCAAGTGAATGCTTGATTTAGGAGGAAGCAGAATGTATTCCAGATCTTTTAAATCTTCAATCCTTTCCCTCTAGATATACTATATTTTACTCTACTTGTGGATGAGAAGATTCGATATTGTAAAGATGCTATTTCTCTTCAAACTGAGGTATAGATTTGACACAATCTCTATCAGTGTGAAAATGCACAAACTGGGTGTAAAATTTATATGGAAATGCAAAGGAAAGGAATATCCATGCCAATCTTCTGTTTGTTTACAATATGTAGTTTTTTAAATTAAGATCAAATTCAAAAATAACTTCTTGAGCATTTTATAGATTGTTAGAAAAGTTTTAATAAGAGCCATGTTTGATGAAAGTTCATCTATTTTATCATTGTCTTTTTTATTCTTCCTTTTCTTTTTAATTGAAATATATATTTTTAAGTTTTTATTTAAGTTCCAGTCAACACAGTGTAATATTGGTTTCAGGTGCACAATATAATGAGTGATTCAACACTTATGCCTGTGCTCATCACAACACGTGCCCTCCTTAATCCCCATCACCTCTTTCGGCCATCCCCCCACCTCCCCTCTGGTAACCATCAGTTTGTTCTCTAAGCTAAGAGTCTGTTTCTTGGTTTGCCTGCCTCTCTCTCTCTCTCTCTCTCTTTACCTATGCTTGTTTTGTTTCTTAAGTTCCACATATGAGTGAAATCATATGGAATTTGTCTTTCTCTGACTGCCTTACTTCACTTAGCATAATATTCTCGGTATAATTAATATACAATATTACATTAGTGTCAGGTGTACAACATAGTGACTCAATTCTATGCATTTCTCAGTGCTCATCAGGATGATTGCACTCTTAATTCCCTTTATCTGTTTCACCCATCCCCCTACCCACCTCCCCTATGGCAACCACCGGTATTTTCTCTCTGTTCCTCTTATTTGAGGATAGTGGAGACATAACGTTACATTAGTTGCAGGAGTACAGCTTAGCGATTTGAATAGTTTATGCTTTATGCTATGTTCACCACAAGTGTGGCTACCATCCGTCGCATTGCACTGCTATTACAATATCACTGACTGCATTCTTTCTTTATGCTGTGCTGTTTATTCCCACAGCTTAATCATTCCATAACCAGAAGTCTGTTATCTCTCACTGACCTTCCCCCATTTTGCCCAACTCTCACCCCCTTCCCCTTCTGGGACCACCAGTTTGTTCTCTGCATTTATAGGTCTGAGTCTACTTTTTGTCTGTATATTATTCCACTATATGAGTGGAATAACATAGTCTTTGTCTCTCTCAATCTGGTTTATTTCACTTAGCATAATACTCTCTAGGTCCATCCATGTTGTCTCAAATGGTATGATCTCATCCTTTTTTTATGGCTGCATAATATTCATGTGTGTATATGTACCTCATCTTCCTTATCCATTCATCTATGGGTGGACATTTAGGTTTCTTTCATATCTTGTCTATTGTAAATAATGCTGCCATAAATATAGGGGATGCAGATATAATTTCAGATTTTCATTTTCTTTGGGTAAATATCCAATAGTGGAATCATTAGATCATATGGTATTTCTATTTTTAGTTTTTTGAGGAATCGCCATACTGTTTTCCACAGTGGCTGTACCAATTTACATTCCCACCAACAGTGCACAAGGGTTCCTTTTTCTCTGCATCCTTGCTAACACTTGTTGTTTACTGTCTTCTTAATTTTAGCCATTGTAACAGGCGTGAGGTTATATCTGATTGTGGTTTTTATTTGCATTTCTCTCAGATAAGTGATGTTGACCATCTTTTTCTGCGTCTGTTAGCCATCTGGATGTATTCTTTGGAACAATGTCTGTTAGGGTCCTCTCCTATTTTGTAAGTGGGTTGTTTGTTTTTTTGGTGTTGAGTTGTATAAGTCCTTTATATATTTTGGCTATTAACTCCTTATCAGATATATCATTAGCAAATATCTTCTATCATTCATTAGGCTGTCTTTTTTTTTTTAAAGATTTTATTTTTTTATTTATTTGAGAGAGAGAGAGAGAGCATGAGAGGGGAGAAGGTCAGAGGGAGAAGCAGACTCCCCATGGAGCCGGGAGCCCGATGTGGGACTCGATCCCGGGACTCCGGGATCATGACCTGAGCCGAAGGCAGTCGCCCAACCAACTGAGCCACCCAGGCGCCCATGGCTATCTTTTTTGTTTTGTTGATGGTTTCCTTTGCTGTTCAAAAGCTTTGTATTTGGGGATGCTTGGGTGGCTCAGTCAGTTAAGCATCTGTCTTCAGCTCAAGTCATGATCCCAGGGTCCTGGGATTTAGCTCCACATCCGGCTCCCTGCTCCACGGGGAGCCTGCTTCTCCCCTCTGTCTCTCTCTCCCTCTGTCTCCCTCTCCCTTTCTCCCTCCCTCTCTCTTTCTCTCTATCTGTCTCTCGTGAATAAATAAGTAAAATCTTTTTTTAAAAAGAGCCTTTTCTTTTGATGTAGTCACAACAGTTTGTCTTGCTTTTGTTTCCTTTGCCTGGAGACGTATCTAGAAAAATGTTGCTGGCTGATGTCAGGGAAGTTATTGTCTGTGTTCTTTTCTAGGATTTTTATGGTTTCAGGTCTCACATTTAGGTCTTTAATCCACTTTGAGTTTATTTTTGGTGTTAGTTTATTGTATGGTGTTAGAAAGTGGTCCAGTGCCTTCTTTTACATGTAGCCATCCAGTTTTCTCAGCATCATTTGTAAAAAAAAAAAAATGCCGTACTTTTCCTGTTGTATACTTTTGCCTCCTTTGTCATAAATTAATCGACTGCATAATTGTGGGTTCATTTCTGGAGTCTCTAATTTGTTCCATTGATCTATGTGTTTATTTTTTTTTTTTGCCAGTACCCTACTGTTTTGATTACTACAGCTCTGTAGTATAATTTGAATCTGATATTGTGATACCTTTAGCTTTCTTCTTCTTTCTCAGGATTTTGGCTATTTGGGGTCTTCTGTGATTCTACACAAATCTTACTATTCCAGTTTTGTGAGAAATGCTCTTGGCATTTTGATTGCATTGAATCTGTAGATTGTTTTGGGTAATATGGACAGTTTAACAATATTAATTCTTGCACTCCATGAGCATGGAATCTTTCCATTTGTTCGTGTCATCTTCCATTTCTTTCATCAGTGTTTCATAGTTTTTGGAGAACAGATCTTTCATCTTCTTGGTTAAGTTTTTTTTTTTTAATTTTTATTGTGTAATGTTAATCACCATACAATACATCATTAGTTTTCGTTGCAGTGTTCCATGATTCATCTTTTGTGTAAAACACCCAGCGCTCCATGCAATACATGCCCTCCTTAATACCCATCACTGGGCTCACCTATCCCCCACCCACCTCCCCTCTGAAACCCTCAGTTTATTTCTTGGAGTCCACAGTCTCTCATGGCTCATATCCCCCTCAGATTTCCCCCCCTTCACTTTTCCTTTCCTTCTCCTAATGTCCTCCATGTTATTCCTTATGTTGCACAAGTAAGTGAAACCGTATGATAATTGACTTTCTCTGCTTATTTCACTCAGCATAATCTCCTCCTTCTTGGTTAAGTTTATTCCTAGGTATTTTATTCTTTTTGGTGCAGTTGTAAACGGTATTGTTTATTTAATTTCTCTTTCTGGTACCTCACCATTAGTGTATAGAAACACTACTGGTTTATTGGTATTAATTTTGCATCTTGCCACTTTACTGAATTTATTTATTACTTCTAATAGGTTTTGGTGGCATCTTTAGGATTTTCTATGTATAGTATCATGTTGTCTGCAAACGGTGACAGTTTAACTTCTTCTTTACCAATATGGATACCCCTTATTTCTTTTTCTTGTCTGATTGCTGTGGCTAGGATTTCCATTGCTACCTTGAATAAAAGTGGTAAGAGTAGACATCCTTGTCTTGTTTCTGACATTAGAGTAAAAGCTCTCAGTTTTTCACCATTGAGGATGATGTAAGCTGTGGGTTTTTAACATATGGTGTTTATTATGTTGATGTATGTTCCCTCTAACCCCACTTTGTTGAAAGTTTTTATCCTAAATGGATGTTGAATCTTAGCAAATGCTTTTTCTGCATCTGTCAAGATGATCCTATGATTTTTATCCTTTGTCTTGTTGATGTGGTATATGACATTGGTTGATTTGCGAGTATTGACCCATCTTTGCAACCCCAGAATAAATCCCACCTGATTGTGGTGAATAATCTTTTTATGTATTGTTGCATGCAGTTTGTTACTATTTTGTTGAGGATTTTTACATCTGTGTTCATCAGGGATATTGGCCTGTAGTTTTTGTTTGTTGTAGTGTCTTTGGTTTTGGTATTAGGGTAATGCTGGTCTCCTAGAATGTATTTAGAAGCTTTCTTTCTTCTTCTATTATTTGGAATAGTTTAAGGAGAATGGGTGTTAACTTTTCTTTAAATGTCTGGTAGAATTCACCTGTGAATCCATCTCATCTTAGACTTTTCTGGTAGTTTTTTAAATTACTGATTCAATTTCATTACTTGCAATCAATCTGTTCAGATTTTTCATTTCTTATCGGTCCAGTTTTGGAAGATTGTATGTTTCTAGGACTTTACCTATTGCTTCTAAGATGTCCAGTTTATTTATCCATGCTAATCTTCAAGCACAGCGCTGGAGGACATTACTAGATATCAAGGCTTATATAAAGCTGAAGTAATTAAGTCCATGTGGTACTGGTACAAGGAGAGACAGATGAACCACTGGGACAAAATAGAGAGTCCAGAAACAGACCCACTGATACAGAGTCACATGACTTACGACAAAACTGATTGTTTGGTGCAACAGGGGAAAGGATCTTTTTAATACATGGCCCTGAATTATTTAAATATCCAAATGGAAAAAGCAATGAATCTTGCCCACTACCCCACACCATACACAAAAATTAATTTAGATAGAATGTAGATATTAGTATAAAAGTAGAGCAATGAAGAAAACATAGGATACTATTTTCATGCCTTATAAGTAGGGGAAAAGTTCATAGGAAAATAAATGACAATATTGACTGTCATCCTAATCATCTAATTTTGAAGTGACACCACCAGTATCACTTCAAGGGTGTCATAGGAACCACAAGTCATTATTCCATTCACGGAACAGACACTTCAGTTTATTATCCCCAAAGTCAGGCCTGTTTTTATAAAACCCCCAATCTCTGATGGAGAAGATCATAGAATGAATGACTTTTCTTTTTTGTCTTTTTAAGTAGATACCATGCCCAGTATAAAGCCCAACATGGGGCTTGAACTCAGGACCCTGAGATCAAGAGCTGAGATCAAGAGTCGGATGCTTTACCGACTGAGCCATCCAGGCGTCCCATGAGTTTTCTTTCTAATATCAGATATCATGCACTGGTATCTGAAGCAATATTAGGGAATCATTTTAAAGAGATCATTTTTTCCAGTATGATTGTCTCCCATAGTAATATGCCCACCACAGAGAGGCATCACAGAGCAGAGATAATATAATACCTCCTTGCTCCACACCTCCTACCCCTGGCAGTAGTGCATTAAAGGCCATGTAAATAGCAAGCTTCCTTAGTCAGTTGTTATGCTTTACAGCTTGTTGACCACCTGACCAACTGGCGGTGCCAAATCTCAAGTGTTACATCACTTGCAAATGAAAATGAAACATCTCACCTGAGGGTCTGAGTCAAGGGGAAAGATGAACCATATAGAAGCAATTCTTAATAGCATCCATCCCATTAAATAAGGTAAATATATTCAATTTCAGCCCTAGCAAGAGCTGAGAGGTTATACAGAAAGGAGGACGCAAAAAATAAACCGTCAAAGCAGCATGGAATGAGCCCAGCAAAGGGCAGCTTGAGCAGTAGCCCCGTGCTCTCTCCCTGCTCTGTGATGTTCACAAACACGCAGGTGGCAGACCTCACCTTCAGTGGCCCAGAGGCTGCCAAAAGTGGCTGCGCCCGAGTCAACGAAACTGGGAGCTGGTTTTTTTCCCCTGCAGATGTGTGCCAGGATGGATTCGCGGTCCCAGAGGAAGGAGTCAGGGCATCAACACTGAAGTCATTTAGGAACAAGACGTCAGCACACCCCGCAGAGAACCCTCTCTGCCTAACCGGCACACTCACTGACGTCACGCACACACAACCTTGACGATTCCCGAGGAAGTCTGGCAGAATCTGAAAGTTCTGATTGCAGACGGTGTGTATGTGGGTGTGTGTGTGTGAGTGATTCTGCTACTTACAATGCGGTGGGAGGCGCTTTAAAGCCTCCTGCATGTGGGTACTCGGACTCCACAGTAGTAAGTTACATAAAAGCTGCCTATGCGGATTGCTCTTTTGTCTCTTGGGGAAAAAAAGGAGGTATAGTCCCTGCCAGGAGCAAAAACAATGTATATCAGCAGTAGTGAAGAAAAATGATCAAGAGGTCATTTTTTTCCAATGTAATTTTCCCCAAATTTCAGCTACTACAGTGACAGAGACCATAAAACAATAGCTTCTCCACTGTCCATGGGTCTCGCTCAGGTCTTGGATTTAGTTAACCCCTTCTGGATTTCTTTACCTGCAAAATTAAAATGTAAAGCATTTGTTAATTGCCTGCCTCAAGGTCGCCAGAAAAGAATCTGTGAGCATTTTTAAACTTGGCTGATTACTTTCTCTTCTGCCAGTTCACTGTATTATGCAATAGCATGCTAATACCCAAATGTACTTAACCTTGGCAAAGACTAATTGATCGACTTTAAAATGACTTCAACTTTTATTTTAAAAGTGCACAAGTACAAAATATTTACGGCCATTACTGAGAGAGCTTTGATGATTTATTTCTGTATAGCAGAACCAAAAGTCTTTTCATTAAAAGAGGAAGTGCCTTTTAATCAGAAAATGACTTTTTCCTTTAATAAAAAAAATCAGCCATTCATATGAGATTCATGCATAACTGGCTATGTGCTAAATACACTAAATAGGCTTAGAGGATTAATAATACATTTAGAGATTTTAGCACAATTAGCAGCACATGTCACCTCCCTTTCCTTCTACGTGTCTCCCGCCACTCAGCTCCCAAATGGACTCACAGAGAGGAAGACAATTTGTCAGTTCTGAAATATTTTGTAATATAGATCATCTTGGGAAACAAAGACCCGCATGAAGCTAACATGTCAATCTGTATGTCTGGAAGATAACTCTTTGCAATGGATTTAGCAAAACACATTAAGATTCTGGCATTGCTAGTTCTAAGAAGACGTCTGATCAGGAGAAGCTGCCGTGATCATCAGGTTCTCAATCTCTCCTCCCAGTCCCTGTCTCCCTCCCTGGTTCTTCCCTTGAGTAAATGAAGTTGGCTACACTCTGAGGGGCCATGGAGATTAATTCCGGATATGAGCAGAATCCACCTGGCAAACCCGATAAAGGCAGCTTCCAAGAGTGGAAATGGAACAAAAGCATGAATAATAACATAGGAGGATTTACAAAGGACAAAAATATGGGGCCGCCATTTGAAAGTGACAGTAATTACTTAAGTAAATGTCAAAACGCTTGAAAGAAACAAGAGGAAGACAAGTCACGAATATTTAAAGTTGAAACATGCCATTCTCTTGATGTGCCATTTGGAAAGAGATGCTTCTCCTGTTAGCTCAGGTAGTGTGCTTTGGAAGTGGTGTACAGCCTATCTATCTTGATAATGGGCAAACTGACTTATAATTGATACAAAATCCACACACATTTTACCCAGTCCCTTAGTGCCTCGCTGCTCAGAGGGCTGTCTGTGCACCAGCAGCATTGGCTTCAGCTGGGAACTTGCATTTATAGCATGGTATCAGGCCTCATCACAGACCTTCTGACTCAGAATTTGCATTTTAACAAGATCCCCAGGTGGTTGGTGCATGTTAAAGTTTGAGATGCCCAGTCTCAGGAGCAGTTTCAAATGGCATCTTTTTAGTGATTGTTCCAATCTCCTGCATGTAGAATGTTTTGGTGGATAGTAAAAGGGTTGCAGTTGCCTCAGAGAATATAGCTATAAATAACTTGCTAACTTACCAGGTCTGGTCATGAATCAACGTGTAGGTTCCCAACTGCCCAAATCATGGTAATTTATAAGAGAGGCTCTGGAGAATATATAATCCCACAGAGGTTCACAGATTAGGTTTCAAGAACAAACGTCCACAAATTACTAATGGGTCAAGTATAAAATTCCTGCTACATAAAAACAGTCCTCGATCTCATTTTTTTAAACACTTGTGTAGCATTTTCTTAAAATAAATTTAGATCCCAAACGCTGGCGAGAAGGTTATCCAAAGGTTGATGACCTCAAACAGGACCCTGAATCAGATCAGTGTCAACACGAGTACCCCGTGCTCCTGATTGTCACCTATTAGCCCCGGTAATCACTTTCAGAATCAACTGGGACGCCACCACCCGATTTTTCCCACCCAAACATAAATCCCCCCAGCATGGCGAAATGACGTCAAATTGATGAGAGCGCCAGTCCTCTGAGTCAAATCAGTGCCGTTTCTCTGCTCCACAGGCGTCTGTGTCATCTACGCGATGACTGAGTTGTGCGACTGTAAAAAGCCCTGGGCTCTTCCTCTCTCCAATTGCCTTTACCTGCTCCTCTGGAAACAGTTATTTTTAAATGAATTTCAAAGGCAGTGTCCAAAAACAAAAAGGGGGTGTAGCCCTTTAAAAATAGACCAGTTTCACAAGGGGCCGGGTGCCTGTTTGACTGGTTAGTGGATAATCTCGAGCATGTGATTGAAGTCAGCGTTTGTAACAGTTGTGCGTGCCAATGTCAGCTTCTTGGAAGAAAAGAGGAGGTGGTTTGAGTAAATTACTTGCTCAACTTGAGACCTGGAAAGTCACAACGAGGCCTGCTCTTTTTCCCCTCGCCTTTGCCAAGGGGAGAAGAGGACATGAGGCGGTTAGAAGAGCAAGCGAGTTCTCTCCCCTGAGCAGCCAGAGTGTCTGTACCGAGTACACAGCTGGCCGAGGGAGACAAGAAGGCCAGCGGGCTGCTCCAGAACCTCAGAGGCCTGGGTCGGCAAGAGAAACGCTAGGAGAAGACTCATAATAAATTGCTTTATTCAACTTTCAAAGACCAACTGGCATAAATTAAGATCATAGTTAAGTTTGGTGTTAACCGTGGTCTTACTTTTTCCTAATCACCGATGAGTATCTCATCAGTATGTTTTATTCCCTTCAAGTATTTGATAGCCTTTAAGTCAATAAATTAAATAAATTACGTGCCAATCTAGGATCATAGCTTTCTTCAGCAAGAGTGAGCCCTAAGCCCATGAGCAAGTGACGGGTTTTGTTCACCTGGAGCTACTTCCCTAAAATACAGTCTAAAGGTATTCCTAACGTCCTAAGGATTAGTCATTTGTATTTTTGGTGACAAAATATTAAAACGAAACTCTTGGTTTGGATTGAGAGACTGGAGACCACGACTAGCGCTGACGACGATTCCCACATCCCACAGCGAGGAGCTCCACTGTTTCCGCAGGACCTGAGAAGGAGGCATCTGTCACCTCGGTGAGTCACCTCCCCTTCCGGCCCTCACCCCGAGGAACTGGCCTTGCCCCTCAGGAACTGGCCTTTCCCTTTTGCTTTGGTCTCCCATGAGTTACCTGGTCGTGACTGAAAGTAGAATTCATAACTCACTCAGCCTTAACCGGGACGTGGTTACATCAAAATCCGCCATGGAGTGATTTGATCCGGTTGCTTTGGTGGGGAGCCGGGTACCTGTCTTTTGAGAAAATGCCACAATTATTCTGAAATGAGGTCCAGGAGAGAACCCCTGCCTGAATCCAAATGCGATGAAACTCTGACAATGGTTTCTCTGGTAACAAAACAAAGGGAGGATTTTTTTTTTTAAGTTTTTATTTAAATTCCAGTTAGTTAGTGTGCAGTGTAATATTAGTTGCAGGTGTAGAATTTAGTGATTCAACACTTGCGCACAACGCCCTGAGCTCATCACAGCAAGTGCCCTCCTTAATCCCCGTCACCTGTCTCACCCATCGCCCACCCCCGCCCCTCTGGTAACCAGCAGTTCTCTGTAGTTAAGAGTCTTTCTTGGTTTGCCTCTTTTTCTTCCCCCATGTTCATTTGTTTTGTTAAATTCCACATAGGAGTGAGATCATATGGTATTTGTCTTTCTCTGACTTATTTTGCTTAGCATTATACTCTCTAGCTCCATCCATGTTGCTGCAAATGGCAAGATTTCATTCTTTTTTATAGCTGAGTAATATTCCAGTATGTGTGTGTACATAGAGATACATACACCACATCTTCTTTATCCACTCATTAGTCAGTGGACATTTGGGTTCTTTCCATAATTTGGCTATTGTTGGTAATGGTGCAATAAATGTCAGGGTGCATGTATCCAAAGGGAGATTTTTTTATTAATATGTAATGTATTATTTGCCCCAGGGGTACAAGTCTGTGAATCATCAGTCTTACACATTTCATAGCACTCACCATAGCACATACCCTCCCCAATGTCCATCACCCAGTCACCCTAACCCTACCCCCCTCACCCCCCAGCAACCCTCAGTTTGTTTCCTGAGATTGAGAGTCTCCTATGGTTTGTCTCCCTCCCTGGTTCCATCTTGTTTCATTTTTTTCCCTCCCTACTCCCCACAACCCACTACCCTGCCTCTCAAATTCCTCATATCAGAGAGATCATATGATAATTGTCTTTCTCTGATTGACTTATTTCACTTAGCATAATACCCTCTAGTTCCATCCACATCATTGCAAATGGCAAGATTTCATTTCTCTTGATGGATGCATAGTATTCCATTGTATATATATATACCACATCTCCTTTATCCATTCATCTGTTGATGGACATCTAGGTTCTTTCCATAGTTAGGCTATTGTGGACATTGCTGCTATAAACATTCGGGTGCACGTGCCCCTTCAGACCACTACATTTGTATCTTTAGGATAAATACCCAGTAGTGCGATTGCTGGGTTGTAGGGTAGCTCTATTTTCAACTATTTGAGGAACTTCCATACTGTTTTCCAGAGTGGCTGCACCAGCTTGCATTCCCACCAAGAGTGTAGGAGGGTTCCCCTTTCCCCACATCCTTGCCAAAACCTGCTGTTTCCTGACTTGTTAATTTTAGCCCTTCTGACTGGTGTGAGGTGGTATCTCACTGTGGTTTTGATTTGTATGTCCCTGATGCCAAGCGATGGTGAGCACTTTTTCATGTGTCTGTTGGCCATTTGGATGTCTTCTTTGCCGAAAAGTCTGTTCATGTCTTCTGCCCATTTCTTGATTGGACTATTTGTTCTTTGGGTATTGAGTTTGGTAAGTTCTTTATAGATTTTGGATACTAGCCCTTTATCCGATATGTCATTTGTGAATATCTCTTAAAGGGAGATTTTTTTTTTTTAGAGAGAATGTCTTCATAGCATTCCTCAAATCAGGGTTGTCTCCCACTTTCATCAAATGGACAAAGAATTGTGCTAAATTGTGAAATAATGAATCATGCCTCCCAGAAGCCTTGCCCTGAGTGATCCTCTCCCACTTGGACTCTGGACTTGGCCATGGGCCTTGCTTTGGTCAGTAGAACATCAACAAATGGAATTCAAGTGAAGGCTGTGCGTGTGCATTGGATTTTGCCCTCTCAGAACCCTGGGACCATCTCAGAGAAGCTGACATTAAAAACCATGTGAAGAGAGAGGCCCAGCCATCCAAGTAGAGCCACCAGCAGTGAGCTCTCGTTAGGGCAAGTGCAACTGCACAGTCAACCCAGAGATTTGTGAGAAGTAATACATCATTGCTATTCTGAGCCACTGTATTTGGGAATAGCTTGCCTGCAGAAATACATGATCCAAACACAAGGTAGGGAAATTGTTCACTACATCCCCTTGAAAAAGCAACTAATCAGCAAATAAACAAAAATGTAAGTTTTTTTGTGGTGAGCACAGCATAGCATATAGAGATGTTGTATCACTATGTTATATACCTGAAACTAACATAGCATCGTGTGTCAACTACACTAAAAAAAAAAAAAAAGTAAACTTTAAGGTTGATCTACAAGAAGATATCCAAACTTGGAGTAAACTTACATCTCTATGTAATGGATTCCCAAAGAAGTAATAAACAAAACAATATGCACACCCAAACACACACCCCCCTCTCATTCATGGATTTTTCCTGTTTCAACTCTTCAATGGCTATACAGCTCTCTGACTTCCAATCTAAGATCATATAAAATGTCCATGTTGAATGTTTTTAGTATGAAAGGACCCCCAGATACCATTTAATATGTGTTTATATAAATATATTGTGCAAATGTAATATTCACAAAAGGCTTAGTTCAAAAAAATAAGAAGCCTGCTAGTTCCCTGAGAGTAGATTTTTTTTTTTTTATTTTTTGCCACAATGGGTACTTTGGTAGAATATTTTAGAAGCAATACATTAGGCTAATATTCCTTTGCTTCTGGTGATCTCTCAATATCATCATGGAAGAGAAAGAATTCCATGTGGAGAGGCATTGGAATTGTGAACTTTTCCTTGATAAGTCACTTGTCTACAGTTACGTCTAGGGAAGGGAAGACTTGAACCAATTATAATCTGTGTGCAATATTGTGTATAGATTATCATAAGTCATAAGTCATTGGTTATTAAATATCCACATTTGTATCAAGCACCTAAGAGAGATCAGTGGTTTTCATACCCAGAGATTCTGATATAATTGGACTTGAGTGGGACACAGGCACTGGAAGTGTTTGCCTCCCATGCTTTTTTCTTACGATTAAGGCAGCATGTTTATGATTATGCTAGATACTGAAAACAAGAGATCTTCAATTTGTTTATTGTCTTAACTAGGGTTGGAAGGATTTTCCAAATCTATTTTATAATCCTTCAAGTCTTGAGAATACAGAGGGTTAAAAAAAAATCACTGACAGGGTTTCTGATTATTGAGAACGTCTTTGTACTAACAGTGAGTGAGGCCTGAAAGTCAAATCAGCAAGTTTAACTTTTCGGGGCCTCTGGGGGGCTCAGTCAATTGAGTGTCTGCCTTCGGCCCAGGTCATGATCCCAGGGTCCTGGGATCAAGCCCCGCATCGGGCTCCCTGCTCAGCGGGGAGCCTACTTCTCCCTCTTCTCCCCACTTGTGCTCTCTCTCGCTATCTCTCTCTCTCTCAAATAAATAAATACAATCTTTAAAAATAAGAAGTTTAACTTTTCATGAACCATCTTAAACATCAACCATATCTTTATGCTGACCAGATGGTCTCCATCTTAATTTTGTTTTCTACAATACCTTCAATGTTATCTTTCTAAAAAACACATTGTTTTGTGATGGCCCGTCTCACAAATGAGGAAAGGCAGTAATTTCTTGAGAAAGTCCCAAATTTCTCAGTCCTTTATTCAAGGCCCTTACTGAGAACCAAATTATACTCCAAGCCAAATCCAACAGCCTGATACACTAGTCCTTCTGTTCATATTCCTGAGCTATGGGCTACACTTCCACCGTCTGTAGTTTTGCCAAATTTTCCTTCTTTTCTCTCTCTCCCTTCTCATGCTTCAAAGCTCCGGGCAAATGCTCCCACCTCCACTAAAACAGCTGACCCTAATCCGAAGGGATGGTTCCGCCCTCCTCCTAGTATTGATTTACACCACAACCAGCACTGGCTGCTCTGTGGCTTTTCATTATAGGTATTTATATGTCTGCCTTCCACGAGAAGATGATAACCATAGAAAGAAAAAGACAAAGACAATGAGAGAGACTATTTATCAACCACTTGTTTTTTTGCCAGCTGCTAAACCAAGTGCCTTCTATATTTCACGCTTTAATTCTGCCAACAACTCTACAAGCCAGGTGCTATCATTACCTCCATTTTATAGATGTAGAAACTGAGGCTTACTGTAGATCATCATCTCCCAATATCCCGGATAATCGTTTAGTCAAAGAAATGCCAAAAAGCTTATTAAATTGTAGATTTTGAAAGAGGTAAGATCTACTCCGTTGGCAGTATAAGCCCCCACAACCTTTTCCCCCACAGACAGATTTATCATGTGCGTTGTGCACTTCAAAATCCAGGCTGAGTTATCTTGGTTGGCATGAGGATGGCAGATGGACAGGTTTCAGTAAAGGTATACAATGGGCACAAAGAGGTCCGCCATAGGCAGGGGCCTCGAGAGAGACTACTCATCGGCTTTATATAAACTCTTCCTTCCCACAAGACATATTTAGGCAGGAGTTTAGTTAAACAGACTAAGAGAGCACGTGTATTTGTGAAGGGCAAACAGTGAGGTCATCCCCTCTTTGGGAAACTCAATTATCCGTGTTTGATGTGCCTCCCATGAGTGCAACAAGCTGACCCTAATTGGAATTGCTAGAATGTTCGCATTGGCATTCAAAACATGTTGGGCATATATAACCCCTACCAGCACCCTGAGGAAATCAAACTTGGAAGAGAAAATTTCCTAGATACTGGACAGATCGCGCATGTGGCATGTGAATAGTCCGTCTGTCATTTATAGTCCTGACACTGAACCGTGACACCTCTCAGTGCCAGATGTGCTCATGTAAGATCTGAGGTAGAATTACTGAGTCCCGCCATGAGGAGGAAAGGAGGACTTTAGAAGGAGTTGTGAGAGGAGAAAATCATCTGAAATTGAGCTGAAACCACCTGAAAACAGACAGACATTTATTTGTATGGCTCCTTAAGTACCTTGTAGCTAGACTGTTGTGCCTCAAAATTAATAAATACTTCACAGAATAAAACCACAGAAATAATCCTTCAAGGCTAATGACGTCCCATACAGCAGCCACTTGCCACGTGGATGAGTATTTGGGAAAGTGGTTAGTCTGAATGGAGATATGCTGCAAGTGTCAAATTTCAGCTTTCAAAGACCTTGTATGAAAAAGGGACGTGAGATAATGAATGAACAATGTTTTATAATGACAGCAGGTTGAAATAATAACAATATTTTGGCTCTACTGGGTTGAATGAAAAATTATTAAAATTAATTTCACCTTTTTTTACTTTTTTCATGTGGCTACTAGAAAATATAAATTTTCTTAATCTATAATCCATATATTTACATATAACGTAATGTAAATATAATTCAGAATCCATTTCTGTTGGACAG
The DNA here is from genome assembly GCA_028533885.1 of Nasua narica. Taxonomy (NCBI): domain Eukaryota; kingdom Metazoa; phylum Chordata; class Mammalia; order Carnivora; family Procyonidae; genus Nasua; species Nasua narica. The sequence continues at coordinate 8,768,855 of CM052801.1, read as the reverse complement.
CTATGGTCTAGATAAAAGCATCTGACTCCAGCCTCATACCGCCTGGGTTTTCATCCTGGTTTCATCACGTACTAACTGTATGTCCCTGGGCAGACTATTGGCCTGCTCTGTTCCCCGAGTTGCCTCGTCTGGAAATGGGGGTGATAATGATACCTCCTATCATATCATATCACGCTTTTGAGAGGATGAAACGAGGTCATGTGCACAAAATGCTCCACTCCATGCACAGCTCATGGTGAAAGCTCAGTAAAGGTTAGGAACACTTTAAGCTTTCAGGAGTAGCTTAGAAATGGATTGTCTCCCTGCCAGGAACACTTGTGTGGTTCCCTTTGCCGACCCGACTCTAAGCACCTCAGCGTGACCCCACCCCGCTCTCCAGCCTCCTCTCCTACTCCCCGCCACACACACCCGGGAACAAACCTGCTGCATTCTCCCCTAGCTCCTTCCACACTCCACATTCTCAGTCACTCCTGCCGGTTTGACATTCTTAGCTCTTCCCCCCAGGTCTACTCTTCCTCTTTCTCTGCCTGCAAAATTCCTTCAACACTTTCCCAAAGGTTACTTCCTCTGGAAAGCTCTCCCTAATTTTCACCTTCACACTGCAATCTTGAAGAGTTACACGTTGTATAAATGTTCCTGGTACACATGTGTTATTGAATATGTCATACCACATTGTAGTTAGGGGTTTACCTGTCAGCCTCCCTCACTCAGCTGTGATGTTCTTGAAGGTAATAACCACATTGTGTGTGCGTGGGTGCACACGCGCGTTAGCATGCACGCCCACAACCTAGCACAGTTCTCGGCTCACATTAGTCACAGTAAATGTTTGCTACACCTTTTTTTTTTTTTGAACTTTTTTTTCCCTTAAGACTTATTTGTTTATTTAATTTAGGGAGAGCGAGTGCACAGCAGGTGGTGGGGAGGGGGGTGAGGAAGAGGGAGAGAGAACCTTAAGGAGACTCTGCACTGAGTGCAGAGCCCCACGCAGGGCTCGATCTCACGACTCTGAGATCATGACCTGAGCTGAAGCCGAGAGTCCTACGCTTAACCGACTGAGCCACCCAGGCGCCCCTGCCAAGCTCTTGATGCAAACTTGAGCTCATCTATTGGTGGAGTGGGTAATTCTCTGCTAGTATGATTTGTAGATTCCTCAAATTCCCTCTGTCCCCCAAACATATTCATTTTGCTTTCTACATATTCCAGCTGCCCTGCTTCTCTGTGACTAATCGTGACCAGTACAGCTTGAGGAGAAGTGTTGTTTCACATCCAGTCCCAGGAAACTAAGAGCAAGTTACCTTCTCAATCCTTTCTCACTCTTCGGTCCATACAGCTAGAAGCAAAGGACTCCAAGATGTCAGAGTTGCAAAATAAAAGTCACTGGTCCCCGAGTCAGCATTTGGAAGGTAGGCAGGCAAGAGAAGCCCCCGACCCACGTGAATCTATGCCCTAAATGGGGTGTCTGCTTTTACTGTTACTTTCAATGCACTGAAATCTGGAGGTTCGTTTCTACAGCAGAACTTTGCCTATCCTAACTAACAAAGCCAGTATAGGAAACACAATTAGAAAACTTCATCCCCACAATATTCTCTTAATTGCAAATGCTCTTGGGAAGAGGAGTAACACTTGAAACTAATTCACTCTGGTAATCATAGATTTATCTCCTTCCCAGAGAAATCCAAGAAACAGATCTTAGATTTTTAGGAAGCTAAAAAGGGGGTTTCTGAGGGGACAGGATTGGGAAGAGGGCGGGCGTTGGAAGGAATAGCGTTCCAACTGAATGGGGTTTCCAGACACCAGAGATCATCATCTACTTCAATGGTTAAAAATTACACCAAAGGAAAATAAATTATAAGCCAAAAGGAATTAGTATGTACCACCCAGCTCACTCAGATCTATGGTACTTTTTCCTTCTATTTTATTTTATGCTAGATAAAGCCGAACAGTTGTATGAATAGAAATGACTGGAGCCTTTAGGTCTAATAGCAGAACTCATTTTTACTTCTTTTTTGACCTCTTGATAAAGCTAACGGATAAAGTCTTTTTTAGAAAGCTTTTATTTTGGATCTGTTAGACTGTGCTACTCTAAAATGTCATCAATATTCTTTAAGGTATCAAAACTAATTTTAGCAAAAAGCCCCAGGAGTTGACTGTTGCTGTCTCATAATGGATATCAATTTTTTAAACTGAAAACAACTAAGAGCTCCTAAAAAGAAAAACCTATAAACCAAGCAGACTTTCCTCAAACAATGGGCTTCGTGCTTTTATCACTTCCCACAATTGTACCTCTTCTTCTAAACTCCAACGGCTCTGTCTGAACCGTGGTGATGATATAATCGTTTTCATCAGGGACTTCTCACATTTCCCAGTTCATCTGATCTGGTCAGAGGAGAGTGTAACCACAAAACCAAATCAAGATTCAAATTTTGATTCCAACAAGCCACACTGACACGTACATGTATATACACATGCATTTGCCAGCTGTCTTCATTTTCTACATCTTTCTATTCTAGGCACACTCCTTTCCCATCATAGTTGTGAGGCAAAGAATTGGGCCTTGCCCAAGGAGAAGGTCTGCCCTTTGCCCTGTTTCTGGGAGGTAATCTCCAGGCTCTTGTAATGTTGTACCTGAGAGGAGTGTCATTGCTTGCCTGGGTGCCTTGAGTCCTATTGTATAGTCTAACAAGTGATTGGGCGGGGGGAGGCTGGCCACCCATGTCGTCTTGAGTTGGGGGCTGGCCATGCCAGAAAGACTGACATTGTGACACAGGGTGTGGGCTTTGGGTCAGGCGGTGACAGCTGGCCTAGAGACTAAGATCAGCCATGTAGGCAATCAAATGATGGGTCATGCTTATGTAATGGACCCTTGGTAAAAACTCCAAACCCTGAGGCTCGGCTTAGCATCCCTGGTCGGCAAGACTCCATATGTATTGATACTTGGAAAGTAACATATCCTGACTCCATGGGTGGCAGACAATGGAAGTTTTGTTTTGGAAACTTCCTAGATTCTGCTCTATGCACTTCTTCCCCTTGACTAGTTTTAATCTATAGCCTTTCCCTATAATACACTATAATCCTGAGTATAATAGCTTTCAGTGAGTTCTGAGAGTTCTAGTGAATTATTGAAACTGAGGGTGCTTTGGTGAACCTCTTGAAACTTACAATTGGTGTCAAAAATGAAAGCAGCCTTGGAGAGTACACCCTCCAACTTCAGATTTTGACCTAAACTCTTCATGGTGATATAATGTAATAGGCAAAGCATTTGGGGGCAGAGGAATCCAGGTTCAAGGGCAGGTCCATCACTTACTAGAGCATGAATTTGGACAATTTATTTACTCTTTCTCTACCTCATTGCCTTCATCTGTGAAAGAGATGAAAATTAAATAAGATAATGGATATGGAATATTTAAAAATTGCAAAGATTTATATACATGTTAATTATACAAATGTGTCCTGGTTGTCTTTGAAATTATTCCATGTGAAATCGGGCTCCCTGGAATTTGCCACTATATTGAAATTATTTTTTTTTTTCTAAACACAAACTGTTTTCCAATTATGAGTGTTACTGGCAATCTCTGTAATCTCAAATCTTATTTTAAACATATAATGCACTTAGAATGAAAGAACACTAATCACTCACTGCAGTGATAGGGCATAAAACCCCGTATGTGATGAAGCAAATAATCCGGGAACATTAGATATTCCGATAATAGGCATTAGAGGGAAGCCACACAGCCGTTGATAACAATGTCTTAAACTTGTGCACTTATCTCTAGATTTAAAATCTTTACAAACATACATTTCGGCCTGTCCCAATAATTTCCTAAAATTGCCAGAATTGTTAATATCACCTCAATTTGTAACAACTTAAAACTAAAAAGAGCTATGTGACCCAAAGCTTCATTTTTCATTCATTAAACAAATAGTTATTGGGCAGTAACTATCTGCTGTGCAATGCGCTATTCTAGGTGCACTGTTCTCCGTTTGTAAACAGATAAAATCCTTGCTCTCATGGAGCTTATGTTTTAGTAATTCTGGTTCCATAAGTTTGCCATGTCGCTTCATACCCTATACAGGTGCCAGTGACAGGACTCAAAACTAGTTGTGCGTGTTTTCTTCTTTATCATTCTACTTCAGTGGGTAGTTGATATGGAGTTGGTTTTCCATATGCTGGTCGGTCAATCTTTCATCTGTACTTCAGCTTATATGATGAAAGAAAGTGATTTCTGACAAGACACGAAGAAGTTAAAAAAAAAATTTCTATCTTCACAAATCCCATCAGATTCTAAATTTAAAAATTATATGGTTTTTTATAACCTACAGCAAATAACTATTTGTTTATAGTCCCAAATTAGAAATATATACAACCTTTCTGGGGCTCCTGGGTGGCTCAGTTGGTTGAGCATCTGACTCTTGATTTCGGCCCAGGTCGTGATCTTCAGGTCGTGGGATCAAGCCCTGCATCAGGCTCCTGTCTCAGCGTGACATCTACTTGAGATTCTTTCCCTCTCCCTCTGCCTCCACCCCTCCCCCACTCATTCTCCCTCTCTTTCTCTCTCCAAATAAAAAAATAAATCTTTAGGGCGCCTGGGTGGCTCAGTTGGTTGAGCGACTGCCTTCGGCTCAGGTCATGATCCTGGAGTCCTGGGATCGAGTCCCATATAGGACTCCCGGCTCTGCGGAGAGTCTGCTTCTCCCTCTGACCTTCTCCCCTCTCATTCTTAGTCTCTCTCTCTCTAATAAATAAATAAAATCTTTAAAAAAATAAATAAATAAATCTTTTAAAAAAAAAAAGAATGATATACAACCTTCCAGAGTTAGAAAGTCAGAAAAAGAAAGAAAAATAAAAATGGAATCATTGCTTATTTGGAACTAAGGAACTTCAGAATTTGTAATAATAAACCATTCATTCATTTATCACACAGTCTTATGTGAGGCTTTATGGAGATCTAAAGTTGATTCAGAAAATTATGGACTGCGACATTAGTAACATTACAAGTCTAGCCAAAGATGTAGTTTTCCCCAAATTTTACATTCTGTACATTTCTGAGAGAATTTTTTTTAAGTTTTTATTGAAATTCCAGTTTGTTAACAGGGTGTACTGTTAGTTTCAGGTGTACGATATAGTGACTTGGCACTTCCACACGTGACCCAGTGCTCATCATGACACACGCACTCTTTCATTCCTCGTCACTGTTTCACCCATCCCCCCGTGGCCCCCGCCCCGTAATCATCAGTTTGTTCTCTGTAGTTAGGAGTCTTGTTTCTTCATTTGCCCCCTTTCTTTTTTCCCCTTGGTTTGTTTTGTTTCTTAAATTCCACATATGAGTGAAATCATGTGGTGTTTGTCTTTCTCTGACTTATTTTGCTTCACACAATACTCTCTAACTCCATCTGTATCCGTGCAAATGGCAAGATTTTAATTTTTTTAATGGCTGAGTAATATTCTGTTGTATATATATATATCATATCTTCTTTATCCATCGGTGGATACTTGGGCTATTTCTATAATTTGGCCATTGTAGGTAATGCTGCTATGAACATCGGGGTGTATGTATCCCTTTGATTTGGTATTTTTATATTATTTGTATTCTAGTGGTGCAATTGCTAGATCGGAAGGTGGTTCTATTTTTAACTTTCTGAGGATCCTATATACTGTTCTCCAGAATGGCTGCCCCAGTTTGCATTCCCACCACCCGTGTAGGAGGCCCCCCCCCTCCGCATCCTTGCCAACACCTGTTGTTTCTTGTGTTGTTGATTTTAGCCCTTCTGACAGGTGTGAGGTGACCTTTCATTGTCGTTTTGATTTGTAGTTCCCTGAGGATCAGTGATGTTGAGCATCTTTTCTCTCTGAAAGAAATTTGATAACTCCTACTAAAGTCACACATAGCAACATAAAGTATTAATTTACCCATTCAACAATTATTTACTGGAAGTCTATTATGTGCCAAGTGTGGTGCTGGGTACTAGAAATGCAACAGTGAATGAGGAGTAGCCTCTACCTTCTTGAGTCCTGCAATATAAATTGGTAAGAGAGAAAAGGCCCTCTAAAGGGAAGGAGACTACAACAGAGAGGCAGGGGAATGGGTTGGAGATCGAAGAGGTGAGTGTGGAGACATGGTGTTGGAAGAGAACAGTAAGTGTGAGAGCACAGAAGCATTGGTGTATTCAAGACAGCTCAGAAAGGCCGAACACAGTGGGCAAAGGGGAAAGACAAGGCCGGACAGGCGGGCTTGCAGCTGGATCATGGAAGGCTTCATGAGCCAAGTTTAGGCATCCAGACTTTGTTATAAAGGATTTAGGAAGCATCAAAGGGTTTTCAACAATGCTGATATGACCATATTTATATTTATGTAGTTGGAAAATGGAGAAAGCAAAATTTCATGGAGGGGACCAGTTAGGAAGCCATGACAGTGGTCTGGGTCACAAAAAAATCATGGCTTGAACTAGGTTGGTGATATACATGGAGAGAAGATAAAGGTGAGAGACACGTAAGTGGAAAAGTACACAGGACTCAGAAATCCATCAAACATGGAGTTTGGCTAGCTCAGCTGGGGGACGGTGGCTCATTTACAGAGATATGAAACTCTGGAAGAGAAATATTTATGTGTGTGTGAGAGAGAGAGAATTTGATGACTCAGTTTTGGATTTATGTTTGAGACCTCCGTGAAGAGATGACATGACTAATGGGAATATGCTAATTTGTAGCTCACATGAGAGGCATAAAAAAATTTCCAACTACCCAAAGAAAGGAAAGTATTATAACCATTAAACAAACTGACGTGGTCCATATTACTTTGTCCCTTGAATTACTTGTCCTCCACCCTCTTCCTGTTTTGACAATTGGATACAAATAATTACCTCAAATTGGTAGGCAGTAGGGATGTTCTCTTGAGTACATATTTATTGTTTGCCTTTTGTGAGTGTCGGTCTGGACTAAATGCCATCCCCGGGCTCAGCTGATCCCAATTTAGTGTAATCATTGCTTCCTTGTTGGTGTTCAATTTGTCACAGCATGTCTGAGAGGGACTCTTGGAGGGGTCATCATGCCCAGATATTTAAAAAGTATATCCTCGGGGCACCTGGGTGGCTCAGTTGTTAAGCATCCGCCTTCAGCTCGGGTCCCGATCCCAGGATCCTGGGATCGAGCCCCACGTCTGGCTCCCTGCTCAGCGGGAAGCCTGCTTCTCCCTTGTCCTCTACCCCTGCTTGTGTTCCCTTTCTCACTGTGTCTCTCTCTGTCAAATAAATAAATAAAATCTTAAAAAAAAAAAAAAAGTATATCCTCAACAAGATATTCCAGGTTCATGTTCAGTTCTCTTGGCCCAAAGAGACGGACATCTGGGGACCAGGGAGATGACGTATTATTTCATAAGGAGACTTAAAGCAGAGCAACAAGACCCGGCAGCTTCAAACCACACACATAAGGCAAACGGAGCACTTTTTCTCCAAAATCCAAGTATTCAGGTATCCTTTTTACCTTTCTCTAGCATGAGAATGTAGTAATCCCTTTTATTTACCCCTCCCAGTAACTTCTGATACACCTTGCCATGGTTTACAATGCTCTTGACTCACGCTCTTGCTCCAAATTTAGAAGTCTTTATTTCTTCTTGTTTCTCTTTTGCTTAAGCATCATGGAATTGGCACCAAAGTATGAAAGTCTAGGTCAGGGGTCAGCAAACTACAGCCCATCAGCCAAATCTGGCTCATGGCTTGATTTGTAAAATAAAACTTTACTGGGATGCAGGCAAACCCATCTGTTTACATGTGGTCTCTGGCTGCTTTTGCACTAAAAGGGCAGAGTTGAATAGTTGTGATGGAGACTACCTGACCCACAAAACGTGAAACGTTTACTATCTGGCCCTTTGAAGAAAAAGGTCACCATCCCTTAGTCTGAATGATCTCCCTTGTCTATACCTGTCATCACCAATTATCTAAAAAGAAAAAGAAATCCCAGTATCCCTCCAAGAGAATATCGAAGAATACAGAGGCGCAGGCTACCCAGTAATTCAACCAGATTCCCATAAATTTGCCAGCAAGAGCATGGAATGTGTCAATACAGATAATTAGAAACCTTTAAGGTTTTTCCCAAAGCTCTTTGACTTTTCATTGTTTTGGGTCATAGTGCCATGATTTAGTGTTTCTCATTGTGACCTTAATATTGAATACAACTTTTTATTTTTTAATATTTTATGCATTCAGTTAGCCAACATATAGTATGCCATTTGTTTTTGACGTATTGTTCAATGATTCATTAGTTGTAAAGGCCTTTGTGTTTATACATATTTAGCAGAATGATTCTGTCAGGAGTCCCAGTTTTTCACCCGTATTCCTCTCCTTGTGTCCACATGACTTTGCAATTTCTCTCACTACAGAGGCAGAAGGTATTGTTCCATCTTTTGTATCTGAGTTGGTCTTGTGACATGCTTTAGCCAGTAGAATGTGGTGAAGGTAAAAGCATACCAGTTTTGAACCTAGTTCTCAAGAAGCCTTCTATGCTTCTGCTCTCTCCCTTTTCTCTGCATCTGCCATAAAAACATAACAAGGAGAAGGAAAGATACATGTAGCATATCTGAGCTGCCCCATTTACCCAAGCCACAGCTAGCCAAGATCAACCAATAGTGAGCAATATCCACACATGTGAGTGAGCCCAGCCAAGAATGAGAGAACCACTTTAACCGACCACTCCAGATGCTTAAACAATAAACACTTAATGTTTTATGCCACTGAGGGTTTTTGTTTGTTTGTTTGTTTGTCATGTAGCATTATTATGGCAATAGATAACTGATACAAAATATACTGAAATTATTTATCTCGGTGTTGTACCAGTCTACCTTTTCAAAAACCAACAAGAAGTGTTACAAAATACAACCAAATTGATATTGGGAAATTTGAGACACTTATAAAACTTAATCCCAGGAGTTTCAGGTAGAATAATTTCTATGAATTGTCTTAAGTTTTACAAGAGCCTACTCAGAAAACACTAGCGCATTTGGATTACAGCACATTTCATTTGTGATTCTGTAATCATATTACATTTAAATATCCCCAAATCCCTGTACAATCAAGTCCCCGAACATTTTTTGGACATATTCCAAAGTTTTAATCCACATATAAAACAAATATGACAATTTAGCAAATTGTAGCTATAGAATATTTTGATGCAATTATGCAAAATTTTGCAGGGATTTTAGCCCTTCTAATGTTTAATTCTGTGTATAATTACTACAGACAAGGAATAATCAGTCACTCTCTTCTAGAGAACTTGGTGAATAGGGCATAATAAGATCTCCAAATATGAGATATAGCTTTGCCCACATCTGAACAGGCCTGTTGCATGTTGAGATCCCTACTTGGATCTATAAGGAGCCAGAAGAAAGTAATTTATTTTTAATAGTTTGGTAATCTATGTGTTTCAGAATTTAGGATTTGCAGTAATTTAACTGCGTAGACACCTGCTTGCTAAGAAAGAGATTTTCATACTCCATGTTTGATTAGCATCTGGATTCAGGTAGGGGCAAGGCCCATACCCAAGAGCCATGTGGTTTCACCTACAGGTCTCCTGAGGTTATCACTTTTGTTAATGGCTGCCTCTCTGCTGAAAGTTGGGGTGGGGGTTCTATCATCACTCTATCTTGCAGAAGGACTTAATCCCTCTTCCCTTTGGGGGATCCAGTGTCCTCAAAAATTTCTTGCTTGAGTTGTATTTCCTGTTTGCCCTTCTCTCTCTCAGGATCCTTTTTAATTTGTTGAAGAAAGCTAGAGAATTTTTCTTTCAAAGTATTTTAAAATCAAATTTCATTTAGCCAAAGTTCTCTTGGGGAACTACTGCCAGTTTTGAATCACCCTTCATTGAAAAAGAGGGAGTGGAGATGGAAGCCCTTACCCCTGGGCCCCACCCCCGGTGAACCTTCTTACAGTTTCAAGTCAAAATTCTAAATGTTCCAGGGCGCCTGGGTGGCTCAGTTGTTAAGCAACTGCCTTCGGCTCAGGTCATGATCCTGGAGTCCCTGGATCGAGTCCCACATCGAGTCCCACATCGGGCGCCCTCCTCAGCGGGGAGTCTGCGTCTCCATCTGACCTCTTCCTCTCTCTCATTCTCTCTCTCTCTCTCAAATAAATAAATAAATAAAATCTTTTAAAAAAAATTAAAAAAAAAAATTCTAAATGTTCCAGACAGAGATGAGTAGTTGATTTTTTTCCCCAGGATTTGAGATCTGGGCTTTGTGCCAGGGTCTCCTTCTTTATCTCAGTTGGTTCTGTCCCAAGAAGGTCCATCTTTTCTTAAACAAAATTTTGTCTGCAAATATCAGTTATTTAACACTTCGGTTGCATTGTCTTGAGACCATTTCAAATTGGTGAGTATGCTTAGGGAACATATCTCACAGATATGACAGAATTACAAATGTAGTTCACAGCTTCTCAGACATTCTTAGTGCTATATTTCACCAGGTGACATGCACATCAGTTGAACAGAAGTTTCAAAAAGTAATCATTTTTGTTAATTTTTATCATTGACAGTTTCATGTCTCGATTAAATACTTTGCTCTCCACTTTGGAATGTGTCTGGGTCACATAGGAGATTATTTCTGAGACCCCAAATTCTGTATGTCATTAAAAAAATTGGGGTACTCAAATCACATAGCTCCAAGTTTATAACACTTTTTCAGAAAAGGAGTTTTAAAAATCCAAAATACAGATTAGTTTCTACACATGATAAATTCATCATAGCTTAAAGTAATAGCAAGATTTTCAATGTTATTTTTTGCCTTCAAGATCTGCCTCTTTGGGTCAGTGACAATAAACATGTCTCAGCTCCCTTCTTCCCCTCTCACATTTAAACCCAGTTTTGCCTGATAAAAGTCTTTCATCGGTCCATAGGATGCTCGCTTAGGAGGTACATTCCTCATGCCAGATGTTACCATTCTTAGTGGATCTAGTCTAGCTAGGAACAGTATCATGATTTTAGTGTCAATTGTCCTTAATAGCCAGACACTGAGTACATCCCCCCAGTTCCTCCCAATGCACTCAGTCCTAGGCAACCACTAATCTTTCTGTATCTATGGACTTGCCTATTGTTGACATTTCATATAAATGGATTCATGCAATACGTGATCTTTCATGATTGGATTCTTTCATTTAGCATAATGTTGGCAAGGTTCGTGCAAGTAGTAGCATGTATCAGTCCTGCATTGTTTTGTTTTTTATTTTATTTTTTTTGAGTACTATTCCATCATATAGATACACCACTTTGTTTATTCATTCTTCGGGTGATGACGGACGCTTGGATTATTTCCAATTTTGGCGATGATGAATTTTTGTGTGGACATATATTTTCATTTCTCTTGGGTATATATATACCTAGAGTGGAATTGCTAAGTGATAAGGTAACTCCGTGGGTAGCACTTGCAAGAACTGCCTGACTGTTCACCAAAGTGGCTGTACCATTTTATGTTCTCACCAGCAATGTATGAGGATTCCAATTTCTCTGCATCCTCATCAGCACTTACTACTTTCTGCCTTTTTGATTATAGCCATCTTGGTGGGTTTAAAAGTGATGACTCATTTTGGTTTTGATTTTGCAATACAATTTTAACATCTTTATCCACTACCATCTGGAATGCAAGCACTGAAGTGGATGCAGAAATCGAATAATTGGAACTTCTCTAACTTTGTGTAGTCCCTGGTGCAGCTCTGTACTCTTCTGCCTTCCAAGTCCTGAGTCAGTTTGAATTTTCTGAATGGCTTGTGGTTAGGTGGGGCCAAGTGACTAGCCCTGGCCAATGAGTTGTGAATTGAAGCAATGCCTGTCACTTCTATGCCAAAGCATTGAGTTGCTGGTACAAAACCATCCAGAGCTCTGTCTCTCTACTTTGACAGTCAACAATTTTCAAGATTGTGACATCCTTGATGGCTTGGGTCATGTGAAAAGGTGACATTTAGCAGAACTGACCCAGGATGCACATAGCATGTGAGTGAAAAACAAACATTTGTTTTTAGGACATGGGGTTTGTTTGTTACTGCGGCATAATTGGGCATATCCCGAGTGACAAAATGATCTTTATTTTTTTAAGATATTAGAGTTCAACAGATTTGGCAAATCATAGAGCATCTCTTAGACCCAGCCTCCTCCTCTGTAATATGGGTGTCATAAACACACCTCACAAAATTGCTTGAAGTTAAGCAAGACAATGTATTGTTCAATAATGCTTAACGTAGTACACAGTACATATCAGGTTCTTAGGAAATGATTGCTAAATCAAAGGGAAGTGAGTTGGGGACTATAATATTGGAGTTAACTTTATGCAGAAGACGATGAGTTAGAATTTGAAGGACCAACTCATAGAAGCAAGGAGGCAGAGAGAAGGGTGATGTTTTTCTCTTTGGGTGGTTAGTTTGAGCCTTGCAGCAAGCCTGCCTAACAAACATTCTTATTCATGTACAGATGCATGCCATTATTACAGAGTGGGAAGACCTTCTTTTGGGGTCTTGATTTTTCTTCCCAGAAGAGAAGAAATGGCCACAGTATTCTGACTCATTTCACAAAGCACTCAATTTGGAATGTAATTACATTTAAAATATACTGGAAAGTGATTCCATGGATCCAGAATTATCAATCACTCTTCAGAATGACAGGCAAAGGGGAAAGTGCCAAAACAAGGTCCCTTAAGAATGTTTAGAACCAATATACAAAATATTTTTCTTTATGTGCATGCCTTCCTTGAAAATAAGGAGGCAGGGACCTGGTTCAGCCTGGCAAAAGACAATCCAAAAAATCGGTTAATACCGTGGGACCTGGGTGGTTCAGTCGGCTGAGCAGCCAACTCTTAGTTTCAGCTCAGGTCATGATCTCAGGGTTATGAGATTGGGCCCCATGTTGGGCTCCATGCTCAGTGCGGAATCTGCTTTAGATTCTTTCTCCCGCCTCCTCTGCCCCTTCCCACTTGCTCACCCTCTCTCTAAAATAAAGAAAATCTTTAAAAAATATACACAGGGCTCCTGGGTGGCTCAGTTGGTTGAGCAACTGCCTTCGGCTCAGGTCATGATCCTTGAGTTCCGGGATCGAGTCCCACTTCGGGCTCCCAGCTCCATGGGGAGTCTGCTTCTTCCTCTGACCTTCTCTCCACTCATGCTCTCTCTCACTTTCTCTGTCTCTCAAATAAATAAATAAAATCTTTAAAAAATAAATAAATAAATAAATAAATAAATAAATAAAATATATATATACATATTTAAATAAAAGAATCAGTTAATACCAGGTAAAGGGCTCCATACAGGGTGAGGGAAGGAGAATTACATAAACTAGAGCAGTCATTTCCATCCATTGGGCATTGGTGGCCATGAATATCCTCTTTCTTGGCTTCATCTCTCTTAGATGCTTGACTGTTTTTCCTTGTTTTTTAGGTGACTTGCTCTCCTACTCTGCTTGCACTTTAAATATTGATATGCCATAGGTCAAGAATCAGTCTTATTCTTTCCTCACCCTATAAGCCCTTTCTCAAAGTTCTCATTCTCTGCCATGGTTTTACTTGCCCCCGTAGATTGATAACTTCTTCATCTGAGGCCTTGTTTCTGGGTACATGTTTCTATCTACTTATTGGAAACCTCCACCTGGATGACCTATAGTACTTAACCTACTTTGTTCCTTCTACTCGAAACATTATTCTTTGATCTTCTTCAGTCTGCCTCCTTCAGATTTCCTCTTAAACTTTACTTCTTCAAGGTAGTGTTTCTTGAGACTGAAATCTACCTGAACGCACTATCCAAAAACCCTCTTATTTTACTTTAGGCAATTCACAGCCAATTGTTTTAAGTTACACATTTGTGGAATTATTTCATTTTCTCTCTTCTGTGCTAGACTTTTTACTCTGAAGGCTATCACGGTATGTACTTTGATCTCCATCAGATTTCCAGTTCCTAGCATATGGTAGAAACTCAGTAAAAATGTGCTAAGTTAGTGAATTAATGAATTAATGATATAAAATGAACCCCTAATACTCCCCACCTCTCGTTCCAATCCATACATTCCTGGATGTAATGAATGTGCCCCAAATCATCCCATTATTTCAACTAGAATCTGGGAGCCAGCCTATAAACTGCCTTCTCCCACACCCACAACATCTCGACATTTACCAACAGCTACCACTCTTCTTAAATATCTTGGGAATCCATTCCCACCTCCCTTATCCCTGCTATTACTGCTTTGTTTAGGTTCTTGTCAATCTTTCTGAATTCATTATCCTCTAATCCTTCACTATCACTGCAGGACATTTTCTTAAAATGCAAATCTGACCATTTTACTCTGAAATGGTCAGAGTAAAGCTTAAAACCCTGAAGCTTAAAACCCTTTACCAGACTCCCTGTTGCTTTGAAGATGAAGCTCTGATTCTTAAGCCTAATCTACAAAACTTGCCACAATCTGACAAGCTAGTCTCAGCCTTCCTTGTCTTACCCTTTTTCACCCTTCCCTGATCCCTCTGGTCATCTAGAACTCATGATTCCCAAACCTATCTTCCCGACTTTGCACTGATTCTCTTTGCCCAGAATGTTCTTTTACAGATATTCTTAACTTATCCAACTCTTCACATTTCAAAATGAAGCTTTAAGTTCCCCTCCTCTGGGAACTCTCTCCACCTTCTCCTGGGTGAAATTTATTGTACTCTCTTCTACACTCCCACAGCAAGGGTCTTGATTATAGCTTCCATGGTGTTCAGCGATTTATTTTATTGTCCTGATCCCTTCATTGAGTTGTGAGTTCCTATAAACAGAGTCTAGCTCTAATTCACCTCTGAATCCACTGACGTGCTAGCTCTATATTTGCAAACCATTTCTCTAGTAAGAGACTTGTACCCAAAATATATCTTAAAACTCCCAAACTTAATAAAAAATAAGCAAATATCCCAATAAAAATGGGGAAAAGATTGAACAGACACTTCATCAAAGAAAGTACTTCATGCAGATGACACATAAGCAGTACAAAGAGGCTCAATGTCGTTTGTCATTAGGGAAATGAAAATTAAAACCACGGTGAGATACTACTACGGTCATTCGATGATCTGAAATAACAGACTGAATATATCAAATGTTTGCAAGGATATGGAGAAACAGGAATTTTCATACCGCACTGGTGGGACTATATAACCACTTGGGAGAAGAGTTCATGGCAATTTCTTAAAAAGTTAAACACCTGCCATATGTTTTGACCATTCTACTCCTAGGTATTTATCTGATAAAAAGAAAGCATAGGCCTATACAAAGACTACCATCAAAGCTTTATTTGTGATAGCCAAAAATTGGAATCAACCCAGATATCTGTCAACAGGTTAATATATAAACAAACTATGATAGACCTGTATAATGGAATCTTATTCAGCAGAAAAAAGAATGAACACACAACAACATGGATGAATCACAAAATAATTATGTAGAGAGAATTCAATCAAAAATGTATGTACAAAAAAATGTATGTACATTGGACTCTATTGATATAAAATTCTATAAAATGCAAACTATAGTGACAGAAAGCAAATCAGTTATTTCCTGGGGATGGGGGATGTGATGGGAAGGGCAGGAAGAGGGATTACAAAGGGCAGCAAGGAAACAGATGTGATAGGTATGTTCATTATTTCAGTGGTGGTATTTATTTTATGTCAATTGTACCTCAATACATGTGTTTTTAAAATACCCCTTAATTTGGGGGGTATCTGGGTGTCTCAGTCATTAGGCGTCTGCCTTTGGCTCAGGCCATGATCCCAGGGTCCGGGGATCAAGCCCTGCATCGGGCTTCCTGCTCAGGGGGAAGCCTGCTTCTTCCTCTCCCACTCCCCCCTGCTTGTGTTCCCTCTCTCGCTGTCTCTCTCTGTCAAATAAATAAAATCTTTAAAAAATAAAATACTCCTTAATTTTTTAAACATGTTGTTGAGGATTCACTTTTTATTTATTTATTTATTTGTTTGTTTGTTTATTTATTATTTTTTTAAATTTTTTTTCTTTCCCCAAATATGTTTATTTTAATTTTTCAGTGTTACAAGATTGATTGTTCATGCACCACACCCAGTGCTCCATGCAGTACGTGCCCTTCTCGATACCCACCACCAGGCTCGCCCACCCCCCCAACCCCTCCCCTCCAAAACCCTCAGAGTTGCTCAGAGTCCACAGTCTCTCCTGGTTCATCACCCCCTCCGATTTCCCCCCATTCACCCTTCCCTTCCTTCTCACGATGCCCTCCATGATTTTCTTTATACTCCACACGTAAGTGAGACCATAAGATAATGGACTCTCTCCGCTTGACTTATTTCAGTCCGCATAATCTCTTCTAGTCCTGTCCATGTTG
>CM052801.1:8694977-8752025 GCA_028533885.1 Nasua narica | reverse complement strand
TACAAAAGTTGGATATTCATCCTTTCTGATGGAGGCATAATATTCCATTGTATAGATGTACCACATCTTCCTTATCCACTCATCTGTTGAAGGGCATTTTGGTTCTTTCCACAGTTTGGCTATTGTGGCCATTGCGGCTATGAACATTGGGGTACATGTGGCCCTTCTTTTTAAATTGCCAAAAGCTCTTCTAACACAATTTTTAATTCATTTTACAGACTCACTAACGCAACCTTCGCTTTGCACATGAGATACCCATTGGCCTGCCCTCCTAGGCAAATGAACATTGAGCCAACTTCTCCTCCCTCCCTCCCCTTTACCTCCTTCACGTTGTCTTCTCCATCCTGCTAGTGGAGAATTTGGCTTTCCTTGTTGATTGCTCTCGTTATCTTCTCTAGAATGTCTTGTGCATGACTAGCACCCGACGTGGGGCTTTACTGTGGGGCTTTACGAGTGTTCATCAGCAATGTGTGCGTGGACTCAGGAGGTAATATTGCCCCAGATGGCATGGTGACACTTTCCCGGCTGATTAAAATGAATTAACTCTAGGTCAAGAGGACAGTTTTAATCGTGTTTGTAGAAACACAGTGTTTTTCCACTATAGGATAATTGAGTCTGTAAATGAGACAGTGTTAATGATGTGGCTGCATTGACACTGGACTAAGTTCCCCCAGATTGTACAGTTTACCGTCATGGGCAGGGCAGGCGAGACCACGAGCGCGAGAGAGAAAGGATGAAGCGTAGGCCAGGAATCATTCTGAGAGGAGATTATTCATGAAGCAAACGTTAAGAACTCCAGCTCACTCACATTTGCAGAAAGAAAATGAAAGGTGAGAACACCGAAACTAAGAGATTATTTTCCTTAAAATAAACATCAATCCTCTTTACAACCGAGCGAAAAAGGAGCAAATGGAGAGCAAGTAAAGGCCGCAGTGGAACTAAACAGGCCTCACTAGGAAACACAGGCAGCCATTGCTTGGTGCTTAGATGAGGAAAACTCACAATACCATTGACCTCCTCTCAAGCAGCCCAGGCCAGGCCATTGCTGAGCAGCTTCTTCCAAGATTAAAAAAATACAGTTTTCAGCCTTTCTGATGAAGCAGTGGCTCCCTCCCCAAACTCTGACAGCAATTTCTTCTTCTCTACATTTCTCCAGCCTCAACTTGACTTTATTTTCATAACTGGTAGCAAGCCAGAGTGAGAAATGATCTCTTCCCACCCAGTTATCTGGGAAGAAAGCCCACTTTCTCATTAATTACATTATCTAACAGCCTCTTGCTACACAAAATGGGGTCCTTGGATCAGCAGCATGGGCACCATCTGAGAGCTCATTTGAAATGTAGAGCCTTGGGCCCCATTCCAGAATTCCTGAGTCAGAATCTGTATTTTAACAAGATGCCCAAGTAGTTTTTTGTACACATTCCATTTGAGAAGTGGCTTGTCTAACCCTCACAACATCCTGTATAAGTTAAGGATTATCATTCTTATTACTCACTGGAGAAAATGAGAAGAGGAGAATAAAATTACTTGACAAACATCAATACCTAAAAAGTGCCAGAGTTGGGATTTTAAGGTAACTCCCCTAATTCTAAATGTAAGCACCTTCTCCTTCCACCATGCTTCTCTCCATATAAATTTTTTCAAATGGATTCAGTAGTTCTGGTCATAACCATCCCACTCTCAACCACGTTGTTGACTGACTGCTAATACCCAAACTCCTATTATCAAGCATACGTGATTTAAATTAAACATTGACCATCCCTTGAAATATTTGAAACACCAATGTCTGTGGGGAGAATGACTTAATAAATCCCTTAACTCTTAGTGCTTAGGAGTTTGATCAGGCTGCTGACTTTATCCATCAATGGGAAGAGCAAAGCACCTTGAAGCAAAGGAAGGAAGAAAAGGAGTGAAGGAGGAGGAGGAAGGAAAGATAAAGGCAAAGTGTTGGAAATTTATTGTTCAGTATAGATCAGCTCTTTCCAAGGACCTTGACTGTCCTTGAAGTTTGCTGTCACAACTGGCTGGAGCTCGTTCCTTTGCCTCTGTTGTGGATACGCTGAATCTGGGCTGTCCTTTCCCTTTGGTATTTCCAGGGAGGTGAGCCCAGAAACCCCTGCAGATGTTTACCACCACTTCCCAGGCTCATAGAAAGGAAATGTGAAACAGCTGTGCTTACCAGCGCTTAAGGCAACATCATCATCATCAAAAAAATACAATACAATACTCCAAGACTCTATGGTTACCAGTAGTAGCTATTATATTTGAAGCTATTTATATGCCAGACCCTGTACTAAATACTTAACAAATATTTCCCACAATAGTCTTGAAGGTATATATTATTTAGTAAATGTAGCTCAGGAGGAATGGAACCTGGCTTCTAACCTCAGGCCTATTTGAGGCAAGAGTGAGTGTTCTTTTTATCATAACATGTGGCTGTGGCATGCTTAAATTAACCTCCTACTCAACCTTCAGTGTCTGGCTGAAATCACGCCTTCTAGGCAGTTCTCTCTCAGTGACCCCTGTGATGTCGTCTTTCTGAAGCCCTGATTTGGCACTTTTTATGTGATAGCTTGAACACTTGCTTCCTTTTTTATTCATAGTCCTCCTGCTCTAAGCTGTAATTATGTTTGCACCTGTGTCCCACCTCCCCCTCCAAAACCTTGAGCCCTTAAAGGTTCTTTGGATCACCAGCCCCAACATCATAGCAGGAATTCAATGGTATCATCAGTTGGCCTATAAATTGAGTTAGGCACAAAGTCCATCCTCTGGAAGCTTCTGGAAGTAAAACATTTGTTATTGGTTGAATTACTCCATGTTGTTTACATATAGCCTCAGATAGCTAACAGCTCCCCTCCAATGGCTCACCGTTAGATATTCTGTACCCATTTATGAGTTGCTCTTGTACTGGTTTTATACTGCTTTTCTTTCCTATCATTCTCTCCCAAGAGAAGAACATGGCTTGGGTTATCTTTACATGTAGCTACTTTTCTCTCTCTCACTATTGATTCTAGGAGAATAAAGGAAGAGAATAAAACTTCTAGTGACTCTCTTCCTCTCTGACATTCTTGCATTTGCTCATTCTCTCTTTACTATTTGAGACATTGTGCTAAGCATCTTACATAAACCATTTTTAAGTCCCATACCAAAACCCTATGAAATATGCACTATTATAATTCCAATTTTGTTCAGGAGTATCCTCAAATACAGAGAGGTCAGGTAAGTTATCCATGATCACACAGCTAGGAAGTGGGAGAACCAGAATGTGAATGTAGGCTATGTGCTGCTCTCAGTCACTTATCAACTATCATCAGTGAGAAACACAAGCGAAATGTGGCAAATGCATAGGTGTAGACCAATATGCTTGTGGGTATCCTGTGGAGTACCAAGGAAACTGGAATCGCTAAGCTTTTCTTATAACCAGTCCTTGACTGGGCCTTCTCTTCTCACCTTCTGTTACAGTTGCTCAGAGAATATGGATTAATCACTATTAGTTCAAGCTGAGCTCTGAAAAGCATAAAGGCCTGGTGAATGTTGGTGTTATTATTATTTTTTTATAAATCATTTATTAGGGAAAGAATGTAGCTTGCCACTAATATCTTCCAAAAACTCAATATAAATGATTTTTGAATAATTCAAATGTTAGATTATTCATAACCACTTGACCTTCTCCAGTAGCTGAAATCTTTGAGAGTTGATAGTTTGCAGGTATTTGAAGAAGCCATTATGCAAATGAAAATATCATAGCCACTAAGATATTTGTTATAGGCATTATGGCAGACACCAAAAAGGTATAATGTATTCTCTCAAAGGGTTCACCATCTCTTTTGAGAAAATAAGCCTGAGACATGTTTCTCATTAAATAACAACGACATTTTTAAATGGCTCTTTGAGAGGCTGATGATAATCACATGCTAATGCATGACTATACCAACAGCAATTCAAAGAAGAGATACATAACTTCAGGCTGACATGAGTGATCTAGAGAGGTTTGGTGGAACAGATGGATTTTAAGCTAAAGTTTGAAAGGTCAATAGAATTAAAGTAAGGAGCAATGAAAGAAAGAGCATAATGGGTTGGATAGAACAGCATGGCAGGCTAAACAATCCATAATAGAGAATGTGCTTATGCATAAACAAACTGGCATCATTTTTGCACTTAGTTTGGACTGTAAGCTTGAGTGAATAGAGAATATCTGTGATTCAGTTTGAATTCTGCGATTCTCAGCCCAGGAATTTTTGCCTAGTTTTTCTGGTAGCAAAGTTCAACACTGCAGAAGAAGCAACAGCTATTACCGCCTGCTTGATGGGATCTCTTGGGTCAGTGTAGGATAAGGTTTCAAGACGCAGCAGATAGAGGATCAGCTTTGAGGAAACACTTCCTAGTATCACCCTTAGTATCAGTCTTGCTCCACTAGGCCCCCTGAAAGACTTTCCACTTATTGCTAAAAAGTGAGACATCTGAGCAGAAATATGCCACACAGTGGGGTCAAACTTGATGGCTCGTCAGGGATACTGCCCCCTTGAGGGGCTAAGAGGAGCTACCACTACCAATTCTAGGAGTTCATAAAGAGGCAAGAGCCTTTTCAGAAAGGCAAGTCACTCTGAAAAACAGCTTGGAGTTTCTTCAAAACGTTAGAAGTAGAACTACCCTACAATCCAGCAATTACACTACTAGGTATTTACCAAAAAAATAGAAAAATATTAATTTGAAGGGATATGTATACCCTGATGTTTATAGCAGCATTATCCACAATAGCCAGATAATGGAAAGAACCCAAATGCCCACTGACTGATGAGTGGATAGAGAACATGCAGTATATATACACGATGGAATATTAATCAGCCATAAAAAGGAATGACATCTTGTCATTTTCAGCAACATGGATGGAGCTAGAGAGTATTATGTTAAGCAAAATAAGTCAGTCAGAGAAGACATGTATGCTTTCACTCATATGTGGAATTTAAGAAACAAAACAAATGAACAAAGGAATAAAGAAAGGCAAACCAAGAAACAGACTCTTAACTCTCGAGAACAAACTGATGGTTACCAGAGGGGAGGTGGGTGGGGGGATGGACGAAATAGGTGATGGGGATGAAGGAGGGCACTTGTGATGAGCACCACATGTTGTGTGGAAGTATTGAATCAGTAAATTGTATACCTGAAACTAATATTACACTGTGTGTTCATTAACTGGAATTTAAATTAAAAAGTAAGAAAACCAAAGACATGGAACACCTGCAAGAAGGTTTTATACATCTGTAGCTATGTAGATATGAAACCAATCATGTCAAACTGTCACAAAATCTCTAAGAGATAAGAATTATGAACTTTATTTTATAGATGACAAAAGACTCAATAAGTTGGCCATGGCATTGGCAGATTTGAGATTCAACATATCCACCCTAACTTAAACAACTAATAATTTTGGTCCATCAAGACAAGAAAGAAAAGATTAGAGGTCTCAAAGAGGTCATCTGCCTCTCTCTGGGCATTGCCAGTGCCCTCCAAATGTCCGAAGTTGGTAGACAAAACCCATGAACCTAGAACATGGCAGCATTTCCAGTTGAAGAGAAACCTTAAGGCAACCCCACATGTAGAAGCTACCGAAGGAGCACCCAGAATAGAGACCTCGATTAAGAGAACATCTTCAGTCTGCTCAATAACATGAACTGTAGCTTGTCCAAGGAAAAAAAGAAATTGTCTGTTTGCTTGCTAAGATGTTGCTAGGAAGATTACCCAAGGGGAGACTACCTAGGAAGGGCTGGTTGAGCTTTCCAGCCAAGGAGAGAAAGAAAGACTCTGAAAATAAATTGCCTTCCAATTCCCAGTGCAAGGTGCAGCTTTGTAAAAGAGGGTTCCATATATATTGATGCTTCCTAGAAGCACATTATGTAACATTCAGCAGCCATACTAAAATGGCCCTTTTCCTGAAGGCGTGGTGCATGTGGCTAGCAAGATGACTATACCAGGGGGAAAAAAGATGGAAAGAAAGGTCAATTCCAGGTCTGTTTTGGTATAAGTCTTTTTTTTTCCAAGTAGTAACTGATATTGTGCATATCACAGGTCTAGGAAGATCTACTTTCATTTTTTTTTTTTTTGATACGAGGGTAACTTTATTGTAGCAAAGAACTGAACATAATTTTAAAGGGCATAAAAATATGGAATGTGTCAAACTTGCATGTCGTCCTTGCACAGGGACCATGCTAATCTTCTCTGTATCATTCCAGTTTTAGTATATGTGCTACTAAAGCAAGCACTCCATTGATCTACTTCTAGATATCAGCCCAGTGAGACCTGAAATTCACCCAGTATGCTAAGTTTTGCTCTTTGTAATTCTACTTACAAAATGGAAACACGATTGAAAAGCATATGCTGATATTAATTTGTACTTCTGCCTCAATTGAGTACTTTTTCTGCTTAAAATTTTTTTCCTGATGAAAATAAAAGGATTTGAAGAAATCCTTATTAGAGAAACTTTTAATAAAACAATTTCTAGCTAATGATGTAATCTGAAGTTTGAGCTCATTGCTCAATGTGAAGATGAGAAACACTATTTGCACACTGACTTCGAGAAGCAGCCAGGTTTCTAGTGGAGTGTATACACTGTCTTATGCTCTCAGTGTTTAGAAAAAATGACCATTTTTCCCTTCTTAATGGAAAAAAAAAACCTCTCACAAGAATACATACTTTTTTTTTTTTTAAAGATTTCATTCACCTATTCGATACAGAGAGAGAGATCACAAGCAGGCAGAGAGGTAGGAGGAGAGAGAGGAGGAAGCAGGCTCCCCGCTGAGCAGAGAGCCCAACGCGGGGCTCGATCCCAGAATGCCGAGATCACGACCCGAGCCGAAGGCAGCAGCCCAACCAACTGAGCCACCCAGGCGCCCCAAGAATACATACTTTTGACATAAGAGGGGCACCTATTTGATCATAATCTTTGGCACATACCTGCTGTCTCAGAAAAGAAAGAAAAAAATAATAAAGTTCAGATAGAAAATTCAATCCAATGTCAACACACCGACAAATGAACAAATTCACCTAGAAGGCTTTAAAAACAAAACAACAGAAAAGAAAACACTTTGTCTTGAAATAATTTCTGATTTACGGAGGAGTTGCAAAGATAGTACGGAGAGTTTCCACATACCCTGCACTTACCTTCCCCTCATGCCACCATGTGAGAAGCTTTTTGATATCAAGTTGGCCTGAAGCCTGAGGAGTTGATTATGAAGTAAAAATCTCAGAAAAAATGTAGCAATAAGATTAATGACAAATGCAAACTGGAAAATTTTTACTAATAAATGAAGAATGTGCTCTTTTTGAAATGAACACTGTAGATATTCTAAAAACTCAACTTTCATTAACACAGTTTTAACTTGCCTCTTTATATGGCCAGTAGCATGTTACATGTTTTGTGGAGGAAAGGGAAATCTCTTCATTTTGGGTAAATCCCACTCCAGCATGAACTATAGATTATCATCAAGTCATGAGCCATATTGTAGCATCACTTATGATAAATGTAGGTGTGTTTCTTCCCTGGGATGGTGATAAATCTCTTAAAAAATATCAGCCTGCAAATATAAATATCTCTTGAAATTTATGACCAACATCGCAAAGTGACTCACCAAAGCACTTGTTTTCAATTATTTTATTAAATGACACTCACCCATGATAGAAAATGTAAGGAAAACAATGGGGGAATTGTCTTGAGAAGAAAGCTATGAAAGGGGCGAAGAATGGAAGGTCAGATGTCAAGGACAAAAATTTTGAGAGTGCTTTCTCAGCCCTGCAATCTTCAGTTTTCCCCCCTTCCTATCTTTTAATAGGAAGCTTCCTTACCTAGGCTGTCATGACTTGGAATTTGTATATCCTATTTCCAAAGGAGATAATGGCTCTCTATCCAGATATCATCAGGCTTAGCCTCCTTTTAATTGAGTTCCCTGATGCATTTGACAGACTGTGCACTGAGATCTGGGATACTCACTAT
Source organism: Nasua narica (assembly GCA_028533885.1). Classification (NCBI taxonomy): domain Eukaryota; kingdom Metazoa; phylum Chordata; class Mammalia; order Carnivora; family Procyonidae; genus Nasua; species Nasua narica. The sequence continues at coordinate 8,744,038 of CM052801.1, read as the reverse complement.
CTTCTGTTTACCAGTGATGCTCATGTCAATAGATAATTGCAGTGAAGCCTTGGTTCCATACACTTACTAATTTTCCTAAAGCAGGTCCCCGAATTACATTGTGTATAATGCACACTTTTGCAGGGTCTTGTAGTTTGGGTCTATTAATAAATAGACGGCCAGGTAGAAATTTCTGGAGTGTCAGAAAGACAGCTCCAGAGTGGAGCGGGCATTACATTTAAAGAAGTCCAATGTCTGCCCAAGCCTACCACAGGCCGGTGATAACCAGTCCATCAGCCAGGCAACGCCTCATTTGGCAGCATCACAGGGAAGACGGTCTTCTGCAGCACATCACTTAGTCTCTTCCTGGGTCACCTTCTTACAAATAAGGGACACCTTCTAGCTGAGCCTGAGACACAGCACTAGTGGGTGCACTCACCTCCTTCTCCAACAATGACTGTCCAATCTGTGCGAGTCAAATTCCTCACTCTGCAAATGAATGAATGGTCTTTCCAAACACTGTGAAGATGCGTTAAAAATTTACATCTACACCTTGAGGGTTTTCTTTTTTGGGTAGTAATGGATAAAATCAACTGACATTCTATTGGCTGTTTTCATTAAAATTCAAAACAGTACTACTCTCTCATCCACTCCCCTCCTCTCTTTGGGGATTCTCCCTTTGATATCTAGCTTTTAACTAATGAAATGAATTAACTAGTATGGCACTCTTGAGGGCTATTTATCAAGTTCAAGCACACAAATAAAAACTTACAATCCCCGCTTTTATCTGTGGTACATCATAAAGTGGAAGTCTCTGTGGAAGGCTTCAGCCAGCACCATGACTAGTTGCTCCCTTACTTTGGGACAAAGGTCTACACACCGTGCCTTTCCTGAAAAAGATCCTGTCGGGGTGGACTTCACCACTAAGCTTTACTCATTATATCAACCTAAAAGGCAACTATTGACGATGAACAAGAAACGAATTTAACCCCGACCCTGCTAGCCTAGAGCACGTTTCTGCTAAAAATTAGAACCATTGCCTTCATGAGTAAAAAGAAACTACAACTTCACTCTAGATGAATCTCACCTAGTTATTTGCATAAGCTTAGTGGATTGAATCCAGGAGTTTACATCTGAGCAGGAAGATAGGTAACATCAGTGGTGCAAACAACTAAGGAATTCTACAATAGGGCATCTCCATGATCCTGAGCAAAAAGAATTATTTTAGTTTCCTAAACACTATTTCTCTCTGAAAATAAAAGCCAATACGAAGACCTTAATTCCCAGCTATAGAAACTGCTCCTGTAGATCCATGGTATGGTGAGACCAGTACCAAGCAGTAAGGCTTTGCTTTTTAGCCATTTCTCCTCGCTCACATAGGCAGCAGGGACCTGGAATGAAATACACTGTTCAAAGAGAGGAATTCCTTCTGTGGCCCTCTTTATTAGCCCACTTAGCAATAATCAATGCACCTGCCTGAGTAAGAGGGATGTGTTATTGATGGTTGAGCTTCTAGAAGTAAGTAAGTAGAGAATGTAACATTGCTTGATTGGTTAAAGTGTAGTGTTAAGGGAATAAAAGGATGGACAGAAAAATTGACAGATTTATTGACAATAAAAGCGGTGACTATAATAATAATGATATATGTTATGATCATAAACATTTGGTCCTACATTAAAACACTCCATGATCCTGAGCTTTTGCAGTTTGTTTCTGGATAATGTATTATTTTGTCCTCTTCGCTGAAGCTAGTTGTCACTTATTATAGCCATTAAAATGCCTACTTACCGTATTTTTCAAAGTATAATATACATGCCTTTCATACATGAATTTTTTTACTGTAGCTATTAATCTATTAATGAGTGTGTAGGTGAGTGTGTGTGTACCCATTTGTGTCTGAATATTTGCATCTTTCCACTTCCCGAAATTCAGCTTTTTTTCTATTAGTGAAGGTTAGCAAGTAATTGAATTTTGGGGAAATGCAACTCCACTGTCATCTTTTTTTTTCTTCAAATTTTTATTTAAATTCTAATTAGTTAACATACAGTGCAATATTGATTTCAGGAGTAGAATTCAGTGATTCATCACTTACATGCAATACCCAGTGCTCATCATAACAAGTACCCTCTTTAATGCCCATCACGCATTCAGCCCTTTCTGCCTGCCTCCCCTCTAGCAACTCTCAGGTTGTTCTCTATTGTTACCAATGTCTTCTGGTTTGTTTCCCCCTCTCTCTCTCTTCCCCCCCCCATGTTCATCTGTTTTGTTTCTTAAATTCCACATGTGAATGAAATCATATGGTATGTGTCTTTCTCTTACAGACTTATTTCGCTTCGCATGATGCACTCTAGCTTCATCCATGTCATTGCAAATGGCAAGATCTCATTCTTTTTTATGGCTGAGTGATACTCTGTGTGTGTGTGTGTGTGTACCACATCTTCTTTATTCATCAGTCAATGGACATTTGGCCTCTTTCCATATTTTGGCTATTTTTGATAATGCTGCTATAAACATTGGGGTGCATGTACCCCCTTTGAATCTGTATTTTTGTATCCTTTGGGTAAATACCTAATAGTACAATTACTGGGTCATAGGATAGCTCTATTTTTAACTTTTTGAGAAACCTCTGTACTGTTTTCCAGAGTAGCTACACCAGTGCAAGACAACCACAGTGCAAGAGGGTCCCCCTTTCTCTGATCCGTGCCAACAAATGTTGTTTCTTGAGTTGTTGATTTTGACCATTTTGACAGGCGTGAGATGGTATTCCATCATGGTTTTGATTTGTATTTCCCTGATGATGAGTGATGTTGATCATCTTTTCATGGATGTCTTTCTGGAAAGTGTCTATTCATGCCTTCCCATTCTTAACTAGATTGTTTGTTTTATGGGTGTTGAGATTGATAAGTTCTTTACAGATTTTGGATACTAACCCTTTATCAGATATGCCATTTGCAAATATCGTCCCCTATTCCATAGTTTTGTTGATTTGTGACACTGTGCAGAAGAAGTTTATCTTGATGAAGTCTCAATAGTTCATTTTTACTTTTGTTGCCCTTGCCTCCGGTGACATGTCTAGTAAGAAGTTGTTATAGCTGAGGTCAAAGAGGTTGGTGTGTGTGCTTTCCTCTAGGATTTTGTTGGTTTCCTGTCTCACATTTAACTCTATTGTCATCTTGATGATATTCATTTAAGAGAGTTTTGGCTTTAGTATGTCAATTTTTGTGACTTGGTAGTAACCAGTATCTTTTATCTTTATATATATATATATAAAATAATCTCTACACACAGTGCAAGGCTTGAACTCACAACCCCAAGATCAAGAGTCACAGGCTCTACCGAGTGAGAGAGTCAGGCAAACTTAATTTTACATATTTTTAATTTATATTGAAATATCTCAGTCATACAAAAAAATATTGAAATAATAAAGTACATATGTACGTCTCGCTCAACTTAAAAAAAAAAATGATATATTACCAGAAGAATTAATGCTCCTTGTTGTTGCCTCTTTGATAAAAATTTACACTTTGCAAAGGTAATCATGGCCTAGGATTTGGAGGATTTCTTCAGAGTTTTTTTTTTTGTATGTATGTTTGCTTGAATGATATTTAGTGTTTTAAATTTTATATAAATAGTATACTGTTTGAATTTTTCTGAAACTTGCTTTCCTCATTCAGTATTAAACTTGGATTTTCATCCATGTGGACATATGTAGCTCTGGGCCAGTGTATTTTTCATTGCTGTATATTATTCTATTGGGTAGATAAGCAATAATGGGAATATTGTCTTGATGATGGACATTTGGATTCTTCCTGATTTTTATACCATAAAATTGCTTCCAATAGTAGTGTGATATTTCTGTCTGTATGTGCATGTGTGAGAGTTAAACCTCGCACGTAGACCTATGAGTAGAATTTCTGGGTAATAGGATAGATATAACATTGGTAGGTATTGCGAAGTCAATCTCTAAATTGTTCTACAAATTTCTGCTCGTAGCATCAATGTATTCTTATTATAAGTAATATGAACAGATTTTAATTTGTATTTCCTTGATTATTAGTGAATTTGAGAACATCTGTGTATACATACATATGCTTGCAGGCTTGCCTAAGTTCTGCCTAAATTTAAGGGTAGAACAAACTGTGTAGCACAAGTGGTGATCGGCTGCTGGTGTAGGATAAGCAGGAAACCTGCTCATGTCCTTTCTGGACTCTTCTCTGATGAGAGGCAAAAATCATCCACCATGGAAATGGTGGGGTGGGGCAGGAGGTTAGATGGAGTTTTCAGGATGTATGAATATATATATTCTCTTAGCAGCAATCATGATAACAAATTTTCCTAGAACAATGCCCTTCATTTTTTCCTTCAAATATTACATAACCTACAATATGAATTTAATATTAATTCAAGAAATATAACATCCCTACCTAACCACTTAGTTCTGTGAGAGTAAAGGGAGAAGAAGTGGAAGAGAATGCAGGCTGATAGCAATTCCTACCTCATCAAATTGGGTGAGATTTAATTAAGTCATGTCTAAAGTGCTCAGCCCTAAAGTTGGGAACGAGTATTTACTCAAGAAAGGTAAGCTTCAAAAAAGTGTTTCAAGGAAAATAAAAATAAATTCTCTTAAAGGTAGCATGTCACTTACAACGTTCCACAAGGTTACATAAAGGCCTCTTCCCATACCACCCCTTAATTTACTGCCTCCAGACTATTTTGGATTTGGAAACCAGGCAATGCAACTTAATGGAAGTGTATGTAAAGTAAGAGTGAATAAGGGTTGAGATTAGTCTGAGTAGTTTTCCTGAGTAAAGAGCAGGGCATATTGGTACTTGGGGTCACTCCGAGATATTTTTATAACTTATTTTTTGTTCTTGGCTATATTCCTGATAGGTGACAACTTGAGAACTGAAAAAAAATGAGAATTTTTCTTTTTCTTCCTTATAAATGTCAGTAGACTCTAACGGCTTACTCTCCAAAAATAAGCATTAGTCTGGAAAAGTACTGGAGAGAAGTGTTTCTCTCCCCAATCAGCCAGGGAGTGGCTATGTTAAGACTTTTTTTTTCTTTATGAATTCAAAGAAAGAATAACGAATAATTAAGCATCTGGGTTCTTACTGTATCTGGCCTAAAAATTTATATTCCAAAGTGATGTAATCTGATGCACATAGCAATTTAGGAACAGTCTATAATGTCAAAAGTATGATTTTACATCAAGATTTGAAACTCAAGGTATCTTTCCAATCTTAGAATATATTTTCCAATAAGTATATTTAAATGGCAACTAGGAAATATAAATAGTTCTAAAAGACTGTATAAACCGTGATTTAACCAGACCCTAATATTGATAGTATTAATTATACTGTTATACTATATATTATTAACTATATATATCATATGTTTACTATACATATTAACTGTACTATTATCTATTACATACAATGCCTGAATACTGCATTAATTCAGGTGTTGGGAAGAAGAAGAAAATACCCTTTTACTTTAATACTTTCCTATCTAATTTTATGAGTCTTATATTGCCTTTTTTGTCCCTCTCTTAAGGATATCTGTATCTTCATGCAGTCCCCAATCCTCCATCCCTTCCCCATCAAAACTCGGAATCTCTGAGTTGTTCAGTGAAATCGAGATAATATGAAAGCAGTCTGATTGAACTAACTTACACTAACATGAAAATGATTCCTTAATCCTTCCAAAGGAATTTGAATTCTTAAAAGATAGCTTTGATAAGCTACTTGCATCTTCAGTATCAGAATTTCAGGCACATTAAGTAAGTAGAAAATTTAGTCATTATTTGATGAGCTATTGGGAGTGAAGGGAGACAATTTAGATATCATCACTGCCTTGGGAATTGCTTTTCATAATCTATTCTGTCCCACTAATAGTGACTTTTAAATTTTTCTAACAACATCTACTTCCCATGGTAGTAATGGATATATCTACAGAGAGATTTTTCAGTAGTCATATTTTTATCATGGACTGCTGTATCAGGACTTCTTTCAGAAAATAAGAATAATCACTTTTGAAATGCTTGTGTTTTATTTGTTTTTATCTTTTAAAATTATTTTTTGACTTGGTTTTTATCTTCTTGATAGAGTCAATGGGAAAGGATACTTAGTAGACTCTGAAAAGAAAACACCTCATTCTTTGAGCCCCCTCTCATTCTGCCTCTGCCAATAAATAAAAAATAAATGGGAAGAGGAGGATGAAAGAAGTAAAGACAACCCACATATCAGAAGTCATGTTTGTCCTATATCTTGACATATAAGGAAAGCTTTATAAAGAGGCTTGCCTTTGTGTCTTACAGTAAAAATGAATATTAGCATGAAAGGATATTATCTGCAAAAGCAGTGAATGATTAAATTTCAAGTTAAAAGAAAATAGAAGCAAGTTTCACATGGTCATAAAATGTATTGGACACAATTAAAAATTCTAGTCTGCTAATCAATGAATACCTGATTCTTAAAATAAGTGGTTTTGGAAATGGCAGTACAAGGAGTATCTTGACGTGATGGTGATAAAATCCAAATTGTATTATTGATTTATAGACCAGTGACTCATGCTTACTCTATACTTGATGACAAGATGACCTGCTCTTTGACAACATGGTGACATGTGTCCTAAGCCTTTTCTAAGTCTGACTGGAGGTCACTGATCCAGAAGAAATAGAAAATTATTTTTGCTCACCTTTTAAAGATTCCTTTGTCTCATCCAAGCATTCTCATTGATTGAATTTCATTACTATGCCAGCGCTGAAGTTCTGTAAACCATGCCTGTCTTTCTCCCTTCTGGCCTGTTCGGCTCAGAGCCTTCTTTGCATGAGTTGAAAGAGGAATTTAGGTTTCTACCTCACTTTAGTCTTCACTTCTCAAGAATCACAATTCTCCCAATGTGTGTGTGTGTGTGTGTGTGTGTATTTTTTTTTTAAAGAGAAACTTCCTTAAAGAGTTGCTCTGTTCTTAAAACTGATGGCAGCAATCTGATGTTAAGCAAAGCTTCAGTCAGGGAACTCCATTCACAAATGGAGTGCTTCATCGGTTCATTTGTTTGTTCCCAAAGATTTATTAAGGCCTTACTATATGCCAGCCACTAGATTAATTGCTGGAACCAAAGGAATGAACAAGATAGACAGTCTTACTTCTTAGGAAGCTTAGCACCAAGACAGAAAGACAGATCTTGAACAATAATTACAAGATTTAAGGATGTTATAAAGTGGCCAGTGCACATGCCATCAGGTCATACATAGTGAAGGTCTTTTGGAAGAAGTGGTGTTTAAGCAGAAACCAGGAGAAACAATAAGAATTAGAGATGCTAAAAGTGGGGAGGGGTTATGCAGAAAGAACTGTTTTATATGAATGCTCTAAAGTAGATGAGAAGTGACCCATTTACAGAAAAATAGTGCTTTATCACCAACACATAGAAAATGAGGTCAGGAATGCTACAGGTGAGATTTTATCATTAAAAAGAAATTTTTTTTTGAGAGAATGTGCACAAGCCAGGGCGATGGACAGAGGGAGAGGGAGAGAGAAAATCTTAAGCAGGCATCACACCCAGCGTAGAACCTGGCATGGGGCTCGATCCCAGGACCCTGAGGTCATGACCTGAGCCAAAACCAAGAGTCGAGCACTTAACTAACCGAGCCACCCAGGCACCCCACGGGTGAAATTTTAGTGATAGGTATGATTCATATCCTGGGAAACCTTGTAGTCATGACAAAGGGTTGGTCTTTTTCTTTGGGGCCATGACACATTTTTAAGTCAGAGAGTAGCATTTGCATTTCAGAATCATCTCTCTAGCTGTAATTGTAAAAACAGATTTGAGAATGGTTAGATTGGAGGCAAGGAATCCGTTTATGAAGTTATTACAAACCTCTGGTTCCAATAACATGGTAGCCTAAGATAGCAGGAAAAAATCTTGCTAAAAATATCTGGATATTCTCAAAAGATAAAATAGTTTAAGTAAGTATGTGGTCATTAGAAATATAGATGACAGAAATGAAGGAGCTAAAATCTCAGAGAAGCCAGCAAGTGGGCCATTGCTGTGGCTACCTAGGGGCGTTGATATGAATTAGCCATTGGCAGGCTTGGGTTTTAATGCCCATGTAAGGACAAAACTATTCTGAAAATACAAATCAAAACCACAATAAGATACCACCTCACACTAGTCAGAATGGCTAAAATTAACAAGTCAGAAAACGACAGATGTTGGCAAGGATGTGGAGAAAGGGGAACCCTCCTACACTGCTGGCGGGAATGCAAGCTGGTGCAGCCACTCTGGAAAACAGTATGGAGGTTCCTCAAAAAGTTGAAAATGGAGCTACCCTACCAACCAGAAATTGCACTACTGGGTCTTTACCCCAAAGATACAAGTGTAGTGATCCGAAGGGGCACGTGCACCTCAGTATTTATAGCAGCATTGTCCACAATAGCCATACTATGGAAAGAGCCTAGATGTCCATCAACAGATGAATGGATAAAGAAGATGTGGTATATGTGTGTGTGTGTATACACACACACACACACACACACACACACACACTGGAATGTTATGCAGCCATCAAAAAACAAAATCTTGCCATTTGCAACGATGTGGATGGAACTAGAGGGTATTATGCTAAGCAAAATAAGTCAATCAGAAAGACAATTATCATATGTTCTCACTGATATGTGGAATTTGAGAAACAAGGCAGAGGATCATAAGGAAAGAGAGGAAAAAATGAAACAAGAAGAAAACAGAGAGGGAGACAAGCTGTAATAGACTCTTAAGACACAGACTGAGGGTTGCTGGGGTAACGAGGTGATGGACATTGGTGAGGGTATGTGTTGTAATGAGCACTGGATATTATATACGACTGATGAATCAGACCTGTACCCCTAAAACAAATAATACATTATACGTTAATTAAAGAAAAAAAAAACTGTTGTCCTGAGTCTAAATGAGGTGAGAAGTTGGAAGTAAGATCTTGAAGGGCTGGAGCCTCAATGAAAGGGCGAAACACATAAAAACCCACCCTTCAGCGGACAGACACAAGAAGAAACTTTGAGTCTTCATCTTTAAGCTGGTCTTGAGCAAGAGCACTTTCATCTGAGAGTTTTAGCTCCTGGGCCTCACCTAACATAGATCTGGGGTTTGTATTTGTAGTACCAACTTGAACCAAGAACACCCAGGAAACCAAACACAAAACTGATCTGGAGAAATGTTTCCATAACCGAAACAGTAATCTACTTTCTGTCTCTGTCGATTAATTGACTAGAATTTGGGTCTGAGAAAATTACCCAGAATGCAGCACAGGAAGCTAAAGAAATGAATAATACAAAGGAAAAGTTGAGAAAAATGGAAAATAGAATAAGCAAGAGCATCATATTCAGTAGGAATTTTTGAAATGATACACAGAGAATGAAGGACAGACAATATTCAAAGAGAAAATTGTATTGACTCTTTAATTGATGAAAATCATGATCACTCAAATTCAAGGGCCCTGCCCCTCCAGGTTCCAAGCAGCATAAATGAAATTCATTTTCACCTAGACAAATCATTGAGAAACTGCAGAAAATCAAAGCCATTTGGAACATCTTGTAATCAATCAGAAATAAGACCCATGAAATAAAAAGCAATAAATTAATTAATCTGTCAGCAGACTTCCACTAGTACCAATGAAAGCTATACAATTGAGAGAAAACTGCCAACTTAGAAGACAATTGGTCATTCTCAGGCTTTTACTCAGAAAAAGAAATTTCTAAAAGCTGTGTTTCTGTAAGAAGGAAATTGAACACAGAAGGGAGGAGTGAGATACAAAAATTAATGGTGATGCCAAAGACATTGATGCAAAAATATATGCACATTGATTCTAACAAAACAGTAATCACACTGAAATAAACTGGGAGATAGCAAAAGCAAGTTATACTTTAAATCCTGGGAAATGGGGCGCCCTGGGTAGCTCAGTGGTTAAGCCTCTGCCTTTGGCTCAGGTCATGATCCTGGGGTCCTGGGATCGAGCCCCGCATCGAGCTCTCTGCTCAACAGGGAGCCTGCTTCCCCCTCACTCTCTGCCTGCCTCTCTGCCTACTTGTGATCTCACTCTGTCAAATAAATAAAATCTTTAAAAATAAATAAATAAATAAATCCTGGGAAATACCATGTAAAATGGAAGCTAGAGGATAAGGCTAAATATATCGTTTAAGTAGCCTCAGTCTCTTATATTATTTAGAAGGAAAATAAAAATGGTAATTTTGACAATATTTAACATATACAAGTTACATACTGAAAAGTAACAACTATTATATATTGGAGATACTTCTAAAATATTTCCAAAGTAGTAGTAGGTGATTAAAAAAATAAAGAAATCCAAACAATCTGATATAAACAGAAACACAGGAAAAGCATGCATAGAAAAAGTAAAATATAAAGCACAAAATAAAAGTCTGAATAAATCTAAATACATTAATAATCACAAAAAATACAAAAACCCTACATTTACTAATTAAAAGCAGAGATTGTCAAATTGAATTTTTAAAGTCTACTTTATATATGCATGGACAGTGGAAAAATAAAAATTTTATTAAAAAATAAAAATTATTTTTACTAATAAAACTATTTTATTATAAATAAATAAAAATATTTTTATTAATAAAAATTTTATTTTTATTAAAAAATGCAACCTAGGGACGCCTGGGTGGCGCAGTTGGTTGGGCAACTGCCTTTGGCTCAGGTCATGATCCCGGCGTCTTGGGATCGAGTCCCGCATCGGGCTCCTTGCTCCTCAGGGAGCCTGCTCCTCTCTCTGCTTCTGCCTGCCTCTCTGCCTGCTTGTGTTCTCTCTCTGTTGAATGAATGAATAAAATCTTTAAAAAAAAAATGCAACCTAAACCTAAAAGTAAATATGCAACCTAAACAAAGAAAATATGGCTATATATCAATATTAATAAAAATAGAACTTTAAGAAAAGTAATACTATTAGGTTTAAGGGAAAATATTTCATAATACTAAAAAGAAACTTCAGCAGATGATAGAGCAATTCTCAACCTATATACACCTAAAAATCTATGCCCAAAATATGTAAAGTTAAAAGTGAGAGACTTATTAGAAAAAATATTAAATTTCACAATCACAATGGAATATTTTAATACATTTTCTCAATAATAACAAAATAATACATTTTCCTCTGCTTGGTAGATCAAGCAGTCTAGAGAGTTGTAGGATGTAGAAATTTTGAGCAATACTGTTTAAAATGTGATCCATTATAGGGAATTTAGGGAATGTGCATTTTGCTTAATAAACATGAGGCATTTACAAAAATTTACCATAAAGTGTCACAAAACAGGACTCAACAAGTATCAAAGAAATAATTTCATGTAACTGGATTCTTGATAATATTGAAATAACATTATTAATCACTAACAAATTAGTAATCACTAACAAAATTTCCTTCTCCATACATTCTCAGAAATTTAAAAGCACTATTTCTTTTTTTTTTTTTAACAAAAATAAATAAATAAAAGGGTGTCTGGCTGGCTCAGTTGCTAGAGCATGCAACTCTTGATCTCAGGGTCGTGAGTTCAAGCCCCACATTGGGCATGGAGTCTACTCTAAAAATAAATAAAAGCACTTTTTAAAGTAAATACTTCATCAAAGAGCTCAAAATCCTGGGGCATCTGGGTGGCTCAGTCAGTAAAGCGTCTGCCTTTGGCCCAGGTCCTGAGATGGACCCCCACATGGGGGTGTGTGTGAGAGTGTGAGAGAGCCCCACATGAGAGTGTGCTTCTCCCTCTCCCTTTCCTTCTCCCCCTGTTGTACTCTATCAAATAACTAAATAAAATCTTTTTTAAAAAAAGAGGTCAAAATCTGAAAGGGCAAAGCAAAAATATGTATCATCACAATACCATATAGTAACATTAATTCCATAGAAGTTATGATAGCACATGGGGGTGATAGGAGGGAAGATTCTTTGAAGGAGTTGATGCATGTGTGGAATAGTAAATTGCAAATAGGTGTGAGCCAGGTAAGACTTCTCTTTTGCCTGTTTAAAAGTTGTGATATAATTTGCATATCATAATATCTACCCATTTGAAGTATACAGCTGAGTGGGTTTTAGCATATTTACAAGGTTATGCAACTATCACGATTGTCTAATTCCAGAATGCCAAAAAGAAACTCCACATCCCGGGACCCCTGGGTGGCTCAGTTGGTTGAGTAACTGCCTTTGGCTCAGGTCGTGATCCCAGTGTCTTGGGATCGAGTCCCGCATCGGGCTCCTTGCTCCACAGGGAGCCTGCTCCTCTCTCTGCCTCTGCCTGCCTCTCTGCCTGCTTGTATTCTCTCTCTGTTAAATGAATAAATAAAAAAAAATCTTTAAAAAAAAAAAAAAAGAAAGAAACTCCGCATCCATTAGCACTTACTCTCTATTCCCTCCCTCCCCCTAACCCAGGGTAACCACTCATCTATTTTCTGTCTCTATGGATTTGCTAATTCTGGACATTTCATGTTAATGGAATCATCTGATGCATGGACTTTTGTGTCTGGCTTCTTTCATGTAGCGTAAGGCTTCAAGATTCATCCGCATATCAGTATTTCATTCTTTTTTTATTGCCGAGTAATATTCCATTGTATGGATGTGCCGCAGTTTATTTACTCATAATTCAAATGGATGGACATTGGGTTGTTTCCACTTTGGGGTTATTATAAACATTTGTGTACAAGCTTTTGTGTGAACATGGTTTCAGTTTTCTTGAGTGTATTTTTAGGAGTGGAATTGTTGGGTCATATCGTAACTCTATGTTCAACATTTTAAGTAACTGACAAACTGTTTTCCGTAGTCACTTTGCTATTTTACATCCCCATAGCCAAATGAGATACATGTAGGTATGTGTATGTGCATAACGGAGGGAGAAGAGGAGGGAGAGAACTACTTCTATCATGGAAGGGACAGTGGCCAAAAGTACAAAGAATGGCATTGGAGTCATAATAGCATGAATAAAACCCCAAAGATGAAAAATTGTATTTTGCATTGAGGAAAATAGAGATCATTTTGTAATGCTGCATCCCCACGTTGCAAGGTGGAGGCCTATGGAAGTTAGGGACTTGAGACCTCCAAGATTGACGGCCCCATCCTCTCACCTTGGGTAATTCAGGTAACATCTCTGAGCTCTGATTTATTCATCTGAAAAGTGGGATTGACATTTTTTATCCTGTCAGTCTCCCAGGATTATGGGAATTGCATGGCATAGAGGCTACGAAAGCGCTCATGAGATTCAGGGTGTAGTGAGAGTGGAAAGCTACCTACAACATAGGCCTAAGGAGGTTGAGACCCCGCTCATATAGTTTTGATCTCTGATACAGCCATAAATTCATAGTGTTTTTTCACTTCTCAAGTGAAAAATCAGTACATACCAACCATACTTCAAAAAACAACTCATAACCTTCTGATACTAGGTAAACATCAAAAATAATTATTTATTTACCATCAACTTTACAATCCAGTTAGACACTCTCATTGTGAGAACTATGTACTTCTCACAGTGATTTTTCTACCTAATTTGTTCTATACTTCATTTAGTGTTAAATACTCTAATAAACTCAAAATCTCAGAAGTTTAACACAGTAGCAGTTCTTTGTTTATGTAACAGTCCAAGATGTTCAAGAAGGGCGAGGGGAAATAGGGGGTACGTGGGAAGGCTCTGTTCCATTCCATTATTAGGGGACCCTAGATATAATCCTTTCTTGATAGGAGGTTATCATGTCATGGGAAAAATGAAGGATAAGAAGAAATAATGTCAAATAAGTGTATGAGCTACCACATGAGGTGGAGGTCTGGGAGACTGCAGTGGCGGAAGCCTTGGAGCGATCTGTGAGAACTTCCTGTGTGGAGATGGAGAGCTGCACATAGTGAAGAGGGATCCCATGAAGCAGAAATGAGATGAACAAAATTTTAAGAGTGGAAGAACTCAAAGTGATTTCAAATGAGACAGACCTTTCTGAGGTTTGATGTGTGTACCACGGCTGTGGAAGGTGTTAACATGAGAGGACTCTGGGTGAAGGATATACAGGAACCCTTGTACTATCTTGCAACTCCTATGTAAATGTAAACTCTAAAAAGAGTTTTCAATAATTGTGTGTGTGAGAGAGAGAGAGACAGAGAGAAGGAGACACAGAAAGAGAGAGAAGGAAGGAGAGAGACAGGGAGGAGGGAAGTGGGAGAGAAAGGAGAGTTCGTGTGTGTCTGTGATGAAGGATAGATTATGAAGGAGGAAATGAGAGAATCATTGTAGTTCTCCTGTTACAATTGAGGCAGTTGCTACAGAAAGAGCAGGGTTTTTCCAAAGTCACACGGCCATTGAGAAGCAAAGCTGTGACTAGCCCACTCTGGTGCTCCTTCTATAGAATAAAACAAGAAGTGTGAGGCTGGAAATGGGAGAGATCTGTAAGCGGAGAATATTGGGGACCAAATACATTGTAGGTAAGTTTGTGCTTAACCATGCAAGCCAAGGGGAGCAAACTTCTAAAAATGATTGATGTCAAATGTAACAAATTAAGAGTTAAAATATGCTCCTTCCCATGAATATCTACAAGATGATTTACTTCACCATATGCTAATGATGTTCTGGTTTTAATCAGCAACATATTGCATGGTGAATGCTTACCTATAACCTGGTTCATTAAAATTAATTGGTAAACATGGCTGCATTTTTAGAATGTAACTGCAGCATTTATTAATGAAGGTGTGAAATGGCCTTTCATGGTTTTGTGTATGCCAATGGGAATTTTATAGGGACATCAAAAATATTACAAGGCAAGAGTTGAACCCTGACATTGCATGTCATTTTTTTAAATTGAAGTATAGTTGAAATACAATGTTATATTAGTTTCAGGTGGACCACATACGATACAAAAATTATATACATTACTCAGTGCTCATCACTCTAAGTGGAGTCACCATCTGTCACCACACAATGTTATTATAATATTATTGACTTTATTCTCTATGCTGTACTTTTCATCTCCACGACTTATTTATTTTAGAACTCAAAGTTTATGAGACTGACTCAAAGTTTATAACTCAAAGTTTACACCTCTTAATTCCCTTTGCCTATTTCCCTCATCCCCCACCTACTTCCCCTTGAGCAACCACCAGTTTGTTCTCTGTATATACGAGTCTATTTCTATTTCTTGCTTGTTTGTTCATTCATTTGTTTTTTAGACTCCACATATAAGTGAAATCATAGGATATTTGTCTTTCTCGGGCTGACTTATTTCACTTAACATGATATTCTCTAGGTCTATCCATGTTGTCATAAGTGACAAGATCTCATTCTTTTTCATGACTGAGCAATATTCCTTGATAGATGATAGATAGATAGATAGATAGATAGATCCCACTTCTTTATTCATTTATCTATAGATGAACAGTGTTTAGAATAGGCTTGTCAAGAAGGCCTGGAAGTTGGTAGAGAGCAAGCCTTGAGAATACTGAGACAAGGCAGAGGGAATGAGATAGGAGCTGGCCTGGTGTGTTGAGGGAACACCAGAGATTCACAGCAAGGTGGGGGGTGGAGGAGGCATTGGGGATAAAAGAGAACAGTTCAGTCAGGGAATGGTGGGGAAAGATCATGGAGTCTTGTAATATACTGTAAGGACTTCCAATTTTACTCTGTGTGAGATGGCAAAACCTTGGAGAATTTTGAGCAACACGATGATGTGAACTTGCGTACATTTTGCAGGATTGCTGTGGCAGTTCTATTGGGAAATGACTATATAGAGGCAAGGGTAGAGAAAGGGACATCGGTCAGACTACTGCAAGCAATTATAAGAATCTGGTAGGAGATGGTGGTGGTTCTACCATAGTAGGGGTTCACAAGTCAAAATGGTTAGATTTGCTACAGGATGGGATGTGAGGTGTGAGAGAAAAGAATCAACGGTAACACCAAGACTGTTGGCCTAAGAAACTGGATGCATTAAGTTACTATTATCTGAGACGTGGTAGGAAAGGTTATGGGGAAGAGATCAGGAGCCCAGTTTTGTACATGTGGAGTTTGAGATATCAGATATCAGAGAGGGAATTAGGAACAGAAAGCTGAGAATGGAAACAGGGCCCCTGTGAAATGGTGGGCAATCTTAAAGACACGCACAGTGGCCAAAATTCCCTGAGGAAGGGTTTTGTCTTGCATAGTATCAAAGTGACAGAACATGAGCATTTGGGGACCCGGTACGACCATCTTGAATAGGCTGCTGAAGATGGGCTGAAAGTTTCACTAGGACACAGAGACCTAGAGAAAAAAGCAAGGAAGCAAAGATGGAAGAGCATCAAAGCCAAGTTCCAACCATGTTATATATTGCTCTGAAAGAAAAATTTTGTAAATCCCTTTTTTGGACCTCCCCTGTGCATGCCATGGACTCCTACCACCCCACCTAGCTTTCCAGAATTTACACTAATACCATAAATTCAGCTTCTGGGAGTACTCGGTCTCCCAAGAAACCAGTCATTCTTTGTGACATTGTTTCTATGGCTAATTCCAAACAGTGCATACCCCACTTAAATATACAGCTCTGCCTGGATTTAAAAAACTAAATCATTTCTAACCAGGCAGTCCAGTTCAAATCTCCATTTGTCCGGTCTCTTTCAGTACTGCTTGCAGCTTACCATGACTCGGTCATTCCCAGCAAGTCCCAACCTTCTGGCAATAGAATACTTTGCCGTTGCTAGATTTTCAGACAACTCAGAGTCCTATCTCCTCTCCTACTGTCTCCAAAATTCCTACTTTTTCATTAAGGAATTAATTAGAATTTGTTTGGGAAGAATATTGTGACACCTCTTGAGATAATTGGAGACGTCCTGGGGAGTTGCAGAGCCAGAGTCAGGAGTCACTTAGCTGAGATATTTTCATCTGAAAACTGAGGAAATTGACACAAGAAAAATAAATGACATATGGAGTCTTAGGCAACTGGGCGGGGGGGGGAAGTTGTCTATTGAGAAGCTGAGTGAAAGCACAGATAATTAACGATACAGAATTATCGACCCAGTTCTGATGAGCAGCTGCACAAGTTAAGATGGAAGTTCAGGTCTCAGAGTTGTATACAGGGTGAACTTTTTCCAGAAAGAACACATGGAGACAGGATCTAAGAGCTATTATGCATTTACCTTGCCCTGAATATGTAAGTGCTAGGGAGGCACAGTAGGGAAGGCCCCCAATTTTCCGGTAGAAATGATGGAAGGATGGTTATTATCAACCTAGTGCTGCTTCGCTTCTTCTCAAATGTAAATGTGGGTCTCCATTATTCATGGCAGTCTATCAGGGCTTCTATTTCACTCCCCCACGCCTCCACCACAGCACCAGCCACAACCCCATACAGAATGAGTAATTGCTAACCTGGAACATGATTTGCAAAGCTGTAGACTTTTATTGTGATGGCTTCTGGCAAATGTCAAAAACTTTAGCAATTTAGATTGTTTTGAGGGTTTCCTTTAGCTATGACCTCAACCTTGTACTTGGCCCACCAGATTTTCAGTCTAGGCCAAAAACCAGTAACATTAGTCGGGTAAGGAAGCTCATTTTAATGCTAGGAGAAAGGAGAGGGGGCCATAACTCAAACCCATGGTTACCCCAATAGCCATTCATGAGATAGAAAATTCAGGAAAAACATCATCAGACGTGATCAGCTCAGTGCTCCCACTTCCTGCCCTAACTACCTCTCCTACGGGGCTTGTTATTCTTGCCTTTAGCCTGGAATCGGATTGTATGGGAGAAGAGAGTGAGCCGTGTTCTAGAATCATAAAATGTTATCTAAGGGGAGATGAGAACCCATAAAATAAAAATTTCACAATTGAAAGGAAAGTTGTAGTGTCATCCAGTGCAACTCCCTCACTTTACAGATGACAAAGTCAAGAGAAGTAGAATGACTTGCCTAAGATATAACAGGTACCTAGATGGAATGCTACTGAGCAGTAATGAGAAAGGAACGATTGACACCTGCAACAAAGTAGATGGAACTCCAGGGAATTTTGCCAAGTGGAAGAAGCCAGTCCCCAAGGGTTGCACACCAGAGGATGTTATTTACACAACTGTCTTAAAAAGACAAATTTATAGAAATGGAGAATAGATTAGTGGCTGTCATGGGTTGAGGGAGGTCAGTAGGTGTCGCTATAAAAGTACAATAGGAAAAATCCTTGCGCTGATGGAAGTGTTCGTATTTTGACTACATGGATGTCAGTATCCCCCGGTTGCCATATTGCGCTGCAGTTCCGCAAAATGTTACTAGCAGGAGAAACCAAGTAAAGGGTATATAAAAGGGTATACAGGATTTCTCTGCATTATTTCTTAAAACTGCATGTAAATATGCAATCATTTCAAAATTAAAAATTTAATTTAAAAGAGCACTTCTCAAAACAAACCTGATCGGGACCCTTACAATCATTCATGAAAATGTTTCCTCTATATTCATTAAGCAGTAGTTAACAAGGTTGTACAGGTTTGTCAGTCTTATCCAACTTTATACTTGATATTTGGGCATTTACTGGGTACAAATTTTATCTCAGTGAAAGAAGCCGCCATTCTGAGACAAATCCGTGCGGTGCAATTGTCGCTCTGACCTTTGGACTTGAAAGGAAATATGTATAAACCTTTCATGAAAAGATATTTTCCTCTGACTTGCCTTCTTAAGACCAATAAACATCATATTTGTACCCATCATCACCCCCTCAAAAAAAAAAAAAGAGCTTGACGCAGAATGGGGTCTCCAACATAGACAGAGTGACTCTTAGTGGAATGTCTGCTCCAGGGCTGGGGATGAGGGGTCTCAAAAATGGCGTCAGTCTGTGACCTACATTCTGCAGGTGGCAGACTCTGAGTAAAAGGATGGTAAAGCTCTGAAATTGAACAACAAGGTGGGACAATATAAATATGAGACCACATGTAGGTAACAAGCGAAGAAGTTGGGATTCGGTGGGTGTGAAGCTTGGGACTGCTAACAAGGGCCGTGTGCACATGAAACTGACCTTCGGTAGCTCCCGACTTGCCTCAGCCTCAGTATGTCGGTCCTGCCACAGGTGATGTGGTCAGAGGCTCCCGGAGAGCTGGGAGAATGAGAAAGGGAAACTCCGCAGGGACCTGAAGAGATGTAACCTCAATCGAGTGATCTTGAGGGGGACTGTAGGCCACACAAGCCCTTGGCTTGGGCAGCTGCTGGGTCCCCTGCTCTGCGTGCTCGGGTGTCCCCACCCATGGGCAGAAAATGTATCCTTTTTTGTCCTGCTCCTCACATCCCTATCTTTTCTTGACAACTGGTCCAGGGTCACTGCCACAGCTCAAACGAACAGTGCTGGTAGGGAGATCACCTTAGCCCAGTTGGCCTGGCACTGTCTCCGTTGGTTTTTTTTTAAGATTTTATTGATTTTTTTGAGAGAGTGAGAGAGCACAAACAGGGGGAGTGTGAGGCAGAGGGAGAAGCAGGCTCCCCGCTAAGCAGGGAGCCCCAAACAGGACTCGATCCCAGGACCCTGGGATCATGACCTGAGCCGAAGGCAAATGCTTAACTGACTGAGCCACCCAGGCACCCTGTGTCAGTTTTAATACTGGGTACCCCGTGTCCTGAAAGCCCCTCTCAGTACCAGGCATTCCAGAGAAGGCTGGTTACCCTAGGAGCTGGTCAAGGTTGGAGGTCACCAGGGAAAGTCATGTGTCACCAAAATGTTTCCCACGGTGTCATTTAAGCCGATAAATTCACCGCAGTCCCAGCTTAGAAACTTGGGTTTTTATTCCCCACACTAAAAGTGGATCCACCTTAAGTGAAGACTCACATCATTCGTGTTCATTGAAATTGACACATAAAGCCAAATACCACAGTAAGTAATTTACACATCAAGCCAAATGGGAAATCTGGCTGTGGCAGATCAGGGCATTCTCTCCTCATAGGGAAACTTCATGCAAAAACAAATAGATGGCAGAAATTTGTCAGGTGAGCAGGGAATCAGAAGAAGCCTAAACTTTATGGTCCATGACAGAGTACGCCAAAGCAGAGAAAGGTGCTGGAGTTTAGAGGTAGATGTACACACACACACACACACACACACATGCACGTGCACATACACACACAGCAACTACCCCAACTAAAAATAGTTCTCACCCTTGCAACACATGATGCCTTCAGATAGTTTCTATTTTACTCTATTATATTTCAATTTTAAAATATAGGTCATTTAAAAATATTTGAGAAGCACTAAGATCAAACAGGACAATCATATGTCCACAACCTTTCTCCAAACAGGTTGAATTACAATGGATTGGGTTTCTGCTCCCTAAATTACGCTCACTTTCCCACTCTGCCTCCGCGTCCAGCCAGGTCCCTGTGACTGAAGTTGTGTGTCCGACTTTAAGATCTGACATTTCAGATGTAGGTTTACCCATAGCTTGAGCACTGCATGTTCTCTGTGTGTGAGGGTGTGTATGTGTGTGTATTACTAGGTTAATGCTCATTGAAACACATTCTTTCCAGGTTCTTGGGGAGCATTGTACTCATACACCCAAGGAACATCTTACAATAGTTAACTAATAACTCGTTTTCAAGAACTTGACAATTAGCCAAGTGCTTTTGCCATATGGTATTTACTTGAGTATCCATGAAATACATAAAGCAAGTATTATTGTCTTCAAATTTTACAGACACAGAAGCTAAGGCTTAAGGCGATTAAGTGATTTCCTCAAACAGCACAGCCAGTAAATGAAAGAGATTCTATCTGGTGATAAGATCAGTGTCCAGGAGGTGGGGGGATTTGAAAGACTGTATTATTTCGCATCCCAACAGGTATATCTATCTCAGTACCCTCTTCAATACGCTCTGCTCACTTTTCTCCAAAGAATACCCCCTTGTTCATCAGGACCTTCCTCTGAGGAGGGACCGGAGGAAAAGCCAGAATGTACAGGTCCTTCATGGCTCAACCTCTATTCTCATGTCAACCATCCCCTTCGTTGCCCCTTCTCTTCCACTTCAGCACCCAGCAACTACCTCAAATCTCCCCCCCACTTCCCTCTCATCAACCTCTTCCTTTCTGCCTTTTTAAAAAAGATTTTCTTTATTTATTTGAGAGAGCAAGCACAAGTGGGGGGAGGGGCAGAAGAAGAGGAAGAAGCAGGCTCCCACTGAGTAGGGGCTCCGTCCCAGGACCCTGGGATCATGACCTGAGCCGAAAGCAGCTGCTTAAGCGACTGAGCCACCTAGGCAGCCCCCCTTTCTGCTTTTTTAGTCTAGCCTCACTAATCTGCTCAGTTTATGTCATGGTCAGGGACAGCTCTTCCTAGTACCAAAGATAATCCAAGTTCACTGCAGACCATCATTAACTTATAGTTTATGTGTCAGGGCCACATGGGATTTTTAAGAAGCACCAGAGAAATGCCACATGGACTGCTGATGGGCTGGTTTAATAAGAGCCAACCAAGATGGCAGGCAAACCATTGCGTAACTACGCTGAGCCACCCTCTCCCGCTCCCTCGTTCTTGTCTGTGATACCTGGTCATGTTCATTGCTTTCCAACTCAGTTTTGCTCTGGACCTTCAGGTCTCTAGTTTTCTCCATCAAAAGGGCCTCCCCTGGGGAGAGTTTGTTACTGCCCACCCCCTATCACTTCCAGGAGGTGAGACAAACCTGATGTTCAACTTTATGCCCCACTTGCTAACTGAGTACATCCTAGAATTTAATTTTTGCAACTTCCTCTGTCCTTGCCAGCTAGGCTTTATAGTAAGTACCATGGGACACTTCCAATTATCTTGAGAAACAAGAAATCCAGAAAGTAATGTTAGCTTTAATATATAAAATCATAAGGCATTTTCAGGGGAAAAGAATGTCATCAAATCAAATTAAATTAGTACCTTGCAATTTCAAATTGGTTAGTAGCCACTCTTTTAGAGGACCAGGACTATAGCATTTGCAGACTAGGGAATCCTGTATGGTGAGTCTGAAGATATATTCATAATAAAGTAAAATATATGTGTGTGGAAAATGTGCGGACCAAGTACTAATCTATATGGGGGTCTTTAGAAGGCCAGCACACACATTTACACTGCTAGGGAATCAATGGAGTAATAGCATTTCTAATGCCCAAAGCAGAGAAAAAAAATTGTTCCCCATGCTTTGGTTTCAAATGGTAATTTTTCTAAAGGACAAGCTATGTGTTCTCAGGAAGACTTCTTTCCTAGTGTGGTGTCAGCTCTGTAAAGGGAAGACCAAGCCTAGGCTAGAGGAAACTGGGTCTCCAGGGATATATGAGAGGCAAAATACTGAGGCACATGATCTCCAAATGTTCTGTGACATGGTTGAGTCTTCCCGCATAAACAAGGCTACAAATAAAAATTCCAAGCCTGCCTTAGTCAGAGCACACCCAAATCAGAGATTTTCGTCTGGAAGCTCAGAAATTTCAAAACAAACCAACAAAATAAACAAGAACAACAAAAGCAACAACAAAACCCTTAATCTTCTTAGTGTCTTGTTGCAATTTATGTGATTTTCATGTGCCCAATAGATCACAGTGGTTAAGTGAGGGTTTGGGGTAGAAAGATACAGAACAATTTTGCTCCCTGACTCCTACATTTATTGGCTGTTTCCTCTCTCTCTCTCTCTCTCAATTTCTCTCTCACAGCACAATTTCTCTATCTTTAAAATAGAGATGATAAACCCTAATTTGAGAAGTTTTGCAAAATGGAAATGAGCTCATCTATTTGTGACTCCTGGCATATATAAGATGTTCAATAAATGGAAGTTATGATTATTTTCCTCTGCGTGAGAGAAGGATTTATAAAAATAATCTTCATTTACCCCTTAAAATCCTAGAAGATTTTATAGTAATCATCTTCCGTCCTGAAATCCTTAGTCTTTTTTTTTTTCCTCTTCTTTTCTCTTTAGACCAAGCATGTTTGGTTTCTTTAATTTTTCTTATACAATTTACATCCTCATTAATACTTTTGAGGATATTCCTGATCCTAGTTTATTGGAGTGAGTAGTTCATAGAAGGTTCATCGTGGATCCAATATACTGCTAAATTTAGGCAAGTCCCTTTAACTCGGATAATTGTAGAGAACAATGGAATGAGAAAGTATGTAAAAGTGATTTGTTTAGCAGCAAATGGCTTTGTAATTGTTAGGAGGGATCAATATTATATAACAACAGATTTAATGGAATTGTCAACTCTAGAAATATATTCATAAAGATAATAATGGTTTCTTGAAACACCATTTACAAACCATACTTGACTTCTGGTCCTCTGTCATAAAAATATATAGTAATCCTGTAAACTTCTATAGGACATTTTTTTAAATCATTTAGGCATTTTTGCCAGGTAAGAGGTAAAGAAATTGTTTTAAGGAAAAATGTACACATATGCTTCATTTAAGATCATTATACTGTCAGATAATTTAATACAAAGTTTAATTAAAATATAGTAATAATCATAATTCATGAAGACAAATTTTAGTTTTCACAGTTTATGTGTGATACAGGCATGTGATTTATTTTGAATGAATTTTTAAAGAAAAATGTATAATTTATTAACACATTAAATCTAAAAGTTACATAAATATTTGATTGGGTGACTGAATAGACAAACCAGAGATTAATATTGAACAACGCATTACAGTATTTAAAATAGGTAAGAAGAATTTTGACAGCCTGATATTTAGAATTCTCACATTTTTGTATTTCTACACCCACTGTGCTTACCTGTATAATTTGGAGGCTTGTTGCTAAGTGACAGCAAGGAGAAGTAGCCACTGCTCTTTGCAAGTGTGTAAACAACACCTGGCAGGTGTGGATGGTCTTCATTTTCAGTGAACGGAAAGTCACAGTTATGTAATTTTCACCACTTAATTTTTCACACTGTCTTTGGGAGTCTTAGAGTAATCTTGATGTGCAAATTGAGAACTCGGACCAAATGGATACAACTCAGGGCTCCGGTGGAGGCCTTCTTCAGCCTCAGTCATAGCACTGTGATCCCTTCTGAGCTCCTCACTAACCAGTGTTTCGACATCAGTGTACTTTTTAAGTCCTGCCGTACTCATCAGCCCATTATTAAATTAAATTAAATTAAATTAAATTAAATTAAATTAAATTAAATTAAATGATATTTAATTGAGAACAGAAAAAGTTTGAAACTTTATAATACTGACAAGCTCCTTGGGAACTCTATGGGTACGTGATTGTTTAAGTCACTATTACATGTGCCCATATGATTTCCAGTAATTGTCATACATAAAAATATATGCAAATATCATTGTAAACTTGGATAATCTCAGATACTTCCCTTTCAAAGGAAAAATTCATATTTAACCTTTTAATTGTTTCAAGAAAGAAATGGAAACCAGTCCTCAGTAAGCCTGGGCTCGGGCATGCTGCAGTGTCAAACAGCCCAAAATGCTCAATGGCTTAATGCACGTAAAAATTCTTTCTCGCTTCCAGTGTATGGGTAACACCGGTCAGCAGAGGCCTCTGCTCATGGTGTTCACTGAGCACTTGCTTTGTAATCACTACAGCAGAACGGTAGGACTCGGGCAAATCACTGGCGTTTAAATGTGGCAACTAGAGATGATCCGGATTCCTTCTGATCCCATTGTATTGGCTGAAGCGAGTTACATGCAGCTTCAAGGAGGCAGGAAGCGCAACCCTATCATATTCCCAACCAACACGGGTGCCTACTACAGCTAAAACAGGGGGAAACTTCAGAAGCTAAGAATGGAAAATGCTGCTCTAAAGGACCACTCTTCCCACCCTGACGGGTTTGGGCATTGCGATGCTGCCATTGTGCTCTTACCAGCTTGTTTTTTGTGTCCTTTCAGTAAGTCCCCAGTTTCTTCAACAGTTATAACCGCCGAACATTAACAAGTGTATCATAACTTTCTAGGCTTTTCAGGCTACTCTGTAATGGGTACACATGCTCTACTGAGGATTCCAGCTATAAACTTAAAACATGAAGATTGAAGACAGAGCTGTCTACACAGACATGACCCACTTTTCGAGTCACCACTGCTGTCTTCGGTTGATTGTCTAATACTCCCTGGCCCAACAGACGCTGTTACTAAGGATCTGGTACTCGAAGCTTATTTTGTGGTCTGTTACCGTTAAACTGACTGTACATCCACCCAGCATCATTCCATTTATATAAAGTTCCGAAGCAAGCCGAACTAATCTGTGGTGTCAGCTGTCAGATAGTGGTTATGTTTGAAGAAGAGTGGCTGCGGCCGTCATGGGGGCGCCGGCCCCTCGGAGTCTTTTCAATAATGTTCTGCTTTGTTTGTTTCTCAGTGTGGATGCTACTTACACAAGTGTGTTGACTTATGAACTGCATGAGGTGGTACCTGACTCATGCGTTTTTCTGCATGACATTTGATTTCCATCCAAGTTCCAGTTTGAAAGACCTAAGCGAACTTCTGTGGCAGTTCTATAACTTCTAAGACAGGATCTCACTGCATGGGGAACAGAGAGGAGAAGGGTCTGTGCCCCTTCCTCGGCTACTGCTGTTCCATCCCACTTGCTCCACAAAGGACATCTTCTTCATACTTTCTTTAATCAGTTTTGTGTGCACCCGGGGGTAGGGCATGGAGGAAAACCACAAAGAGGGTTCCGGCTCATCAAATTATGCAGTCCCCAGACACTTCATACTCCGTCATCAGTGCATACAAAACCTCGGTAAATGTGCAAACTATCCTGGTCAAACTCTTCCTACCGGTGTGTGGTTGGGTCTACCCCAGTTAACTCACTGCTTGCTTCTCATTGGCCCTAATGAGGCCTGCCTCTTCGTGGCTCTTGGGTCGACGGTTGGTCCAAAAACAGCTTTCCAATGGCTCAGGAAACTCATGAATTTGCAGTGTCCCCAGCTTTTCGGCATTGTCCAAAAGCATGGTAGGGACACTCTTTCCAACTCTCTGTATCCCCAAGCCTCTTTGATCCCTTTTTATTCCTGATGTTGTTGAAGATAC
Source organism: Nasua narica (assembly GCA_028533885.1). Classification (NCBI taxonomy): domain Eukaryota; kingdom Metazoa; phylum Chordata; class Mammalia; order Carnivora; family Procyonidae; genus Nasua; species Nasua narica. The sequence continues at coordinate 8,718,101 of CM052801.1, read as the reverse complement.
CAGCCAATGATCTTGGAGAATGCTCTTCGTGATGTTTCCTCATGAATAAATTCCAGGTTATTCTTTATTGGCAGGAATACCATCTGAGTGGTGTGTCTTCCCAGTGTATGATAACAGAAGGCACAGTTTGTCCTAATGTAGATGGTGTTAACTTTGATCACTTGATTAAGGTGGGGTCTTTCAGGCTCTCCACTGTGAAGTTATTTTCCCCTTCATAATTATGAATAATTTGGAGTAGATACTCATCAGATGTTTACCCATTAGTTTAAACATCCACTGATGATTTTCTAACCCCATCATTCTGTATCTATTGGTTGGCATTTTTCTGTAAGGAAGAGTTTTTTTTTCTTCCACCATTTGTTTATTTATCCATTCAGTTTTTTTCATTAGTATAGACTTACGGACTCTTATTCAATAAGTCATCCATTAATTTCTTCATTTATTTTGATGGTCAAATTATTCTTGATTTGACTAGTAGGAGCGTCCTCAAACTGCTACTTGTATCGTTTTGGAATATTCCATAAACTTTTTGAGCACTTGTTACTTCCTGATCAATGAAGTATTTCAAGCTAATCTGGTATTTTCCTGTCCTGACCTTGATCTAGCCTTTTCTCTAAGGAGTCCCAGTTCATTTTATTGGAGAACCATATTTTAAAACGAAGATCTAGGTACTATACATGCTTATTTCTACTGATTATGTATATTTGAATTCACACTGGTACCTCCAATTCCAATACAATACAATAAAATACAGCCTAAATTTCTCCCTATATATTAATACCTCTTTTATCCAACAGTGAGAAACCTGGCCCCGATTCTTTCAATATATTTACTTATAGGGTCAATTCCCTGGTATGTAGCCAACCTTCCCATGAAAACCTCTACTCCCACCCAGGTACCTTTCTTAACTAAAGATTTCAATTCTATGTCTTCTAGCCTCTATTTTTTTCTGATGAGAGATCAACCATTTATTGAATCATTGCCATGTATTAAATGTTTCATTTCTCTTTGGCTGCCTTCAAGATTTTCTCTTTACCTTTGGCGTTCAGCACCTTGAGTACGATGTGCCTGCATGTGGTTGTTTTTTTTTTTTTTTTTTTTTTAATTCATCCTGTCTCGGGTTCAGGGAATTCCTTAGTTACATGAGTTAAAACATTTCACCAAATTTAGAAAAAAAAATATTGTAGAGGTTGTAGATTTTATCACCTTCCCTTGAAAAGGGATGATTCTTATTCTAGTAGGCAATTAATTTAGCTGGACTCAAATTCAAAACTTTCTGTCAGTAGGCAGCAGCTTCAGGGCCTTTCTAGATCTTAGCTTTTCCTAGGAATCTTGGAATCTCACTCACACATGCGTAGTCCACGGGATTTGGGTGGAGTTAATATGCAGATTTGAGGTCTCCCCCTTCTGTGGCTTCCTCCTATAGACCACGGCCCCCGCTCTTTCTCAGTCCTCAAGCTCTGGGCTTGAGCTGTAGCCTCCCTAGGATGGGATTGCCCGAGGTGCTCATGGACAAAAAGTCATATAAATGCAAATTTAACCCAGTGCAGTTTTCTTTCAAGGGTCGACTTCGGTCTAGTTTCTTCCTGCTTTTTTTTCCCTTCACCACACTTCCAAAACGGTTTTCCTTAAAATATGTATTTCCAGCTTTTAATTGTTATCATGGGACTCAGAGTTGGATTTAAATGACTCTGCCATGGCGCCTGAACAGAACTCCTCCGTTTCTTATCTTAGTTTTTGAGTCCTTTCATTTTGTGGCATTGTGTCCAATACATTCCATTCTTGTGTGTACTTATCTGGAGTATAGTTTATAGACACATTTGTCTTTAGGGCTAATATATTTAGATCTATCATATATTATGGGAATCTTTTCCTTTTTTTCCTCTTTTCTTTTTACTATAGCTTTTTTTTTTTTTTTTTTGCTACTCTTTTTTTTTTTTTCTTTCTGGCTCTTTGATGGTTTGAGTTTTACTAGCCCTACTCTGAACTAAAGTAAATTGCTATACATATCCTTCCCTGAATAAACCAAAAGAATTAGCCTGCTCAGATTTATCTTCTCTCTCCGTCATCCCCTTAATGTGGAGAGGTATTATGGAGTATGCTTTTGAAATTTATCATTAATGCTTATTTTGACTTAACAAGAAGTCTAACTAATTTCTCTGCTTAGCACTATCTCTTGAACCCCAGCTATCTCCCCCCGTATTCATTTTTCTTCCTGCTCAAATACGTTTTTTATTATTTCCAAATGGATTAGTTTCTGGTACAGCACTTCAGAGTCACAATATTACTTTTGCTGTCACATGTCACTGATACTTGAACTTGATGAAAATTTCTAGTGTCACAATGACTTTTTTGCTCTGCACTTGGATGACACTGCTCAATTACCGTGAACCCATAATTTCTACTGTTTATCCTCATAGCAATACAATTTTTATACTCTCATGTATTTTTTTATCCACTCAGTCTTCTAGGATTTTCTCTTCAATGCTGATGTCCTGAAAATCCATTATAATATGTCTAAATGTGTACATGGACATGTGTACACATATTGTGTGTGTGTGTGTGTGTGTTTGTAGTAGGGAGAGTATTGTTCAATTTGTTTTGCTCAGCAATTGGTTGAGCTATTTAGTCTATAGACTATTCTTTACTTACCACTGGAAGATCCTCACATATTGAATCATACTTCCATTTTCTCTGTTGTCCCTTTCCAAAAATATTTAAGTATATTGAAATTTATGGATCTTCTATGTAGTTCTTCTGTTGAGGTTTTTATTTTATAATTATTATTTTTAATATCTAAGATTACAATTTAGTACTTCTTGATAATTTTTTGTTCCTCTGCATAGGTACAAATCCTCTAAACTCTCTGTGGATACCAATTAAGCTTTTTTTTAAGATTTTATTTATTTATTTGACAGAGAGAGAAAGATCATAAGTAGGCAGAGAGGCAGGCAGAGAGAGAGAGGGGGAAGCAGGCTCCCCGCTGAGCAGAAAGCCTGATGCGGGGCTCGATCCCAGGACCCTAAGATCATGACCTGAGCTGAAGGCAGAGGCTTTAACCCACTGAGCCACCCAGGTGCCCCTAAGCTTATTTTAAAACTCCATCCCATCTCCTCTTCTTATTCTATTTCCTTGGATGTAAATTCTTTCATTCGCTGGGTTTGTTGTCTCCCTTTCAGAATTGGCTTTCATTAAATGTATAGAAATTTAGATTGTATACTCAACTTTGTCATCAAGATCTCTTGATAGACAATCGTGTGCAGAAAAAAAAAAAAAAGAAATGTAGAAAAAAGCTAGATGTCCTTAGAACTTGCCGCCCATTAACAAGTACTTGAGACAAGCAGAGTGACCTTCCCCCAGGAACTCAACTGTGTCAATGTTAATATTTTGCTAAAGGCAAAAGGCAACCTTAGCTTGACACTAGCCTGACCTCCAGGATCCTGTAAAAATCCCTTTGGAAACTTCCTTTATCTCTACCCACCCCCCAACCCCCTAGTTGTCCCACCCCTGCCAAGATATGTGTTAGCAATCATCCTCCAAACATGTGGTCCACTGATATACATCTGAAGGGTCTCGTGACTAAGGTCTTACTAGACAGTCGTAAATGACCTTATCTTAATAGCAGCTAGCCCCTCAAAGTCCTGAAAACCTTGCTCCCAAATTCCTTAGAGACTTACTCTATCCCTAACCCCCTCCCAACTCAAAAGTATATAATCAGTCCCTTCTTACAACCCCAGTGCAGCTCTTTCTACCCAGGGGTCCTGTCCCAGTGTTTTAACAAAACCACCTTTTTTTGCATTAAAGACATTTCAAGAATTCTTCTTGACGGTCCACTCCCAGACCCCCCAACATTCCACGTCAAATTATATTTCAGTTGCATTTGAAGTCAAACTAGAGGCTGGAGAGGTGAACAACCAAGCCCTGACCCTCAGCAGTTTGTCCTCTATGATTGGTTTCCCCGTTCTTCTCAGGAGCGCTACTTTATTCTTTGACTCAAGCTCCCTTGCTCATCGCTCCCACAAGAGACTGACAGACGTTCCCCGTTGCTAATGGGTAGCTCAGTTCATGCATGAACATCCCCAACTAATCTTGCTTCTGCACCTCACTAGCCAGCACACTGGAGCCCGCCCTTTCTGTGGCTGGTATCGAGGACATCCAGGAATGAAGAAAGCTCGATGGTGTTCTCTCCTTTTCATAGAAGTCTCAATTCCAAGCATTCGGGCCTATTGTTTGTTTTTGCAATATCATCCCCTTGGTTTTCTATCTTTCAGAACTTTCTCAGAGTTTCTGACTTGCACAGGGCCCTCTTTTTGTTCTTGTGATTAATTATGCATTCCTCAGTTTATCTTCTATCTTTTCTATCATTTCTAAGAGTTTTATTAAAGAGAGGGAGACTCCGTGTTCAGTACAGAATTTTGAAACAGATCTATCATTACTTTTTTCCCTCTAGGGTTGATGTTTTTGTATTACACAATATTTATTATTGTATAATATGAGCTGGTATGCAAGTAAGAATCACTTAACAGAAAAATGTCTTACAAAAGTAGTCTCCACATCTTTCCCTCCAAAAGAGACATATTAATCATTTTTTCAAATGCTAACGTATCACAAGAAAGGCTGTTCTTTTCAGCTGTCCCTGTTCAGGTCACCAGCTAATTTTTTCTGTTAGCAAATTAAGGTGATAAGTTCATGCTACCAGTATAATAAGAACTACTTAATTTTCATAATTAATTGAAGCTAAACATAATCATTGAATAATCAGGCAAGGTACATTTTGAGATATTGTTTCATTGATTTTTCATGGTGGCTTCTCATTGCCTGTACTTAATGATAAAATTAAGCAATTCACAGGATACCTCTCAGCAATTAGTTCCAATTAGACTCAAATTCTGTCAAGAGTCACATCCATTGTTTTAGTTGTATTCTTCCAGTGTGGTCTAGAAGTACTTAAGAACATGTACCCATTAATTAAGAAAATTACATATAATTGCCAAATACACTTGCCAATAATTTTAATCTTGTCATTTATTATCAAATATTTGGCAAATGCAAATCAATATGTGCATCATATAAAATATTAATCAAAGAAGCTCTATGTACCAATGGCCAAGCTAAAAAATTTAATGTTGCCAAAATTTGAACACCTCTCTTTGTCCTTTCTTGATTCCTTCTCCCTTATTCCTCCAAGGTAGTCGTTATGTAATTTCAGTGTTTGTATTATTATGTTGTTTCTCTTTAGTATTTTTGTGGCACATATGAGCATACACAAATATTCCTAAAATTCAAATGGTTTAGGGGCACCTGGGCGGCTCATTTGGTTGAGCATCTGACTCTTGATCTCAGTTCAGGTCTTAATCTCAGGGTTATGAGTTCAAGCCCCACATTGGGCCCCACACTGGGCATGGAGACTACTTATAAAAAAAATTAAATGCAAATGGTTTAAATTGTCTTATAAAAATTCTTATAAATGGTGTTCTTCTGCAACTTGCTTTTTTAAAAAGATCTTATTTTTTTGATGGAGAGAGACACAGCAAGAGAGGAAACACAGGCAGGGAGAGTGAGAGAGGGAGAAGCAGGCTCCCCACTGAGCAGGGAGACCCACGCGGGCCTCGATCCCAGAACCCTGGGATCATGACCCGAGCCAAAGGCAGTCACTTAACGACTAAGCCACCCAGGCACCCCCAACTTCTTTTTTTATTCCGTATTATGTTTCTATAATTAACACATGTTAATGAATTAGTACTAGGTTGTTAATTTTCACTGCTATGTAGTGTTTCATTTGTTATTATTCCAGAATGTTCTTAACCATTATTCTATAGCAGGTATTTATATTATTTTTACTATTATTGTTGCTGTTATTGGTTTTGTTTTGTGTTTTCTTCTGTTGCAAAAATGGGCTAAGAATATTTTGTTTATGTTTCCTGTGTGCCCATAGAAGAGATTCTCTAAGGTAATAGCAAGAAGTAGAATATCTGGGTTATGGGTTAGATTATCTTTAAAATTACTGAGTAGTGCCAATTTTTTTCAAAGTACGGATTCCACTAGGATTCTATAAGATTTCCCCTCCCTCATGTGCGCACTACTTGGTATTGTCAGACTTTAAAATGTTTTGCCTATCTGGTTGTCTCAGCTTGAGCTAACCATGACAAAACACCACAGACTCGGTGACTTAAACAACAAACCTTTATTTTCTCATGGTTCTGGGGACTGGAAGTGCAAAATCTGGGTACCTGTACAGTTGGGTCCTAGTGAGGACTCTCTTCCTGGCTTGCAGATGGTGGGCTGTGTCCTCACATGGTGGGCTGGGGTTGGGGAGAAAAGGAGAGCGTGAGAGGGAAAGAGAGAGCTCTCTGTGCATCTTCTTATAAGGACACTAATTTCATCATATTAGGGTCTCATTTATGATCTCATTTAAACTTAATTACTTCCTTGCTCCAAATATAGTCGCACTGGATGACTTCAGCATATAACTTTGGTGGGAGGGGCTACACAATTCAGTCCATAGCACGTTGGAATCCAAAGACATCTCGTTGTAGTCTTCCTTTAAATTTTTCTGAAGTATAATGAGATCAAGCATATTTTTATAAATTTATCGGTCATTGAGGTTTTTTTCCTTCTATAAACGTCTCTTGATCATTTTTCCTTGGTTTGCTTATCTTTATATGGACTTACGTGGATTTTTATATCTTTATATGGACTTCTGTAATTTCTTAGTTTATACTGGATACTAATTCTTTGTTGGTCATATAATTTGCAAATATTTTCTCCCAGTTTGTGGCTTACTTTTTAAATTTCTTTATAGCGTATTTTGATCACTAGAAGTTGTTATTTTTTTGAATGTAGTCACATTTATCAGTTTTTTCATTGATAGTCCATACTTTTATATGTAGTTTATAAAACTGTTTTCTACTCCCAACTTGTAAAGATAGTCTCTTTTTCTTTTAGAATTTTTTAAGTTTTACTTTCCTTCTTTAAGTTTCTAAATTACCTAGATCTGATCATGTGGATGATCTGTGATTAAGATCCAATTTTTTTTCTTTATAGATTAACTAATTGTCATACCACTATTTGTTGGGAAGCTCATCTATTCTCCACTGATTTGAAATGCTATCTTTGTATCTGTTTCTGGAAATTCCTCTTTTGTTGCTTTATTTGTTCTATCCCAGTATAAATTCTTCACTATCCTAATTATCTTACTTTTGGCTTTATTAAATAATGATATTCCCCCAGAGTAAATAAGCCCACCCTGTTTTTCTTCATGAATATATAGACAAGTTTGACTCTTTTACATATAAACTTTTGAATTATAAAAAATAAATCTGTTGAGGGGCGCTTGGGTGGTTCAGTGGGTTAAACCTCTGCCTTCAGCTCATGTCATGATCTCAGGGTCCTGGGATCGAGCCCCTCATTGGGCTCTCTGCTCAGCGGGGAGCCTGCTTCCCCCTCTCCCTCTGCCTGTCTCTCAGTCTGCTTCTGATCTCTTTCTCTCTGTCAAATAAATAAATAAAATATTTTAACTAAATAAATAATAAATCTGTTGGGATTTTCATTGAAGTTACATTGATTCTACAGACCAATTTGTAGAGAAGTGGTATATTTATATTGTTTTGATTTTCATTTTTGTTTTTTCTAATCATAAACATTTGTGTAGGGGTCCTTTAGTAACTTTTAATACTTCCTAAAATTTTACATGTATAGGTTTTGTACAGCTTTTATGTTCAGATTTGTAATCGACATCAGGAAGGCCAGAAATTATGCTGTTCAGTACTCTGACTTGCAAAAAAACATATGGGGGTGGTACCTAGGTGGATAATGGTTGGGGTACCAACATATAAGAGCTTCCCAATAAACGCTCAGTTGTCCCATCTGCTAAAAACAATGATGGGGTCCTAGAGAAAAAAAAAATCCATCCTGGTTTGATAATTAAATCACTTTGTCTTTAGGCTTGTTATTTTTTGTGTTTAAGTCTCAGTTTACATCTGAAAAATAAGAAGGCAAAAGATGGTCCCCAAAATGTTTTAGTCTAACATTATATGAATCTTATTAGAAGTAAAGAGAAGAATTAACAAGGTCATGGAACTTTCATGTATTATCATCTGACATAACTTTCTTGCAGTAACAAATAGCTCCTCATTTCCAGTGGCTTATAGGAACATTCTTGTCTTGCTCACATTACAAGTCATTAGCTATGAGTGAGCTGTGGCTGCTGTAGCTCTAATCAGCTCTGTATCTTTTGAAACTGTATCCTAAAACTCAGTCTGTGAAATATCTCAAGGCACAACTTCCTAACTTAACAGTTTTTGACATGAATTTTCAATAAAAATTAAAATGGTTTAAAAAAAATTTTAATAAGAATGTTTTAGCTACAATGTACTTGTTCTGTTTATTAAGGAAAGATATGCTTATTTAAGATCATGTGAAATCCAGAAAAGAAGTAAAAAGATAATGCAAGTGACCCATGAATCTAATACCTAGGTATAATTAATGTTTATTTTTTTGATATTTCTCCTTTTAGTTCTCACCTTTGTGTCAATGTATATATATAGATTTTAATAAAATCAGGATTATATTGTGCAAGTCATCCTTTAATCTTATAACAAAACCTAACGTATAATCATATATTTCATTGTCATTTAATGGACTTTTAAAACAGGAATTTAAATGGCTGCATAATATCTCAGAATATGAGTGGTTCATAATTTAGTTAACCCTTTCTCCACTGGTAGAGTGTTTCCTTTGTTCTACTATAGGTAAGGCTGCTATTGATGTTACTGTAAATAAATCAGAATATTGATCATTTATTATATCTTTATGAAAGATTTCTGGAAGAGTAATATGAATTCTGGTGTTGGGGTGAGTTATATCACATAACCCTAACGTCACAGTATAATGGGGGGATAAATACACTTGCAATTTAAGTCACATGACCATGAGTTATCTGGTTGTCGGGAGCAAATCTAGAGGCTGCTCATGTTCAGTTGACCGGGAGTGATGAGTCTAGTTGGAGAAGATAGATAGTTGAGTAATGTAGAAAAGAGGTCTTGCCAGGAGTAGACATTTTTCCAAAGAGGACATACAGATACCCAACAGACATGAAAAGACGCTCAACATCACTCATTATCAGGGAAATACAAATCAAAACTACCATGAGATATCACCTCACACCTGTCAGAATGGCTAAAATCAACCCAAGAAATGATAAGTGTTGGCAAGGAAGTGGAGAAAGGGGAACCCTCTTACGCCGTTGGTGAGAATGCAAACTGGCACAGCCATTCTGGAAAATAGTATGGAGGTTCCTCAAAAAATTAAAAATAGAACTACCTTATAATCCAGCAATTGTACTACCAGGTATTTACACAAAGAACACAAAAATGCTAATTCAAAGGGATGCATGTACCCTGATGTTTATTGCAGCATTATCTACAATGGCCAAATTATGGAAACAGCCCAAGTGTCCATCAACTGATGAATGGATAAAGAAGGCATGGTATAGGAGCACTGACTGGGCGGCTCAATCAGTTAAACATTCAACTCTTGATCTCAGCTCAGGTTTTAATCTCGGGTCATGAGTTCAAGCCCCAAGTTGGGCTTTATGCCCACTTAAAAAAAAGATATGATATAGATAGATAGATAGATAGATAGATTGATTGATTCAATGACATGGATGGAGCTAGAGAGTATTATGCTAAGTGAGATAAGTTAGAGAAAGTCAAATACCATCTGATTTCACATATATGCAGAATTTAAGAAGCAAAACAAATGATTATAGGGGAGAAAAAGAGAATGGCAAACCAAGAAACAGACTCTTAACTCTAGAGAACAAACTGATGGCTACCAGAGGGAAGATGGGTTGGGAGATGGGTTGAATAGGTGATGGGGATTAAGGAGGGCACTTGTGATGAGCACCTCGTGTTGTACGAAAGCATTGAATTAGTAAATTGTACACCTGAAACTAATATTACACTATATGTTAACTTACTCTGATTTACATAAAAACTTAAAAAGAGGTCTTGCATTATGGAGTTCCATTTTATGCCAGGCACTGTTCTTGTTTCTGAGTTCTCTCTTCTACTTTCTTGCTAGAATTAAGTCCTTCTCTTGCCTTAGCTTTTGCATTAATATTTATAATATCTGACCAGTCAGTCACATATGCTCAATGGGCACACAATTATGACTTCTTTATCTTTCATACACACACAAACACATGGTTCTGCAGCACTGTCTATCTTCCACTGTCTATCTAAACTCATCTCTTTTCACCTTAAGCCACAAGCTAAACTCAGTCAGCTGCTGAGGACAAGCTTAAAAGTTTCATTTTTAGCTGCAGAGATGTACAACTTTTATAAAAGGAAAAATATCCTTACAGACTTCCAGTTTTAACTTACATTCATTGGGGAGGAAAAGTTTTCCTGTACCCTTCAAAATTCTTCTGGCTGGTCTAAGAATCACATTGACATAAGACAGATTAACAGGTGAAAATCAAATTTAATTACCTAGCTATGGGGAATTTACATAGACTTGAGATTCCAAAGACAGGCAAAATGAAGTACATATATCAGCCTGAATCAGAAATGGGCTTAGGCATCTGGGGTTTCAAAGGAAGGAAGACATTGCACAGGAAGAATGGAAAAAGTAAATGTTGGGTAAACATATGTTTGCTGAGCCATCCAGAAACAAAGGAACATAGGAACTTCATCAAACAGGCCTTGCTAGGCTCCTCTCTGCCTCCCTTATCCAGTTGATATCATATTGTAGTTATCAATGGTGGTGGCGGCTCTCTTCCTGGAGCAGGCATTGTAGCAAAATTCTTTTACACAGTTGGGAATGTCAAGGCTTTTTCCTCAGTATTTTTGGGTCTTGTCTCAGCTAAAAATAATCTGCATATCAAAGTGGCACATTTGGGGGCTACTCATTCTGAACCCATACACATTCTTTTTATCATAATGTTATAAATATGCATGAACATAACATATGAATAGGTCTCGTGTTGAGTGCTCTGTAATAGCCAGGATATCTTGTAAGGCCTTCAGTGACTAAGCCTGTTTTATATGCACAAAAATCTTATGATCTAAAAACTATTATCCTGTTAAAGAATGAAAATCCAACTGTGTAAATTTGAAGATTTACTTGGCTTTGTTAAGTGATTTATGAATTGGGCAGCATCCCATGTAGCTAGTAGAGGGGAGCTCAAGGGTTGTATGAAATGGAAGATTTTTATGGGAAGGAGGGTCAGGCAAGGAAGTTATTAGCAAAAGAACAGACAGGAGTGTTCCAGGCAAGGTCACCTTCCCTTAGGGGAAAAAGGGCAGGGAGTCTCATTAGGCTGATTACTTCATCCTCCCTTGGAGGATGGAGAGGGTCATTGTGACAGATTACCACATTAGCGCTGACCAGAAAATTCCTGGTTGACCAGTTGAAACTATGTTCCCAAGGAAAGGAAACTGCGGTAAGGTTAGATATTAAGCTCCAGTTTGGTGGCATGGACTAGCACAAGTGACTCCCATTTGGAGCCTGTGCGGTTTGTTCCTTGCTTTGTTGACAATCTCTATTTTAAAGGAGACTGTTTTCAAACAGGCATGGTCATTGCCAATCCAAGACCTTAACCAGCATGGTCCTCATAAATGTTTATTTCTTAAAGATAATAAGGAAACATTTTAAAATTGCATATGAACAAGGTAATAAAACCAATAAAATTAAATCAACTCACACACACACACACACACACACACACACATATGCAGTATATGGGATGTGCGTGTGTGTGTGTGTGTGTGTGTGTGTACGGAGAGAGAGAAGGAAGAGAATGTTTTTGCAGCATGCCATTTCCATATACCAATTTCTGTATTAGTCCGTTTTGCTTGCAGTTACAAATAATCCCCCCAAACTTAATGGCTTACAATCGTAAACATTTCTTTCTCACTTGTGTTGCATGTTGGAAGTAAGAAGTTAACTGTGGCTCAGGTGCGCGGACTGTGGCTTTGCTCAGCTCTGATGGGCTCTGCTTTGCTTTGCCTTCCTGTTCTAGCACGCAGACTTCAGGGACAGTTAAGGTGGGATCTACCTGATTTTTAGTAGTGAGGAAGGGCAAGAGGCTCAGCCAAGCCGTACAACCATATTGAAAGCTTTCGTCTGAACTTTGTCCACATCATGGTTCCTCTTACTTCACTGGCCAAGGTAGGTTATGTGGCCAAGTTCGGAATCCGTGCGGCAGAAGGGTCCTCTTACAAAGAAGTGAGGGAATGAACAGTTGTGAAGAGTAAGAGAATAGATCACCTCTTCTTTAGGTGTTTCAAGGGTGTGGGGGTCAAACCCGTTATTACTCCCCCACCGCTCTTATGGTGTTACCACATTCCATGCTTATCGAACAAGAGAGCTAATTCCCACAGGAAAGGCCTCCCTGGAATAAGCATGTGAGCATTGCTTTTATCCTTCCATTTAATGGCAAAGATGTGTGCATTACTGGCATGCTGAGTTGAAAGAAAATTAAAGGACTGAAATATATTTTAAAAAACTAGTCCCTTTCTTGCCTCTACATTAGCACAACTTCTTCTGTGCAGACCCCAGCTAGGGGTGCTCTTCAAACCAAAGAGCTTTTAGGATGGATTCTGAGAACCATATACTTTTACATCCTTTTTTGTTACCTTAATTACTTTCCTATTTGCACTCCAAATGCTACTTTATTGAAATCCAATTCAAATTCAGATTATGGTCTCTGAATGAGAAGGCAGTGCTAACCTGTGCTTATCGTTATAAGTGGCCCTTGGAGAAATCTAAAGCTTCTTTTGTGCTACCTTAAAAAAATAGGAGACCGTTCCTTTTGATCCAGACAGAGGACAGTTGGACTAAAATGCCCATGGCAGTAGGAAGCCAACATTCTTAAGAATATGATTTATGTAAAACTCATTTATTTCAGCATTACATCACCAGCCCTGGATCAATTTGATGTTAATGTTTAATTCAGTATGTCCATTTTGCTAGGCAAACTAGAAGTCCTACTCTTCACTTTTGGGTTAATTCAGCTTTCTATAAATGTATTTTCCTTTTATTAGAGCCTTTAAGATACTTGACCTCAATCTATGCTCCCCGCGCCCCATTTCTTTTTATTGCATGGGTCATTTGTTCCAAGGGGACGTGTGGCAACCTTCTAAGAGTTTATTTTATTGTGTCTCTGGCTGTTCTTTCTCAACTTCAGAGCTTCCATCTCAGTATATATGAACATTCAGGAACTCCACATTACTAAATAAGAAAGGCTGAATTAACAAGTGTGGCTTAGATGGTGGCAATGAAACTCTAAAGGTTCACCATAGGCGCTGGTGTCTGGCCAGATAGCAGGACAGAAGGTAATGAGTTCAGGACATGCTCCCTCAAAATAGGGCACCTTGGCAGATGGAATGCTTTAAGCTGAAGTAGTTTGAGAAATAGAAGGTGCTGGAAGGACTCTTCAGGACTTTCCCCCTGAAGCAGGCCATAACGTCTTCCTGAGAGGTAGAGGTACTTTCCCTATACCTGGAAGAAAGGAACATCCTGATCTCTGCAGAGGGAGGGTTGTTGAGGGGAATTTGAATGACGAAGCCTTACACTAGGTTTCCCCCTTAGCTCATGACCATTTTTCCTATACTATTTTTTTCCATGACTTTCCACTCTTCATCAAACCTAGGATAAAAACCGTCAGGTAACTCTTTCTTCAGATTGGCATTGCCTTGTGAAGGCTCCTATGTCACATAAAGATTATAGGAAATAAATGTGTATTCTTTTCTTTTGTTAATATGGCTTTTGTTACAGACACCCAACTGAGAATCTAAGATGCGTAGAGGGAAGATATTTTTTCTCCCCTACGAAGTAAATGTGTGACCTGGTCATGTTTGATCTTTAGTAAACAGGGAGTTTGTTGAATTTTATTACCTTATTTGATTGATAAGTTAGTTGAGGGAAATTAGGCTGGTACCCCTATAGTGGGAAAAATGATAGCATCCCATAATATGCTGCATGATTGCTACTCAAATTTCATATAAAGATCAGTAGCAACATAACTTCAACCTTCTAAATGCAAACCTAAATGCAACCTTCTAGAAATGCAACCTAAATGTAAACCTAAATGCAACCTTCTAGAAATGCAAAGTCTCAGGACTGATTCTTGACCCACTGGGTCAGAATCTGCATTTATTTACAAGGTCCCCAGGGATTTGTAGAACATTAAGGTTTGAGAAGAGCATATCCGAGGATTGCACATATCATTTCATCAGCTACAGACTATGAATAGACCAAGGCTGACTTGTGAAGATGGAGATTTTTGTTCTTTTGGTACAGATTGCTTTTGGTACCCTACCAAACTCCTCTTCCAGCACTGTCCCTCCCTTTGGTTCTATCCCAATTTCACCTCCACCTACGCTACCCTCCAGCTTCCAAAGCCTTCTAGCTGCTTCACCTGGAGAAGGTCTCCCAAAACCCCTCATCAAGACCAGATCTCTGTGTAAGCTGAACAGAATCCTGTTAAAGCTTGAAAAAATTGATACCGGAGTCTCATCCTCAGAGATTCTGGTTTAATTAATCTGGTGGCAATTCCAATGTGCAGCTAAGGTTGAAAACCAATCCACTTGTCCTCCTTTTTAGTTCTCTTAGGAGACACTTGGATTGATTTTCTCTGATCCACCAGTTAACACTGAAGGATTTAGAGATGTTAATGATTTCCTTGATAAATATAAAGAGTATTTGCATTTTGACTGGAGATTACCTCGGCCAAGAGACTAATCTCTAGTGGTTTGGGATTTCATACTCCTCAGGGAGCTACTCCAGTCACACAAGAAGAGTAGCTATCATCTTCTACTGAGGTTGGGGGATTGCTGAGGACATTCATAGGGCAACTTGATATCTTCCCAATAGGGTAAAGAGTAGCTATTGCTTTTAAAATAAGGGAGTAAAGTCTGCTCTGTTGGGCTCATGAATGAGGAGTTCCTGATTCCTCGGTACCTTATGACTGACTGGGTGGAAAACACCCATGTTGCTCCCCTCTTCCTAGAATGGTTAAGAAGATGACAGAAATCTAAAACTTTAGGAATGATCAGACTTTGATGATGCTTATCATCTCTCTGCATGGCTCATGAATTGGGGGAAAAAAAGTGTGAAAGGACTTCCTCTTCCTAGGAGAAATCTAATTCTAGTCTCCTACCATGGAGGAACCAAGAAATAACCTAAAATGTCTTCTACTTTGTCTCTACTCTTCCATGAATAATCTGTTTATTGCCTAACCAGCACCCATTCCATACTTCTGCCTAACAGGACCCAGTCACATGTTATTATGGGGCAGTCATGCTTTCTAGGTGGAATTATTCTCCATTCCATCCCCTTCTAATAGTGGGTCCTAATTGGCCTAAACCAAACACTTGTCCTAGTAATTGGTTCAGGGATAAGTTGTAACCTAGCTCTAAGCCAATCCGTACAAGAGAGTTTCCTGGCCAGTTGTCTAGTGTTATGGGCTGAATGTCTGTGTCTCCCACCCCACCCCCCAAAAATCCATAGCTTAAAGCCCCAGCTCCCAAAGTGATCATATTTGGAGGTAGGGGCCTTTGTAAGGGAATTAGGTGTAGAGTAGGTCAAGAAGGTAATGCCCTCATGGTGGGATTAGTAGCTTTATAACTAGAAGAGATATGAGAGCTCTCTTTTTCTACACATACACACCAAAGAAAGGCCATGTGAGCACACAGTGAGAAGGTGGTTATCTGCAACCCAGGAAATGGATTCTCACCAGACACCAAATCTTTTGGAACCTTAATCTTGGATGTTCCAGCCTTCAGAACTGTGAGAAATAAGTACCTGCTGTTTTAAACCCAACCCAATCTGTGGTATTTTGTTACAGCAGCCCAGGCTAAAACATCTAGCAATTGGTTAATATGTGCATGGGGGATGGCACATACCTAAGTTAATCCAACCAAGGCAAAGGCAGGACACTGTCTGATAGTTGAGGGAAAGAAAGCTTTATCTCTTGGGCTGAACCAGAAGAGAAATCATATAGCTCCAGGTGCTTCTTAGAACCGTGGAACTACCAGTGATGACACCAGTGATGACACCATGGATGGCAACATGGAGAGACAGAAAGAATCCTGCCATTGAACTTTCCATTTGCATGACATTATCAGTGGTCTTGGGTGAACTGCTTTAAGTCCGGATTTCTGTTACTCTAAAACTGAAAATATTTGATACATGTGTTCATCTGGACTAAAGGCCCCCAACTCTTACAATGACGTGATTGCCTGCCTCTTTGTGCCCCTGTGAAAAGTAGCACATTGCTTTACTAAGCAGAAGGCTTAGAGCACTGGTTCTCAAAACTTGACTGCACTGTGGAATCACCCAGGAGTTTCAAAAGATATTGATGCCTGTGTCTCATCCCCCAGAGATTGCAATTTAATTGTTTTGGGTATGATTGGGGTTTTGTGTATCTGTCTTATTTGCTTAATTTTGGCGATGAGAGGGCAGGTGGCAACTGGAAGGAGAAAGTGAGAGACTTCAATATAACAAATAGATGTGTAAATTTCAATGTTACCATGTCCAGGATGCTTCTTTTCCTAGCCATGGTCTCTTGGACTCTGAAATAAGAGGAAGAAGACATCCCAATATATAGATTCTTGAAGGGAGTTCGTTGATCTTGTGATAATCAGGAAACCAAATTAGTGAATGATATAATTCCCTGAGTTAATTTCCAAGAAGCAAATGTCCACAAAGGTTCTATATGTCCCAATACGACAATATCTTCCCCAACTTTTCTCTGTTCTCCCATCTCCTTCCAGTCACCATGACAACTCACATAGGCATTAGCCAAGAAACCTGGAAGGGACACTTTTGGTGTTTTATCTCATCTCCTTTCTTAGGCATTTCATAGTGTGATTCATATTCCAGAATTTCCTGGGATAGATGAATTCGAGATTTTTCAAGCTCTAAAATTATACAGGTCAGATTTTGGGGAGGGCCATCTCCCTATGATAGAGCCATTGAGTATAGCAGAGGTATGCCAAAACAAATATAAGCAGCAGTAAAAGGGAGAAAAGGGAAATTTATGTGAAAACATAGGACCACTTAACTCTGGGGAAGGGATGTCAGGGACCTAATTCAGATCTCAAGAAAAGAAAAAAGAGCCAAGGTTTCTCTGCCTAAATTCACAATAATTTTAAGGGTTCTCTGCCTAAATTCACAATAATTTTGCTTTTGTACTAGACTTCTATCTGATTAAAATCACATTCCTTTAGCATTAGGCCTCAGCAACCTTAACTTGCTACTCTTCTTCAACATTTAGTTATAAGGAAGCGTGTCGAGGCTTGCACCTAGTAACTTCCTCTCCACAGTGGCTACATGATATATCGGTCAGTTATTGCTGCTTAACAAACAATTCCGAAGTTCACTGGCATACGACAATAAAGACAGATTAACACTTTGAGAATTAACAGGTCTGAGAACTGGACTCTGCTTCAGATTTGAGTCTGTGGTAAGTTGCAGTAGCTGTGCTCCACAGTCCTTTCATTCTTACCCTCTGTGGGATGTGTCCTTCTGGTGACAATGAGAGAAATATGAGACAGAAAAGCAAAAACATGATTTCTGTTATTGCCAGGGCTTAGAACAGGTACACTATCGCTGTCTCCCATGTTCCATTGACCAAAGCAAGTCACATGGCCAAGCCCACATCGATGAAGCAGGAAAATATAGTCCATCTGGTGGTATGGAATTCAAAGTCACTTGACAGAGTATGAATTCAAGGAGAAGCAAAGTATAGGACTCATAATGTAGTCTGTCACATGTGATAAAGTCCAGACTCTAAAGCAGAGGTTGTCAAAGTTTCTCCATAAAGAGATAGATGGTGAATATTTTAGGCTTGGTGGGCCATCTGGTCTCTGTCACAACTATTCATCTCCGCCATTTGCCATTTGAGTGTAAAAACAGACAATATATATACATGAATGAGCATGGCTGTATTCCAATAAGACTTAATTTATCACTACTGAAATTTGAATTTCCTGTACTTTTTATTGTGTCACAAAACATTATTCTTCTTTGGATTTTTTCCAACAATTAAAAAAACATCAAAACCATCGTTAGTTCACAGGCTATATAAAAGAAGGAGCAGGCTGGATTTGGCCCACGAGCCATTGTTTGCACACCCCTGCCCCTCACTTGTCTGGGGCCTCCCAAGTCTCACCTGCCATCTTTCACTCCAAGCACACTAAAACATAATTTCCCAAATAACCCAGCTGTTTAGTGATGTCTTCTCTTGCATTTGTTCTTGCCTGCCCCCGGAATTCCCTTCTCTTCTCCCTTGCCTGTTCAGCAAACTTCTAGTCCTCCTTCCACCCCACTGAGTGTTTTCACATCTGCAATGCCTTCCCAGATTCCCTGGGACTAAGGTAATTCATTCTCTATGCTCTCATTGCGTTACGCACACCTGCTTGTCTGGGTAGCTTAGCTGTGGGAGCCTACAGCACTAAAATGTAAATGACTCGGTACCGTAAATGTTGATTTCTCACACGTAGAATGGGGCCAAGGAATCAGTTGAGCATTTGTGCTCTACTCACTTTAATCATTCAAGGACTCACTCTCCTGTCTTGTGGCTCAGTCTTCCAGAAGAGCCTGCAAATCTTCTCTGCTTGGCAGTCAAATGAAGAAAAAGAGCAAGGACTGTGAGAGGGGGTTTATGGGCCAGGCTTGGAGTACATCCTTTCGTTGGTGAGAATCCCATCCTTTGGCCACATGTAACAGCAAAGGAAGCTAGAAATGAAGTTGAATGAATAAATGAATGAGTTGTGAGTATAGGAGAACTTCGTTCATTTAGAACTGTGCACGCTTTGCTCTTAGTAGATGACTAAGACATTAATATCAACTGAATTTGTTAACAAGCAAACAGGACTGAGTTATAACCAGATAAATTAAATTTCACGTTCCCTTTTCCCTTTGTGTTTTGAGAGGTCTTGTAGGTCTTTCAAAAATGTGTCTTCTCTATGTCAAGTTCCTTTCACCAGTTAAAAACGGGGTGATTTTACTCAGGCCTGCCTTAGCTTTGCCCCTTCTCTGCCAGTGTGTTTGTTCATATTGGGGACCACAAAGGACTTACAGGTGCAGCATTTTTGCTGGGTGGCTTCCAACCCACCCCCTCCCCACCTCCCATGCCCCCACCCCCAGCTCTCCTGCCCTGTGTGAGGCCTCGCCTCTCCAGTCTATCTGAGCTCTGGGCTGAAATGGAATTAATGACATTTGCTGCTTGCCTGCTTGTCTCACACAAGCTGTGTCCCTTTGTCAGCACGCTGGTTCATACAACAGCTGCTGTTTTCAGCCAACCCTACTGAGAGAAGACAACAGTGTTTCCTGTCGGTAGAGCTCTTTTGCTCTGAATCAAAGGTAACATGTTAAGGCTGTGGAATCCTTTTTAATGCCGTCTCTGGGGGCTTTGGGGTTTTTTTGATCATACATATACTGACTAGGATTAAATCCAGCATGAGTCTTAATGGGTGTATTCTGGGAAGGGTTACTGAGCCCAAAAGGCAGAAAAGAGGAATAACATGATGGGTTCTCTTCTGTTTCTGTTAGGATTCCAATCCCCCCTCCCCAGGTCACCCGGCCCAGGGCCCACCGAAAAGCCAGCACCTGGGACTTCGGTGCCTTACTTTACCTGTGAAATGACATGGAAAATTCCAGAAAGAGTGCCATCTCCCTTCCTAGCTTTTACTCTTCTGTTTGATTAAGTCTCTCTTCACCTCTCAGCCCCCAAACAGCAGTTCTGGGCTACCTCCCTCTCCCGCAGCTCTGTGCCTCTGAGACTTCACAGCAGATACTGCTAGAACCATCCATCTGAGTATATGGCTGTGGCTCAAGTGACTGACCCACAATAATGCTCTTCATGTTCCCACGTGGAATGCTGATCTGCCGTCATAATACGAAGCGGACAATTTTTGAGGGCTATGTGCCAGCACTTGTGCTAAGTGCTCTACCTGTTTTATATCATTCAGTCTCCACACTCATGCCTGGGAGTTGGCACCATTTCCGCCCATTCTATAAATGAGAGAACCGAGACCTGGACAGGACTCCTTGATCAAGGCCACACAGCTGGGAAGAGCAGAGTGGGGACTTGAAGGCAGATCTGTACAACTTTAGAATCTTTGATCCCAAATTCTATGCTGCCATCAGACTAGTACAGATGCAAAGAATCTAAGAGAATTTCTGGAACCTTAACACTGGAGCGTGGCCCACAAACTACATCTGGGATCACCTGGGAGCTGATATTAGAAATGCAGAATGTCAAAAAACCCAAACAGGCATTTTAGCAAAATCAACATGATTTGTAGGCATATTAAAGTTTGAGAATATCTGATCTAAAAATGCCTTCTCGGGCCACCTGGGTGGCTCAGTCGGTTTAGTGTCTGACTTAGGTTCAGGTCATGATCTTGGGGTCCTCAGATGGAGCCCGAAGCAGGCTCTGTGCTCAGCGGGGAGTCGACTTGGAATTCTCTCTCTCCCTCTCCCTCTTCCCCTCCCCCTGCTCATGCTCTTTCTCTCTCTCAAATAAATAAATAAAATCTTTTTAAAAATAAAAAATAAATAAAAGTGCCCTTGTCCATTTTTTAAAATATTTTATTTCTTTACTTGAGAGACTGAGGGAGAGAGAATGAGAGAGCAAGAGAGAGAGAGCACAGAGGGAGAGGGAGAAGCAGACTCTCCACTGGGCAGGGCTAGATCCCAGGACCCTGAGATCAAGATTGTGGCGAGCTGAAGACAGACGATCAACTGACTGAGCCACCCAGGCGCCCCAGGCCTTCTCCTTTTATGGAAGAATAAACCTGTCAAATGATGAGCCTTGCTTCTGTCAGTTGGTTCAGATGCAGGCCCAAACTCCAGATCGCCACAGCGATGGGGCAGTGATCCATTCCACAGAGACAGAGAAGGGAGACAAGAGAGGTGGTGGTGTCTTCAGTAGGGTTTCTGAGAAACAGCCTCTCAGATTTGAGTGCAGGGAGGTTGGTAGGGTGTGAACTAGAAAAGAATATCTCTAAAGGAGGTGGGGGGAAGCAGGATTGAGCAGAGGGAGACTTTGAACCTCAGTATAGTTCCAGTAGAGGACAACGTGGGGAGTTGGGATGGCCCCTCGGTGTTGTCTGAAATTGAGGCAAGGAGCCAGACCTTTGTAGATCCCACCATTGACCCGTCATCAAAGGATAATCACCCCTGGTTGAGGGTGAGTCTCCAGGAGAGCCAGCTGTGAGCCTTCAGCAGCCAAGGGGGGCACGACGCCTAGATCCTGACCCGAGAGGGTCCAGGCACCGTGCTACAGTGTTCACCGCAGAGGAGAAGCCGCAGAAAGGTTTCTCAGCTTTATGCCAATAGCAAAGGGAAGTCCTTCAGGAGGACATCATCAAATTTGCATTTGCTAACAATCCCTTTGGTTCCTGGGTGGCAATGGATCAGAAGGAATAAGTGTCAAAGAAAGGAAATCCATTAGAGAAGAGCGGTAGCTCAGACGAAAGGGGCGAGATTCAAGAGAAGTGGGCAAATTGCACATTTTAGGCTTAGAGTGTGCAAGCCAGTGTGATTCATTTGCTGTTGGATGCAGGGAAGGAAGTGTCCTGATGGGCCGCGGGCTTTGGGAAGGGTTAACAGGCAGGATACAGGTGGCCATCTGGATACGGGATCACTGAAGGAGAAAATGTGCAAGAAAAGATTAAGGTCTTTGATAATTTAACAGCACTCAAATCTGCCACAAGATTTTAAGGTCATCTTCGACTTACCTGTTGTTTAGAATCATCGTCCCCGGAAGCAGCAGTTCCTCCAACATACATAGCGGCTATGTGGTAATTGTTCCGCAAACAAGTCTTCAAGAAAATGGAGTTTCTGCATTTTTTGTTTTGCCCATTGTCATTTTTGAAAAGATTTATTTATTTATTTTAGAGAGCGCATGCCTACAGGCCCAAGAGTGGGGGGAGGGGCAAGAGGACAAGAAGAGCAATATTCAAGGGGACTGCCCCCACCCAGCACCAAGCCCAACGCAGGACTCCATCCCCCAACCCTGATATCCGACCTGAGCCAGAATCAAGTCGGATGTTCAACCAACTGAGCCACCCAGGCACCCCTTGCCCACTGTATTTTATTTAAACATACAGTGCAAAAGCCTTTGGTGAAATAGTTCTCAAATATTACTTTGTCGAGCATAAAAATAATTCAAAAAGACAGTCATAAGAAAATGAATTTGACATCAGCGTGTTTCATCTAAAAGAACACACACGCAAGAGCTCACTTACATGAATATAGGGCCCTAAGGAAAGAGGATGTGTGAGTGTGTGAATGTGTGCCCTTCACTGTTGCCTCTCCATTTTTGTAAATACCCTGGTTGACAGAGCCGGGCACCCTTATTAGTCAATCAACAAACTGATGCCATTAAGCATACAGCCTAGCCTATTTCAAATACAGTTGAGTGCCTGTGTTGCGGGGTGCTGAGGAGATGGATGGATGAGACCCAGGAGCTCACAGCATTGGAGGGAACAAAAATAAACATTTTTTCTGTTATCAATTGCAATTAAACGTAACAACTAAAAAAATTAATTATCCCTAATACTAAGTGAATTTTTTCAGGTTTTAGTATCTGGGAGATCAATATACATTTTCAAAAATAATGTTAGAAGAGAGAGAAAATGCTGACTGTGTTGTTATTGCCTGAATATTTGAATTTGGACAAGTATTAAAGGACTCTTAATCTGATGGCCACTTCCATTGAGATATCTGCTTTGAAACTAATTTTAAAAAGAGAGATTCAGGGAAATTTTATCTGCATGTTTCTGAGCCATTTACACTTAACTCACCACAATGTTGTTTTGTAAGAATCATTTGTTGTCCAAGAAGCCCTCTGAACCTTGTTTGTAATGACTTTTATTAAAGTGGGAAAAAAAAAGATTTGCTTTGAAAGTCCTACACATAGTTGAATTTTAACTTATATTTGCATCCTTAATTGTCTTTTTCCCCCAAAATATGTTTATTTTATTTTTTCAGTGTTACAAGATTAATTGTTCATGCACCACACCCAGTGCTCCATGCAGTACATGCTCTCCTCAATACCCACCACCAGGCTCGCCCAACCCCCCACCCCCTCCCTTCCAAAACCCT
>CM052801.1:8662471-8694477 GCA_028533885.1 Nasua narica | reverse complement strand
TTCTTCCAGATTGTCTAATTTGCTGGTTTATAGTTGCTCATAATATGTTCTTATAATTGTTTGTATTTCTTTGGTGTTGGTTGTGATTTCTCCTCTTTCATTCATGATTTTATTAATTTGGTTCCTTTCTCTTTTCTTTTTGATAAGTCTGGCCAAGGGTTTATCAGTTTTATTAATTCTTTCAAAGAACCAGCTCCTAGTTTCATTGATTTGTTCTACTATTCTTTTGGTGTCTATTTCATTGATTTCTGCTCTCATCTTTATTATTTCTCTTCTCCTGCTGGGTTTAGGCTTTCTTTGCTGTTCTTTCTCCAGATATTTTAGGTGTAGGGTTAGATTGTATACTTGAGACCTTTCCTGTTTCTTGAGAAAGGCTTGTATTGCTATACTTTCCTCTCAGGACCACCTTTGCTGTGTCCCAAAATTTTGAACAGTTGTGTTTTCATTTTCATTTGTTTCCATGAATTTTTTTAATTCTTCTTTAATTTCCTGGTTGACCCATTTATTCTTTAGTAGGATGCTCCTTAGCCTCCATGTATTTGAGTTCTTTCCAACTTTCCCCTTGTGATTGAGTTCTAGTTTCATGGCATTATGGTCTGAAAATAGGCAGGGAATGATCCCAATCTTTTGATACTGATTGAGACCTGATTTGTGTCCCAGGATGTGATCTATTCTGGAGAATGTTCTATGTGCACTAGAGAAGAGTATGTATTCTGTTGCTTTGGGATGGAATGTTCTGAATATATCTGTGATGTCCATCTGGTCCAGTGTGTCATTTAGAGCCTTTATTTCCTTGTTGATCTTTTGCTTAGATGATCTGTCCATTTTGGTGATGGGGGTATTAAAGTCCCCTACTATTATTGTGTTTCTTTGACTTTGTTATTAATTGGTTTATATAATTGGCTGCCCCATGTTATGGCATATGGCATGCCCCAAGTTGGCATGCCCCATTTATATAATGCCCCATGTTAGGGGCATAGATATTTACAATCGTTAGATCTTCTTGTTGGACAGTCCCTTTAAGTATGTCATAGTGTCCTTCCTCATCTCTTATTATAGTCTTTGGCTTAAAATCTAATTTATCTGATATAAGGATTGCCACCCCAGATTTCTTTTGTTGTCTATTAGCATGGTAAATTGTCTTCCACCCTGTCACTTTAAAGTTGGAGGTGTCTTTGGGTCTAAGATGAGTTTCTTATAAACAGCATATCGATGGGTCTTGTTTTTTTTTAATCCATTCTGATACTCTGTGTCTTTTGATTGGGGCATTTAGCCCATTTACATTCAGGGTAACTATTGACAGATAGGAATTTAGTGCCATTGTATTACCTGTAAGGGGATTGTTAACTGTATATTGTCTCTCTTCCTTTCTGGTCTATGTTCCTTTTAGGCTCTCTCTTTGCTTAGAGGACCCCTTTCAATATTTCCTGTAGGGCTGGTTTGGTGTTTTCAAATTCCTTTAGTTTTTGTTTGTCCTGGAAGCTTTTTAGCTCTCCATCTATTTTCAGTGACAGCCTAGCTGGGTATAGTATTCTTGGCTGCATATTTTTCTCGTTTAGGGCTCTGAATATATCATGCCAGTCCTTTCTGGCCTGCCAGGTCTCTGTGGATAGGTCTGCTGCCAATCTAACATTTCTGCCTCTGTATGTTACAGACTTCTTGTCCCGAGCTGCTTTCAGGATTTTCCCTTTGTCACTATGACTCGTAGGTTTTACTATTAAATGATGGGGTGTAGACCTATTTTTATTGATTTCGAGGGGGGTTCTCTGTGCCTCCTGGATTTTGATGCTTGTTCCCTTCGGCAGATCAGGGATATTCTCTACAGTAATTTGTTCCAATATACCTTCCGCCCCTTTCTCTCCTTCTTCTTCTGGGATCCCAATTATTCTAATATTGTTACGTCTTATGGTATCAATTATCTCTCGAATTCTTCCCTCGCGGTCCAATAGCTGTTTGTCTCTCTTTTTCTCAGCTTCTTTATTCTCTGTCATTTGGTCTTCTATATCACTAATTCTTCCACCTCATTTATTCTAGCATTAATAGCCTCCATTTTTTATTGAACCTCATTAATGGCTTTTTTATTTCCACTTGGTTAGATTTTAGTTCTTTTATTTCTCCAGAAAGGGATTTTATTTCTCCAGAAAGGGATTCTTTAATATCTTCCATGCTTTTTTCAAGCCTAGCTAGCACCTTGATAACTGTCATTTTGAATTCTATTTCTGACATATTACTAATGTCTGTATTAACTAGGTCTATAGCCGTTGGTACTGTCTCTTGTTCCTTTTTTTGTGGTTAGT
This sequence comes from Nasua narica, assembly GCA_028533885.1. Lineage (NCBI taxonomy): Eukaryota > Metazoa > Chordata > Mammalia > Carnivora > Procyonidae > Nasua > Nasua narica. The sequence goes on along the minus strand of CM052801.1, from coordinate 8,692,180 downwards.
TTTTTCACCTTGTCATTTTATCGAGCTAAGAATAGATGAGTGAGAGAGAAAAATAATCTGGAGTTCCACAGTTTTCACTGATTGATGAACTTGGTCTTGGCTGGGTATTCTCACTGGTCTTCTGGGAGAGGGGCCCTTTGCCTTGATTCTCAAATGTCTTTGCCCAAGGCAGAATTGCCCCGCCCTTGCCAGGGGATGGGCCAAGCAATTCGCTCAGGTTCGCTCCTCGGAGTCTTTGTTCCCTGAGGGCTTTCCATACTGCCCTGGAGGCCGGGAACGCAAATGGCGGCCTCCCAGTCTCCGACCAGAGGAGCCGAGCGCTTGGGGCCCACTCTGCACCCTGCAGATTCCTGCTGCGTGCTCCTGTGCCGCTCCTCTCGGAGGAGGAAGGAGCGAGTCTCTCCAGAGCTGCCTCCTGCAGGGTCCCTGCTCAAAGAGCCATGGCCAGATTGCACCTTGGATCATGGTCCATGGTAAGCCCTTTGCATGGCTCCTTCTCTGCTGCCGGCTTCTCCACCCTGGTACCTAGGAGCTCTGCTCCACTCAGACACCCCCAGTCCCTTTGTGACCTCACGGGTCCTGAAACCACACTGTTCCCATGAGGGCTAAACCCCCCTCCCCCAGCCTCTGGAGCGATGTCCCTCCGCGGAGCAGACTCTAAAAGTTCCAATTTTGTGCTCCGCGGCTCTGTGGCTGCAGGGAGCTGACCCCTCCCCCACAGTCTCTCTTCCCGTCACTTTGGATTCACTTTTCCAAACGTCAAACCTTTTGGAACAGGGTTGATTTTCTGCTCCTGGAATTGCAGTTCTTCCTCTGTTCTCTCTCCTGTTGAGTATGCTGGCTTTTAGAATGGTTTGATAACTATCTAGATGAACTTCTGGGATCTGACTCTATCTCAACCTCCTACTTCTCCACTATCTTGCTCCTCCTCCGATTTCATTCTTTTTTATGGCTGAGTAAGATTCCATTGTATATATAAATACACACACACACACACACACCACATCTTCTTTATCCATCCATCTATTGAGGGACACTTGGGCTGCCTCCATATATTTCTGGGCTACTGCAAATAATGCTTCAATAAACAGAGGTGCATGTATCTTTTTGAATTAGTGTCCTCGTATTCTTTAGGTAGATACCCAGTAGTAGAATTACTGATCATATGGCATTTATATTTTTAATATTTTGAGGACCCTCCATACTGTTTTCCACAGTGGCTGCACCAGTTTGCATTCCCACCAGCAGTGCACGCATGTTCCTTTTTCTCCACATCCTCGCTAAAACTTGTTGTTTCTTATGTTTCTGGTTTTGCCACTCTGACATGTGTAAAGTGATATCTCATTGTGGTTTTGATTTGTATTCCCCTGATTATTATGGATGGAGCATAAGAAACTACATTTTACCATATGCAAAACAAGAATTCGTGTATACATATAATTATATACCATTCTTTTAAATGTCACAAAGATCGTGTGTAAGCTGATGCTGTTAAGACCCTAGGATTTTCCCAAAGACAAATATAGCAACCAAAATGAAGCTAAATCTAACCTGAAGGAAACTAAGAACCATACCATCAATCCATACCATCAATATAGTTTTTTCTACCGTGTTTGGGTTGGGGCGTATATGGCTCTTCTATCGTAGTGTTTACTAAACATGTCTACAGGTTAAGAATCACCTGGGAATTTTTTTAACATTGCAAGACCATACCCCTGACCAATTACACCTTAGGTGCAACACAGGTAGGACTCAGTATTTATGAAGTGCCCAGGTGATTCCAGTGTGAACACGCAGTAGGACCCAGTGCCCCATGCACACAGTAGGATACACAGCTCAACCTTATTTGCAATTAATCCTCAGTGTTGCAAATCAGTAGTGCTCAAGCTTGAGCTGCATCAGAATCATTGGAAAGCCTTGTTAAAACCCAGACTTCCAGCCCCCACCCCAGAGTATCTGATTCAGTAAGTCTGGCCACAGACTGAGACCTGACATCTCAAACAAGTTTCCTGGCGATGCTGATGCTGCTAGTTGCAGACCACACTTTGAGAACCATTTTGTAGATGATTGGGCTTTGGTTTCAGAAAGGACAAAATATTTAAATTTAGCTATGGCATGATTTCTTTCAAAAAGTCACCATGACTAGACTTTTTAAAAAGAAAGCATATTGAATACATTTTTCAAGACCATATAAACTTACATTTCATAAACCTGCTGTGTGCTCTCATTTAACAGAAGCCTTTATGAAGTATTTATTAATAAGTACTTTGTAGGTGGCTGAGCTAATTGCCATATTAACAATTCAAGTGTGATGTAGTTGCTTCAATCTAAGAACTTCATTTAGCATTTTAGCATTCATTTCTAATCAGCTGCTAATGTTTTCTTACGTTTTTATGAGCTCATCTGTGTGTAGATTAATTCTTAATCTGCACTGATTTCTGTAGTAATAGGACTTGGTGTTTCTTTTCTCTCTAAGGATAGCTGAAATTAATTAGAATAAAAGAAAACCTTTCTATGGTTACTAAGCATCTGTGCGTGAACATGGGTGTGTCAGCAGGCGTGAACGCTAACCAAGGGCAATGGGGTCTAGTAATTAAAGACAACAGTCCTGTTGCAGATTGAAGTTTTCGAATTCTTCCGCTATACAGGTCATGAAAACTTGCATGATGTAGTCCAGCCTGTTGGTAGCTTAGACCTGAAAACGGGGCAACAAATTGTGGCCGTGGGCCAAATCCAGCCCACATCTATTCTATAAATAAGATTTTATTGGAAAACAGCCATGCACATTTTTTATATGGTGTCTAAGGCTGCTTGTGGCCTACCATGGCAGACTTGAGTCAGCCTACAAAGCCTAACGTAATTACTTCCTGGCCATTTATTTATTTATTTATTTATTTTAAAGATTTTATTTATTTATTTATTTATTAGGAAAGAGAGAGAGTGAGAGAGAGCAGGTCAGAGTGAGAAGCGGACTCCCCATGGAGCTGGGAGCCCGATGTGGGACTCGATCCTGGGACTCCGGCATCATGACCTGAGCTGAAGGCAGTCGCTCAACCAACTGCACCACCCAGGGGCCCCCCTGGCCCTTTATTTAAAAAAAAATGTGAGCCCCATTAATCAACATTGTCTGGGTAGAACTGATTGGTCATCCACACAATTATGCAGCCATTGGATCGTTCTACCTATATTCTTCCTCACAGTTCCCAAGACTGTCACGGAAACTTTGCCAATCATTTTACTAAAGCCCTAGTCTTATAAACTTGTCAAAAAGGTAAATGGTACTTCGGCATGACTTAGGACTACTGAACCTCCTACTGGCTGGGAATGGTGGCTCCCTTAGAGTTCATCCTGTCCCTTTGAGAACCTAAGGCTTATCTTCCTGAATCAGAGCCCTTGTTGACTAACTCTAATGTTCTTTGTGGGGGGATTCCTGAGGTATACTTACTTTTTGCATTACGCATTCCTTATCTTCTCTTTTGTGATAAATGGTAGTTAACCTCAGGGGCAGTTTTTGAAAGGTCAAGAAAATGTGTTACAGTGGCAATGATGGGAACCAGAAGAGGGGGTCCATGTTGGCACAGGATGATGTTAACCCTGATGGGCTTAAAGACATGAGAGAACAGCCCATGTCATCACAACTTGCTATTAAAAATGAATTATATAGGGATGGGGGATTAGCATTTCCTGTTGGATCAGATACTTAAAACAATGAAAGTTGGCAAGAGAACAAAATCTGTGGATGGGAAAGCAAAAGAAACGTGACTAGAATTGGTCAGTTCCCATCCCTCAAGAGGACGGTAGGGCAGCACGTAAGAATCTCTGCTTGGGGGGGCGGTGCGGTGAGCTGTGAGCGAGGAAGCAGCTCCAGCAAGAAGAAAGTAAATTAAAAAGCGAAAGAGGTGATTAAGAAAAGGCAATAACAACTTGGAAATGAATGTGATAAGATGGCAAAAAGGAAGCCAGCTGAGAGAAGGAAGTTGGAGTCGTCTTGTGCCTCACTGCTCTAGATACTGCCCTGCAAATACCCAATTTAGCTCTGTTGTGAGACATTGACAATTTGCAGAAGACACGAGACTAGTGATGAGAATTACTGAGCCCTGAGAAAAAGTAATTTATAGATAAAGCAGTGCAATGCTTCTTGCCAGACAGGCAATGAGTAGAGAGCAGTGCAGTTAAAAGGGGGGGGAGGGGGGCTTGACAGACGTAACTTCTGTCCCACTGAGAAAATAAGGTAGATTTGTGCCCATTATTCTTGTGTTTATACTGTGTTTTGGTGGCCACTCTACATGAGTAGAATCACACAGTAAAGTTCCAATCCTGCTCCTTTGCTTCTACTGAAGAAGAAAAAAAGAAAGGAAAATAAAGGGAGGAAGGTGAGTTGGCAGCAATATTTGCTAATATGTTATTCTCAATCAGAGACCGAAGTGGCAAGGGAGCACGTGTGGATACTGACTGATTTTGTGCATTTTAAAATCTACTTATTGAGATCTTACTTGATTGATTTTTATTATGTATTTTAAATTTAAATTTACCTATAACAGCCCCTGCTGTTTTAAGAGGTGACCAAATAAGACACGATCTCTGTCTTCAAGAACTTATGTTCTGTCTTCAAAAACTTATGTTCTAATCAGATCAATAGTCGGGTATTTAATGCACATGCTATCATGATGGGGTCCAAAGGAGAGACATCTAGAGCAATCTAAGAAAGCTTCCCAGGAGTGACATCTAAATTGAGACTAGAGAGATCATTATGAGTTATTAAAGAGAAGGGCTGAGATACAGGCATCCTCTGCAGAAGGAATGTAAAAGATCTGCTAGACTGATTGCAAAAATAGCCCAGAGTCTCCACCCATTTATATACTCAGCCCTTTGTGATATAGGTTCGCAACTCCTCCAAGTGATGGAATCTATTTCTGACCTGTTGAATATGGGATGATCTCCTGACTTGCTTTGGCTAATAGAATGCAACAGTAATGACTGTATGTCAGTTTCACACCTCGGCACCAGGAGGCCTCACATGCTTGTTTTCTTCCTGCCTGCCTTTCTTCCTTCCTTCCTTCCTCTCTCCCTTCCTCCCAACCTCCTTCCCTTTCTTTCTCTCTTTTCTTTTTCTCATCTTTTCTTTTCTTTCTCTTTCTTTCTTTTCTTTCTTTTCTTTCTCTTTCCTTCCTTCCTTTCCTTTCCTTTCCTTCCTTTCCTTCTTTCCTTCTTTCCTTCCCTCTTTCCTTCCTTCCTTCCTTCCTTCCTCTCTAAGAGTGCCACAGAAGGCCATGCTAGGTCATTCTAGACCAGCTACCCCCCAACTGGCCTGCTCAATGAGCAAAGACAAATGAGCTAGTCCAATGGAGATAGATGAATCTGGCCCAAATCAGAGGGATTACTCAGCTGACCTATAGGCCATGGGAAGTAATAAATGAATATTGTTATAAAACACTAAGCTTTGAAATAATTTGTTAAGCAGCAGTAACTTACTATTACAGAAAATCTGAAGGTGTAAGAGAGCAGGACCCATTAAATAAACTAAAAGTGATCTAGCATAGATGGAAAATGAGGTAAGAAGAGAGAGAAATGAAAGGTGAAGATGGAGCCAAGAAAGAACTGGATCCTCCAGAGTTTTATAAGCCTTTTTGAGTGATGGGGAACTATCTAGGGGTTCAAAGCAGAGGTATGATCAGATTTTCATTTTAGATATTTTACAGCATATAAAAGGTTAATAACTAGGAGGAATACAAACTAGAAGGGAGGAAGCCAGTAAAGTGACATTTGTAGTGATTTCAACTAGAGTTGATAATATCCTGAATTAGAATAGGGACCATGAGCTTGGGTAGAAATGAACAGATTGGAAGCATAATTGAAAGATAGAATGAGTAGGACTTAGTGCTTCATCAAAAGTAAAAGATGAGGGAGACAAATGTCCAGAGCTGATGACTGGTGTTCAATTTGGGCAAATGAAAGGTTGGGGGGAATCATTTGTTGAGACAGACACTCAGAAGGAGAATAAGGTTTGGATAGCGGTGGAGGAGATAAAAGCACAGTTTGGGATTTGTTAAGTTTGTGATGCCAGTGGGATTCCCAATCAGAGATACTCAGTGAAGAGTTCATTATAGGTATCTGAAGCTCAGGAAAGCAACTGGGTTGGAAATAGTTTGGGCAATTGTTAGCCTATAGTCAATACTTAAAACCACTTAAACATTTACTGAGCACCTAAAATATGTGTCATGTGCTGTACGATATGCCAAGAATATGGAGGTTAGCACTATGGACTAGGCAACATAATTTAGTGAAGAAGATTCAGCCCTAGTCAAATAATCACACAAATATAAATATACCGTCTTAAGTACTGTGAAAGATACAGTAAACCATAACAGTATATACCAAGGAAACTTGATGCAGTCTGAGAAATCACAGAATAGTTCCCTGAAAAAAAAGGGGATGCTTAAGCTGAGATCAAAATTATGAGAGGAGTTCCCAATGTTTTTAGGGAGAGATAGAGTAGAAAAAGAGAATGTTCCAGAAAGGAGGACAGAGCAGTGAGTCTAGGTTAAAGCCCTCTAGAGTCTGTGTCATAGGATCACAGGAAGAGAAGGAAAACTGCCTTCACCTCAAGTCATGATCTCAAGGTCCTGGGATCAAGTCCCACATTGGGCTCCCTGGTCAGCGGGGGAGTCTGCATCATCTCCCTCTGCCTGCTGCTCCCCCTGCTTATGCGTTCTCCCTCTCTCTCTCTCTCTCCCTCCCTCCCTCTCCCTCAAATAAATAATTAAAATATTTATTTTATAAAAAAGGAAAAAAAGGAAATATTTGAGAGGCAAAACTGCCAAGACAACAAGTTGAATTAGAGGGAGAGAAAGATGGAGGGGAAATTATTGAGAATAATTTGGGAATTGTTTGTGTATCTAAATATGTGATGATGCCATTCAATAAAACAGGAAACACTGGAGAGCTAGATCAAGATTTAGAGAGGGGCGCCTGGATGGCTCAGTCAGTTAAGCTTCTGCCTTCTGCTTGGGTCATGATCTCAGGGGCCTGGGGTTGAGTCCCACTTCCAGCTCCCTGCTCGGTGGGGAGTCTGTTTCTTCCTTTCCTTCTGCCTCTCCCCCCGACTTGTGCTCACTCTCACTCTCTCAAATAAATAAAATCTTTTTTAAAAAGATTTAGAGAGAGAGATGGAAGATACCAGTTTTGGAAATACTGAATTGGAGAAGGGAAGGTGGAGGAGAGCATTGGATATGCACATTTGGAGCTCAGAAAGAAAATCTGACCTGACATTTAATACACTGTGGATCATCAGGCTATAAATAGTAACTGAAGTCAGGGTCAGGGAAAATTCGAGGGGAAAAAAATTCCTAGGACCAAACCTTGAAAAACTCAGTATTTAAAAGACAGATATTTTGAGATAAGCCAACAGAGTAGTCTAGATGGGGTACTCAAAGAGGTAGGAGGGAAAGTGTGGTGTCAGAACCCAACCCAATAAATAAGTCTGTTTATTTAATAAGCACTCATCTGGAGGCTCTAGCCACTGAGAAGTCAGGGAAAAGATGGCTAAAAATATCCACTGGGTTTAGCAATATGAGGGTTACCAACAACTTCTCAAGAGCCATCATGGTGAAGTGATGAGAGCAGAAGCCAGTATGTTGGAATGAGCTGAGGAAAAGTAGGAGGTGAGAAAGTAGAGGGGCATTTGTAGATAATTATCAAGAATTGTGGCTAAGGGGACGCCTGGGTGGCTCAGTTGGTTGGGCAACTGCCTTTGGCTCAGGTCATGATCCCAGCGTCTTGGGATCGAGTCCCGCATCGAGCTCCTTGCTCCGCGGGAGCCTGCTCCTCTCTCTGCCTCTGCCTGCCTCTCTGCCTGCTTGTGTTCTCTCTCTGTTAAATGAATAAATAAAATCTTAAAAAAAAAAAAAAGAATTGTGGCTAAGAAGGGATAGCAAAGTAGGTGGATGGAAGAGCAAGGGTTTATAGACAGGTTTTTATTGTTGATGATGTTGCTCATTTTTTGGTTGGTTGGTTGGTTTCAGTGAGAGACATTTGGGCTTGGGGCTGAGAATAATCTGGTAGAAAATAACACATGGGAGAAAAAAAGGGAGAACCCAAAGTGAATGAGATCACTTAAGAAAAATACATAAAAGGAAAAGAGAAGATGGTCTAGGAAGAACACATGTAAGAGATACTGTCATTTAAGGGAATACAGAGAACAAATGTACTAAGATCTGGACAGTGAAAGAGACAGAACAGAAGATAGTTCCGGGGAAGCCAACGAAAGGGTTTATTTCAAGAAGGAAAGGGAGCTAGATCCAGGGAGTCAGGTGTGCTGAGAGGTCAAAGAGGATAAACCCTGTGAAATGTCCATTGGCTTGAATGAATGGTCATAATGGCCTGGGATAGAATTGGTTCCCTGGAGCAGTGGGATGGAATCAGATTACAGTGAATTAAAGTGTGAGTGGACAGTCATTTCACAGAGAGTGTTCATGAAGAGGAGAGGGAGCCTAGAGGGAGACACGAAGTCAAATAGAGCTGTGGGGTTTTGGTTTTGTATTTGTAAGTAAATTGGAAGAGAGTTAAAGATAATTAAATAAGACTGATGAGAAGGAAGAAACTGAACACACAGAGAGATGGGATAAGAAAGCGAGGTCTTGGCCAATGGAGGGGAGAGAGAGAGCAAGCCGAAGGAGTCTAGTAGGGACTCTTGTGTGGCAACAGAAAACAGGAAGAAATGCTGATGGAAGCAGGGAAGTTTGTATTAATGATGGCAAGACATTGAGGGAGTTATGATTTTCTATGTTAAATAAGAAATAAGATTGCCTCCTGAGAAAGAATCGGGGATAGAGACAGCTTCAACTGTCTTTGCAATATTTTATCTCCGAAGTGTGTGATGGATATACGGATCAACTTTGTTCTTGATACCTTTCCATATGGCTGAAATATTTTATCAAAAAAATAATAATAATGGGCAGGGTGCCTGGCTGGCTCAGTAGGTAGATCATGTGAGTCTTGATCTCAAGGTCATAAGTTCAAGCCCCATGTTGGGTGTAGAGATTACTTAAGAACATAAAGAAATAAAATCTTTATAAAAAAGAATAATGGGCAACTAATGAATTGTTGGACACTACATCAAAAACTAATGATGTACTATATGTTGGCTAACTGAACATAATAATAATAAAAAAAAGAATAATGGGAAATATGGCAGAGTCAGAAATTTGGGAAACACTAAGTTGTGAAATAACATCTAAGAGAAAGAGCTGGGAGGGGTGACATGGGATGCTGGGCAGACAGCCTCCTAGTCAATTCTAGAGGCCATAGATTCACAGTGGATGGCCAACTGCTCACCAGATCCCTTCCCTTTCCTCCAGGATAGCTAGCTGGGCTGCATTTTGCAGCCTGCAATGTGGCCAAATGATTGAGTCTGGACCAAAAGAATGTGAGACAAAGAGATAGAAGCCTGACCCTCCACAGTCCTCATGCATGTGGCTTTTCCTTTCCTTTCTCCGTTAGCTGGTCGAAGAGGGAGGCCTCCAAGGACGTAGAGGAAGACGGAGCCACAACAAGGCAGGAGCCTGGGCTCCTGAGTGAGCCACCGGACAGCAGGCTCCCAGGGGAGCCACTGGAGTGGGAAGACACGCGATGCTCTCTGATGTAAGTGACTAGTTCATTGCGACTCCGTCAACCTGATAAACTTTGGGGAGGCTCCGTCACAGCAGTTACTCAGGCCTTGTACTCATCTTCACACATGTGAAGTGATTTTTTTTTCTCTTAATATTGCCAAGTGTGGCCGCGTGCAGATGATAAGAACTATTACATTACTTTCTCTGGATTAGATAATTGAATGGGATGGCCCCGAGGGCAAAAGAATGAAAGGAGTAATGAATAAATGATTGGATTTGTGAACAATTACATTCATTGAATAATGAGTACATAACTAATTAGGATTCCCATTTGGAGGCAGAGGACTTGAGAGACATCGGAAGCATGACTGATATTTCACAAACACAGAACAGGTTCCTGTCCTCGGGCAGGCGGTAGGGAAAGCGCTCCCCACCCGTCTAAGCTGGATTGACATAAGAGAATATTAGAATCCATCCAGCCGTGATCCCTGAGGAGTCCAGATCTGCACAACCAAAAAATCTGTCTGCAGAGATTCTGGGAAAAAAAGGTCCATCCTCCAGCTGTGTCTAGGATACTCCATGTGGGAGAACCACGCCCCTGCCTGCAGACCTTCGGGTCCAAGGTCAGGACAGCGAGCTGTTGACATGGCTGGTGGAACATTCTCGGTTATTGGCTACTGCCAACACTCTGAGTGAGGGTGATGGAATAGAAGACATAGGGAACCTGATCCGTAGAGACAGAAAGCCCGTAGGGTCTGTGAGTGCACGGGCCCTGCTCTACCATAGGCTGCCCACTCCGGGGAAATCATGAGATGCTTAGTGTCAGGCCCTTAACTCCGTGATACCAACAGGCCAGTGAAGCTGATGAGCTTCCCCTACTTCTTGTGAGACTTCCCTCTGTGTGCTCACTGTCAGAGCCTGGGAAGAAGCCTCCAGATGTTGGTGGAAGCAATACGATCAGCTGAGACCTATCCAGCTCCCTGCCCCAGCCACCTTCCTTTTTCGCTCGCCTTATTCCTGCCAAATGGGTCTTCATTTGAGCCTTGGAACCCATCTAGTGCCGGAGAGTTAATACAAAGACAGACAGGTTGAAGAAGCCTGGGAACTTTATAAATGACGGAAATAGCCCAGGCCTTGGAGCTTGACAGACTTAGGTTCAACTACTTACTAGTTGTATGGTCTTGGGCAGGTCACATAATTAATTTGAAATGAGGATAAAATTGCCTGCCACCCAGGATCATTTCCAAATGTTGTCAGTGACTTATGTAAAAATCTCTGGAATATAGCAGATCTTCAGAAATGGTGAATATGTTGTTGTTGTTGTTGTGTTGTTGTTGTCCTTTGCATTAGTTTCAGTCAGCATGCTTAAACTTTCCCAAAGGGCAAGAGGGAGGAGAGTGTGGTTACAGTTGAAGGTTGTCCTAAAGGAGCGCCCACCTGTGTTAGCCTAGGAGCTCCACCCGTCCTCTGTCTTAACCGACGCCCAGTGCCTTTGCACATGCTTTCCTTCTGCTCACCTTCTCTAAGAATGGCGCAAAGCTCATTCTCTCGCTTCCTTCAGGTCTTGGCTTCAGAGTGCCATCCTCCTAGAGGCCTTCTGTCTCCATGCTGTCTCTCTACTCTAGCATCCCCCACTGTCACTCTCTACCCCCTTCCCCTGCCTTCATTTGCCTTTACGAAAATCGTCATGACTTGAAAATTATAGACGTATTTCTTTACTTGTGGAATACTCACCCACTAGAATAGGCAATCCACCAGCCAGGGCAGTGACCTCCTGTGTCTCCCAGTGCCTGGTACATAGTACATGCACAACAAATATTTTTAAGTGAGTGGACCAAAAGTTTTAAATATACTGAATTAAATATAGCATTTTTCATCCATTCAAAAGCATCTGTTAAAATCATCACAAAAGCATCTATTACCCACATAATTTTCTCAAAGTAAAGGACTTGCATAAAAAGTGATATATAATTTCTCTCACACTAGACCATAATCAAACCTTCCATTCGCAATAGAATCTTCCGATATTCTGTAAAAGGGATCCCTGACTGGGTCAGATTTCAAAATTGGATAGACCAGACACACACACACAGGCACGCACGCACATTTGTTTGCTTCTGCATATCTACTTGGGGGCCGGGGAGTGGGGGTGAAATACACTTCAGCCTGACTGTAACTTGAGGTCAGATATGTATAAATAAGTCCGACACACTGGTGCAGCCCCAAAGGCTGGATCGTAGGGAGGATCCTAGTGCCCTGGGAGGGAACCGATGATGATGGAGATGAACTTGGAACAACCAGCTGAACTTGGAAGTGTGGCCCAAGGGTGGGAGGGGATAGTCATTTTAACTTTTCTGGGATTCCTCATCCTCCTGAGATGTGACCCCAGGAAGGCAGAGAAGCCATGAGTGTGAATGGGACCCGCAGGTTCCCCAAACCCTGTGACACTTTCGTTCCCAAGCAGCCCTGCTGTAGGACAGCCCCAAACCAAGTCTCCTTTTCACCTGGACGGGGGCCTTTTGGGTGCTGACATCAAGCTAACCAAGGAATGAGGCTTGGAAGCAGCAGCTACTCCTCTATTCCCTGGGAGCAGCAGTGACACGGGTCTGTGTCAGCGGGGGAGGGGGGCGCTCCCCAGAGACGGCACGTGTCCCGCTCAGCCACACTGAGGCATCAGAGGAAGCTCTCGTGGGTGTAATGACACCACTGCACAGCCATCTAGTAGGTTTCGGACCTGCACCCGCTGAGCCCCCATTTGGCCGGCAGCCACAGCCAGCAAGGACAGAATCCGACACACAGGCACCTGCGAGGCAGCCCCGAGGATCCCCGGAATGCCCGGGGAGCAGACATTTGCAAGGCACTGGCATAACCGTATAAGCAGATGGAAGCTGGGAGCCCAGGGAGAATTCAGTATTAATATTCATAGATCCATATTTGTTGTTAATATTAATCAAACTATCTTCGTCCCCACAAGCTGGGAGAGATGGAAACACTCAAGGGCAGTGATAGCCACAAACAAGGCTGAGCTCTTTTGACTGCTCTATCCTCAGAATGGAGCCCACAGTTGCCACATTTTCCTGCCCCCTCACCAATGAGCCAGTGATCCATTCGGAAGAGCCTTATTCCATATATCCCCTTGCCGGCGTAAGAAAAAACAATTCCAGCACATTCTAATGAGAGTCTGGATAAGAAAGCCGGCTTCTACATGTGAGTCAAATATAGACATTTAATTCTCTATTAGGTACAGTTTGGTTTTATTAAATTGAAAACAGTTTGAAGGGAAATTCAATAAGATTGGAATCTTACTTAAATTAATGAACAGTGCTGATTACTCATTGTGAGGTATATGGCTCTCGGGATGATGAGCTGCTTACAAGACAGGAGACATTTAATAAGGCTGAGTAGCAGCAAAATCGGGGCAAGTGTAAGATCTACTGTTAGAATATAATAAATACATTGTTAAAAGATTTATTTTTATTAAGGAAAGTACCTGTAGGAAAGAAACCCCGCTGCAGCTCTAATACAAAAACATAGCAAAGTAAACTGAAGTTCTAAGTCAGGAGCTGGCAAACATTCTCTGTAAGGGGCAGTCTTTTAGACTCCGTGGTCCATACGGTCTCTGGCACAAATACTCCGCTCTACCAGCGCCGCACAAAAGTAGCCATAGACGATATGGAAACAGACGAGTGTGGCTGTGTTCCAACGAGACTTTTCACGTGTTACAAAATATTAACCTTCTTTGGGTTTTTTTAACCGCTTAAAAATATAAAGCCGTTCTTGGCTTGTGGTCCGTAGAGACGGCAAAGCAGATTGGACCCATGGGCGACAGCTTGTCCGCCCCTGTTCTAAGTGTGGACTTGGGCAGACCTGTTGCAGGTAACCTTGGATTTCGATTTTGCAGGTGCTCCCTGTAGGTGGCGCTCTGTTTTCACTTGTCTAACTGCTTTCTGTTCAAGGTCATCTGGAAGTTTGGTTTGAAAGATGATCCCTTTTGAACCTCTCTCCCATCTGTCTTTCAGCTTCTGCCCCAAAGCTCATGGGTTTCCTTTACTTACAAGCTCTTAACGCCTTCTATAACCTAGTTATTTCCCAGATGTCTTTATTAGCTACTCTATATTGTGCATTAAGGTATAATCAATGGTGTTGGCTGAGAGAGCCATTCTGAGAGTGAAAGAAATTACTCTTGGCTTTGGAAGAGCCAGTCCTTTCACAGTGAGCAGTCTTTCCTGATAAGAAGAGCATTTCTAGTTCTTTGTTGCTCCTCCCTCCCCACTTTGGTCATTTGGTGCGCAGGCTAGCATGGATTACTAGAGCAACTGGGCATCTTAAAATTGCATTATGGAGCAGAGAAAATGACTTTCGTGGGCATTTTCCCAGAGAAACGTAAATGTGATTTCTTTAAAACGAATCTCTACCTCTAAAATACTCCAGTGTTCTTGCCTTTCAAGGGAAGGGGTGTGTGTGTGTGTGTGTATTTCTATGGGAGGCTGTGTGTAGAGAAACTTTGGGAAGTGATGGCTATGTTTCTGCGTATGTAGTTATCCCCAGACTCATCGAGTTGTATACATTAAATATGGCTTTTGACATGTCAATTACACCTCAATTAGATGGTTTTAAAACTATAAATATACAGTTGAATAGTGTACCTGAAACACTTGGCAGAGGCTCAGACATCAGTGTTTACTACCATTATTAGGTATTATTTTTGCATTTTCTACCTTGAAAAAATAACTTTGATGCTTTGTAAGGAACTTAATAGAAGGGATCTCATTGCCCAAGACTCTGATGGCAAGTTTGTCCAGAAGAACGTATCTCAAGTGGAATAAAATATCTGTATAGGGTTATTTAGGTGCTCCTACCCCTTCCGGGAGTTACAGGTGAATGTGCCCATGATAGTGACACTATTATGCTTGGTTTCTCTGATGAACCTTGTATATAAAACTATTACTTGCTTGAATGCAAAAGCTTACTGTTTACATCAACAGACACTCAGGAGGAAAAATGATAATGAAACCAGCTGCTTGGGTTAAAAAAAAAGCCTTTATAATAATTTCCTCTCCTTTTATTTTATAGAATTTTAAAATTACATGATCAAAATCTCTTGCAGAGAAAATTGCCCAAGATGAGAATCTTGCCATCTACAGAAAAAAGATGAGTCCTGTAAATATTGTACAAGTAATTGCCATAAAGTTTAATGAAAATCTGTTCCAATACGGTGAAAATCGAAAGAACAAGAAATATCTACCATGCTAGTGGCAGCAGTAAGAGGAAGAAAAACATACCATGTTTTATAAATAAATGTGAGAATGTCAAATAATGGGCATAAGAAAAGAAAGCAAATAATTACAACTCCATGCCTTGGAGAATGTTATTTAATTAAGCAAAATGATACCAAACCTCCATTCAGGACACCATCTCACGTTCTTAGCAATTTACATTCCGAGGGAAGGAAAGAGCCAAAGTAATAACTAGACTGAGATAAATTAGTGTTTTCATTTCTGGTGAGCTTCCCCACGCACATTAGTGTCAGCATCAGTAGATCTGGTTCTCTTTTAAAATGGATAGACTGAGCAGAGAAAAACATTTTATTCTCATCTCACATTCAACAGGCTAATTGCATTACATGAACAGAAACAAATAACCTTCCTCCGAAGCCTTTCAAATCTTCCCAAACAAAAGCTTCCTTCCATGATGCACACAGCAGACACATTGAAAGTGACATCTCCCCAAAGCTGGGTCTTTTTCCACCGCGCTGGGAGGGTTTGAAGGAGCAAGGTCATTGGTGGCTGTTGGGCTAGCCTCCCAGGCTTGCCACTTGGCCACTGTGTGATCTTTGGCCACTGATGTAAACTTCTTAGCCTCCTATTCCTCATCTGTTAAAAGGAGGTGATACTATCCTACAGTGGCAACATCCCAACGGTGGCTTGGGAAGTCCACCCTGAGGATTTCCATTATTTCCATTAATCACCCCTCTCCCAAAGCCACCACAGGTAAAGATAGACTGAAAACAAGTGCGATTACCCTGAAAACAAAGCTTCCAGCTAGATGCTTGAAGTATTCTGTTCTTTCATCCAGCCCACAGAGAACTAGATCACTGCTTCCAAGACACTCCCATGTAACAAGATGTAGTTATAGAAGTTGTAAGTTACAAGTTGTAAGTTACTGAAGTCCATTCAAGCCAGCTAAGTGTAAGTTTCTTAGAAGGATACTAGTGTTACTTCTTGGAGCCCACTGAAGGT
Source organism: Nasua narica (assembly GCA_028533885.1). Taxonomy (NCBI): domain Eukaryota; kingdom Metazoa; phylum Chordata; class Mammalia; order Carnivora; family Procyonidae; genus Nasua; species Nasua narica. The sequence goes on along the minus strand of CM052801.1, from coordinate 8,676,333 downwards.
CAAAATTAGGACCTGGAAAACTGCCAGCAGCACTTCTTCCTTCTGCCCTTCTCTAGCTATGTATCTCTAAATTTGATGTTTTAAAATCAAAAGAGAATGCCAAGACACAAACTTGCAAGAAAAACATGAAAGAGCATTACCCGCAGATTTGACATTTCTGCTCAATTCTAGATACGATTCTCGGCCACACATTTTAAGTAGATAATTTGAAAGTCTTATACATCAAGTGATAATCCTGTTTCCCCAAGATTTGGAGGATGCTCTCGATGAAGCAAGTGCACTTCTTGGTTTCCCATTGCCCTCTTTAAATTCCTTTTAAATTCCCTCGCTTTTCGCTTGCCCCGGGATTCAAACAGGGAAATGCAATTAATTTCCTACTTATTCCTCAGTAATATAAAGTTTGTGGTTACTTTGAATCTCAGAACACATTCTGCAGTCGGCGTTCAGTCCCATATAATAATGAACCCTTCGATCTTCATTTGAAGTTTCTTGTTCCCTTCTCTCCTGGGTCTGGTCCGTTGTATAAGAAAATAAAAGACAGCACCTCGCGGGCTCTCTCCTGCTAGTGAAGATTGGCCCCAAGACCTTTAACCCTGGTGAGACTGAGAGGCTTAGGTATTGTTTACTCTTTCCAAGTGCTGTGTGATGGTGGCCCCCACCACCAGATTTGGAGTCTAATCCCAGAGCCTCCGTCTGGGGGTCCCTGGGTTCTCTTGACCAGCTGCTTTGAATCCCTATGCGGAGGACTGCCCTTGGCCTATAGGCGTGGCCTTGCTGGAGGTGCCTGGACTGTGTGATGACAGGGACAGGTTTCTCTGCTCAGGGAAGACGTAGACCCCGAGGTACCGTTCATGATCCAGAGCTCCCCTAAGGTTCAAGCCAAGGGTACGCTTCACCTGAAACCACTTTCTTTCTTAATCCCTCCCTTTCCTTCTGCTCTCTCTACCCCTTTACAGATTTGTCCTCTCTCAGCATTCTTTTAAGATTTTATTTCTTAATTAGAGAGAGAGAGGGCACAAGCAGGGGGCGCAGCAGAGGGAGAGGGAGAAGCAGACTCCTCTGCTGAGCAGGGAGCCTGATACGGGGCTCGGTCCCAGGACCCTGAGATCTTGACCTTGGCCGAAGACAGACGCTTAACAGATTGGGCCTCCCAGGTCCTCTCTCAATGTTCTTTTACATAAAACTCCCCAGCCTGGGCTCTATGTCTAAGGAATGCAGTCTAAGACTATGTTGTCCTTCAGTTCCTCCGTCAAAACTTCCTGTTACACCAGAAGCTGTTTACCTGTATTATCCTAGCCCTCTTCCATCAGAACACTGATGAAGTCCCCTGGAGCAATTTTTAATAGTGAATTAGGAATTTCCTTGACTCAAAAAAAAAAAAAATCTTGTAATGCTAGATCCTCCCTATTTACTCTTTTGTCTCTGACTGCTTCCTGCCCAAAAAAGGGGGTTGTAATCCATGGGGTTTTTATTTTTTCTTTCCTTTTAAATCAGATATTTGGTTGTCCAATACCTAACTCTGAATACCAGTATTTTCCAGTAAATCAGAAAAGAGGATTATCTGTTAACTCCCAAAGGAAAATCAAACCAAGATGCACAAGCAGAAAAAAAAAAAAAATCAATTTTCTCCAGGTCATTCACCTACATCATTCCTTCAGAATAGAAACAAAGCAAAAGAATTGCTTTGTTCTTTCAGACCACCTGGCCCAAAGGAAGCAGAAGAGAAGAGATGAACTCAGAGTCGTCTGTACTTAAGTAAAGCCTTCCTGTGAGTAAATAATGTTCATTAAAAGGTCACTCTGGATTCTTTTTGCTCAGTTCCGACACAGAAAAATGTCTCATTGCCAAGAAGAGCATTTTGTCCTGGTGTGAATCCTAGCGCAGAGAAGCGCGACATTGATACAGACAGCCCCGAGGGGCAAGGGGTGAAGGCAGCTGCCTCCGGCCTCCCACCAAACCACAGGAAAACAGAAGGGTGGAGGAAAGAACGCGCTCAATAATGCCCCAGGCCGAAGGTCAGCAGACTTTTCCTGTAAACACCGGATCGTAAATATTTTCAGCTTATGAGCCATAGACAGTACTCGAAAGAATGGCCATGTCAGGGGGTGCCTGGGGGGGGGGGGGGCTCAGTCGGTTAAGCGTCTACCTCCAGCTCCGGTCATGGTCCCAGGATCCCGCGATCGAGCCCCGCGAGGGGCTCCCTGGCCAGTGGTAAGCCTGCTTCTTCCTCTACTTGTGCTCTCAATCTCTCCACCAAATAAATAAGCAAAATCTTTAAAAAAAAAAATGGCCATGTCCAGTTCCATGAAAACCTTATTAACAGACACAGAAATTTGAATTTCATGTAAATTTCCTCTATCTCAAAATATTTTCCTTTTAGTATTTGTCACCCATTTAGGAATGTAAACATATTCTTAGCTCATGGATCTTCTGAAAACAGGCAGTGGGCTGGATTTAGCCACAGAGTGTGGTTTGCCAACCCCCGCTCTAAGTCAGAGTAGTGTTTCTCCAATTCATCAGGACTGGGAGTTAGTGGTTAATTTAAAAAGTCAGTAAAAGGAAAGAATCATAAAAATATTAATAATTATTTTTAGTAAATAGCTTAAAATAATAACATATCAGGAGCGCCTGGGTGGCTCAGTCGGTCAAGTGTCCAACTCCTGATTTTGGCTCAGGTCATGATCTTGGGGTTGTGGGATTGAGCCCCACGTCAGTCTCCGCTTTGGGCCTGGAACCTGCTTGGGATCGTCTCTCTCCCTCTGCCCCTCTCCCCCTCTAAAAAAGTATAAATAAATCAATAAATAATAACAGATCAATATATATGCACTTATCAGGTCTTTCCGTATAGGACCATGACTTTTTATTTTAGCAGAAGTCTACCAGTTAGATTTCAGATGGCCTTCCTTAGCCTTTAACTGGAGTTTCTAGTTCAGTTTAGTCTTAAGAGGAATGAGAATTTGAAGCCACTTATAAATTCATTCAAGGTGCAGAATGCTTCTAGTTTTTACAAACCTCCCCAATCTTTTAGAGTCATAACCCCCTCACACACAATTTTTGACAGCAGTGTTTGGGAAACTTGCCTTATAAGCATTTTGCCAAAGCACCCAGTCTTTAAAATAGCAATTTTCTTCCTTATTAAATTGTGTAATTGCTATGATAAAGGAAAGTGGCATAAACAGGTTTAAGAGCAAATGCAATAAACACCTGATAATCACTGAACTTAATGATGGGAACAAGTGTGTGTATGTGAGTGTGTGTCGAGAGGCGTGTAAATGAGAGCAGCCCTCCATACGCAAGAAATTCCCTGGGCAGTGGGCGTTAGTCACCACCTTCAGTAGAAGGAAGGGAGTGTGCGTTAACGTTAATCCGGCAGTTAATGGAGTGGAGTATATCCTGCTTTCTGACTATGCTCTTCCAGTGCTGGAGCTGGATGGGGGCAGGTGGAGGCGGGGAGAAGTAGTACAAGGACTTAACATCTTTGTATTAGAAGAAGTTAGTGCAATTGCATTTCCTCTGTTGAAAGTGAGAGCATGCCTCAAAAGAAATGTGGTTGCCATTTTCTTCCTCGGTTCAAATGAGTCTGCCCACCTCCTATGAGGGACATTTTGAACCATGGGGGGGCGGGGCTCCATGACACACGGTGAGTGCGCTGCTTAGAACAGCAGCGGAGTGAGTTTTATGGATGGACTTCAGTACATCTGTTGAAGGAATGTCGGGTTGACATAATCATCATGAAAACATAGTCAAGAGGTGGTGGAGACAGCCAGAAGGGAATTAGGAGAGAAGGAAAAGAAGGATAGTCCCAACGAAACAATCGCCCTGTTTCCCAAAATAAACGTGTCATCTCTTCAGCAGTGACATTCCAATGCTTTTATCTTCCCCAGAGAGAGAGCACAGTATTGGTGAAAAACTAATTCGTAGATTTCAATTATTTGTATGTATCTTCATGGATCTCTCCAGTACAATATGAACTGCCTCTGTAATTCATCCTTGTTTACTCTAGTCTCATGAAAATAAAGTGCAAGTAGCTTTTAGCCTCCATTTCCGTACATGCCATAGATTCCTGCCAAAACCTAACTGCTCCTGGAGAGATGCTATGCCTATTCTTTCCTGAAGGAACAGATCGTCCTATTTCACAGTATCCTTAGTACTACCGTAAACCCGAGGTAATTGATAAGAAAAGGACCATAAACACTTGAACACCCAAGCTCCTGATGGGGACCTCAAATTGTATTTGATCTTTCGGGAAATTCTGATATTCAGTTTGAGTTTTGGCCTATTGTCGCTCTTTGGATAAATGCATATTATAATCCTCACGGGTTACACTGCACCCTCTGACTCCTTTAGACCAGCTGGATGTGAGGAAAGAGGAGGAGCCGGGAAAGATGCTCATATGTGATCTTATAATACCTGAAGCTGCCGGTCGTTGTGCTCTTGATCTCAGAGATGTTCACAGCTGTCTCCTGGGACATGTGGGACCCTCTTTGGTGTTTCCCTGCTGGTCTCCTCTGTACTGAGTTCCCTCGACTATGGGATTCCTCTGATTTCTCCCTTAGACCGTGGATATTTCATTTACACCTCTGTTACTCCCCTTCCCCAAACTCCGCCCCCCCCTGCCCAGGGAATACTCCTATTTGCATATGTGACATCCACAAACTGGAAATCTGGGCCATCGGAATACAGAAGCCCCCTCTTGGCTCTGGAAACAAGGGTGATTCTTGGCCCTTCCTAAACCCTCCTTTTCATTTCTTTCTTTTTTTTTTTTAACATTTATTTATTTGCCAGAGAGAGAGAGAGAGAACACAAGCAGGGAGAGCAACAGAGAGAGGGAGAAGCAGGCTCCCCGATGAGCAGGGAGCCCGACAGGGGGCTCGATCCCAGGACCCCGAGATCATGACCTAAGCCAATGCTTAACCCACTGAGCCACCCAGGAACCCCGTCCTTTTCATTTCTTGAGCAGGAGTCGGGCTTCAGTCCTCAGGCTTCTGAAGCTTTCTGGGGCAAGAGTGAGACACCAGTCCCTGAATCTCCCAACAGCAGGACACGCAGTTCGGACTTCCAAAGTGCTTTTCCCCATGGCTCCCTGCCACCCCACCTCTAAAGACGGTGACACCCCATAGCTCTTGGCGGTGGCCCTCCGCAGAGAAATTTCTTCTGCAATCTCCTTTACGAAGTCCTCTCTCTGATGCCTTTTTATAAAAGCCTCAACGTGGCTGAGGGGATCCATGAGTTCTAGAACAAGTCCTAGAACATTTCCTTTAAAATCACATTTGCGATGCTTGCAAACGCTGCCTCGTTTGGCGCTTTCATGTCTATTGTAATTTCTGTTGTGAATTTCTCATCTGGCCTGAAACTTTCATCTTAACCCAGTTACACATGCAGAATTCTATCATCCAGAGACAGTCCAGAGACACTGAAAACATTTGGATATATATACTTTTCTATATATAAAGTATATTTTTCTTAACAAAATGGAGATTATTTTGTAACCTGAACTTTTTTGCAATTAGCAGTACATTCTAAGCATCTTCCCATGTCAGTAAATCTCTGCATCAACATTTCTAACAATTAAAAGCTATTCCATTGAACGGAGGCTACCATTATTTAATCAATTTTTTCTTGACATAGATCGAAACTGTTCCTTCTTTCTATTGTGATGGACGACCCTATGAAAGACATCTTCATTTATATACTTCAATCCATTCAATTATTTAACTAATACTTATTGAGCACCTATTATAAAAAAGTAGTATGATCTCCTTGGGATGAATTTCTAGATGTGGGATAGCAGGGTCAGAATGTAGGCATATTTTAAAGGATTTGAAATATATTTCCACATTGTCCCGCAAACATATGTGCATTTATATATGTGTGTATGCAAGTGTGTAAAAGAGAACATACAGGGCGCCTGGGTGGCTCAGTTGGTTAAGCAACTGCCTTCAACTCAGGTCATGATCCCGGAGTCCTGGGATCGAGTCCCACATCGGGCTCCCAGCTCCACGGGGAGTCTGCTTCTCCCTCTGACCTTCTCCCCTCTCATGCTCTCTCTCACTGTCTCTATCTCAAGTAAATAAATAAAATCTTTGGAAAAAAAAAAAAGAGAACATACATTTAGTCCTTGGAGAAGAAGAAAACTCGTTTTTGAAACTTCTTCACAGGGCGCCTGGGTGGCTCAGTCAGTTGGCCTCTGCCTTGGGCTCCGGTGCTGATCCTGGGGTCCTGGATCGAGCCCCGCCCTGCGTTGAGCTCCCTGCTCAGTGGGGAGCCTGCTTCTCCCTCTCGCTCTGTCTCCCCCCCACCCCCCACTTATGCTTGCTTTCTCTCTCTCTGTCAAATAAATGCAAAAGTCTTAAAAAAAAGAAACCTCTTCACAATTTGGGGGTACTAATACAATTAACACATAATTAACACAAGTCATACATGTATTTATTTAACCCCAACAAGTTAATGGATCTGCCTTCTTTTACTCTAAACTAATTTTATTTATTTATTTATTTATTTATTTATAAGATTTTATTTATTTATTTGACACAGAGAGAGAGAGATACAAGTAGGCAGAGAGGCAGGCAGAGAGAGAGAGAAGGGGAAGCAGGCTCCCCGCCGAGCAGAGCCCGATGCGGGGCTCAATCCCAGGACCCTGAGATCATGACCTGAGCCGAAGGCAGAGGCTTTAACCCACTGAGCCACCCAGGCGCCCCCTAAACTAATTTTAGACTTACGTAAAAGGTCAGAAATAATACATAGTCTTCAGGTATCCCTCGCCCACTTTGCCTGGTGTTGACATCCAACCATAGCACAATTATGGAGAAGAGGAAATTAGCATTAGTGTGTTATTGACCAAACTGCAGAACTTATTCAAACCGCACCAGTTATTACCCTAATGTACTTACTCTATTTCAGGATCTTAGCCAGGATCCTGCTTTGTATGTAGTTATTACTTCCCCTTGATCTACCTCCATTCTGTAACTGTTTCTTAGTTTTTCCTTGTCTTTTGTGACCTTGAAACTTTTGAAAAGTACTGATGAGATATTTTGAAGCATATCCCTCCTTTGGGCTTCTCTGGTATTTCTTACAGTTGGAGTCAAGTTATGTGTTTTTGGCAAGGGGTTATCATATCGAGGGCTTCGTGATGTTGATATGTCTTATTACTTCGTGATATTCACCTTGATCTCTTGGAAATACCACTTTAATGTTGCAGGACGAGAGTGCAAATACTATTGTAAGGCATCAACTGTATACGGGACACACTGTTTTTGTTCTTCCCATTACCTTCTCATTATCTTCATTTTCCTGAATCCTTTAAAATTCTGTAGCTTCCCCAAAGTCATAAAAGATCTGTCTGACTCCAAGGCCAGGGCTTTCCCCAGCGCTGGATGACAATCTCTTTAACATGGGAAACCGTAAACAGCAGACCTGACCACAGGTAGGTGTGAGTTATGACTCTTCTAGAGTTTTCCTCCAGGAAAAGATCTGTCAAGTCAAACATTCTGAAATTGTGTTTTGTTATTGATTCACAAAGCCAAATATTTAGTGACCAAAATTCATGGAAAATTTCTCCATCTTAACACCAAATCACAGTGCCTTTGAGCCTTCCGCTGCAACTTTTGTGAGCTTATTTTCTTTCAGTTTATGGTAATCTAGAAGCCAAAAGACAAGTGCAAAATAATTTTTCTAAATTGCAAACCGTGAGATGTTGCTTTTCCCCTGAGTTATATGTAGACAATACTTGCAGCAAACTGATTTGTCTGAAAGTCAGTGATTGATTTTTGTCTTCAGATAGCTTATCTCCCAGGGAAGGAGAACACTAGAAGCATAATACTTACAAGGCACTTGCCATTTTGGGTTTTGTTGTTTTTGTTTTTTTTTTTCATTTTAATTCCAGTATAGTTAACATTTCAGTGTTATATTAGATTCAGGTGTACAATATAATGACTTAACACTTCCATACATTACCTGGCACTTGTCAGGACAAGTGCCTTCCTTAGTCCCCATCCCCTGTTTCACCCAACCCTCTACCCACTTTCCCTCTTGTAGCCATCAGTGGGTTTTCAATAAAGAGTCTGTTTCTTGACTTGTCTCTCTCTCTCTCTCTTGCTCTCGCTCTCTCTCTCTCTCTCTCTCTCCCTCTTTTCCTTTGCTCATTTATTTTTTTTTTCTTAAGTTCCACTTAGGAAGACTGACTTATATCACTTAGCATTATACTCTGTAGCTTCATCCACGTGTTCATAAATGTCAAGATTTTATTCTTTTTTATGGAATGGAGTGGTATGAAATGGAGTGGAGTGGAATAGAATGGAATGGAGTCATGTTCCATTTTATGTATATCCCACATCTTCTTTACCCAATCATCTACCGAGGGACACTTGAACTCCTTCTGCAATTTGGCCATTGTAAATAATGGTGCTGTAGACATACGGGGGTGCACATATCCCTTTGAATTAGTGTTTTTGTATTTTTTGGGTAAATACTCCATAGCACAAGTCCTGAGTCATAGGGTAGTTCTAGTTTAACTTTTTGAGGAACCTCCGCACTGTTCTCCACAGTGGCTGCACCCATTTGCATGCCCAACGACAGGACAACTTACCATTTGGATAATTAATGCCTGTATTCTGTGAATGCCCCTGCAGTACCATTTAGAGGGTTAACACTTGGATCTGCTCCCATAGGATGATTGAATGTGAAAGAAGAACCACAAAGTGGAACCCCTGAAGAAAAGCAAGATGGGATGATGCATGGAAAATATTTAGCGCAGTGGCTGGTACACAGTGAACACTGCATACATTTTAGCTCTTCTTGCTGCTGCTGAAGCTGTCCTAGGTGTCACTGTTGTTTAACCTGGGGAAGAGAATATGTGGCTGCCTCATCCCTGCTCCGTGAGGCAAAAGATCAGACTGCTATAAATTTAGAAAGGAAGATGGCCAGTCCCTGGCCAGTTCGGCAGCTGTTTATCTTCTGTAAGTGCTCTTGTGCTATTCCATTGCAATATTATCTGAAAGCGCCATTTTGAACCCATTTGGGAGCAAGGCTTAGAGAGCTAAATCAAGGCAATGTGGCAGGGAGTCAGTTAACTCAGTCACTTCTGCAGTGACTTCCCTTTGGGCTTTCCATCTGAGAAAGTGGCTTGAGCATATAAAAATCATAGTGGCCCTGGGTATGGGGCAGAGTTTCCCAACGTCAGCGCTATTGATATGTGAAGCCCTATTGTTGTCGTTGTTGTTGTGGAGGGTTGTACTTTGTAGGATGTTTGGCAGCATCCCTGGCCTCTACCCCCCAGGTGCCGTTAGCACCCCTACCTTAGTTGCAGCAACCAAAAATGTCTCCAGACAGTTCCAAGTGGGGGGGAGCAAAATCACTCCTGTTGAGAATCACTGCTAAAAGGTAATGAGTAATTCCCATACTCAAGGTAAGTGAACAGAGACTCAAACTGGGAGTATATTGGGGATAGGAAAAGACATTTATTGAGCAACAAGTGCTTTGACAGACATTATGTCATACACTTCAGGTAATTTTCACAACAGGTCTATGAGATAGCTTTTATTACCCACTCATGGATGGGAAAACAAAGACTCACAGGAATCAGCTGGTATGCTCGACTTCTCATATACCTCTTCTGTGGTGGAGTGGAGATTTGACCACAAAGTTCATTCACTTATGCCTTCATGATCCTCAGTTCCCATGGAAAATGCTCAGCCTCATCATGCTGTTTCTTCTGCCCAGGAAAGGGAGAGTTACATTTACCAAGTACAAATGGTTATTAAGCTCTTGTCTCTCACAACAAAATCCCCCAGTCCTTCTTGGGTTTCAGGAAGCTGTGGCTGGGACTTGGTTGAATGGCATTTTTCTTTTACCAGTTAACATCCTGTTTGGCTTTGCCAATAGGGGGCAGTAGAGAAAGGTTGACAGGCAGGAGGAGGAAAGAGGGAGTTCGTTCCTCCTTTAAACTAGCTCTTCCAGATGGGAGAAGATAATTGCAAACAACAAATTAGATAAAGGACTATAAGGAACTTCTCAAACTCAACACCCAAAAAACAAAAACTCCAGTCAAAAAATGGACAGAAGACATGAACAGACATTTTTCCAAAGAAGACCTACAAATGGCCAACAGGCACATGAAAAAATGCTCAACATCACTTGGCATCAGGGAAATCCACATCAAAACCACAGTGAGATACCATCTCACACCAGGCAGAATGGCTAAAATTAACAAGACAGGAAACAACAAATATTGGTGAGGATGCAATGAAAAGGGAACCCTCCTACACTGTTGGTAGGAATGCAAGCTGATACGGGAAGCCACTCTGGAAAACAGTATGAAGTTTCCTCAAGAAGTTAAAAATAGAGCTACCCTATGACCCAGCCATTGCACTACTGGGTATTTACATCAAAGATACAGATATAGTGAAATGAAGGGCCACCTACACCCCAGTGTTCATAGCAGCAATGACCACAATAGCCGAACTGTGGAAAAAAACAAGATGGCCATCAACATGAATGGATAAAGAAGATGTGGTATATATATACAATGGCATATTACTCAGCCATCAGAAAGAATGAATACCCACCATTTACATCGACATGGATGGAACTGGAGGGTATTATGCTGAAAGAAATAAGTCAATCAGAGAAAGGCAATTATCATGTGATTTCATTCATATGTGGGAATATAAGAAATAGCACAGAGGATCATAGGGGAAGGGAGGGAAAACTGAATGGGAAGTCATCAGAAAGGGAGACGAACCATGAGAGACTCTTAACTCTGGGAAACAAACTGAGAGGTGCTGGAGGGGAGGTTGGGGGGTGGAATAGGGTAATTGGGTGATGGACATTAAGGAGGGCACGTGATGTGATGAGCACTGTCTGTTACATGCAAGTGATAAATTATTGAACACTGCATCTGAAACCAACGATGTACTATATGTTGGCTAATTGAATTTAAAGAAAAGAAAAAAGAAAAAAGCTAGCTCTTCCTGATCCAGCTGAGCCAGCAACTGCCACTGCTGAGTGCCTAAACTAAATTCTAAATTTAAAACTAAAGCCTAAATTCTGCTACTAATAGCAGAAACCAGCGCTGAGTCTCCAATATGGCACCATTCTCCCAGGGGACACACCAGCCACCTGGTGGCAGGTTAATTACACTGGCTCCCTTCTGTCACCCATGGAATAGTGTTCTCTCTTCGCTCGAGCAGCATGTTTTCTAGGTATCGATTGGCCTTCCTTGCCAGTAATGTTTCTGCCAGCACCACCATCTGTGCACACACGGAATGCTTTATTCACCATCCCGATGGCCCACAAATTATTGCTTCTGACCAAAAGCTCAGGGCACAGAGAAGAAAGGGTGGCAATGACTGCATGCCCATGGATTTCACTGCTCTTACCACATACTTCATCACCCAGGGGCAGCTGGTCTAATGGAAGAAAGGATAGCCTGACTAAAGTTTTAGTTATGACCAGTTGGGAGATAAGCAAAACAAAAAAGATTGGGAGCTATCTCACAGGAGGTAACATATGCTTTGAATCAGCAACACATACTGATGCCTAGCTCCCACAGGCTAGAAATCGCAGGCCCAAGAATCAAGGGCTGGAAGTGGGAGTGACTGCTCTCACCGTTACCCCTAATATCCTTCTCACAGAATCTTTGATTTAAAACCCATTACTTGGGTTATGCTGGGTTGGAGGACTTGGTTCTGAGTAGCGGACATGACTGCAATTTCATTAAACTGGTAGTTGAGACGAACACTGGCTATTCTGTACTCCTGGCACCTCTGAATCCAAAGGCAAAGGAGGGCAAACACCTGTCCTGGTTGAGACAGTAGATCTGGATTACCAAGGAGGGGGTTGAGTTGCTCCTACTCGGTGGAGTTAGAGTAGATGATGTCTGGAATCCAAGAGAGTCTCTGGGAATCCTTTTGGTATTTTCTATGTCCAGGAGTAAAAGCTAATGGTAAAAGTGCAATGGTAACAGCAACCTCCCTATCCTGCCCCCTGGGGGGTAAAAAATCAAAAGGCAGAACCACCCAACCAGGTAAAAGACTGGAATAGCAACTGGCTGAGCCAGGAAAAAAGGAATATGAAATGGCTATTGGAAGAAGGCAGTTGCAGATATCAGTGATGACCTTGCCAGCAGTGATGGGTCTTTGGTGATAGAAATGAAGTCTTCAGTTATATTTTCTTCCTTGCCTCTGGCTGTGTGTGTGTTTGCGTGTCTGTATGCACGTATGTATGTCTATATGACACCAATTCCTTTTGTCCTCTCTCCTCCTTTTCCCCCTTTATTTTGTGCAATTATTGTTTGTGATAGTTAACTTCAAAATTTAGTCTTTCTTTTACTTTGAAGTAATTTTAGACTCAGAAATTGCAGAAATTGTTATACTTTAGCCTTTAGCTTCCAGAATACTCAAGTGTGATTGTGACTAAACTCAAAGAGGGATAAAATTATCCAGAAAGAGAAATAGCGCCTGTCAACCCCAGATGACTCTCATGATAGTTGGGACTTAGTCTTTCCCCTTTTTGAAGAGACTATGAGAGCATCTTTGTTTATGCAAAGGATAGTTGTATATTGTTAGGCACGATAATAAATTGTTAGTTTTAATAATAAATTTATTTTATTTTTTATAATATTTTTAACAATAATATTTTATGATTGTGTTTTTTACAATTATTTTTAACAATAATAAATTTGTTACTTCGGTTTAATAGAATTTAGAATATACGTGCAAGAGTGCGTATAAATCCTGTGATACCACAGATCTGGATCCTCTCGGTTATTGGGCCACTGATAGCTCCAATGCGCCCTCCTCTGCGCTGCTTTGGGACTGGATCTCAGCAAACTACGTTCCTCCTTTGCCAACCCGTTTCCTGTGAAGTTCGGAAGGTAGGGGGAGCTAGACTGAGATTAAAAGTCTGGAGGAGGAAAAAAAAAAAGAATACCATTCTCCTGGCTCTTTCTGTGTCATCTCAACAGCAATACACCTTTATCACAGCAGTGCAGTTGGCTCCAGCCTCCAACTTTCATTTGAATGAAATTTCAAATGAATTCATATAACTAACAGCCTTTTGCGACTGGTTTCCTTCACTTAGCATAATTGTTTTGTTTTGTTTTTGTTTTCTTCAATAGGTAGATGTCTGTTTTTTATTTTATTTTTATTTTTTTAATTTTATGTTATTTTTTTAATGTTCCAAGATTCATTGTTCATGCACCACACCCAGTGTTCCATGCAATATGTGCCCTCTTCAATACCCACCACTAGGCGCCCCCAACTCCCTCCCCCCTTCCCTCCAAAACCCCGTTTGTTTCTCAGAATCCACAGTTTCTCATGGTTCATCTCCCCCTCTGGTTTCCCCCAATTCACCCTTCCTTTCCTTCTCCCAATGTCCTGCATGTTTTTCCTTATGCTCCACACATAAGTGAAACTATATGATAATTGACTCTCTCTGCTTGACTTATTTCACTCAGTATAATCTCTTCCAGTCCTGTCCATGTTGATACAAAAGTTGGGTATTCATCCTTTCTGATGGAGGCATATTATTCCATTGTATACATGGACCATATCTTCTTTATCCATTCTTCTGTTGAAGGGCATCTTGGCTCTTTCCACAGTTTGGCGATTGTGGCCATTGCTGCTGTGAACATTGCAGTACATGTGGCCCTTCTTTTCACTACATCTGTATTGTTGGGGTAAATACCCAGTAGTGCAATTGCAGGGTCATAGGGTAGCTCTATTTTTAACTTCTTGAGGAATCTCCACACTGTTTTCCAAAGTGGCTGCACCAACTTGCATTCCCACCAACCGTGGAGGAGGGTTCCCCTTTCTCCACATCCTCTCCAACACTTGTTGTTTACTGTCTTGTTAATTTTGGCCATT
>CM052801.1:8586963-8661971 GCA_028533885.1 Nasua narica | reverse complement strand
TAGATATCAGACCTTTGTCTGTAGTGTCATTTGCGACTATCTTCTCCCATTCTGTGGGTTGCCTGTTTGTTTTGTTGACTGTTTCCTTTGCTGTGCAGAAGCTTTTTATCTTGATGAAGTCCCAAAAGTTCATTTTCACTTTTGTTTCCTTTGCCTTTGGAGACATGTCTTGAAAGAAGTTGCTGTGGCCGATGTCGAAGAGGTTACTGCCTATGTTCTCCTCTAGGATTTTGATAGATTTCTGCCTCATGTTGAGATCTTTCATCCATTTAGAGTTTATCTTTGTATATGGTGTAAGAGAATGGTCAAGTTTCATTCTTCTATATATAGCTGTCCAGTTTTCCCGGCACCATTTATTGAAGAGACTGTCTTTTTTCCACTGGATATTTTTTCCTGCTTTGTCAAAGATCATTTGACCATAGAGTTGCAGGTCCATATCTGGGCTCTCTACTCTGTTTCACTGGTCTATGTGTCTGTTTTTATGCCAATACCATGCTGTCTTGGTGATCACAGCTTTGTAGTAAAGCTTGAAATCATACCTATTCTCCTGAAGCTGTTTCAAAAAATAGAAACAGAAGGAAAACTTCCAGACTCTTTCTATGAAGCCAGAATTACCCTGATCCCCAAACCAGGCAAAGACCCCATCAAAAAGGAGAATTTCAGACCAATATCCCTGATGAATATGGATGCCAAGATTCTCAACAAGATCCCAGCTAATAGGATCCAAAAGCACATTAAAAAGGTTATCCTCCATGACCAGATGGGATTTATCCCAGGGATGCAAAGGTTGTTCAACATTAGCAAATCTAATCAGTGTGATAGAACAAATCAACAAGAGAAGAGAGAAGAACCTCATAGTCCTCTCAATTGATGCAGAAAAAGCATTTGACAAAATACAGCATCCGTTCCTGATTAAAACTCTTCAATGTATAGGAATAGAGGGAACAGGGGCGCCTGGGTGGCTCAGTGGGTTAAAGCCTCTGCCTTTAGCTCAGGTCATGATCTCGGGGTCCTAGGATATAGCCCCACATTGGGCTCCCTGCTCAGCAGGGAGCCTGCTTCTCCCTCTCTGCCTGCGTCTCTGCCTACTTGTGATCTCTCTTTCTGTCAAATAAATAAATAAAATCTTTAAAAAAAAGGAATAGAGGGAACATTCCTCAACTTCATAAAATCTATCTATGAAAAGCCCACAGAGAATATCATTCTTGGTGGGGAAAAGCTGACAGCCTTCCCTTTGAGATCAGTAACACGACAAGGATGCCCACTCTCACTACTGCTATTCAACATAGTACTAGAAGTCCTAGCAACAGCAATCAGACAACAAAAAGAAGTAAAAGATATTCAAATTGGCAAAGAAGAAGTCAAACTCTCTCTCTTTGCAGAGTACACGATACTTTATATGGAAAACCCAAAAGACTCCACCCCCAAACTACTGGAACTCATACAGCAATTCAGTAATGTGGCAGGATACAAAATCAATGCAGAGAAATCAGTTGCTTTCTTATACACTACCAATGAAAATATGGAAAGGGAAATTAGAGAATCAATTCCATTTACTATAGCACCAAGAACCATAAGATACCTAGGAATAAACCTAACCAAAGAAGTAAAGGATCTGTACTCAAGGAACTACAGAACGCTCATGAAAGAAATTGAAGAAGACACAAAAAGGTGGAAAAGCATTCTGTGCTTATGGATCGGAAGAATAAACAATGTTAAAATGCCTATACTGCCCAGAGAAATCTATACTTTCACTACCATCCTGATCAAAATTCCACCGGCATTTTTCAAAGCACTGGAACAAACAATCCTAAAATTTGTATGGAACCAGAAAAGACCCAAATTACTAAGGAAATGTTGAAAAAGAAAAACAACGTGATGCTGGGGGCATCACGTTGCCTGATTTCAAGCTTTACTACAAGGCATAATTTTTTTAGCGTTCATTCGTGTTGTAGCCTGTACTTCATTCCTTAGGGTGGAACAGTATTCCATTGAATGACTAGGCCACATTTTGTTCAGCTGTTCATCAATCAGTAGACTTTTGGGTTGCTTCCACTTTTTTGCTTTTGTGAAGACTTAGACTGTGAACATTTATGTACAAGTTTTATGTAGACCTATGTGCCCATTTCTCTTGGGTATATATCTCAAAGTGGGATTACTGGGTCATATGATGTTTTCCAAACTTCTTAATTCTGATGATCTCTCTTTATTGTACTCCCACAATCCCAGGAGTTAGCATCTCCCTGCTTCCGTTACAATCACTAGATGACCTCCATGTGCCCTTTCAACCTTTCTAACCTCCAATACCGTGCGATCAGTTCCCTACATTAAGTTTCTTCACTTGAAGTACCTAGTATGATTTCTGGTTTGTTTTTCTTTTTACTAGACCCTGGATAATATAAGCATATGAAGCATTGTAATCAATTTATCCATCTTCTCTGAGCAAGGACTAGAAATCTCTTAAAACCTCAGCAGGGCAGATATAAATAACACACACAATGAGCGCTGTACCATCAGCATATATTTCCTGTTAGTAATGGGATTTAATTGGAATCCACTGAAGGAGTGGCCACCCTATGATAATATTTTAAGAATCTTTCTGAAATGGTTTAAGGCCAGTGCCACTTAAATTATGGAGGAGAACCCATTCCTTTGTTTCTTCCTTCTCTTATTTATTTATTTATTCATTTAGCAATTATTTATTTATCACTTAAGTCATGCCAGGCACTATTTTAGGTGCTGGTGAGATAATAGTAAGATTTATAAAACTCTTAATAATCATAGAGTTTATATTTTAGTGGAAATAAGTAGGTACAAATGTAAGTATATGATGGTGAATTGTGATATGGAGAAATTTAAAGAATGGAAAGAAGATAAAGAGGGCTGGGTTTGGGGATACATTTTTTAATGGGATGATCAGGAAAGACTCCCCTGTGAAAGTAACATGTCAACAAACTCCCAAAGGCGCTGAGGGAGAAGGCACGGGATTATCTGGGGAAAAAAGTATTCCAGGCAGAAGAATAACAAGGCTTCCCTTTCAAGGCCTTGATTTGGGAAGAAGCCTAGTTTGTTCAAGGAACAGGAAGGAGGCCAACCTGACTGACTTGATTCCAGGGGGCAAGCTGTAGGAGAGGAGGTCAGAGAGGCAGTGTAGGATTCAACCTAAAACACTTTGTGGGCCATCACAAAGACTTGGGCTTTTATTATGAGTGTGGTAGGAAGCCAGTGGAAGGATTCTAATGAGGAAATGACATGACCTGACTTATATTTTAACAAGATTACTCTAGCATCTGTGTTGAGAATACATTATGGTAATGCAGCTAGAAGGCAACAATCTGGACAGAGAATATAGTGAGAACAATGGTGAAATAAGTAGTGGGATTCTGTATTTGTTGATAGAGGGCAACTGATTCCGCCATCAATGGTCAGGGAAGCTCCTCTCTCTACAGCCGGTCTGGAAATGTGTGAGATGAGAAAGAAGTCAAAGAGGACTTCCCAAATTTTAGTCTGAGCACCTGGAAAAATGAATTGCCTCTTACTGAAACAAGAAAAACTTATAGGAGGAGTAGGTTTCCAGGAGAAATCATGAGTTCAGTTTTGCCTATACTAAGTTTGACATGTTTGTTAGACATCCAAATGGAGTTGTCAGGAAGTCAGCTGTATATACAAATCTGAAATTCAGGGGAGAACCAAAACTGAAAATAGGAATTTGGAAGTTCTTGATGTATATATAATATTTATAGCCATTAAAAAAATATTTATAGCCATTGAAATAATCTAGAAGACTAAGTGAGGATCTTATGTAGAGAAGGAACAAATCCAAGGACAGAGGCCTGGGGCAGCAAGACATTCAGAGGTCAAGGGCACACGACAAGAAGAAACCAGTAAGAGACAATGAGTGGTTGTTGAGATTGGAGGAAAACCAGAAGTATGTGGTATCCTAGAAACCAAATGAAAGAAAGCTTCAAGGAGAAAGGTATGATTAACATTCTGGCAAATTCCCTCTGGGGCCTCACAATACTATGGATGTATAGAAACATATATGAAATAGTTAGATCTCTGCTCTGTGTGAATTTGTATTTGTAAGACTTTGCTATGTGTATATATGGCACAAAATAGGTCAATTACTCATTTCCTATAGAGATATTATAAATAAGTAAGATAAATTTCTGTGGTAATGGGACTATTTAATAGATTATTATTATCTTTCTGCCATGGTAAAAGATTTTGATCATTTGTCTTCAACAGGTGGTTCTATAACAAATTTTGTGTTGTTCTCTCAATTACATCTTGAAGCAAAATATAAAGAAAAAATAGAAATGAAATGTATTAATTG
The DNA here is from genome assembly GCA_028533885.1 of Nasua narica. Lineage (NCBI taxonomy): Eukaryota > Metazoa > Chordata > Mammalia > Carnivora > Procyonidae > Nasua > Nasua narica. The sequence continues at coordinate 8,657,635 of CM052801.1, read as the reverse complement.
GATACGCAGGTTATTGTATGGTAACTAAAACACTCAGTGGTTTAACCAAGGTATATTTCTCTCTCATTAAAAATCCAACATGGTTGGTCAAAGAGGTTCTTGTGATCTCCTTTAGGGACACATGATGGGGGAGACCCTACCATCTTGTAGCTGCATCTGGCCTGCAAGGGTACAGAAGCAGGAGAAAAGAAGACTGAACAATTGGGTGGTTGCCTTTAAGGACTTGGTTTGGGAATGGCTTAGATAGCTTCCGCCAACAATGCGGTGGACAGAACCCAGTGTTGTGTTCTCAGCTATGAGGAAGCCAGGGAAATGAGTCTTCCTGTCTGCCCAGGAAGAGGAAAATACAACAGTTGTTGGACAGATAGATAGCCTTGTCTCTGCTACGGGAATGGAGAGTAAGGAAAAGAAAGACATTAATAAAATAAATTTCTTTATGAGATTTCTGATTGCTTTGGTTTAGAACTGAATCTTGTTAATTTCCTTCAAGTGAATTCCCTTAGGTCTTTCTCGAGAACTTGAGGAAAACTTTTACTTCCTTTTCAAACAATGTGACTTGAAGAGACTTAAGAATTCTGATATCATTTACACACACCTGAGTTCCTTGAGCAGAAGTATTTTTATATGAAATATATTGGCTTACGTAAATTATTTATGGTTTTTCTTTCGTATCTTTGGACACAATCAGATACAGCCCAGGAAACTGCAACATAATGAGGCTGAGAAAGGCAGACGCTCAGGATAAATGAGATCTGTCCTCTGGGATGCAAAAGGTGCTGGGAAGGTAGGCAGGGGCTGGGAGGCAAGAGTGTGAAAGCCTGTGTGTGCTGATAATAGGCAAAATAAATAAATGCCACCCAGCCAAGCATGCAGCACTTAGCAGTCCAGCAGGAATGCATTTTAACAGGAAGGCTAGCGAAGATTCCACAAAGAGCCCAAGCTCACATTGTAAGCATATAGAACAAAGGTCAACAAGCCAGTAAACAGCCCAGCTACAAGACCACTCAAAGATAGTTCTCTGGTCTTCAGAAAAGGCAAGGTCCCAGTCCCAGGAAGACCTTTGAGATGGGGGAGGGGGAGGGGAAGCAAAACGGTTGGAATTAGAAAAGCGGGTTATCAGCACAGGACATTACAAAAAGTTCTCAGCATTGGCTACACATTAAAATTATCTGGGGAAGCGGTACAAGCAGACCCCCTAGACCAATTAAATCCTTGGTGGGTGGGACCTCAGCGCCAGTGATTGTTCTAGCTCCCCAGGTGGTTCCAATGTTAAATCAAGGCTGAGAACAGTTGAGCCTCGGATGGGAAGTTACATATCTGTAACTTTGTAGCTAATGTCAGGATTGGTTAAGAGACCAGAGGTCTGGAAATCCACAGAATAAAAACGTCTCTTGGACCACTTACTTAGCTATGCAAACATACATGTATGTAAAACAGACAGTATTCACAGAATCTGGCATCTTATTGGCAGCTGCTCTATGGTCTGATAATACCTACGGAATCATTTTAATGGGGGAAAATACATTAGGAAGTTATAATGGTTTCTTTCCACTTTTGACTTGAATTTTAAAATATCTAACCTACTGAAAATACTTGAAGATCTTGCTATTCAAAAGAGGGACTAGATAGCTGAATGTTTCTTAAAGAGGGGAGCTTCTTGGTGATTAAGGCATTCAATGTAAGCCTGGGACTATGACGCTTCGGCCATGCACATCCAGGTGTCTTCCCCACTGCAGTCACAGCCACTACACCCCATTTTAGCCAACGCATCAGTCTTAGTGCCTGGAACAGTCCAATAAGACGAAGGGAAACAGTAGGACCATCTTAATGTTTCTATCTCCTCCTTTCCCTTGCTAATACCACGAGGGTTATCATAAACACATTGCCATGGAAAGTATAACATGGCCCAAAACACTGTTGGGTTTTTGAGGGCTCTACATGTGAGACTGTAAATAAAAATAGTGAGAATTTTACAAGTGTGGCCTCAGGAAATGAAATGGCCATTGGGGCTTGCACCGTCATACAGGTGTCCTGTCACTCGCTTTCACCAATACCCTGAAAGAAAATAATCTATGTACAGAAGTCAAGGCTATTATATGCATGACAAATTTTCAATGGTGGCTGCATAGTAGTTGTCACATAAGCCTTGCCACAATCTCAACTGAATGATGATTAAGATTTCTTTTTTTTTTTTTTAAAGATTTTATTTGTTTATTAGGAAAGAGAGAGAGTGACAGAGAGCATGAGAGGGGAGAAGGTCAGAGTGAGACGCGGACTCCCCATGGAGCTGGGAGCCCGATGTGGGACTCGATCCCGGGACTCCGGGATCATGACCTGAGCCGAAGGCAGTTGCTTAGCCAACTGAGCCACCCAGGCGCCCCGATGATTAAGATTTCTATGGCAACTCCTTCCTTCCTTTCTTCATTCATTTGTTTATTTATTCCATCAACAAATATTTTTCGACCGTCACTGCATGCCAGATGCACAAAGATGTATAAGGCACCAGTGTCTTGTTATATAGATCCCGTTACTTCAAAACCAACAAATGCAGAAGAGCCCTATTTGTATATATACACTTGCTTCCTACTTTTTAAAAATTAATGTATGGAAATCTGAACTTATGAAACACAAATGAGGATATGATGTTTCTGGTTTCCAAAAAAATTTCATGAAATAATTCACCTACCGATTCTTTCAAATTGTGAATCCCCTTGGGGCATTTAAGAACTATTGTTGATTGGTCACTTGATTAAGGGATTACAGGGAGTCTAAAGCAGCGGTTCTCAACTCTGGTTGCACATTGGAATCACTTAGGAAGCTTTTAAAACATCCTAATGCCCAGGTCCCATTTCAAACCAATCGAATAACAAGCTCTGAAAGTTGGAATTGGGCATCGGTATTTTCAAAGCTTTCCAGGATTAATCTAAATGTGCATTCAGGGTTGAGAATCACTGCGCTAGAGCAAGAGAAGGCCAAATCCGACTGGACACTTGTCTCTGTTAATAAAGTTTTATCAAAACACAGCCATGTCCATGTATATCTCCACCTGATTTCACACAACAAAGGCAGAGTTGAGTACTTAGCTGCAACAAATACATAGTTGAGTAGGGTGACAGAGCCCACGTTGCTGAAAATATTTACTAACTGGCTCCTTACAGAAAAAGCTTGTGCTCCCCTGGGCTGAAGAAAGGAGATATGTAGGGGCGCCTGGGTCGCTCAGTTGGTTAAGCATCTGCCTTCAGCTCAGGTCACGATCCCCGAGTCCTGGGATCGAGCCCCACATCAGGCTCCCTGCTCAGCAGGGAGTCTGCTTCTCCCTCTCGTGCTCCCCCTGCTTGTGTTCCCTTTCTCGTTGTCTCTGTCTCTGTCAAAAAAATAAATAAAATCTTAAAAAAAAAAAAGGGAGAGACACGGAAAACTCAAAATGTCCAGCAACCAAATGTCTGCAGCTTTCCCACCCCCCTTCTGAATATAGATAAAGCAGCTATTGAAATCATTCTGACAATTGGTGAAAAGAATTTATTCCATTGAATTAAATTTGATTCACATGTGGCATTTCAGAAGCACACTCTTCCAGGGCACAGCAGTGGTGAGGCCCTGACTCTCAGCTTCAAAGCCACCCTTCCATTCTTAGCTCTGTGGTGCAGGCCTGGGACTCTGCCAAGGACAAGGCGGCTTCCCAGCCGCTCTGTTAGGCTCTGCCAACAGGGGGCACTAGAGGAGCATTTCGAGCCCGGAAGAGGACGAAGGGAATTGCCCCTTCTGTTTGCTTTCCTTTCCGCCAGCATCATCCTAGCAATGCTTCTTTATCCCAGCAGTGGCTATTCATCCCAGTAGCACCCCTTGGTTCTGCTTTGAAATTTTGCTGACACTCTCAGAACCAGCCTCATCGTGCTCTCTTGGAGCTATCACTCACTGAAAAAGTACTTTTCTTAGAGGTCTAGGTCCCAGCTCCATGTGCCCCTTCTTGGAGCTCAGAGACACCAATACCAGCCAGGTGTTGCCATCTCCCCCAGAGGCCTGAGTCCCACGTGTGTGGGCCGCCTCCTTCAAGCTTCTAAGTTTTAGTAATGGCAACCTCTTCTCTTCCTCCTTCTCCTTGTCCTCCCCTTCCAACTCCTTTCTCCACTTCCTCTTTCTTCCTCTTTTTTTTGCTGAGCCATAGAGGCTGTACTTCCCACCGTTGCTACCTCCATGATGCGTGTTTCCTTTTGCCTTTTTAGGTTTCCAATGCCTGGGAATATTATTTATATGAAACTCTCTCTGTTAATATTACTAGTGCTGTTTCTATCTCCTGTGTGAGAAAGAGCTATTGTCTATTAAGGGCTTAGGAATCATAAGTTATCATTGTACCCTGTATTCCATAAAGATTGATGGATTCATACTGTTGTGTGCGAAATAGAATGCTAAATTTGAAGTTATTATGCACTCGCTAATATAATCTACCTACATATCATTAATAATGTCTTATTTATGCACTACATAAAAGAATGGGCTTTGTCACTCTACATAATATGGATCATGACTTCTGAGGAAATGCTTCTTCTACTCTTGCTGGGAATTAATGAATAAGAATTCACTGCATGTTTACAATAATATACACTGTGAAGATACGATTTGGTGACTCTGAGGGACATGCCACCCTAGCTCGGTCATGCCCAAAAGATGAGGCTCAGACAGAACGTGGGTAAATCAGATAGCTTCTATCCATTCACTGAGCCCAGGATCTAACAGGTCATTTCATCCTTGTAAACAAGCTGAAAATTGGAATTTAAGATGGAGTTAGAGCAAAGAAAGGACCAGGTGAACTAGAGACAAGCTCATCTAGGGATTCTGTTTGGTCCATGATTGGTTCTCTAACATTCATATTCTTTTTTTTTTTTAAGATGTGTTTATTTCTTTGAGAGAGAACGCACACGCATACCCGTGCATAGGGGGAGGGGCAGAGTGAAAGAGAGAGAGTCGCAAGGACAAGGAGACTTCCTGCTGAGCACAGAGCCCCATGTAGGGCTCCATCTCATGACCCTGAGATCACAACCTGAGCCAAAACCAAGAGTCAGATGCTTAACCCATTGTGCCATCCGGATGCTGCTCTAACACTAATCTTCTAAGCCGACCTACATGGGCTAGTTTGTTTTCATTTCTTAGTTAAGTTTCCTTTTAGAAAATGGCTGTTTCACTACCACTGGCTACAAAGAAAAAAGGGGATAATTGAATACTAGATTTGTAGAATAGAAAAGAGGACAGCAAATAAAAGCCCACAGCCCAACTCTCACTTGCCACCTGTTTCTGTAAATAAAACTTAATTGGCCACGTGATGTGATGAGCATGGGTGTTATACGCAACTGAACAATTATTGAACACTACATCCAAAACTGACGACATAGTATATGTTGGCTAATGGGATCTAAATTAAACATAAATAAATAAAGTTTTATTGGAACACAGCCACACCCATTCATTTACATAATGTCTATTGCTGCTTTCACTAACGTAGCAGAATTGAGTGGCTGCATGCCCCACAAAGCCAGAAATCTTGACTCCCTGGCCTCTTACAGAGGAAGTTTGCTGACCTCAATGGAGAGGAGCAGGTGTCTGTCCTTACAGCATGGCATGGTGCCAGTTAGGTCGTCAGCCACGGGGCCCAAGGAACATTCTGGTTCTCAAGCTTTCCCTGGCAGCCACGTGCCCAGATTAGAATGCCCTACAGCTCCTCGGCACCTATCTACCCCTACTCAGCTTCCGATCCTGTGTTCCTTCAGACTCCCCTGGCTAAGTGTGGTTGGGGTCAGGACTGTCTCCTCTAGTGCCCATTTGTCTCCACCTGCATCTTAGGTTCTTTTAGAAATGGGAAGGGCTAGTATCCATCCAGCCCTTAAAATGTGCTTGCTGAGGGCCTTGCCCAGAGCAGCTAATTAGTAATGATGGTTGCATTGATCACCACTCTCCAGAGGGACTGATAAGAGCCGTCCCCGGCACCCATGATCTTGCTGGCTTTAGAAAAGAGCCCTTTAGCCATCATTCCCTGCTATTAAGTGCATCCTCTGACTAAGTCACCATCACCAACACAGGTCTGGTCATTTTTAGGTAAAACACTGGACTATACAAAAATGAAGACTAGGAAAGAAGGTTATTCATCTTTGTAACGTTCATAACCCCCCACGTAACTCCTGGTTATATTAAGCATGAAGGTATATATGCTAAGGGAAATAAAATGACTGATAGGTGATTATAGATAAATAAAACTAGATGAAATTATTAAGATGCTAAAACTGCCAAAAGACCATTTTCATTCTCCCAGATGATTCCTGTTTTATTAAAATTTTCTCCTTAGTAACACAGTGTAATCGATCTTAAGTGCTATGATTCTAGATGGCTTTCATGCTGAGAGTTAAAGCCAAGCACAACATTTAAAAAAAAAAAATGGACTCAGTAAAACTTCATTTCTCTCAAAGATTCAGAAAAACAAACAATGCAGGGGGAAAGAAGGAAAAAATACAATCTACACAATAGAGAGAGTCTTGAAACGCCAAGCGATGACCCTACTAAATGATAAACACGAGTGACTCTTCCAAGTGCTCAGCCCTGTGACCCGAGCAGCCCCGGCACCATGCCTCTCCAGTGATGCTGTGTGTGTTGTCTCTCATTTTTCCCTTCCACAACCTGCTAAGATTTGTTTTCTTCAAACGCTTATCAACCGCGTCTTGGGTCCAACTGCCTGGAGTGAGTTGATTGCCAGAGGTTCAAGGCCTTAAGGCTCTTGTGAGAGCAAATCTAGGCAGGGGCCTCGCCGGTTCTGTTTTCTACAGGCTCAACTAAATACCAGAGTGACAGAAAAATGAGAGAAGGAGAGCTGAAGGTATTGGTAGTAATTTCTTTAAATAAGATGTTCTTTGTCTTACAATTTGTCATTGTACAGGGTCTGCTCAAGCAGTACCTGGTTTATAATAAGCTTTCAGTATGTATTTAGCCTGCAATTCAAATAATATTCCAACCCGATTGTGTGTGTGTGTGTGTGTGTGTGTGTGTGTGTGTGCACAGATATACTTACATAAACATCACTCAGATTGTGCAAAAGGGAGCTCCGGAGTCATGCTTGCTGACAGCAGTGTCTGGTATCCTGTATACAATGATATAAGGAAATCCAAGTGGACTCAAAAATTTCTCCCTAAATGCCTGAAATTCTGAAATTCCAAAATTCTGAAATGAAAGCCCAGGCTGTGGGATTTCATTTGCTGTCCTCTTTTCTATTCTACAAATCTAGTCCATTTTTGGCATGGGAGGTGCATCAGGAGGTCACTTCTCTGAAGTCGGGCACCATACAATGCCTCATTCACCAGTGGATTTGCGGTTGATGGCATGGAGCCTGGCACGAAAAGACAAAGAAATTTGTTGTGTTAAGTGATGGAAAGCACTGCCCTCTGTGTGCAAATGGCGTGGCAATGTCAACCCACGAGGATCTTAGCCCTTCATAATGAGTGAGTTTTCCAGATTACCTTTATTCCTACGTGAGCCAGGTCATCATTAAAAGCCAGGAAAGCTAATGAGTACAGAGCGGCCGGGGACACCTACACACTTGTCCTCCTCCTTGCATTGAGAAAAATGATACCATTATCTCCTGGAGATTTTTCAGAATAAGTATAGGTGACGAAGCCCGAAGAAGATGAGCTGGCCCACGTGACATTTTTACTGGTGGGAAAGGGCAGCAAGCTGCTAGAGACCCCCACAAATGGTGACAGGTACTTAAAACGAGAAGCTCCAAATAGCTCCTTCTAGTCCCCCATCATTGAGCTAGAAGAACATGAGACTGGGATGGGAGGGTGGCATTCTGAAGTTCTGTATACATTTTGCTCATTGTTAGAGAACTACCCATTTTTATAATCAGTGTTCCTTCGAGGGATGGCTTTGTCCTACGAAACGGTCTTTAGTCTCAGGGACTAAGGCAAGGCTTCTGATACGTTCAGTCTAGCTAAAATGCAAGCACCATTTTTCACAAAGAAGATATGAAAGATAAATATATCTGTGTCATTTTACCTTTGGAGGCCCTGGCTTCAGCCCAGAAAGTTAGCACAAGTTCTCAGCTTCTGGTCCTCAACCTTGACGGCACATTGGAATCACCCAGGTCCTACCCCCGGGGTTTCTGTGTGTGCTTGGTGGGGTTGGATGGGGGTGTGAAGGAAATGGAGCAGCCCGTGCGTTTTAGCAATGGCAAGGCTGGCTACAGCGCCAATTACCTACCGCAGAATCACAGAAGGTATCTAAAATAGATTTGCGTCAGATGGCATGTTCTGAATTTTATTATGTACAATTTCTTGGAAGAGCCAATGCTTTTCATATTTCCTTTTTCCTCTTGATTTTTGCAAGTATGATCCTGTTCCTGAATGTATGCTTTCTTCCCTTAATTAAAAGAAAGAAATCTCCCACAGCAATTGGATTCCCTCCCATTAACCTGCTCTTTGGGAAGGGGAGTCTTTTCCTTTCCATTGCGTCAGCGGTAATTGATAGGGGCTCATATCTGAGCCGGAGGAGAGTGCACCATAGCACTCCTTTCCAAGTCTGTCTCATCCAGATTTTGACATACTTCAAGGGCCGTTGGCTGAAATGGTGACCTCTCACCCAGATCACACTCTTTGGGAGAGTCACTGAGTAAAGGCGACATGGTCTCTCTCTCTGGGGATTTCCTAGGGAAGACTGACAGAGAAGTGCCGATAAAGAAACGACGGATTTCATCACAAAAAAAAATATTCCTTGTTAATGCTATAAACAAGCATGCTTCCCAAGCACATACAAAAGCAAGAGACTGGTCCCAACCCAACCTCAACCGGCAAAACTATGGGCGCCGCAGAGGGGTGAGGACGGGGGGAAGCGTCAGGCCAGCCCAGACCTCTTCCGACCATCTGCCAAGAGGTGGCCTTTGCTGGTAGACGGGGCGCTCATCGTGCTGCCAAGAGTAGACACACTCAGAGGAGGTCTCCACTGCATGAACCAATTCTTCGTGACCGTCCAAATAGCTTTCCTTTTGTACGCGGGGGGTGAGAGAAGGAAGCTCTCCCATGTTTCTATGCAGCTGCTCTCTTCCCAGCGATGGTTTTCACTTCTGTGAGCATGAGTTCTAGGACTCACTTTGTGGTTTGTTCATGCTGGTGCTTTTCCTGTGAGCCTCCGGAGGGGCTTTTAGGCCAGGAAGACCAGGCCTAAAATACTAAAATAAGACAGAATTGGCCCTGCCTTTTGTGAGATGAAGCGTGTCTTCTGGAAGGAACAGCGCTGAGGTAGAGACAAAGGGTTACCTGCCACGTCCTATGTGTATTTCTGGTTGATGACGCCGCAGCTTTATGCAGAACTAGACACATTCTCAACCCATGTGCCTCGGCTCCTCCACGACACGTACTTACTGAACACCTTGAACCTGCGTTAGCTTCCCGGGCTTCTCGCAACACAGGTGACCAGAGTCACATCCCTTCGCGTAGCCGTCAAGAAAGGGATGGCTTCCTGCCACGTGCACCAAGGTCATCACCCATAGCCTGGCAAAGTGACTTTTACGTTGATCTTGCTTGCATGTGAGATAAAGACCTCTTTTGTTTTGTTTTGTTTCGTGTTGTTTTGTTAAATTGGAAGGTCTTATTTACTTGGCATTCGGGGTCTGTCGCTTCAGAAAATGAGTCATGAAGAGTAAGGAAGGTGGGGGTCTTCAAGCTATGGGCAGCATCTGCGCAGGGTCAAATCTGTCACACCTGAGCAGAGGGAATCTTCTAGATCATGAATCAGAGCAGGGTGCTGGTGTAAGCCAGGCTCCCGGGGAGAGTGGCGGCATCCAGCAAGGCAGCCTGTCAGTTCTGCTGAGCGTCACCGCCGGTATTCACGCAGCAGAGCCCCCAGGCCAGCGAGAGGATGCAAAAAATGAGAAGAAAGCGGCACAAATAAGAAATACACAGGAGAGAGATTCCAATTAAAGTAGAGTAACTGAAGAGGTGACCGCCGTTGCATTTGGATATTTTTAGAAGCACCACGCTAGCATTTCATCCCTGAGAACACCCACTGCTCTCCCCAATGTATTAAAAATCTCGAGGTGCTTTCTCAAGATTGGACATTGGCCAATTCTTGCCTGCTCTTGCTTAGAATTGGAATAGGATGTGCTGCGGCTGCCATTTGAAATCTTGTGGGCTTTTTTTTTTTTTACCCCATCCTTTCCTTAGTGCCCAAGTTGGGATTTATGACATCACAGATGCTGTCTAGGTAGGCTTCCATTTTGTTATTTTTTCCCATTTGTTCTCATTTTTATTTCTAGGCCACCAAAAACAGAATTGAGCCCACTAACACAATGAAAAATACATATGTATGTTGTCTGGGAAGAATCCAAATATGATTATGCTAGTTGTTCATGGAGAACATTTGATGGAGGAATAGAAGCTGTAATTAAGTGTTCTTCCCACTTATAGCAATTTAATTAAAAAAACTAAAGTTATCGATTTTTAAAACTATTAAAATGCGTCCATGCTGCTGGTTCTGGGCCGCTGCTGGCAGACCATTCGCTCATAGACTATAATTTTCCATTTCCTCCAGTACAATGAAACCCTTTATTAAATGCTTCCTCGCTGCAGACAGATTGGTTTATAGTTGAAGCAAGCAGGGATTTATAATCTCTTGCTGCTGTTTGCGTACCCTTCAATTCAGATCCTGCCAACACCACGTAGATTTATCTCTTTAGCTTTGAAAGGACATTGGATTCGGGTTGATTTTATTTCACAGGCCAAAGTAGGCTCAACACAAGAGATTGTGCCAACCAAGTGGAGTTTGGAAGGGCTGAATAATCTTGGTTGGCTCCAGATTATGTGTACATCAAGCCAGATGAGCATGGAAGAGGGGTGGCTTGAGTGTCCTTACAACATGGCAGCTGGCTTTCTCCAGAGCATGTGACCCAAGAGAAGAGTCAAGGAGGAAGCGGCAATGCCATTTATGACCTAGTCTCAGAAAGCACACGTCACTTCTGCCACACACTCTTTGGAGGAAAGAGGTCACTAGGTTAGCCCATACTCAGGGGGATGGGTAGTGAGTTCCCTCTCTTGAAGAGAGGTTACCAAAGGATTCGTAGACATATTTTAAAACCAACACACACTTGCTTTTCCCTCTGCCTGCCGTCCTCCTTCTATAAATATTTCAGTATCTCACTCCTCCACTTTATTCAGGCCTCGGCTCAAATGTTACTCTATACAGAGGTCCTTCTTGATACCCCAATTCCATCAAAAGTAGTATCTGAGTCCCTGTCATCACCTGACATTATTCATCTATCTATATTCATCTATCTATATTCGTCTATCTGTATTCATCTGTCTATATTCATCTATCTATAATTGGCTTCCTCCACTAAAAAGGAAGCTCTTTGGGGACAAGAGATTTTGTGTCTTATTCATCACTGTATCTCCAAGTGCCTAGAACACAGTTATAACTCAATACATACTCATTATTTTTTAATAGAGAGAGAAATGCAAGCATGGGGGGAGGCACAGAGGGAAAGAGAGAGAGAATCTTAAGCAGGCTCCACACCCAGTGAGGAACACATCACAGGGCTCGATCTCACGACCCTGAGATCATGCATGACCTGAGCCAAAACCAAGAATCAGATGCTTAACTGAGTGAGTCACCCAGGCGTCCGAAATACTCACTATTGAGTAGATAGACTCATTCATTCCTCATTCGGCAAACATTTACTGAAGATCAATTATTTGCAAAAAGACACCAGGTCATAAGGAAAGGGGTTTATACTGGGAGATAGCATGAAAAGATTGTTAAAATAAGTTCTCAAGCTTCTAGATGTTCGAGTAATGTGTTCAAAAATGAGTTGCCTAGAGTATCAATATGTATTGCCAAAAAAATAAATAAGTGTTCTACAGTTGATGACAAACACTGGTTTAAACAAAGTTAAACATTTTTTATTACTGCACAACTTCTCAAAGCTTTAAGTATGCTAATGCCATGCAAATCCCTAAAAGGGGAAGTATATAATATACTTATAATATATAATATACCAGACTTCCAAAAAGTATTTGATGCTAAAGTTTTCTTTTATCAAACCTACATGCAAGAGTTAGCCTTGAAAGGATGAGACAATTTCTTGAGACAAAAGAGGTGACTGAACTAGAAATATAGATTTGGAGCAGTGAAGACACAATGCCCTGGAAGAAGGGGATTTAGCAAGTTCGCCTGAGTCTTCCGGATATTCTGCGGAACATAAGAGACAAGTCCATCTGCTCAGAGTGAGGGAGACAGAAGTGATGCTGAGGCTTGAGAGGTGGAGAAAATGTCTGCAAGAGCAAGAAAGGAAACACAAATAAGAGAACAGCAGAGCCATTGCAAGGGTCAGGCCGAGGCCACGGAGGATAGATTCAAAGCGGTCTCGGCCAATACATTTCCAAGACCTTCTCCACACCAATGGCCACTGCACACGAGTGGAGAAAACAAATACAAATGGAACCCAGGGACTTGAAGTGACCTGACACAGTCCATATAAGTTCAAGGGGGAAAGAAATTCTAGAGATCAAGAAGGGAGTATGAAAAGGGTGCACCCAGAGCGCAAAGGGGTAAAGGACGAGCAAAGTCCAGGCCAGTCAGAAAAATAAAGACAGTGGGGAGAACAAATGCCAGCATGGCATTGGGGAGTAGGTGAGAGAGCATAAGGCTGATAAAGACATCAGGGTCTGAGGAGGTGAGGTGTGGCCTCAAGATCACGCGTATGGACTGTTCTAACTGATGGTGGGCAATGACTGTAATGGAAGGCAAGTGAAGGTGCTGAGAGGAGAAGCTGCACATCTCCTTGGCTACTCGTTCCCCCATCTAGTCTCTTCCGACGTCCTTCAAGTGCAGGAACCGTGTCTCTTCATCTTTGAGCCCTTGGCTCAGAGCTTGTGCCTGGAACACAGCGGGACCAGCAGCCTCTGTGATGGGTGGGTGGGTGACATGCTGCATGGATAAAGAGCTAACGGTGCAGGTACTCGAGCTGTCGGGGGTGTCGGCAGGACCGTGGCGGAAGCAAACACAGGGCCGTGTGCAAGTGGGACCGATGAAGTGGGTCCAGCCCCATCCATGTTGGGGAGTCTGCAGTTAGAGAGCCTTGCTGAAAAGCTCAGACTCATTTTCGTGTCACGGCATTCTGGATCCTGGTGTTTTGGCTTAGCTGACTGGATTCCTGACCCCAGCTCCTAGCCCACCCCTCTGTCTATACTTTGCGCGTCCCAACTGCTGTTCTCCTTCCCATGGAAACCTCGACAATTTACGCAGAACCGAGAGCCTCAAGAACTCCTCTAGTCTCCTGCCTGCCCCAAATCCTGACCTAGGCAGGTAACTCCTCTGTCCTGGGAACATGGGTCAAAGAAAAGGCTAAATCAGAGAACGGTTCCTGCTAAAGAGTACAGATTTGGAAAACCCTGAATGAGGGCATCACACACAGCATGAATGAAGTCCAATATCCTCAGGATTCCTGACCATAAGTGAAACTCCATGCCATTAGGAAACCAAGCAGGCACTTCTCAGACTTCAGTGGATGTGAGAATTGTGGGAATGCCCTACCCTCAGATTCCTGTTCAGTAGGCTTTGGAAGCATCTGGTCATCTGCCTTTCAACAAGCCCCCTCCGTGACTGTCATGCAGGTAGTCTCAGATATTTGGAGAAATACCACTCGAAGCTTTTTGCTGGTGAATTTCAGCATTGAAGGGACTTAGGGACAGCAGTCCGGTCCAGAAGGAAGGACGTGCCATAAACTCAGCCTAGCAAGAACACTGGGGTTTTGTTTTTATTTTTTTGCCCCTGGATGGTATGTTTTTTGGAGGACATTCGGTGTGCTGAGACCGAGGAGGCAGACACAGAGCCCCAGCCACGCCTCAGGGTGTCTCTGCCCTTGAGCTTGCCACCGCGCCGCCCCCCCTCCCCCGCCCCTCTGCTGGCCGCTAATGAGGCCTCGGAGGGGTGTTCTGGGAGGGGCCTAGGGAGTTTTCTTCATAGATGACCCAGGGCAGGTGAAGAGAAGCTTTCTATCCTCCAGGAAGTGACCACTCCACAGAAGACCGGCCCCTGGCACTTGTAAAGCATATTCAGCATCAGAGCGAAGGAATTAGATGAATGCCAAGTGATATTCACTGAAAGAGCCTTACTGCGAACACCCACTGAAAATTACCCAAAGTGCTATTGACATAGGACGATAGGTCAAAAGCAGAAGTCTCCAGCTCTTTACCAAGGAGTGTGCTTTGCTCTTCTCGGGGTTCTGGCTGTGCAGAAGGACAGGAAGCACGTCTGGGCACATTCGCCAGCTGTTAAGAAGCCACACCAGGACCCCGTCCGGTGCTTGCACATCTTCTTTCCCAGAAGCTCATGAAGCACCTCGGCTGGCCCTTCTCCATCACCTCCTCAAAAGACAAAAGCGCTGTCACCCATTTAGCCACGAGCAAGGACACAATCAATTCTTTGATTTTCTTTCGAGCCCGTTTACCTATGTGCCAGGGAGAGGAATTAGCATCCACCTCACATGCGAACTTGATTCGCTTTTGGTCTCTCTCACCATGAGCAAACCCCTCCGGATCCCTGCATCCATTCACAAAGTCACGAAGTTTCTAGCATCCTTGAAGTTGGCCCCAGTTCTCCGGCAACCAAAACCTCGAAGACGCTGCTGGGCCTTTTTTGACAGGAGCGATAGTTCTTTGTGCACACAGAGCATAAGAAAAGAGGGAAGCCCTCCTCTGGAGAGAAGGTTTTAAAGTGTAGTCAAAAGTGTTCCTGGTCTCAGACGCAAAAACCCAGGAGTCGGAGCCTCAGCGAAAGCCTCCTCCTTTGTCTACAAGGCACACAGTAATTGATTTGACCTGCTTTATGGGGACAATCTCCCAGGCATGACTGAGTGCTAATTGCCACTAATGAGGCAGCATTTTAAACTGGCTGTGGTCTTGAGCTCCCTGTCCTCTTTCCTCCAAGCGCCGTTCCTGCCACTGGGTTACATGTGAACCTTCCAGCAAGCCCTCCCCCATAAGGAGCTCCACTTCCCCAGCTGCGGAGGGCTCTGCTCAGAAGGACGAATTCCAGTGCCTTTCAAAAGGGCGATCTGGCTGAATGAGCAGTGTCTATAAAGATGCACGGAGGCAATGCCACTCTGGAGGAAATGAACTCTAAATGTTACAGGATCGCTGGAAATTACTTTCATAATGACTTTTACTGGTTCAGCCCATTTCCTGACATCCATCTCAGTCATCCAGAGGAAAACCCGCAAGCCCCAATCTGTGAAAGGATGGTTTCTTGCAAACGGTTACTTTGGAGGCTCTTAGGTTTTACATCAACGCCTTTATGTCTCAAAAAGAGCACAGTGGGGTCGCTCTTTAAATTATAATCAAGGGTGGCTGGGTTATGGACATTGAGGAGGGTATGTGCTATGGTGAGTGTTGTGAAATGTGTAAGCCTGATGATTCACAGACCTGTACCCCTGCGGCAAATAATTTATTATATGTTAATTTTTAAAATAGAGAGATAAAAACAATAAAATAAAATAAATTATAATCAATTATCAAATTAATTTTAGCTCCAGAAAAGCAATTAAAGCAGGCCCCCTAGATCAGCTGTGGAATAAAAGATAGCTTCGAGAAGACAACTACCTGGGACAGGAGTCCACAAACCCTTTCGGTAAAGGACCAAGTAGTAAATATTTTCGTCTTTGTGGGCCATACGGTATATGCCACTCTTCAACTCTGCCATTGTTGTATAAAAGCAGCAGTAGACTATTGTGTTGTATGGTGATGGCTGTGTTCTAACAAAACTTTATTTACAAAAACAAATGTCCGGTTGGATTTGGTCTACAGGCCATCATATGCCAACTCCTGACCTAGAGTGAGCTTTCTAAAAATACTTCAAACCTGGATGTATCCAAAGTTCCTATAACACAAAATGGCCCCAAAGGCCTGGATTCCCCTATAATTATTCATCTTAATCAGCGATATTCCTCCATGAGAACCATGCTTTATATTTATGAGCTGTAGTTTCCTCACTTGTGAAATAAGGGGCTCAACCCAACTATTCCTAGATTCTCTTCCAGTCTAACATGTATAACTCCTTCCAGTTCTATAATTGCAAAGTTCTGACTGTGTATATTAACCTTACAAGCTATTGCGGAGTTGACCACACTTACGTTTCCCTTTCCTCAGTTCTGATTGTTAACCAACTACAAAAAAACACCCAGAGAATAGTCTAAGAACCAAGACCAGGACGGGTAAATGGAAATGTGCATAAGACCATGTCCTCTACCACCAAGGATCTCACAAATCGCCTCCAACTCCAAACTAAGAATTCATTCCCACATACTCTTGGCCAACACACACATTCTTGTCTCCCAGGTGCTCTCCCCCATTAATCCCTACAAGACTAATTCCATATCGTGTGACATCTTTCAACTGTCCTCCCTTTTTCTGTAGATAATGATTCAGCACATTTGTTGTATATTTCTACAGCTGGAGTTGTTCTTGAATGTGTTGTTTTTGTATCTCGTGATTTGGTAAAACAATTTAAACCCTTCTCCTAAATATCTGTGGATGTGAACACACTATACGCATGACCTAGTTGGAAACAAAAGAACTGAATTATAATTGAGATGCAGATATGTGATTGTTTTATGTTAATGTAGAACAGGAAGAAATAATGGTTAGGAACTCAGTGCTTTGGGTAATGTTCCTGTTTAGTGGAGTGAAAGAACTGTGTGATGGAATAGGGTTGTATGCTTTGGGTTACTTTTAATTTCTGGTTTAATCTTGCTGTTTTAGCTATCTATACTAATAAGGTTCTGTGATTAGGGTACAGTAAGTTTGTCTGAGAACCACAGGCCTCGACTATTATTGCTACCGCAGATTACCCCCTAGTATGTCTGCCTTGTGTTAGGCAAGGATAAATGCCTGGAATGCAGGTCGGCAGCTTCCTTTAGCACCACTGGTGATACAAATGGGAAAGAGTGTGGTGGGATTTATGAAGAAAAAAAAGAGAGAGAGAGAACTTTTTGAAACATCAAGGGTGGAAAATCAATAAGAAAACTCAAGAAACTAGAAAATAAACGATAGAGTAGACACAAGAAAACAAAAGGAAAAACCTGACAATGATAGCACAGAAATTCAGAAAATAGAAACAATAGAAAGATTCAGCAAAACAAAAGCCTAGCTTTAATAAAGAAATTAATAATAAATAAAGCTCCTAGCAAGACTGATAAATGAATAAAGAGAGGGTATGCTAATAAACACTACTTTAACCACATAACTAAAAATATAATATAAATTCATAAAAATCATAAAGAAGTCAACGAGTACCTTCATGCCAGTAAATATAAAAATGTAGGTGCAATGGAAATTTTCTAGAACAGTATTAAACTACTATAGCAGACTACTAGTGTTAATCAATATCTGTGTTCTTCTTTCTTCCTGGGCACACAGCTGGACTATTTCCCAGGTTGTGATTACATGTGGATAGTCACTGAGTTTGAGTTCTGGTCAATGGATTGGACCATAAAAATTTCCCAAACGGTGCATATATATATATATATATATATATATATAGTTCCATGTGTTATATGTATATGTTATGTACCTGTAGTATATATGTTTTATATACACACACACACACACACACACACACACTTACGTTTCCCTTTCCTCAGTTCCGATTGTTATATATATATATACACACACATACATATTTATACTATTTATACTATATATATATGTATACATGTGGTATATATGTTACATATATATACCTTTATCCTATATATACTATATATATTTATAAATACACACACACACACACACACAGTTATACTGTTTCAGATACCTGAGGGAAGAGGAAAATGTCAAACTCATTTTATAAAATTAGTATGAACTTAATATCAAAACCAGCCAAAAAGAATACAAGAAAAAGCAATTAGAGATGCATATAGATTTTTTAAAAGAATTCTAGGTGAAATATTAGCAAATAAGATCCAACGGTGGTTTTTAAAATTAATACATCAAATTTAGTAGCATTTGTTTACATTCGGAATGCAAAATTGGTAAAATAAAAATACACTGATGTACTCTAATCTACTACATAAACAAGCCTACATGAGAAAAGTTATTTGGCTATCCCAGTGGAAACAAAAAGAAAACACTTGATAAAATTCAACATCCATTCAAGATGAAATTCTTAGAAAACTTGAAAGAAAAAAGACCTTCGTTAACAACAAAATCAGTATCTTCTTAAAAAGCCTATATTACATCATATTTATTGGTAAAATCTTAAGAATTACCCATTAAAGTCAAGGAAAAGACTAGTTACCCCGTTCCCCTTACTATCACTGAATATTTAATGGGGGGGCTGCTCAATGAAATAATACTAGAAAAAGGGAATAAATGAGGCATGAGAATGAGAAATGAAGAGATAACTAATCCTAATTTGTAGATGATATAACCATCTTGAAAAAAACTAGAATAATCGATGAACCATTATTAGAACTAGTAAGAGAATTCAGCAAGATTGCTGGTACAAGATCACCATACCAAAATCAACATACCTCCTACACATTAGCAATGTTCAATTAGAGTTCATATAAATGTTTCAATCAATAACAACAAAATACTGAAAGATGCCTAGGAATACATTTAGCAATGCATGTGCAAGTCCCTTTTGGATAAATTTACAAAATGTCATAGAGTGGCATAAAGGACCTGAAAAACTGACAGAAGATCACTATAATATATATGCCAATTATTCCTAAATCAGTCTGAAAAATGGAAGTCCTCAAAAGAGTATGTGGTGCACAGAAAGGAATCAACAAATAATAACTAGTATTTCTAAATTTTACTGCTTATCAATTCTTTTTTAAATTGTATTATTGTGGTAAGAACACTTAACATGAAATTTACCCTCTCTTAAATTTTTAAGTGTACAATACGTAACTGTCAGCTATAGGTACAAAGTTGTCCAGCAAATCTCTAGAGTTTATTCATCTTGCTTAAATAGAACTTTATACCCATTTATTAGTAACTCATTTCCCCCCTCCCCCAGCCCCTAGAAACCACCATTCTACTGGTCTGATTCTATGAATTTGACCATCTTAAACACCTTGTGTAAGTAGAATCATGCAGCATTTGTTTTTCTGTGTCTGGCTTATTTCACCTAGAAAAATGTCCTCAATGTTTATCCATGTTGTTGCGTATTGCAGAATTTCCTTCTTTTAGAAGGTTGAATAGTATTTCATTATATGTATAAACCACATTTTCTTTATCCACTCATCTGTCGATGGACATCTGGTTTGTTTCTACATTTTAGCTACCATGAATAGTGCTGCAGTGAACATAGAAATGTTAATATATTTTTGAGATCCTGATTTCAATTCTTTTGGATGAATACCCAGAAGTGGAATTGTAGGAATTCTTCGTGTTCGAAGAATTAACCCCTTATCAGATATATAGTTTACAAATTTTTTCTCCCATCTTGTAGGTTGACTCTTCACTCTGTTGATTGTTTCCATCATTGGGCAGCAGCTTTTTAATTTGATGTAGTCCCACTGTTTTTGTTTTATTTTTGTTGCCCGTGCTTTTGGTGTCACATCCATGAAATTATTGCCAAGGTCAATGTCATGAAGATTTTCCCCACTGTTTTCTCCTAGGAGTTTTACATTTCAGATCTTATGTCTAAGTCTTCAAACCATCTTGAGTTGATTGCTGCGTATGGTGTAACATAAGGATCCAATTTTATTGTTTTGCATGTGTGATATCCAGTTTTCCCAACATTATTCATTGAAAAGGCTGTCCTTTCACCATTGTGTATTCTTGATACTCTTGTCAAAGATCAGTTGATTGTTGCATATCAATTCTTTTGTTTTTTTAAAGATGTTTTTATGTATTCATTTGAGAGAGACAGAGCACGTGAGAGAGTGAGAGCACAGCAGAGACGGAGGGTCAGAGTGAGAGGGAGAAGCAGACTACCCATTGAGAAAGGTGCCCTGCATGGGGCTCAGTCCTCTGACCCCAGGATTCTGACCTGAGCCGAAGGTAGATGCTTAACCAACTGAGCCACCCAGGTGCCCCGCTGCATAGCAACTCTTGACCAGCTATCATTAACAGTTAATCTTTAGAGAGCAAAAGTGACCTTTGCAACTCTTACCATATGTATCCCATTACTTGGTTGATTCTCTCAGACTGCCACTTCACGTGTAGATTCTGTGGCTATTTCATCTTTTATTTCCTACAGTATCTAGTTCATTGCCTATAAATGCGGAATAGTTATTGAATGAACAAAGGCTGCAATTGGCCAAAATCATAAATGTTTGAAATAGTATCGCAATATGCAGTTTCTTGCCTTTACGTACAAGGCTGACACGTTGAATTAAAGCATTCGATTCAGTTTGAGTTCTGGCTTTATCATAAATAGCTCTTTGATTTGAAATAAGTCACCTCTGAGTTAACAGTTTCTCCAACGTCAATATAAGGAGATTGAACTACATGCTATGGAAGGTCTCTTCCACCTCCAACATCTTATGAATAATACTAGGGTAGATTTCTGCTAACCCACTTTCGAGTTCTCAGTCATTCTTTCCTGTGATTATCAAGATATATTTTGTGTAGTAAGGATAGGAAGCAAGGTATATACTCTGTGACCAAGAATGAGTGAAAGAAAGCTATCTTAAGACCTGAAAATTCGTGATATATGATAATCATTAGGATTGTTCCTCAATAGTCCTAACTCTCTCTCCTTCTGAGTATGTGATAGTTTTAAATTTCACTGCCCATCTGAAGTTAGGTGCAGCCTCGTGATTAGCTTTAGCTAGTGAAATGTGAGTGACAATGACATATGTAACTTTTTCTAGTGGCACCTTTAAGAGTCAGTGTGTGCTTTTTTATGTTTTCTATTCCAATATACCATGACGACATTCAACATTCCAGATTGACATCGGTCCCAGGTTGAGAGTGAATCAAAGCAAGATTCCCAGCTGTCAGTGAACATGCAGCAAAAGCAAGAAACAAACCTTCATTGTTTTATTCCTCTGATTTTGGGAGATAATTTTTGCCACAGCAAAACTCAACCCTATCCAGATTAACACTCTAATACTACCGAACTCTGATTTTGATTTAATAGTTGTCAGTTTCCTGTCATAATGCACTGATTATCCTGATTAACTGTGGATATCTTGCAAGTATTTTATCACTATGAGTGATGTAAAAGTCTTTTAGCATAAGGATATAATCTGTGTAGTTCCCCATTGTATCTCGGAGTTAGGAATGGTTTTCTCCTCCGCTATAAATTAGAGAGAATGCACAGTTATTTCTGTAATAGTCATGCTTGGCTTCTTACATTCCAATATGTGCTTCTGAGTGGGGGAAAAAGGAAGGGAGATAAGGCTACTGACCTTAAAATTGGATATAACCCTGAGTTCACGGATCTGAACATATGGAAAAAAAAGGTTGAACATGGCTGAGATACTGTCCACACAGACTACAAGCCAGCTGTTATAACAGATTCAGCACTTTGAATGCCAACATCATATCTCAGACTGTAGGGGTACTTTAAAAGCATAAGATTTTAGTGTGCCCCTTGTTTTAATCATCTTTGGGTGTCTTAGTTACATTTTCATAAATGATTGATTGTTCCATGCTAAACATATGATAATGGAAATTGTTACCATCCATATAGTCTCTTTTTGGAATATGAAGAGGAAAGATAAATATTTGAGAGTCTGTATGAATAGGTATTTTCAAATATGTCACCTTTTATAAACTTTTTAATTGATGTAAAATATGCGTACAAAATAGTGCTTAATTCATGAGAGTACAACACAGTGAATTTTCGCAAACTGAACACACCTGTGTAACCAGCAGCCGGATCAAGAAACAGAACATGGCCTGGGCACCTGGCTGGCTCAGTCAGCAGAATATATGACTCTTGATCTCAGGGTTGTGAGTTTAAGTCCCATGTTGGACCTGGAGTTTATGGAAGGAAGGAAGGAAGGGAGGGAGGGAGGGAGGGAGGGAGGGGAGGAAAAAGGAAAGGAAAGGAAAGGAAAGGAAAGGAAAGGAAAGGAAAGGAAAGGAAAGGAAAGGAAAGGAAAGGAAGGAAAAAGAGAAAGGAAAAAAGAGAGGGAGGGAAGGAAGGGAGGGAGGGAGGAAAAAAGATGAGCAGCACCCTTAAGACCCCCCCCCTTTGCCTTGGGCCCATTTTTAATCCTTTTATCCCAAAGGTAACCACTGTCATGATTTTTAATAGAACAGATAGATTTTGCCTGTTTTTAGAAATTTATGTAAATGGAACCAAAAAATATGTACTTGTCTGTGTCTTTTTTTTCTTTCAGCACTATGCTTGTGAGATTCATCCATATTATTGCATGTAGTGGTAGTTTGTTCATTTTCATTACACAAAGTATTCCATGGTATGAAGATACTACAATGTGTTTATCTATTCTAAATAGGCAAGCTAATGGGCATTTGGGTAGTTTGCAGTTTGAGGCTATTACGAATGGGGCTGCTATGAACATTCCAGTACATATATTTTGAGCTCATATGAATACGTCCTTTAGGTATATATCTAGGAATGCTGTCACTGGGTCAAAAGGAATGCATGTGCTCAGTTTTTAAAAATACCAACAACTTCTCAAGATGGTCGTGTAATCCACTGCAAAAATGGTCACCATTTCCATTCCATATCCCACGTCTGTATCCCTTTATGACGTAACTTTTTAGCTCCTCCCATCAAGAGGTGGAGTCTATTTTCCCCATCTTGGAATCTGGGCTGGCCTCGTGACCTGCTCTGGCTAGCTCTCTAGGAGCCCTACTCAGTCTCCCATGTAAACAGGCTCGAGCTAGCATGCTGAGCCATGAGAACGTGTGGCTGGGTCAGCTCTCTCATCTCGGCCAACAGCCAGCCAGCCACTAAACCGGCCAAGCCTGAGCCGGATCAACAGAACCACTCAACTAAACTCAGACCTGAGAATAACAATAGTGATTGGGGGTTTTTCAGCCACTAAGCTTCACTTCCATAGACAATGGTTGTATATTTCATTATTTTGGCAACAGTGCCATGAGGTTAAAATGAAGTGTTAACTTCATTTTACTCATGAGGAAACTCTGGTTCAGAGAGGCTAGGTGACTGGGGATGGAACCAGGAATCGAATCCTGCCTATTCCCAAAGACCCGTTTCTCCTATGTTACACTGTTTATAAAGTAAAAGGTACGTAAATAAATAGAAAATTTAGAGCTTTCAACGTCCACATGATTGCAAACCCCCTTGAGCACAAATTCATGCTGCTCTATAGTCAACACTGGGAAGTGCTGCTACTTGCGCCCCAGTGTCCACTTCTAGCCCAGGAGCTGGTTAGCCAGTGGTCTAACATTTAGTAAAACATCCCCTGAAAGGCACCTTTGGGTGTCACACTTTGGAATTTTATTTATAGATACTTAATCCATGTTCTTCACCCCAATAGAAGTTTCCACATGTAGGGCGAATTGATTTTATTATAGCTGATATTTACATATCTCTTGGCCTTTAGCATTTATCTCTTATTACATTTCTGAGTAGAAAGAACTTTCTCTGAGGTGATACCAGTACCATGTACATAGGAAAGAGGGTATGCAAAGGCTCAAGCCAAAAGAGCCTTTTTTTTTTAAAGATTTTGTTTATTTAGTTGACAGAGAGATCAATCACAAGTAGGCAAAGAGGCAGACAGAGAGAGGGGAGAAGCAGCCTTAGGCATGCCCAGTGGGTTTTCGGCCTTGCATAGTAGGAAGTCAAAAGTATGCCATCCTTAAAATCAAGTGACATGTGGTGTAAAATGTAGGCAAGTTTTAAATGTTCGTGCAGAAGAATTGACAGTGGGTTGGCAGAGGCCCCAAAGAGAGTGCTAGGGTCATTCTCCCATCCCCAGGCATTTGTGCGCTTGTGGTGATATCCTTCCCAAATAAAGACTAGACAGATAGGAGCTTCAGTTGAAAGGAGTCCTGAGTTGATATTCCAGCGAAGATCACTTTGCTTCTTTGAGGTGCAGTGTACTCACATATAATGCGTCCCTTGGTGAGTAGTGAGGATCAGGAGACCTAGATATCACTTAGCAAGGGTCTGGCAACAAAGAAGATACTTATAAATTGTAACTATTCATATTATTACCTTATTGTCATTGTTATTGTTGATTTTTCCCACCATGGCAATCGACATTCCAAAGCACTTTCTTTTCCCCCTCATGGCCCTAACAAAGTTAGTCTGGAAGAAACCCTCTCAAATGCGGTTGGCTGCTCATCTTAACAAGTCAGCAAAATGTCTCTATTCTGAGCACTGCAAAAATGCAAAATAAATATAAAATGTGGTCTTCCTTTTCTAGTAGGAAGTTTAAAATAATTACCCAAATGACTTATAAAAGGCAGAAGGCAGACGAACAAATGATTCCACAGAGGATTGCAGAGAGGAAAGATGGAATTTGGATGGAAAGCTGAGGCTAGGAAAAAAGTGATATAATTGGTGAAAAACAATTCCAAGCAGAAATAGTAGAATGGGTCAAAGTTGGGAGTTGGAAAAGGGAAAGGCATACTCAGAAAACAATGACTTTGGGGCACTTGGGTGGCTCGGTCGGTTAAAGTGCCGATTCTGGTTTGGGCTCAGGTCATGATCTCATGGGTGTGAGATCGAGCCCCACATTAGGCTCCACACCTAGCAGGGAGTCTGCTTGACGACTAGCTCCCTCTGCCCCTTCCCCCCAACCCCCCACTCGCTCTCTCTAAAATAAATAAATAAACCTTAAAAGCAATGTGTAGGGTAGAGATTGGAGTCATGGGACTGACGGAATGTAAGACTGTGGAGCCAGGAGAAGTCATCTGGGCTAGAGTCGGGAGGCAATGACTGCTTTTAGGTAGACAACAGAGGAAGATACACCCAAAAAACTGAGCAGAGTGGAGGAATCAGAAGTAAAGAGGTAAGAGGGGAAATTATTGCAATGTGCAATTATAGGACACAAAAGCCCTGTTAGTCTGGTTGGTGCAGGCCCTTTACATAGAAAGGAAGAGTTCCAGAGAAGACATTGTGATGTAAGTCAGAGAGAGAAAGACATATACTGTATGATATCATCTATGTGGAATATAAAAAGGCCAAACTCATAGAAACAGAGAATAGAATGGTAGTTACCGGGGGCTGTGGGCCAGGGGCCAGGGGGAATGGAGAGATGTTGGCCAAAGGATAGAAACTACCAGTTATAAGAAGAATAGGTTCTGGGGATCTATGCACAGCACTGTGATTTTATGTTGAAATTTTATACTTGAAAGTTGCTGAAAGAGTAGATCTTAAATGTTCTCACCACAGAACAAAATCTGCGATTTGATGGAGGTGTTAGCTAAGGCTGTGGTGGTAATCACCTTGCCATATGTAAGTGTATGAAATCAACACATTGCATACCTTAACCTACAGTGTTATATGTCAATTATATCTCAATAAAAGCTAGAAAAAATTTTAAATAAAAAAAAGAATAAGTTCCTTAGAAAGAGACATATGAGGAAGGCCTTTCAATGATAAAATGGATTGGACTTGGCCACTGAGGGAAAGGAGAAAAGTCAAGTATGGACTCAGAAGCTTTAAGTGTGAATGACTAGGTGACCAGTGGGCCACCAATACAAGCCGGAAAGTCAGGCAGGCTTAGCTTGCTTGGGAAAAGGATGAAGAGATTGTCATGGCCAAACTGAGGGCCACCCGGGCAGAGATGTTCTTATAGGCAGCTGAGGATTCAGAATTTGTTTCAGGGAAGAATTGTATGCTAGAGAGAAGAGTTGGGTGCAATCCAGAAATGAAGCTCAAACGATCTTACATGGTGGAAATTAAAAATTCTGAGTCATCTAGGGAAGTGGGAAAAGAGGAAGTAAAGTTTTAATAGGCCTGTAGCAATTTATAGCACTAAAATAAAAACACTATATATTTCTGTGAGTTGTCTAGGAAAAACACATTGGTGATTGGCAATGAGAAAAATTATTCTGGGAATCAGTCCAGGACCACAAGGCCTTCTCGCTTGTTGCTTCAGGCTCTAAACTTCTTTCCTAATTTTGGGGTAGCTTCCAGTTCCTGCCTAGCTCTTCTCTCCAGCTCTGGCTTCAAAGCCTGGCTCAATTTTCCAGATTTTCTCCTTCATAGAGTTTCAAAAAGAAGTTGACATTCTCCCTTTCTTTTTCTTTTTGGTCACCCAAGTATTGCTATTATAGCACGGAAATAAACAAGAAGCAACAAACAGTGAGTAAGTTGTAGACTTAACATGAAATCTTTAAAAAATGCTGATATTCATTATCCCTAGTCTTCATGCAAATTATCAGGCAATAGTGTTCTGAAGCCAATGTGTAGTGGCTTGTGAGAGCCAATTAATAAATATTTAGAAATTTTGCAATCCAGTGGCCGAACAGTAGCTATTAAAAATTAAGTTATACAAATTTGCAATGAAAGTATCAAAAACAAAGGTAATACTCAACCTTATCACTTCCCAATTATTTTACTATTATCTGTATGCTTGAAGTTGTTTATGCCTAATACATATGCATGGTAAAAATACTATGTAATGGTGTGCTACTTGTGCCTCGCCGCCCTGCCCGTGTTGTAATGACATCGTACTGGTAGCCTTCCATTGGCCATTGTGAGAGAATTTACTACAAATCAGACCTTCTTCATTTTCCCTTAGAGACCCAATTCTTCTGCATCTACCAGTATGCCAGTGCCATGAGGTAGGTGTAGTGTCATAAAAGCAAATATCACAGGTTAAGGCGCAAGGCTGGAGTCCCAGTTCCATTCCTTGCTGATAGAGCAATCAACCCCTGAACAAGACACAGTATGTCTCTTGAGCCCCTATGACAGAGTGTATCAATACCCTTCCCCCAAGGCAACGTGTGTTGAAAACCCTACTCACACAGTCGCATGGGAATCCGTCTCCATTTCCTATCTAGGGAATTAGCTTGCCTAACTATGTCCGGGTGGGACAGTTGACCAGGCTGTGCCTAATGCAGTCCAAGTCCATTTGGGTTGTAACTACTGTGTGATTTAGTGAGATGTTTGATCCTTCTAAGGTCAGTACTTAACCTTCTCCCTGGTAACATATGAGACCAGTCAGAAAGAGTATCATACCCTAATTGCAGGGAAGGACAATGGCCTAGGTTAGATCAGCAATGTTAAAGCATAGCCAACACTCTCTCATTTCCCTCCTCACCCCAGGAGAGCATCCTTAAAACCTGTCATTAAAACATTATAATATCAAAAACACTTTAAAATACACTTTCATGAATACACACTCTAACAAGGGAAGAAGCATGGGCTTGTGTATGTGTGTGTTTTTCAGGGACTATCATGGAATGCATAAGATAGGTTCATTTTTATAACTCCTGTTAGTAGAGTTATAAACTACGAGAAACCTTTAGGATGGAACTTTAAAACAACAACAACAAAAAGCATATGTATTCAGAGTACGGAAAATGATTTGCATCCTACGTGATGACACTTTGTCAAACCATCTGTAAAATTTATTTTGATGGGTTTCAGAGCCCATGTTTTCAGCCTGAAAAGTACATTCAAGTGATTTGTGTCAGCTTGTATGATTGGATGGTTGGCCTAGTTAATTCTACCACCTGTCTCAGTCATCAGTTCTTATTAGCTCTCATTTAATGAGGAAAACGATCTCTGGAATTCTATCTTCCTTTCCAAATACCAAAGGGTGTTTCATTTTTATTTAAATTTCAGCATATCTTTCTGTTACTTGAAGACTTGTACATTCAGAGATTTGGATGGAAAGCTTTCTCCATTATTTGTTCATATCATCCATTATCATGTCTGTAATAAAACCAACTTATTATTAAAAACAAAGCAAATGTGAATGTTGAACATGTCCTACAACTCCCAAGAATTTTTATGTTACTACATTGACTGTCCAATTCCTATATTACAGGATGGAAACCAATCAATGGGTCAGACTTGAAGCAAGGAATATAATCGGGTCGATTTCAATGTCACAAAAAATTGAAAACTAAAAGTCAATTTATCACATGCTACATTCCAGAATGGTCCCAGATGACAAATGTGCCAGAATCAAAGGGCTGTAACCACCCAAAGCAAAGGTAGGGGATCCAAAAAACTCATATATCTACATGAAATTCCAGGGAGGATTTCAAAGTACATACATACAGAAAGGAGAGCAGAAATTGTAAAATCACTGCATTAGATATAATATAGATAACCACAACTACGGACCGAGTCCTAGAGTCCTGATACTTCGTACAGTGGGTTATGTTTAAAACTAAAAACCTGCAATTACTTTCAGCATGCACACCAACCAGATAATCTAGGATAATGGCCACATACTTGGATTCTTCTCTGGGAGATCAACAAGCATATAAATGCATGACTTTCCGAGTGGGTATGTAGAAGATCCTTAAAGTGGCCTTCTCTCCATCTCTCAATGTGGCATCTCTCACATTCATATTTTCAAGAGAGATGAGTGCCTTATATGCGTGAAGCGTTGGAGATAATGTAGTGGGAAAGAAGAAGGTCTCTCCCATGAGGAGTTGCATGTACTCTAGGAGAAAAGGTACTTAAACTAGTAATTATTGCATAGAGTAAGAATAGAGATCAACTAAAAGTCCTACAGGAGTATCTATCTACCTTTAAATTCTAATTTCAATTACAGTTGAGTGCGTTTTTTACTAACATTAGAAGGACTTTTTTTAATACCTCTAAACTAAGATTTAAAATTAAAGTTGCCTTTTCAAACTGCTTTTGAGACTTTGAAAACTGAAAAATGCTATGAATCACAGAGGTGCAAGGAAGTAAGGAGAAAGGCATCTGGGTAGACAGATGGGACCTGAGGGGGGAAAGACTAGGCTGCGGGGGTCTTTGGAGCCAACCCTTCTCCCAACCGTGCCCTCATTTCCCTCTTTAAGCAGCAGATCAACTGGTTTTGGGCTTTGGTCCAACAAAAGCAAAGTTAGGGAGTTTTTGACAGAGCTATGCATGTTCATCAACAGACATCAGCACCATCCAAATACATGGAGACCTTCTAGTTTGCTCAGAATCCGGATTAAATCCATTGATCATTCATTAAATACAGACTTAACATTACCCAGTGACTGTCAGTTGATAGTTGTTTTCCTAGGAGTTCTTAGAAAGTTATTCCACTTTTGAAATGATTCTTTTTGTTTGTTTGTTTTCACCTCAAAAAGCACTAAAGAAATACACTAAAGAAATAATATACCAACATTACTATTTCAGAAAAAGACACGTTCCACGATTTACTTGAAACAATAATTTCCTAGTCTGAGAGAATCGTACGGAACATATTTGAACTGGGTGACTTACTGCAATAAACCCAAATGCTTTGCTTTGAGTTCATACAGCCAGCAACAGAAATTGTTTATAGATCTTCAAGCTGTTGGGTGTGTGAAATATTTCCACATGTTTCAAACCCCTCTCATAAATGAACCTTTATTTTGACCTATAAATGGTTTTCTGTGCTGTAATATTTAAAAGGCCAGCGTAAGTGCAAAATAATCATAATCTCCCAAAAGGTTGAAAAATTAGGGGATAAAACGAGGCTGAAAGAAAAATACATGTCATAAAGAATGATTCCCTGATATCTCTTCACCACCACCCCCAGGCCTTCTCAAGACTTTGCTTCTGCCTTTGTCAAGTGTAATAAGCTTTTCTTATATTTCATGTCAAATAGTATTCTTTTATTTTCAGGTTGTTGTTTCTTATTTATGAAAGCATATCTTCATTGTTCACTTGAATAATTTTCTACCCGTAAAAAATTAATGAGGGGTCTTGGGTTGGGACGGGATGCAGGATAATTTTTCCCATTAATATTAATGGACATGTTTTATTATTTAATGACTTCTCACTTCACAGCCAGGTTTTCAGGTACAATTTAAAGTCAAGAAGTGAGGGCTAAGTATTTTTATTGAGGAACTACTATACTTTTTTAAGTCTTTATTTAAATTCCAGTTGAGGGGCACCTGGGTGGCTCAGTCAGTTAAGCGCCTGCCTTCGGCTCAGGTCATGATTCCTGGGTCCTGGGATCGAGCCCCACATCGGGCTCTTTGGTCAATGGGGAATCTGCTTCTCCCTCTGCCTGCTGCTCCCCCTGCTTGTGCTCTCTGTCTCTCAACCTCTCTCTTTTTCTGACAAATAAATAAAATCTTAATAAATAAATAAATAAATAAATAAATAAATAAATAAATAAATAAATAAATTCCAGTTGGTCACCATACAGTATAATATTAGTTTCAGGCGTACAATATGGTGATTCAGCACTTCCGTACATCACCTGGTGCTAATGACGGCAGGTGCCCTCCTTCATCCCCATCACCTGTTTCCCCAACCCCCTCCCACCTCCCCTCTGGTAACCAGCAGTTTGTTTCCTAAAGTTTAAAGTCTATTTCTTGGTTTGCCTCTCTCTCTCTTTTTTTTCCCTTTGTTCATTTGTTTTGTTTCTTAAATTCCACGTATGAGTGAAATCACATTTGTCCTTCTCTGACTTGTTTCACTTAGCATGATACTCTCTAGCTCCATCCACATTGTTGCAAATGGCAAGATTCCATTCCTTTTTGTGGCTGAGTAATATTCCTCTCTCTGTGTGTGTGTGACATCTTTTTTTTTCCCTCAGAGCTAGGGTTATGATTATAGGGTTAGGGTTAAGACCAGGATGAGAGTGAGGGTCAAGGTCAGGGTTAGGGTTTATGCCTGGTATCCTGCAGTTCACAGACTTCTCTGGAAACTAAAATGCCAAACTTCTGCTGGCTGATAGTAGACATGGCTATTGATGGAAGGAAGGCACTGGAGACTCTAAATACTCTTATTCAATAGTTTCTTCTGTTTTTATTTCTACCTTCACACTCATTTTCAGAAGCATTACCAATTCTTAAGTGTTTAGGGTCTTCTCCAGAATAACTAGGTTGCTTCTCAGCTTTTCTTATCATGTATTCATCTTTCTCACATCTAAGGTTAGAATTGGGTTTAGGGTTAGGGCGAGAAATAGGGTTAGGGTATGTCTCTCTTATCCTACATTTCAGAGACCTTTCCAGAAGGTTTGGTTTAGGCTTAGGGTTATATATTATCAGTTTGGGTAGGCGTAGGTTTAGGATATGGAGGAACTACTGCGTTTTAGAAATTGTGTTAAACACTGAGGAAAGTCATAGAATAGACCTATGCTGTTCCTGCCTTCTTGAGGTTTGCAGTTAATCTGGGAAGATGGTTGAAATCATGTTTTATTTACCAGAGATATGGCTCTACCTGTCTGCTGTCTGTAATTGATGATGGGAATCCATTCCCTGTGTATACATATATCAAATCATCATGTTGTACGATCTAAATATCTTCCCATTTTTTATCTGCTACACTCAGAAAGAGAGAGAGAGCTAACTAGCTAGTTAGCTTCAGGTTTCTCTGTTGGAAGCTTTCTGCCTTCAGAGGAGTCAGGTATATTTCTCCAAGGTCAGGGATCATTGGGTCTCCGATCTCATAAACCATAAATAAGGGGAGACCTAGTTTAGGCACTCAGGAAAATTTGCAACCCCACAAATATCACACCAGAAATCCCTGTGTTATCCTCCTAGACACCCAAGTTTAGATGGAACATAGATAACAGGACCTGGCAGGGTGTCCACTAAGGAATAGGGAATTTGGAGCCAGAAGTTCTGGTTAAGTTCTACCTTCACCATTTATCAGTTAAGATCTTCGGATAAGTCACTGTACTTTTCTGACTTAGCTTTCTTAGCTAGAAAATGGAGACGATAATATCCACCACATGGATCTGTCATGAAGTCTAAACAAAATGTATATGAAAGGCTTTTGTAAACTGTGAGTTTACTAGCTCTTACTAACTATCCTGAGCATCATTCATTCATTCACTCATTCACTCATTCATTTACCTGCCAGCAATCATGTATTAAGAACCTAGCATCTATTCTAACTACAATCAATAATAAATAGCTTTGACCTCTTGGATCAGCTACTTACCTCTTTCTTGAGAGTCCATGATTAACTGAGCATCCTGCTCTAGAATCTATAGCCATGAACTTCCTTTGTTTATGACCTCCTCACCAAGGCATTCACCAGACCTCTATCTTCAAGGAACTTTGATTTTACAAAAAGAGACAGTTTTCCAAAACTGAATGTACAAAACTCTGAAATATAGGAAAATTCGAGTCACTTTTTTCTACACATTTTTCCTTCCAGTATATTACTCATACATGTCCAACAGAAGCTAAATTTATCTACCTCTCCCAGCTAAGCCATCTGTTGCATGTAAACATCAATGATGCATGCATCTAGTTAATTATGGTTCTCAAAAAATCTGACAACCAAGGGACATTAACTGTTAGGTGTTGATGCTGACATTACAGTGGAAAATGAAAAGATCTTTGTGTCAGAATGGGTCTGTAATAGGCTTACCAATAAAGATAGAAAATTTGGACATAGAAGGAAAATATAGGTCTCATGAAAGGAGGCATGAACGTCAACACAACGGGGTAAGGAATGAAGCTTTAAAATTTTAAAGTGTCGTTCATGTAATAGGAGAAAATAATCCTAAAGCCATTCAAAGGCAAATAATGGGCAGCAAAATAAAATTTTTCAAAATCCAAATTCGTATACATGGTCTTGCCTTCATGAGCCTCTCAGGCCAAATGCATATCCATAAAGAACATTTGTGTATGAAAAAAATCTCCAATGAGGAACAATTCTATCAAATATGTTTTCATAGGAATCACTCTGTCAACAAACATTCATTTAATGTATATTATGTCTTGGACTAAATTACTATTGCAATAGAAATAAGTGGCAAGTTAGACTAATGGTGAAATCAATATTATCCCTAAATTGAGGGTATCACCAACTTACCTTTTAATTTTAGTGAAATTTCTTTTTCTCTGTCTTACAATACCAAATGAGAGCACTTCTCTCTGCTATATTAGGAAAGGACTCAAAATAGGGAATAGTAAATCAATTTTCGTAGAGGAAAGGAAGGGTGAATTGGGGGAAATCAGACGGGGAGACAAAACATGAGAGACTGTGGACTCTGAGCAACAAACTGAGGGTTTTGGAGGGGAGGGGGTGGAGGTCGGGTGAGCCTGGTGGGTGGTGGGTATTCAGGGCACGTACTGCATGGAGCATTGGGTGTGGTGCATGAACAATGAATCTTGGAACACTGAAAAAATAAAATAAAATTTTAAAAAATCAATTTTCATAGAATATCATCTACACTTGAACAAGTAATGATAAAGTGAATACATAATACTGATTTACCCTAATTCTTAGAATAGGCACAATGGCAGCTAGTGTCAAGTGATAGGTAGAAAACATTATACCACACTACATCCCGTTAAATGCAAGAGCCCAACTAAAGTCATGGCCTCAATATCTTAATATTGAAAGCAATGAACCCCACTCTTTATTCCCACCAAAATTTAGTCTGAGGAATTTGGATAATTCTAATCTGTTCTCAACTATTGGTGTGACTATGCACTACATGAAGATTGCAGACTCAAAACACTTAATGAAGTCATTTGTTCTCAATATACAGTAAATTAAAAATTGGGTATTTTTTCCCCTACTTTACAAACCACATTCTCAGCCCCAAAAGAAAAATCTTGTCTCCATAAGGAATTCACTCAGATTCCAGTCTGCATTCTTGACTGTGGGCACATTGTTGTTCTAGATCAGCAATGGCCCCTGAAGTCAAGACCTCCAAACCATCTCCAACAATTCCGTGACCCAAGAAAGCTTTTAAATGTTTGTAGTTATCTTCACTATGAAATTAAAAATCCGTATATATTTCATTAGTTTAAGTCTTGTTCTAAACATTCACAGGAGATTCTAAATGCATGTTTAAAATGTATTATAAATCTTTTGGCCAGGTACAAAAATAATGGTAATACTCCTATATTTCTGTTCATCTAGGACACCATGAATTTTAAAAATTACCATTGGGTCAATAACTGCTTTGGGGGAGAAAAATAGACTATCATAATTATTTCAAAATCATAAAAATATTAGTGGGGAGCGTATGCCTTAGTATTAAGGCAATATCCTAATTCATGTTCTATAAATGAGAATTGTAAGAATTTGCATTTGCAGGGTGCCTGGGTGGCTCAGTCGGTTAAGTGTCTGCCTTTGGCTCAGGTCATGATCCCAGGGCCCTGGGATCGAGCCCCACGTGGGGCTTCCTGCTCAGCAGGGTTTCTGCTCCTCCCTCTCCCTCTGCCTGCCACTCCCCCTGCTTGTGCTCTCTCTCTCTCTGTTTCTTTGTCTCTGTCTGTCTCTCTCTCTCTCTGTCAAATGGATAAATAAAATCTTTAAAAAGAAGGAATTTGCATTTGCTAAAAGAAAGAATACCTACCAACATTTGTAATTATGAAGGATGTGGGTACCGTAGAAAAATTATGAAAACCTGCACTTCACTGATCCAGATGTCCAGAATCAAACGACGTTAGAAGAATATATGTGCCTTTGTTTTTCCTTAGTTTTCACAACAATCGGTACAACCCACTTTTGAGAATAGGTAGCGAAGTCTCTGTAAACTTAACCGAGAACAGTTTATTCCATTTCTCTGGCTGATTAGACACAAGACATTTGGGTTTCATTTATCTTAGGAGTTTGGGAACAATAAGAGCAATACACACAAAGTTCCTCTTGGTGAATAGGACCAGACCTGATTGTCCATTGAGATGCTTGAGTCAGGAGCCTGTAAGTCAGCTGACTTGGTACAGAAGTAGACAAGGTAAAGATGATGAAGAGGTGATACTTGATACTTCTCGGAAGTAATGACGAAGTAAAGAGAAGATGCTGAGTGGAGTGGTGGCTGGGACCATATCTATAGGCCCCTGTCTAGAAACTTCATTTTTTAAACTGGTTTTTTGTTTTTGCTTCCAAAAAGGAAAGAATAAGTCGTTGCCCTCTGAAACATTGATAAGTATCTCTTGCCTGGGTACATTGAGTATGGACTTAGGTTGTTTCTTA
The DNA here is from genome assembly GCA_028533885.1 of Nasua narica. Classification (NCBI taxonomy): domain Eukaryota; kingdom Metazoa; phylum Chordata; class Mammalia; order Carnivora; family Procyonidae; genus Nasua; species Nasua narica. Next base: position 8,622,637 of record CM052801.1, on the reverse strand, counting down.
CTGGCTGTATTTGTTTCCTATTGATACTCTAACAAATTACCACAAATGTAGTTGCTTAAAAGAACATGAATTTATTATCCCACAGTTTTGGGGTTCAGAAAACCCAGTGGGTTAAAATAAGGGGTCGACAGGGCTGCATTTCTTTTGGAGGTTCCAAAACATTTGTTTTCTTTGTTCTTTCCAGTGCCTGGAGGTTACTTGTATTCCTTAGATAAAGGCCCCTTCCTCACATAATCCAACCTGTTCTTCATTGTTAAATTTCTTTCTCCTCTGCTTCTGTAATCACATCTCCTTCCCTATCTCTGACTCCTGTGTCTCTCCTTTTCCCTTATCAGAACTGTTAGGATTCCATTGGGTCCACCCAGATAATCCATGATAATCTTCCCATGGCAAGGTCCTTAAATTAATCACATCTACAAAGTCCCTTTTGTCACATAAGATAGCATGGGACTTAGAGGCTCCAGATATTAGGACAGGGACTCTTTGGGGGCCATTATTCTGTCTACCATATTTGCTTTCTTCTTCATTCCTTTTAAAATGGAGGACTCTCAAGAGATGTTCTGTGGCCCCTTGGCCAACCTCAAGCCTCTGAACTCCAGTAGAACTTCTGTGACACTGCTATTTGTAGCAAGGCCAAGTCTAGACCTCAAAGTGTGGTCCTCAATGTATGGAAAAGCAGATCAGCACTACCTAGGACTTGTTAGAAATACAAATTTCTGGGCAAGAGCTGAAGCTCTGGGAATGAGGCCCAGTGATCACATGGTGATTCATGCTTAAGTCTGGGAACCCTCGGTTGAGACTTACATTTTTTATAGGTATTATTTATGTTAGCCTTCATTATTTTAAATCAGCGTTAGTCACATCTTCTTAGTTCCAGCAAGCTTTACCGGCTATAGCAAGGATGCAAGTATTGGGTGAGTAGGCCTTGAGCTCTTCTGCTAGAGCAATGCAATCAAAAGACAACATGATCTTACGGGAAAGCCATTTCATATTGCATCTAATTTCTTTTTTTTTTTTTAAGATTTTATTTATTCATTTAACAGAGAGAGAACACAAGCAGGCAGAGAGGCAGACAGAGGCAGAGAGAGGAGCAGGCTCCCTGCGGAGCAAGGAGCCCGATGCGGGACTTGATCCCAAGACGCTGGGATCATGACCTGAGCCAAAGGCAGCCGCTCAACCAACTGAGCCACCCAGGCATCCCTCTAATTTCTTTTTTTAAATACACTATTATATTTAATTTTTTTCCAATTATATTAAGAAAGAATTAATGTACATCACTGTGTACATTTAAGGCATAGAACATAAGGGTTTGATTTACATATATTGTGAAATAACTACCACAATAGCTTCAACTAACCCTCACCCTCTCATATAGCTACAATAAAACAGGGGAAAAAAGGAAGAATGGAAAAAAAGGGGGGAAATTTTCTCCTTGTAATGAGAACTCTTAGGATTTACTCTCTTAATGACTTTCCTATATATCATACAGCAGTGTTAGCTGTGGTCATCATGCCATATATTACATCCCCAGAATTTATTTATCCTATAACTGGAGGTTTGTGCCTTTTCACTCCCACCTTCCCCCAATGCTACCCTCCCACTTTCCTTTTAATGACTCTTTTCCATAAAGGTGTTCCTCGGGAGAGCCTGTTATGTGTCCAAAATTCTATAAAATATCTCTCAGTTTGTACTCTCATTATATTCCTCCTCTCAATCTTATAAAATAAATGCTCCCTGTTTTAAAAACGAACAGATTGGGACCAAAAGAGACAGGTTTCACCTAAGTTTGTTTACTCACGGCATATCCTGCTACTATTTCTGAATATTTCTGAATGAAATGAAAGAGGAAAGAAGTGGGAAAGGGCAGCCCCAAAGGTCACATAAGTACTAAGTGGAAGAGACAGGATTCAAAGCCACATCCATCTGATTTCAAGCCCGACTTCATTCCATCATGCGACATTGCCTCCAGTGGGTGTGTACCTGTACGTGTGTGTGTGTGTGTGTGTGTGTGTGTGCGCACGCGCCCATATATAGCCGTACGAATATCATGCCCTGTACTGTTAAAAGATGATTACTATAAATACTGACTAACTTAAGCTACCAATCATGAATTATAACTGGTTAGCAGTTTTTAGTTTGAGTCATGGCAATATATCAGTTGAGTTACCGGGGAATCTTCTCAAACACATAGACACATAGAAACCCCATATAATAAAAATATCAATTAGGTGTCAGTAGTTACAAATACATCTTTATCTTTTCTGTTTACTTTGTGCGTGACACATAAAAAGACTGAATGTGTCTTCAGGGAGGAATATCTATGGTGAGTTTTCCTTTTCCCACAAAAGTCAATGCAAATAATTTATTCACTGGTTATACTCTAATTTCTTTGTGCCAGAACATGTACATTTCATAATAAAGTTATTTAATATTATTGACACTTTTAGAAAAGCTGATTCCACTCTAAGATTTTTACCACAAGTAAATTACATGGAATTTTCCATGGAATGTGTACACATGGTAGCAACAGTTATCTATTGATTATGATCCATGCATTTTATTGGACTTTCATGCCCCTAGTGCAGGGATTCATAACTTGAAGTCCATCAACTAAGAAATCCATGGACAGAATTCAAGGCACCCATAAACTTAATACCATCAAATTCTATGCATTTTATCTCACACGTTTAAAAACATTGATTCTGAGAAGGGGATTTCACCAGACTGTTCAAGAAGTCCATGATATGAGAAAAAACAATCTGATTTAATGAAACTCTATTTTATAATAGACACTGTGTAATCAATGCTGCATGCACATTTAACCTTATTTATTTAATCCAATTTAATAAATGATGAGATCAACAAAGAATTAATGAACATAATTCTTCAAGTATGGTTCTACATGACCCAGACAATTTTATCCTAGCTTGTGAGAAATTGACTATTTCTTCTCTCAAGAAGTTTACAATTTATTCAGAAAGAGATTATTTTTTAAAATTAAAATTATGTTAATACAACTGCTATGTTAAATGGTAAAAATAAGTTTTAAGAAAGATCTTAAAACCAATGATCTTATACAGATTCCCTCACTTGGTTTAGGCACAATATCCTTTACTGGCATGAAAGAAGTGATTGGCTGTGGGCTAGATTTATGCACTTATATTTCTGGTGGAAAATTCATTAACTCTAACCATTCTCTAATAGCACTGCACCTGCAGCTCTTTCCTGTAAGTGTTTAGCAGAGTTATGCAACTAGGCAATACTTGATTATGTTTGACACTTCAGGCATTAGTCTTGCTAGGAGCATTGCTTAAAATTCATAACCAACAGTAATGGTGAGATGCTACAGAATATGATGGATGTGTAAATTTGGAAACTCTTAATTTTTATAAGTGATTAAATACTCTAACATGAGCTTCAACTTTGAGAATCATTTCACCGTAATTATGGTCTTTATATAAACCATAAATTTCCAATCGATGAACGTAATAAAGGCATATGTACCTATATATAAGTATATAAATACATATAATTTATTTTCTTATTCAATCTGTCAGTCAAGTATCATATATTTAATATAACATGTACTTTAATGTAATAATATGTACTCATTCAAGTATTTATTGAGGAAAAATATAGTGTTGAATATCAACTCTCCTTTACTGCTAACCACTATGGAGGATATACAGGAATGACTAGGGAACTCTTTAACTTTTCAGTGAACTTACCCACACATCCAGACACACAATTAAACACAACCCCAGTGCCAAAATAATTAGTTCAGGTCACAAAAGGTTCTTTGGGAATTCAGAAAATTAAAAGTTCGCTGTGATTTGGGAAGCCCAGGGAAAGGTTTGGTGGAAGGGAAAGCTCAGCTAGATGTCGAAGATTGTCATAAGTATCATTTTCTTTTCCTTTCTCACACCTGTGATCAGAGACATGCTAGCAGTCAAGATGAATAAATGATGGGAGAGAGGTAACAATGGGATAAAAGAGAGCATTTTTTTTTTAATTTGGCCCTCAGGAGAAACAAGGCTCAGAACAGTGGGGGGAGGGAACTCAGAACTGTGTCAACAGGGGGATGACACATATGCAGAAATCCAAGTAGAAGGCAGGTGAAGCAACCAAGGCAAAGCATCCTGAAGGGGACCCTGGGTAATGGCTTTGGTTTGAGTATATGGCATAGGGAGCAAGGTGCAGACCCTAGTGAAAGAAAATTAAATAAACTAGGCATGGTGGTATTTATTCATTTCGTTACTTACTAATTCATGTAATGACTATTGACTGTATGTCTGCCATGTGCCAGATAGTATTGCAAGCACTGGGTGTAGAACAGCAACCAAGATGATGTCTTCGCCCTTGTAAAGTTCACATTCTGGTCTCCCATTATTTGAGTTTTAAAAAAAAAAATCATTAAAGCTCCACTTAAAGAATAATGATATCCAGGACTCAGACCTATGGATTCTATTCCAACTGGGTTGTGGTGAAGCATGGATATTCACATCTGCTCAAGGCTCCCTTAGTGAGTCCAATGCATAACTAGGGCTGAGAGCCATTGTGCCGCGATCAGTCAAGATAGGATATCTTTCTGCTTCAGGAACAAGTAGCATTCAAATCTCAGTGGCTTAAAATTAAACGTGTTTATTTCTGCTTCATGTTGCATATGGATTGTAAGGCTACAGGTCTGCTCTGCTCATCATAGTCACCATAATGGAGCGACTCCCACCCCAGATGCTGCCGCTCACTGTCCAACAGGGAAGGCTCGCGCTCCAGGGATTAAATGCTCCTCTGGTCTGAAAGTGGCACACGTCACCTCTAGTCATAATGCCCTGGCCAGAACTAGTCACGTGACACCACCCATCTATAAGGAGGCCAGGAAATGCATACCTCTCACGTGACCAGATAGTAGAAGAAGCCATCAGTTGTTGGTGACCAGCATTAAATATAATCATTAAAAATAGGCGTTAAGGATAACTGCTGTTGACCAGCATTCATGAAAACCATTGTGCACCACCACTGAGGATAACCACTTTTGGCCAGCATTTAGAATAAAAATAAGGATAAGCATTATGTTGACCAGTATTAAGGGTAAGTACCATTGGCCAGTGTTTTGGTGATAAGCATTATATTAACCAGCATTAGGATAACCATATAAACCCACATTAATGAAAACTACCAAAAATAAGGATTCCCTTGACCAGTATTAAGGATAACAACTAGGGATAACCATATAGGATCTATCCTTTAGGCCGGGCAACTCAGATCTTGGATTTGTAGTCTCCACATAGCCTATACTGACCAGTCAACCTCCCTATGTTTGCTATATTTTGTTTATTTGTTTGTTTGTTTTATTTTTTCAGTGTTCCAAGATTCACTGTTCATGCACCACACCCAGTGCTCCATGTAATACATGCCCTTCTCAATACCCACCACCAGGCTCACCCAACCCCCACCCCTCTCCCCTCCAAAACCCTCAGTTTGTTGCTCAGATTCCACAGTCTCGCATGCTTCATCTCCCCCTCCGATTTACCCCAATTCACTTTTCCTCTCCTTCTCCTAATGTCCTCCATGTTATTCCTTATGCTCCACACATAAGTGAAACCATATGATAATTGACTTTCTCTGCTTGACTTATTTCACTCAGCATAATCTCCTCCAGTAACGTCCATGTTGATACAAAAGTTGGGTATTCATCCTTTCTGATGGAGGCATAATATTCCATTGTATATATGGACCATATCTTCTTTATCCATTCATCTGTCGAAGGGCATATTGCCTCTTTCCACAGGTTGGTGATTGTGGACATTGGTGCTATGAACACTGGGTACATATGGCCCTTCTTTTCACTGCATCTGTCTCTTTGGGGCAAATAACCAGTAGTTGTTTGCTATATTTTGAACCACAAATGTTCCTCGCCTACTACATTCAACACCCAGAAGGCGTGAGGTAACTCTCTTTTGTATTTCCATGACATTGTAAGTTCAGTTCTACCAGAAGATGCACCACAGTGATTTGAAATAATCAATTAACATTGCTGAAAGCAGGAACTATGACTTACCTTGGACTTCCTAGCATGTAGCATGGGCTCTGGCATATGGGACATACTCAAAAAACATTTGTTGAATTGATCCGTATTAGTATCCTTCCCTAAACAAGACCTAAAATCCTAGGATAACTCCTCGCAGCCAGCCTTCACACTACTCTATCTGCCCTCAACTCATTCCTTCCACAGGTTAAGCCTTTCTGCCCTGCGCACAGTGTGTCTAAATGCCCAGGCTGACGAACCATTTCCACTTATTTCTCTCAATTCGATGTTCAACAGAGGTAAACAGGGTGCTGCCTCTGCCCACATAGAGCTATGAATTTACTCAAATTTACTCATCGAATTAAGTCTCTGCTGTCAATGCTAGGGAGACTAGCTCCAAACAGCTGCAGAAGCACCCATCTTACTATGAAATACAATGCTGGAAACTTCTTTATCGTAAACACTAATGATTCGCCACCTTGTCCCTTCAGGTAATATTTCTTTACAAGATATGGCACCAGCAAAACCCCAGACATAGATGCGCAGTGAGGCTCCATAGTATTTTCAGATTCTGCCTCTGTTTTGTGCTCTCGCCTTCTCTCTGCGCTTCTCTCTGTACCTCTGTGTGTGTGTCTTTGCCTCTCTCCCTCTCTGCCTCTCTGTCCCTGTCTGTCTCTGTGTGTCTCTCTTTGCCCCCTCCCTCCCTCCCTCTCTGTGTCTCTCTCCGCTACCCCTCTCCTCACCTCTCCTCAATACTTCATTAACTGGATGGCTGCGTGAATACCACTTTAAGGATGTATTATAGCTGTCATTTCTACCTAGATAATAGACTAAAAACCAGAGAAATTGCTCTCGATGGAAAAAACTCATTTATCACCAATAAGCAGCAGCTGCTGATGCTTGATAACAAGGCTGTTCCTCAGCACACTGAAATAGTCACACAAGGCTGTGCTAATATCGGAGCATGTTACGCTAAAAATGCTTGATAAACAGAAGTGGGGATATAGGTCGAAAAGGGTGTTAAATGAGTAAAGATGGCATCTTTTTAAGCTGCAGAGATAAAAGTAGGTATCTCACCTCTGAGATACAAGTGGTGGAGCTCTATTCAGATTAAGGAGTTATTAAGCATTTGTAGTCTCACAAAGAAAAATCAGGCGAAGGGATACATTTAGATGGTCTAAATGGTCCAGTTCCCTTCCAGCTGTATATTTCGGACATTTGAAATCCCTTTTGTATCTAACAGGGAAATCCGTGCTTAAGGACCCTATAGAATAAATGACCGAACGCTGAATTTATGTTCGTGTAGTATCTATTTTATATTACTAGGAATTCATGTTTACATCTGTCCCAACAGGGTGCCCTTTTGAGAGCTTTTTCAAAACAATCTACAAAAAAAAAAAAAAAACCTACCATCTCTGCTTTCATGTTTAGTTTTGTGCCAGAGGCCACCACCTGCGACCCCCAGCCATAGTAAGGATGTAATCTTATATTGGATGTCTTTGTAGAGCACAAGTCCTTCGATCTTAAGGATCTTCGATCTTGAAGATCTTCGATCTTCATAAGTCGATCGATAAGTGTAAACACACTACATTGGCCACAACCACCCGGTCCTCTAACCCAATGGTCTCTTGTCTCTCTAGCATATCCACCTTCTTCAGTCACAACACAGCCCTGCTTCTTCCTTTACATCAAACGGAGCTCTTCCGGGGCCACCACGTTTTTATCCCACCCCATCTGCAAGGCTAGATAGAGTTGATCCCAGCTTGGTAGCGAGAGCTACAGGAGGTGATACTTAAGAGCAGTCGGCGCCCTTGTTCCCTGACTAGAGAAGGAAGCTGGTATATCGGGGAAAAGGGAAAGCCAACAAGCCAGGGTAAAAGACAAAAAATGAGTTTCCTATTAGTGGACGTTATCAGCATCCTACACGTATCTCTCTGAGACTCCCTTTAACCACTTCTGGGCAGTCCTCCTTCAGCTTCTGCAGGCTTCTGCTTCTGATGGTCTCCACCTGTGACCCCCGGGAAGCAGCTTTGGGATGCCTAGTGCTTCTCTGTGCCTTGCTGCTAATGTTCCACACGTGTGACCCTTTCAAAGCCACCCTCCCTTTGGCGACTAGAGCTTCTTTATCCAGACTCTGGAAAAGCCAACAGTGCCTGGGGTTGTGTTTCCCCAGGGTGGGGGATGGGGGTTTAGTCAATGGCGGACTGGTGCAGGCTTCTGAAAATCAGGCTCCCTTGTTTCCGTTTGTAGCAAACGCGGAGTTACAATTTTGATACTTCGGAGCTACCCTGCAGGATTAAGCTGAAGTCGGGACCAGGTCTGGAATTGGGTCCCTGTTTGGCTTCTACAACTTCCTGTCCTGCTTCTCACACTCCCTTCCTGGCTTCTCCGAAGAGCACAAGACACAGAAATGAAGACGGCGTTCCGGTGAGTCCCTAGCCCCCGTCATCCCTCAGACTGTTCAGTTTACCCCCGAAGTTTGGTTCCTAAATGCCTGGTGCCATTCCAACCCCCTTTCCTCTTCACAAACTGGCTCAGCGAGGGGTTCTGTCACTTGCAACCAAAGGAGACCTGATTGGTTCAATAAGCGGGACACCCAGTTCGATGGGATATGCTGTGATCCCCATGTTATTTTATAGAATATGTTAAGATGAACAGAACCGTTTATGTGCTTGACTGAACAAATGGTTCGGCAGCTCTTTACATTTCAGAGTTGTTTAGTCCACTCCGTGAAAATGATCAGATCAATTTGTAGATTGTCACAAATCCAGAGCAAAATGAAAACCACTAAATCCATAAATAGTATTTAGTAAGAGTTTATTGTGCACAGCAGGACAGTTCACAAACTGGGAGCCTCCAAAAACAAGAACTCATATGAAGCTCAGGGGCATGAAGTTACAGGATGGCTTATAAAGTGAAAATGAGGAAGTTATTTAATCTCTACAATGACTGGTTATTACAGCGGGGGTTTCCAGATGGCAGGGGATTGGTTAAAAGTGATTATCTCATGGCATTTTTAGGAAGATGACTTCATTTTATGATTGTCAGAGGCATTTACAAGAAATAACCTGCGCGAAGTTTCGTTTATGTTCATGAAATAAGCTACATTTGGTTTTGCTTGTGTGGCTTAAATGGTTTTGTGTGCTCAGGGAATTCTCAAGTCCGGTCCCCATTTTATATTTAATTTGAACAGCATCTAGATATAGTCACATTTACCACTTAACAGCCTTTGAGACAGCACAGTAGAGAAGAGTTGGCTCTGTCGATCCGTGTAGTTTTACAAAAACTGGTATAGCAGAATACTGAGTGGGATATTAATAACATTTCCAATCTTATTATGATTATAGACAACATGTGATTTGCGATGAATTTTAAAGGCCCAGGAGAAGTTTACTGATGCTAATTATAAAAAACATTTTGACAGCCACCATCTGGAGCAAGGCTTAAGTGAATATAAGCTGCTAAAAATGAGTTTAATATGATAACCAGTTTATTGGGCAGGTTACAGAAATATCTCTCTACAAACTATTCATCAGGGATTGAGATCATTTGCTCAAACTTTTCTAACATTTCCCTCCCAGTTTGAAAGGAGAAAACACATGCACCAAAGACCCAGACTTAAATGAGTTATGGATTTGGGACTAATTGGTGCCTGATGAAAGCTATTCAACCGTGGCCATGTTATAAAGGAGAAGCCAAAATGGGGCCCTGGCAGGAAGGCCCATAATTACTATGACAAAGAAATAGCAATCTCAGTGCTAAATTAAAAATGGAAGTTTTTTTTTTTTTTACACTTCCCTTGAGAAAGGAGGTTCCATGAGACTGTCTTCTACTCATATAAATAATCTGTGAAATAGTTATTAAATATTAAATTTAATATTGGGCAAAGCGGCCTGTGCGTTATTCTCACTTAGTGGTTAACCATTAATTAATCCACTCACTTCAAACTAACCAGGTGACCGCATAGGTACAATGTCAGTTCACAAACTGAAGCTGTAAGGTAGTGCCTTTCAGATATGCAGACTCTACTTTCTTCACAGTTTATAACAGAAGTGGGACAGGGGTCCAGGGGGAAGCATGGTCATCTTTCTAATGTGTTTTCTTGAGAAATAACTCTCCTGCTAAAGCAGATTTGAGGTATTAAGTCAGTGACTTCTCTGTTTCATTTGCAAATGAAACCTTCCCTTAAAGACTTTTGTCAGTTCTTCGTGTCAGTTTCACAAATATTTCCGGAAGAAGGAAAGCACAGTCAGTGGTGCTGAGGCATTACCATCATTTGGACTGTGCTTCTGTTTATGATCTAGACTGCTCTTGTTCCTCCTTCCCTCCCTCCCTCCCTCCCTTCCTTCAACAACTGGTCACCCACAGTTTGCAGGCATTACTGAACTCTAGAATAGGTAAGGTGGGTCTCTCTCCCTTGTGAAGCTCACTGGCTAGCCAGCATTAGAGAGGGACAACTTGTAACAACCGCCTGTATGATGTGACAAATGCTAAACTAGACCTAGATAATCAGATGCTAGGAAATGGAAAGTGGCTGGCAGATGACGCGGCATGCATCGAGGAAGGGAGAATGTAAAACGCTTGTCATTTGAATTTTGTCCTACATGAAAAGCAGAATTTTTCCAAGGACAAAGGAAAAATGAACTTCGGCATGTCAAGGGAAACCTCACAAGCAGAGTAATAAAGGTGTGGAAGCACAATAAGCAAAAACTGAGAAAGTAGGTCTCTCCAAGAGAGAGAAGTAGTGAGAGCCCCTATGCCTGGCTAGTCGGCACAGGAAGAGGGGAGCAGAGGGGTGTGTTTGCAAGCTAAAGTACATTTGGTTTTGTGCTCCCGTGGTGCACCCCCGGTGGAACAGCCTGTTAATCAGGAAAATTCTGCTGCTGCAGTGGAGGGCCTAGAACTCATTCAGGGAAGCAAGGAAGTGCAATCCTAGTGCTGACTGGCAACGTGGTGGAGGAAACAGTTTGCATGCCTTTGTAATATTTAATTTTTTTTTAAGATTTTATTTACTCAGAGAGAAGCGGGGAGCACACAAGGACGGGGGGCAGAGGAAGAGGGAGAAGCAGGCACCCCGCCAAGCAGGGAGCTCCATCCCAGGACCCTGGGATCACGACCTCAGCAGACGCTTAACCAACTGAGCCACCCAGGCGCCCAGCCGGCGTTTGTAGTGTTTAAGCTCTTGGGTCACACTCCACGCATGTGAGACTTCTGAGCTTAGCAGTAGGACCCTCCCCAGAAACCACCAGCGGGTGAGGACAGGACTTCTGACAGAAAGGCATAAAAGTAGTCTTGGTCTGGATTAATTAGTGGCTGGACAGACAAGACCTCACTGGGTAGAAACGTTCAGTATCTGTAACTGGATGGGATAGAAAAAAGCAAGCTCAGGCACACCTCAGCATATCCGAAAGAATGGAAGTTCTCTGGCGAGGTTGTAAAAACAAGACAAAAACAGGAACCTTCAAAATGCTACCTGCTACCTACTCTTCAATATGTTAATATCCTAAATTCCCTATATCTGTAAACAGCTTCAGAATTCGACTAAGAGTGATTAGGGGCTTTCTACATGCAGACACTGGTGAAACACTTCCTGTTAATAACCTTGGTTCTTGAGAGAGCATGCTAGAATCTACTGGAAGCCGTGGGATAAAACTACATCCTCCTAAAAAGTCAATTTTACTTGAGGAAAAATATCTAAGATATTTCTACTAAAAAAATGTAATGAATAGGGACGCCTGGGTGGCTCAGTCAGTTAAGCACCTGCCTTTTTGGCTCAGGTCATGATCCCAGGGTCCTGGGATCAAGTCCCGCATCAGGTTCGCTGCTCAGTGGGGAGCCTGCTTGTCCCTCTGCCTCTGCTCCTCCTGCTTGTGCTCTCTCTCTCTCTCTCTGTCTGACAAATAAATAAATAAAACCTTTAAAAAAATGTAATGACTATAATGTGGATTCATGTATAGAATTCACTTGAAATTTTATGGTAAAACAAAAGATTTCAAAAGAGCTTTGAGGGGCATCTGAGTGACATAGTTGGTTAAGCATCAGACACTTGACCTCTGCTCAGGTCACGATCTTAGAGATGTGAGATCGAGTCCTGTATCAGGCTGCATGCTGGGCATGGGGACTGCCTGGGATTTTCTCTCTCTCTCTCTCTCTCTCTCTCTCTCCCTCTCCCTCTCTTTCTCTCTCTCATTCTCCCCTTCTGCCCCTCCTCCCACACCTACCTTCCTTCTTTCTCTCCCTCCTCTGGAAAAAAAAAAAAAAAGATTCTTTCTCTCCTTCTCCCTCCGCCCCTCCCCTCCGCTTTGCAAAAAAAAAAAAAAAGCTTTGAATTTTCTGTGAGTCCCTTACACTCTCTCTGCCATTAGGGGAAGGTCAGTGGAGAAATTTGAGAAGTATTTTCTTTATTCACTTCTAACAAATGTGCGATGTTCCCTCCTTTACACTTGTCGAGGTCAGGGTTCACAGAAGTTCTTAATTTGGCCCAAATGTTACAGCTCCCCTATTTGGAACATTTCCACTGAGGCTTAAATCTCAGTTTGAACAGAAATAAATGTAAGACAAGCAGAAAAGGGCCAAACGTAACTTCTAGGGTGTATTATTATATTTTAGCACTGACATTTCAAACTGTCATCTAGTTCTGTTTCTGTCTAAACAATAAAAAATAAAAACATTTAACTAAGTGTTCCATATGTACGACAAATGGAAAACTTGAAAAGCTCCTCGCCGTGAACCATTTCTGTGTTTACAATTTCTCCTAAACTTTGAGTTGTCTTTGGAAAGGCAGCCCGTAGCTGCTACCATCCGGAATGCCAATTTTTCATACCCCAATCTCACCCAGGGAGATCAAACGATGACCCCAGGCACACACAACTGACATGAGTTCACCTAATTTAAGAAAGGCTTCGGGAGTGATTGACATAACAAGGCAAACTTTTCAAGGAGCTGTGGCCACAGATGGAGCCTAAGATGTAAGAGCTCCTCAAGAGAGGGCGCCTGGGTGGCTCAGTTGGTTAAGCGACTGCCTTAGGCTCGGGTCATGATCCCAGAGTCCCGGGATCGAGTCCCACATCAGGCTCCCAGCTCCATGGGGGAGTCTGCTTCTCACTCTGACCTTCTCCCTTCTCATGCTCTTTCTCACCTCTCTCTTTCCTAATAAATAAATAAAATCTTAAAAAAAAAAAAAGAAGAACCCCTCGAGAGAAACTTAACTGTCTCAAGATCTGGGACTTTTTCATCTTTGTAATGCAGATAGGAAGCAATGCTATTGGTATGAAATGCTGTTCTTTTCCACCAAGAGATGTATAGTTGTTGACCCATGGGTTCGCTCAGGAATGTATGCAAGATACTGTCTTCTGCATTCACCATCCATAGCCACCCACAGTATCTAAAAGGTTGCAAGTCTAAAACCTACATTTACCAGACCCCCTTGATGCTAGTCTTCCAGATGTGATATAGGTTCTGCCCACTGTGTATACTCATGGGAGATATGGAAAATGGGAAGGAGATGGACACCGTTCTTTTCCATGTTCTTTGGGCATAAAAATTGGGCTCAGTGAGTATGATGCTGCTGAATTTCATAGTCGCTGTGGTAGTTTCCTGGCTGCATCACAATCATGTGGGTGCATGACCTTGAAGTCAGCCTAGAGAGCACCTCCTGATTCAGATCCCTCTCATCCTTCCGGTAGTTCCATAAGCAACTGATTCCCTATAGGAAATTCCTTTCTGCTTGAAATTCCTAAGGAGTTTTCTTCTAGGGAACAGGATGGAAAGCATATCTACAGTGCCACTATGAGTTGTTAGCAAAAATGAGACTTAAAAAGCCAAACACATGGATCTGAAGTTCCAGAGATAGATGGGCATTCCCTCCTTATTTTCTGTCGTATTTTTTAGCTAAGGGTGGTGCAGGACTTATTAGCAGAATGGCTCCAACTGACTGCTGTTCTCTGCGTGGGTTTAGTGGACCTGCATGCCATGTGAACCCTGAGCACAATTTAGTTATCCTGAACGGGGACTTCTGGGACCGTAAGTGATAGGATATGCTCATGGGAAGCTCTTTCTGGTGTTGGGTATTTCGCATCGCTACAACATATGAATGTGTTTTCTGGAATTGAGTACTTACCGTTGTGATTCTATTCATTGTATCTCCAAGCAAATGCTGAACTCTGGCTGTATATTAGTATCACTCAGGGTTCTTCAAAAATCAGTTGAGCTTAATTCACAGAACACTTTCATAGTGAACAGAGAAAGCCCAGTAGAAAGGCATGTAGAATGCGCTAGCGACAACTTAAATACTCATAAACATTCAAAGAAGGGGGACAACAGCGTGGCTTGGAGATGTCCAGAAAGGGATGATCAGGGAGAAGTGACTTGGGCTGAACTCGGAGCAGGGAATGGAATTCCCTTCCCTGACCAGTCTTCCCTGGGAGTACATCCTTAATACGCCATGTATACAAGAATCCTTGCCTCGGGGTCTTTTCCAAAGAACCCAACCCAGGACAGCATGCTGCCATTTGCAAAGTGTTCTTGTTTGGGCCACTTTGGCTGTTACTCATTGTGGGCTTTTATGGTCCTTTCTTCCATATCAGATTTTTATTATTATTATTTTATTATGTTAGTCGTTGTTTACATATAGCACCCAGTGCTCCTTGCAATCTGTGCCCTCCTTAATACTCATCACAGGGCCACATCAGATTTTTCTTTAAAGATTTTGTGTATTTATTTGAGAGAGAGACAGAAAGAGCATGAGTGGGGAGAGGGTCAGAGGCAGAGGGAGAAGCGACTCCCCACTGAGTAAGGAGGTGGACATGGGACTCGATCCCAGGGCCCCAAGATGATGACCTGAGGCGAAGTTAGACGTTTAACCAACTGAAACACCCAGGTGCCCCCACATCAAATTTTTAATGGATAATTTTTAAAAAAAACAAGTACCAGGATGAAACTGAGAATCGGACTTGGGAGTTTGTCCAACGAGTCAAAGCAATTACTCTCCATTTTGATCAAATCCGAAGTTGTGACTCAGTACATCAAATTCAAGCCTTAAATCTGGTATTGGGGGCGCCTGGGTGGCTCAGTTGGTTAGGCAACTGCCTTCGGCTCAGGTCATGATCCCGGAGTCCTGGGATCGAGTCCCACATCGGGCTCCCAGCTCCATGGGGAGTCTGCTTCTCACTCTGACCTTCTCCCTTCTCATGTTCTTTCTCACCTCTCTCTTTCCTAATAAATAAATAAAATCTTAAAAAAAATCTGGTATTGATGCAAAAAGGACTACTTCTATAAGAATCACAACTTAGCAAAGACTTCTCCATTCATATCTCATCCCTCGCCTTAGTGCAAACAATCTGTCTTACGCTCCAGAACCAAATGCACTATTGTAATAGTTCAGAAGCTTGACCACAGTTATCTATTGGTAGAACAATTTTTTGCAAATTCGGTTGATCTATCACCTAGTGTTTTATGCCATCCTAAAAAATATCTCCTCCATTCTTTAATCGACTCAAAAATACTATGTAAATCATTTTCTTTTTGCTACACTAGGCAGAACTGTCTACATTTTCTTTCACAACCATATGCAAATACGCACACACACACACATTCTTAACAGAAGTCTCTTGGTGGATAATACTATACTTCACATTGAAGTACCTAGCCTCGTGCCTGGCATGTAACAGGAAATGTATTTTTTGATCCTGAAGTCGTAGCAGCACTGCTTTTCTCCCTGCATCTCATTTGCAATTACAAACTCAGTGACTAGGGCAGGGAGAATACTACGTTCTTTAGGTGGAGACTGGGATGCATTGGGAATCCCTCTTGGACGGGAAGGAGTCCACTCCTTCTGCCCTGGGGAAGATGTGTGGAAGAAGAAGGAGAAGAGGAAGGAAAGCCTGAGAATGTGTGCCTTGGCCTCCCTGCCGTGGGGAGGTCTGTTACGTGGTCTGCGAAGTTGAACGTGAGTGGTTTGGGGGTGCACTACTAACTGGGAACTCCTGAGGTGGCAGGCATGCCGGGAGGAAGGACGCTTTACAGAATAGTCCTGATGTGACCCTCCTGTGTTACCCCCAATTTCCCATATGTGGACTGAATCTGGAAGTTTCCACACTCCCTGGTGAAGGACCAGAATGAAGCTGAGAGTCTACGGGGGAACTTGGCATGGAAAGTACCTGTGGGGGGGTAGGTACCCTAGCATCTGAGGGCTACAGGGAAAGCCACGCAGGGAACGGATAAACAGAGGAGTGAGTCAAACCCTGAAGGGTGCACAAAGCCAGAGAGAGTCAAGGTGGCGCTCAGGAAGGAGGAGCGATAGCTGGCTGTAAGGAGAAGACAGACCACAAGATCTATAAGCCGTGGACTTGAGCACTGGGTGTCAAAGGCCAGCCCGGGCTGGAAGAACAGCAAGCATATCACAGACGATACAGAGCCCCCATCCAGGAACTAGCCCACCCCAACCAAGGAAACCACCCGGCCTTCCCACCACCTGCTCCCTGTGTTAGAAGAGCTGCACACTGCCCCATCCAGCCACAGCTGGGGAGGAAGGGTAAGCAGGAAGACGGCCTTCATGGGGAGCTGAAATTGAATTGACTGAATATTCCATAATATGAACTGAATCCTACACAACACATTATTTAAACCAGAGGAGAGAGAAAATCTGTTAGCTTTTTCTGTCCGCTACCTATGGCCGTGCATGATTTTCTATTGCAGCTGCGATAGACCATCAAAAAGTTATGGCTTAAACAGTGCAAATTTATTATCTTAACCGTTCTGGAAGTCACAAGTCTGACACAGGTCTCAGCAGGCCAAAATCAAGGTGGTGGCAGGGCTGCGTTCCTTTCTGGAGGCTCTAGGAGAGAATCCATTTCCTCACCTTTTCTGGATTCTAGAGGCCAACCTCCTTGGTCCACGGCCCCCTTCCTCCTTCCAAGTCAGCATCTCTCGGACAATTCTGCCAGAGTCCCATCTCCCAGTGACTGACCAGGAAAGACCATTTAAGGCCTCGTGGGATTAAACTAGGCCCACCCACATCACCCACAGTAACCTCTACATCTCAAGATCCCTAACATAATCGCATCTGCCAAGTCTCCTTGATGGTGTAAAGTAACATTTTCACAGGTTCCAGGCATTAGAGTCAACATCTTTGGGCCGCCATTATTCTGCCTGGTGCAGGCCACCATGATGCGGAGACCGCAGTGGGCAGGTGTAAACACTCAAGGCCCCTCCAGGCCTCTTCTCAGAATGACCCCATAGCCACGCATGCAAAGAGCCCGCATCCAGAAAGAAAAAATACACCCATTTCTGCCACCTACCCCATTTCCCACCCCCACGCCCACTCCACTCCCTCCCAATAAGCCAATGAGTGGTGCTAAAAACCATCTCCTGCCATTCTCTGCTTGCAGATCTCTAAACTGAAGGCGTGTGGTAAGGTACTGAGCTACAATGAATGTTAGTTAAATAGGATTTATTTTAATTCTGCAGTGAACAGGAAGGTGATTATATGAACTGTCATCACAATTTTGTGGCTTCCCAGCTGGGTCTTCACCATTTGTAAAGGTAGCATTTCCTACATGTCTATGAATTCAAAAAGAAGAGAATCTTTTTTGTCCAGGCAAATCCTGGACTTAGGGGAAAAAGCAAAACAAGATACTAGCAGAGGTATAAATATAGCTATTTGGAAAAGTAATGAAAATCCAAACATTTTTACCAAGCTGTATTTTTCAGGTCCTGTTTTGATCAGTTTGTGTTTTTATTTCACAGCGGAGCTGCTCTCCGTGAGCATATATATTCGTTTCTGAAAGGAAACTTTGAAAGTTATGTAACAAAGAAACTTTTTGAGATTATATTAATTTTCTCCCGAAATATACTCATTTGGAACAATAAGCCCAGATGTTGTTTTTTTTTCCTTGAGGAGATCAAGGCAAGTTCAGAAACACAGCATGTGTGTCATCGGTCTGAACAGCAATTTTGATTCTTTGATGGTAATGAGGAAGGTCATGCCAACCCCATGCCCCTGACTGCAATCAGTCATTTCAGCTCTCCTTGCAAAGGATCATCTGGCAATGCTTTTCTCAGTCCCTCCCTGTTCCTGCATTTTCAGATCTTTTCACTGCACCCACTCCTGGGGGTGTCACCCCCACGTCCCCACCTTACTCCTGATCCTGGGCTGCTCATGACCCGGGCATCCTCCAGTAGATTCCATCGGTTCTGGGGAGGGCAGAGTGAACCTGGGCTGCCGACATTGTGAAGAAATCTGGATTCGGCAGGGCTGATCCCAGGCATCGGGGGAGCTGTCCGGAGTCACAGCCTCCCATCCACCTCTCCCATAGCAAGTCATGCCAGCACGTTATAAATAGAGCAGGAGCCAAAGGGCAAAAGCTGACACCCCCCCCCCACGTGACCCTCCCGAGTCCTCTCCTTTGACCCTCTTCATGCACTCTTTCCCGGCCACACTGACCTTTCTGCCTCGGGGCCTTTGCACTGGCTGTCCCCTCTGCCCAAAATCCTTATTAATTCAGTTCACAAATCTGTCTTAGGCGTGTCAGGCACTGTTCTAGTTGGCGTGAACTAAACATCAGGAGACCCCTGGCCGAATGAAGTATGTACTCTCCTTCTCAGGATGTTTCGTGGCTGCTTGCCGAGTCTTCTCTGGTCTTCCTAGTTAAAGAAATGCTCACCTTTGGTCCCCGGAGGCTGTGACTCCGCCTCTTTTCCCTTAGTTCTTCCTGTGCGTCACATTGTTTATTACCAGTCTCGTCGTTTTAGAATGTGATCTCCACATCTGTCTTGCTCTTGATGGGTGCCAGGAACTCTCCAGGCAGTTGGGAAGTGTGTGTGTGTGGGAGAGAGAGAGAGAGAGAGGAGCTGCACCGCATGCTTCACTAGGCTCTGTGACTGGTGCATCAGAACTCAGCCTCCACTCAGATGGAGTTTTCCTGGAATGCATCTATTGGAATGGGGAGAGATGGGACAGTAACTTGGAGTTCAAGCAGCCTCTCAGTTGTGTATCGACGGGGAGTCCGCTTAAGATTCTCCCTTGCATTCATTCTCTCTCTCTCTCAAATAAAAATAAAAATAAATAAATAAATAAAATAAAAATAAAAATCTTTTTAAAAAGCAAAACTTGTTTACTTTTGAACATAACAAAGTGATTCTGGATAAGATGAAAAAAATCCAGACCTCACAAAATATTTTTTAAGGCTGTGATTGTCTATTGCCGACACACACAGTGTCATCTCAGCAGGAGTGGGCAAACCTTGCTGGGGTAGGTTAGGGTTACGGTTAGGGACAAGGATGTTGATGCTCAAAAAGACTGGAGGTGGTGAGATCTTGCGGTTATGGGGAAGCTTCCCTGGCCTTGTGGAGCGAAGAAGCTATAGTAAATACCACCTTGGTGGGATCTCCCTTCTCTCCCTCCCACTTCGCTTTGCTGGTGGGGTGGCACAGGCAAGAATTCAGCTCCCCCAGGAAGCAGCACGAAAGCCAGGAATGGCACTTCTTGAACCAGATAAGCTGTCATTCTTGAAGGTTAAAAGGAAGACTGATTCCCATTCCCAGTGCATGGCAGATGCTGGAATGCCTTCAGCTCTAGATAATTCTTTGGGTATGTGGAGACTTCCTCCTCCCCGACCACACCCAAAGAAGTTTCTGGTATAGCAGCAGCAGTGTGTGCTTGGTCTTCTCTTCAAAGCAGAGGGGGTCTGCATCCCCCTCTTGACTGCTTGACTCTCAGCAATGCCATGAGACAAAAACAGCAGCAGAGGCAGAGCCTGGGACTCTTGGGCCAAAGCAACAATAATAACAAAATGTTTCCACTGTTCTTTGTTCAAGGTAATAGTCAGAACTGAGGCCCTTGGACCTAAAAACCAGTACTAAAGCTCTTAGAATTATCATGAAGGTCAGCTTATATGAATGGAAGAAACACATTCCTGTAAATAAGAGGTGTCAGGGCTGGGAGTCAATTAGTACAAATAAAAAAATAATGAGAAATACTCTTGTTTTGGGTCATCTGGGTGGCGCAGTCGGTTAAGCAACCGACTCTTGGTTTGGGCTCAGGTCATGATCTCAGCGTCATGATATCGAGCCCCAAGTCTGGGGGTCTATGCTCAGTGGGAGTCTGCCTAAGACTTTCTCTCCCCCTGTCCCTTTTCCCCAACACACGCGTGTGCGCATTCTTTCTCTCTCTAAAATAAATAGATAGATCTTTGATTTAAGAAAAAAAAAAGGAAAGGAAATACACTTGTTTAGTATCCCAACCTGGTAAAGCAAGACGTTATCGGTTTCATAAATATTTAAAGCACAGTTGTGAAATGAACCTGTACTTCCCTTGAAGTAGGATTGTTTGTATCCATATAAAGGACACCCTTAGGAACACTTTACTGTATCAAAAGTGTCAGTGAATTTATTTAGAATCAAGTGTGGAAGTCCCATTGACATTGAAAAACTGCCTGTTAATCTACTTTCTCTCTGTAAGAGAGTGAAACTTTTTTTCTTACACAAGTCTGAAGGTTATGCATTAAAGACGATATAGACAGAGAATAGATCAGTGGTTGCCGGGGGCGAGGGGCACGGATGGGGATCCCTCTAAGTGAGCAGCACAAGGAAACTGCTTCGTGGTCACGGACAGGTCTGTACCCTGATGGCGGTGGCACTTCCACGAACCTCCACATGTGATAAAATTGCACAGAACTACATGCACACACACATACACATGTGTGTGTGCAAATGAGTGCACACTGAAACTGGCAAAATCTGAATAATGTCTGTAGATTGTACTCATGCCAGTCTCCTGGTTTTCATATTACACTCTAAGGCAGAGAAGAGGTTACCATTCCGAGAAGCTGGACGAAGGGTACATAGAACTTCCCTGTGCTAGTTTTCAACTTCACGGGAGTCTGGTCGGCAGCGCACACATCTGTTCACGACCACCACGAACAGCAACGTTGGCTTTTCTTTCATCCTCAACTCTCATAATTCTGTATCATTGGCCAAATCTAAGCCAAAATTATTTTTATGGGGAATTCTCAGGAATGTTGTTCTCAGGCATCTAGCTACGGTAGTTTGGATAGAGCGTAGGAATTTAGAAAGGTGATTCAGGCCAGCAAGACTCCAGTAAGTGAAGGATACAACTTAAAATTCATGGGTTTATTCAGAAGACATGGTTCGAGATTTCTTCTAATTTGAAGCCAAAAGCTCATTGCCTGTTTCTGTGTATTACAACCCAATCCTTGATGATACTAAGACTAGCAACTTTCATTCCGGTCACCCTAAGGAATTGCTAACTTCTTTTTTTTTTTTAAAGATTTAGTTTACTTATTTGAGAGAGAGAGAGAGAGATTGAGAGAGCAGAAGGTCAGAGAGAGAAGCAGACTCCCCAGGGAGCTGGGAGCCTGATGTAGGACTCGATCCCAGGACTCCGGGATCATGACCTGAGCCAAAGGCAGTCGCTCAACCAGCTGAGCCACCCAGGCGCCTGGGAATTGGTAACTTCTGATCATAGTTTGATTCCTTGTTAATAGCCACCTCTTTTTCCCTCTGCAGATTTCCCTCTGTGTGTACGTGTGTGTATGGGGGGGGGGTACTATGGGCTTAAAGTTTGTGATAGTTTATCTAGCATTTCATAGGAGGAGAATTTTCCCTGTAGCAAGATCGTTATATTGCTAGAACCGTAACTGTGTGCACTTTTTGTTGTGAGTTCATCTATTTGGAGGAAGTCGTGGAGTTGTGGGGAGAGGGAATCCTGTAGTGTTCTGGATTTTGGAACAGACTTTTCCCCCACTTAAATGGTGATTTTATTCATTTCATTTAAGTCCTTTTATTTTAACTGCTCAGCTTGAGGTTTCTGTACCATGAAGATAATACCAATTCAGAACCCATTCTTCGTGATTTTTTTCACTGAGCTATAATCGGCATGTTGTGTAAATTTAAGGTGTACAACATGTTGATTTGTGTTAGCTAAGATTCAGGCCTAGCCCATTCACATAATTATCAGTTCTTTTTTGCAATGGGAACAATTAAGATCTAGTCTTTTAGCAACATTGAAGTTTGTAATACAGTGTTATTGTCCACAGTCCCTATACTGTAGATTATCTTTTCATTTTATTGATTGTTTCTTTTGCTGTGCAGAAGCTTTTTAGTTTGACGTAGTCCCACTTGCTTACTTTTGCTTTTGCTCTGTGATTTTGCTGTCGTATTTCCAAAAATCATTTCCAAGTGCCAAGGATCTTCTTCCCTATGTTTTCTTCTAGGAGTTTGATGACATGAGACCTCATGTTTAAGTCTTTAATCCCACTTTGAGTTACTTTTGTGAGTCGTATAAGATTGGGGTCCAATTCTTTCTTTGCATGGGAATATTTAGTTTCCCAACACCATTGAAGAGACTATCTTTTTCATATTGTGTATTCCTGGTTCCCTAATATTGTCTAATATTAGTTGACCCAATATGTATGGGTTTATTTCTATGCTCTTGATTCTGTTTCATTGGTCCGTGTATCTTTTTTATGCCAGTACCATATTGTTTTGATATCAATAGCTTTATAATAAAGTTTGATATCAGGAAGTGTGATGCATCCAACTTTGTTCTTCATGTTCAAGATCACCTCAGCTCTTCTGGGTCCTTTGGGGTTCCACACAAATGTTAAGATTGCTTTATCTATTTTTGTGAAAAATGCCATTGCAATTTTTTTTCAACACATTAATTTTAGGGTGTGTTACCTGTGGCCTCTAATGTTTTTTGTTTTTGTTTTTGTTTTTTTTGTCCCCAAATATGTTTATTTTATTTTTTCAGTGTTACAAGATTGCGATTTTAACAGGGATTGCCTTGAACCTATAGATAGCTCTGGATAGGATCTTCACAATGTTTTTATTCTCACAGAATGTTGTATTTACAACATCCCCCAGCAGATAGTAACATTCTTTGTATCTTCCTCAAGGATAGGAAATTACTCACTTTGCATTACTGGAACAGCCTCTTAAGGCTCCGAGCTTTATTTATGGGGCTCATTTGTAACTTCCTGACATGTGCAGCTTCAAGCCCACATCTTCTGTCCCCATGGGGTCATCAAAACCCAACCTCTAGCCCCCTGGACCTGATGCTGCCATGAACTTCCACTGCATCAGCTTCTGCCTCGTGCTCTGGTGGTGGTTTCTCTTCATTTCTAGTATCAGGGGAGTTTCTTTCTTTTCTTTCCAGCTGAGCTGTGTTGAAAAATACTGCTCCTTTTTTGTTCAGCATCTCTGCCTATTTGCTTTTCCTTATCAGCTCAGTCTGCCATATTTCTGGAAGCTTTGAGGCATTTTTCATTTTATCTAATATCATCTACAAAGGGCAAGAGGCCACAGCCTTTCAAGTGTTCTCTTTAGTATATCCTTGTAAATATAAAAAAAAATAAAATGCAATGAAACAGATAAGGCACATAAAAGGAATCATGACATTGAAAAGAGCAGAAATGGTTTTAAAAAAGATATTGGCTCGATTTTATATATTTTAGTTTAAGAAAGAAAATACATCTTGAAAACATTGACCATTCGGTAAATCAGAGGAAGCGTGGAAATACGGGGCATGTTGAAGTCAATAATATATTTCGATAAAGTGCTTTGTGACCTTCATGTAGATGACTTATTCATTATGGCTAATAAGCTCAAGTCAGGGCGTAGCATATTAAGGGGCACAACTTGCAAGCATTTGCTAAAGCAACCCGATCTCAACCTGGAGGGAGTTGGTAGGGGGTAGATTTTCAGCATTTATACTCTTGATTCTGATCAAGACAGAGAAGACAAAATAATGTAGGCAGACAGCAAAAAAGCAAAGAGAGAACACAGTCTCCACCTTGATGTGCTGAGATGCTGAGGTAAATGCACGAAGTAGTTTTTTGAGAGTGAAGGAGAATACAGCGTGTTCTTTGGGTAATTGGCTTCAATGTTCCTTATGCCAATATTCTACAAAATATGTTTGGTAAACTCTAAGTTCTCTTACACTGAGTAATAATTTATATACAATGTAAGCACACGCCACATTGGCTATGTCTTGACAAGTATATACACCCAGGTAAACATCAAGGAAATTCAGGCATAGAACCTTCCAGTTGCCTCAGTGACGCCCATTCCCAGTCAATCCTCCCTCCCAGCCAGGGGCAACCACTGTTGTGATTTCTAAAGCTTAATTTTGCCTGGTGTAGAACATCATATAAATGGCTTCATATATGTTATAAACTGCTTGCCTGGCTTCTATTAGTTCAAATAATATTTTTAAGAATCATCTAATCATCTATGTTTTTGTATATAGCCATTGTAGGGGGGGGGGGGTCTTGGTTTTGTTTTGTGTGTGTTGTGTTTGGTCTGTTTTTTTGCTGAAAAATGGTGATTGTATGACTCGAGTAATTTGTTCATCCCCATTCCCCTATCAAAAGTGCAAAAAAGAAACTCCAGGCTGGGATGTGAGAGCATCTCGGCATATCAAGATGATGTAAAAGGCTTAGACTTAAAGAAGTGGAGGAAAATTACCTTTGGAGAGTATTATTGGGGTCCTGTGGTGTTTTCCCCGTCTCCTCCAACACTGGGGGAAGGGAGAGAAATGTTTCCCGGCTCACTTCAAGCCCAGTGAGACTGACTAAGAGGACTGCACAGAAGTCTCGGAAGCGCTGCATACCCACTGGGTTCGCCGTTCACATTACAGCCTATGTAAATGGTCACCCCCACCGCCGTATCATTGGGCGATCAAGGACACTGTGGCTCACGCCAGGGAAAAAGCTGATGGAAGCAACCCGTAGCATCGGAGTATGGGGCAGCGTTGAGAGCATGCCCTGTATGCTCTCCTATCCTGTAGTAGGATAGAGTCACTCTGCCTGTCCTTTGGACAAGATGTGGGCTCTGCAAATGGGAGGTAAATTGGTTTTACTTTAAAAGGAAAATTGCCTAAGAAGTCTTCCTGATATGGATCAAAGTGATCTGAACAGAAAGAGGTTGGCGATGTATTTTTGGATAAAGAAGTTGCAGGGAATGTTCCTGAGTAGACCATCAGAAGGGATACTGCACTTAACAGTATCAGATGTTCTCACTGGGAAATCTCTGGAAAAACTCTGAAGTGCACCAAAAGTCAGCTCTAACTGCTTGCCAAGCCTGGCGAGTACAAACAGGAAATCATAGCAATACCAGTCATTTAAGACCTTTTCTGCCCCCTACTTCCATTCCTTATGCTAGAGGGTTCCAAAACTAAGGCCAGCCAACTGAGAAGGAAAGAGGAGAAGCTGGATCTACTTAAGAATGAATCCTGAAACCTCCCAAGCCATATCTCCACCGCTCCCAGCCCAGTCCAACCTCTAGTGTTTAGATCTAAAGTTGGCCAGAGAAAAATTAGAGTTTAGAATACAAATATCAATTACCAAAATAAGACTATTCTTATGACTGGAGGGCTGTTTTTACATGTGAATAACTGGAAACATTATGGGACCGGCTCTGAGATTTCCCATTGGAGGAAAACAGTCCCGTCAGTGAATGGAGAACAGAGTAGTTGTTTTGTATGCATACCCAATTGAGATCTATGAGAAATTTCATGAAATAGTTAAAATCCATTGTTAAAGCAACTGATGGTAGAAATACTGCCTATATTTTTCTAAGACTTATTTTAATGTTTTCAGGAAACCATCCAAATTTAGGGCTACAGCTAATTAAAGATGAGGTCCAGAGGTCATCATTGGGTTACCAACTCAATCACATAAAAATAGATTTACAGTCTCAGCAGACATGAACCACAGATGCTTGCTCACTTAAAGAAGGGTGAGATTTTTGCCCAGCAAATTTTTGTTGACATCTTGACTATATTTTATTCTAGACTAAAATTTCTGATTTAAAAGAAAAGAAAAAGAACATTTATATTTTCAAAAAAGGCAAGGTATGAGGAAATATAATTCAAAACTACGAAAGTATTGAGTACAAACTTTCTTTTTAAAAAAAATATTTTATTTTTGTTTTATTAAGTAAACTCTATGCCCAATGTGGGACTTGAACCCACAACCCTGAGATCAAGAGTCACATGTTCTGGGGTGCTTGGGTGGCTCAGTTGGTTAAGCATCTGCCTTCGGCTCAGGTCATGATTCTGGGGTCCTGGGATCAAGTCCCACGTCAAGCTCCCTGCTCAGTGGGGACTCTGCTTCTTTCCCTCCCTCTGCTCCACCCCTTCCCCCATGACTGGTGCTTTCTCTCTCTCTTTCAAATAAAATTTATTTTAAAAAGTCACATCTTTTCCATTGGTTTATATGTCTGTTTTTGTGCCAGTAGCATGCTGTCTTGGTGATCACAGCCTTGTAATATAGTTTGAAATCAGGCAACGTTATGCCTCCAGCTTTGTTTTTCCTTTTCCACATTTCCTTGGCAATTTGGGGGTATTTTCTGGTCCTGTACAAATTTTAGGATTGTTTGTTCCAGGACTTTGAAAAATTCTGTTGGTATTTTGATTGGGATGGTGTTGAAAGTATAAATTGCTCTGGGCTGTATAGACATTTTAACAATGTTTATTCTTCTGATCCATGAGCATGGAATATTTTTCCATCTTTTTGTGTCTTCTTCAATTTCTTTCATGAGTGTACTGTCGTTCCTAGAGTAGAGATCCTTTACATCTTTGGTTAGGTTTATTCCAAGGTATCTTATGGTTTTTGGTGCTATTGTAAATGGAATAGATTCTCCAATTTCTCTTTCTAGAGTTACATTATTAGTGTATAAGAAAGAAACTGATTTCTGTGAGTTAAAATAGAGAGCCCAGGCATGGACCCCCAACTCTGTGGTCAAATAATCTTCGACAAAGCAGGAAAAAACATCCAATGGAAAAAAGACAGTCTATTCAATAAATGGTGCTAGGAAAATTGGACAGCTACATACAGAAGGATGAAAGTCAACCATTCCCTTACACCATACACAAAGAGAAATTCAAAATGGATGAAAGACCTCTGTGTGAGACAGGAATCCATCAAAATCCTAGAGGAGAACATAGGCAGTAACCTCTTCAACATCGGCCACAGCAACTTCTTTCAAGACACGTCTCCAAAGGCAAAGGAAACAAAAGCGAAAATGAACTTTTGGGACTTCACCAAGATAAAAGGCTTCTGCACAGCAAAGGAAACAGTCAATAAAACAAAGAGGCAACCTAAGGAATGGGAGAAGGTATTTGAAAATTACACTACAGACAAAGGTCTGATATCCAAGATGTATAAAGAACTTCTCAAACTCAACACCCAAAAAACAAATAATTAAGTCAAAAAATGGGCAGAAGACATGAACAGACACTTCTCCATAGAAGACATACAAATGGCTAATAGACACATGAAAAAAGTGTTCATCATCATTAGCCATCAGGGAGATTCAAATCAAAACCACACTGAGATACCAACTTATACCAGTTAGAATGGCCAAAATCAACAAGACATTAACAACAAATGTTGGAGAGGATGTGGAAAAAGGGAAACCCTCTTACACTGTTGTTGGGAATGCAAGTTGGTGCAGCCACTTTGGAAAACAGTGTGGAGATTCCTCAAGAAATTAAAAATAGAGCTACCCTGTGATCGTGCAGTTGCACTGGGTATTTACCCCAAAGAAGCAGATGCAGTACAAAGAAGGGCCACATGTACCCCGATGTTCATGGCAGCAATGTCCACAATAGCCAAACTGCAGAAAGAGGCAAGATGCCCTTCAACAGGCTAATGGATAAAGAAGAGGTAGTCCATATATACAATGGAATATTACTCTGCCATCAGAAAGGGTGAGTACCCAACTTTGGCATCAACATGGACGGGACTGGAGGAGATGATGCTGCGTCAAATAAATCAAGCAGAGAAAATCAGTTATCATATGGTTTCATTTATTCATGGAACATAAGGAATAGCATGGAGGACATTAGGAGAAGGAAGGGAAAAATGAAGGGGGAGAAATTTGAGGGAGAGAGGAACCATGAGAGACTATGAACTCTGAGAAGCAAACTGAGAGTTTCATAAGGGAGGGGAGTGGGGGGATGGATTAGCCCAGCGATGGGTATTAAGGAGGGCATGGACTGCATGGAGCACTGGGTGTTATATGCAAACAACAAATCATGGAACCCTACATCAAAAACTAGTCATGTACTGTATGGTGACTAACATAACACAAGAAAAATAAATAAATAAATAAAAATAATAAAAAGCCACATCTTCTACCAACTGAGCAAGCCAGGCACCCCTGAGTACAAACTTTCAACGTGATTTTTTTTCATCTATTTTTTGATTAGTGGCTATACAATCGAGTTGTGCTACAAATATGATTTAAGTGTCATGATAACCAAAAGCACTAGGTTGATCATTGGTCTACCTTATTATTTGGTCAAAGCCAGAATAAGAATTGCATTAAAGAAAATACCAAACCTCTGCTCCTGAGATGTAACAAGTTGATGACAGATGGTCAAGTAGTTAACTAGAGAGATTTCACTGCTGAGTTACCCATCATAACTGTGCAAAAATGTTTTTCTCATCAGTAAAAATGGAGAATTCTGCTTGCCACCTGCTCCTTCATGAAAACATACTCCTCCCAATAAGAGAGATATTGTAACTGCAAAGCACTGTGAAAGTAATTGGACCTTCCTAGAAATTCCAGGGCTTCAACAATGTTTTCTTTCAAGCTCTGCTCAAAATGTTCTTTAGAAGAAGAAATGGATATAGAAGTCATTAAATAATTTGCTCTGAAAAAAATAATAAAGTTAATGAGAAGAAGCCTGAAATTACACATTTGGATACCAAATATCATGGCTCATGCATTCTATTACAGTGTTCATTATCCCCTTTATTTATAATACATGACATTTGATAAGCAGTTCCTATGTGCCCAAAATTATGTCCTTGGAAATTCACAAGAATATAAACATGATTCAGGAAGTAATGCCACTGGTTATGAAATAAATAACAGTGTGTACTTTAGGAAAATCTGTAAGTAGACACTTCCTTCTCTTTCTAATTTCTCAAGCGAACTCACCCTATCAGAGGTGAACTCACCCCATCAGGACTCACCCTATCCAATTCCTTTAGGAGTATGCTTCTTGGAAAGCCACAACCTGACTACCAACAACTATGCCTCTTCTATGGGCAACCTATGAATTTCCATCAGTCAGAGACCCAAGGTACCCTCCAAGTCAAAGAATTCTCAACTCTTTGATAAATCCATCTTCTAGTACCAATGGTGGTAATCCCCACTTGTTATGGTTCACCCGCTTCAAGCACTTCTTGATTTTCCTTTGGAAACTGGAATTTTCAAGAGGTATCATGGGTGGATACTGATGATTTTATTGCTCTTTATTCATCTTCTACCTCATGGGCTCTAAATATTTTTCATGTTCATTTCTAAAATTCCAAACACATCTTCTAACATTCACATCATGACCATCTAAATTGGAACAATTTTGAGAGTGAAATGGGGAGCTGTGAATGAGTAATTATGCTGGAACAATACATATAAACTGTACCTGTCCGAGGCAAGCCAGGACACATGGTCACGCTCCCTGTAACATGTATATAAAACAAAAAGAAAAGACTAAGAAAACGCTGGGAGCAATAAAAATATCAATCATCCCTGTTGCAACTCGCTAAGCCAACAACAGAGTTCCTTGGCACATGTTGAAGTTGAGTGATAAATAAAAGGGATCTGTTAACAAAACACTGAGACCTAATGTTCAGATATTTTTAGTCAACTTGGAAACAAAATTAGGCCAAACAGGTAGACTTTTTTGGGTTAAAAAATATCTACTTGCTTTCGTTTCAGGAATTCCACTTCTAAGAAATTTGTTCCATGATATTGTCAGGATATGTGCAAATATTTGGCTACAAAAAAGTTCATCCAGGCGTACCTAAAGAAAGGGGGAGAAAAACGAATTTCCAAAAATAGTAAATCGGATTATATAAATTGTTATATCATGTAACAAAATTCTATGCCATTGTTAAAAATAAGACAATAGTTTAAATATTTAGCAGCGTGAGAAGAAGTTCTTACTATAGAAACACTTCTGAAGCAAGTTATGTACTATGTTGGATTCTGTTTTATTCTAAATTTTTGAACTATTTATTGAGATATGTCTTATTTTCATAAAAATAAATTTGTCTCTAAATAAAAAAAAATAGGAATGATTACGAGTAAAATGTCAACTAGAGGATGGGGTTATGGCTGATTTTAAATCTTCCTTTGAAAAAAATAAAATCTTCCTTTGACTTGTCCATATTTTGTAAGTAAAAATATTTTGTGGACTCTGAGCAACAAACTGAGGGTTTTGGAGGGGAGGGGGTGGGGGGGTGGGCGAGCCTGGTGGTGGGTATCGAGAAGGGCACGTATTGCATAGAGCACTGGGTGTGGTGCATGAACAATCAATCTTGTAACACTGAAAAATTAAAATAAACATATTTGGGGAGAAAAAAATATTTTGTAAATACATAATAAAATTATAATGATGTTTTAACATTATGTGGCATAAATTACAAATGTCAGCAGACCCAAGGATGACCTTCTGCCTCCGACCAGTAGGCAAACTTGTGGACATGTAGGGTAGATAAAGTCCCCTCCACCTCCATCTTGTAACAGCAGTCATTCATGAAGTTGGCTCCATTCTCAAAGACAGCACCTCAAAGGCTGATGTAATTAAATAAACTATTCAGATGCTCATTCTGATACTCAGGCTATCTCCTGGGGTCAGGGAGCTGACATGTGTTGTCCTAAGTGGCCAAATCATGGAACAGTTTACAACATACTGACCACTGAAGATTTTAAATCTTCCTCGTATTCCTGGAAAACAGTTCTCAGGGTTCATCCCGAGAACATCCCTGTAATAAATAGGACTCGGACAGATTAAAGATGTGGACAATTAGTGGCATCCTTTCAGGAGGAGATGTTAAATGGTGTCAGACACACGATTTCTCCTATAGTTTGATTACACTTGCTAATTGGTTTTAAGAAATAAAGGGGTAGGGGCACCTGGGTGGCTCAGTCGGTTATGCATCTGCCTTCGGCTCAGGTCATGATCCCAGGGTCCCGCAATCCAACCCCATGTTGGGCTCCCTGCTCAGTGGGGAGCCTGCTTCTCGCTCTCCCTCTGCCCTTCTCCCTGCTTGTGCTCTCTCCTTCTCGCTCTGTCAAATAAAATCTTAGAAAGAAAGAGAGAGAGAGAGAAAGAAAAAAGAAAAGGGTAGGCCCTTGGTCACTGGCGTGATTTAACCATATTATATAGTCTGTTGAAAAACTGAATTATCCTATCTTTAAATTCTGAAATAGGTTGCAAAATTGTTGTGAAGATATAGAATGCAAAATGAAGTAGCCTGTTCTCAGAATCTAGAAGATACTTTGGGGGGGAGGCTCATGACTGAGGAAGTTGATGACAGTGTTTTGCTCAGGGATGACTATCGTCACTTACAGGCAAGGAGAGTTCACTTCACACTGAATGGAGTAATTATTTCCCCTCTCCACACCTCACTCCCTGCTCTGATGGTGCCTTCTTGAAAGAGAAGGAAATGCATGTAGGTCAGTATAGGGTACTTGATGTAAAGTTGACATTTATATAAGTATGCATTTAAATCAAAGCCTGTTCTTTCTTAAAGACCTAACTACATTTTTTCTTTTTAAGTTTTTTTATTTTAATTCCAGGTAGCTAACACACAGTGTAATATGAGTTTCAGGTATACAATACAGTGATTCAACAAGTCCATATATCACCCTGTCAGCACTACCCATGCACCCTTAATCCCCATCAACTATTTTACCCATCTCACCAACCTCCCTCTAGTAACCATCAGTTTGTTCTTTAGAGGTAAGAGTCTGTTTCTTGGTTTCTCTCCCTCTCCCTCTCTCTTATTTTTTTCCCTTCGCTTGTTTGGTTTCTAAAATTCCACATATGAATGAAATAATTGTATTTGTCTTTCTCTGACTTGTTTCATTTAGTATTAGACTCTCTAGCTCCATCCACGTAGTTGCAAATGGCTTTTTATGGCTGAATAATATCCCATTGTGTGTGTGTGTGTGTGTGTGTGTGTGTGTGTGTGTGTGTGTATCTATCTATATAGATATATATCTCACACCTTCTTTATCCATTCATCAATCCATGGATACTTGGACTGCTTCTGTATCCTGGCTATTGTAAATAATGCTGCTATAAACATAGGGGGGCTTGTATCGCTTTGAATTAGTGTTCCTGTATTCTTTGGGTAAATACCCAGTAGTGCAATTGCTGAATTATAAGGTATTTCTATTTTTAATTTTTTGAGGAACCTCCAGATTTTTTCCACAGTGGCTGCACCAACAATGTGCATTCCCAACAATGCACGAGGGTTCCTTTTTCTCCACATCTTCGCCAACACCTGTTGTTTCTTGTGTTGTTGATTTTAGCCATTCTGACTGGTGTGAGGTGATATCTCATTGTAGTTCCAATATACATTTCCCTGATGATCGGTGATGCTGAGAATCTTTCCATGTGTCTGTTGGCCATCTGGATGTCTTCTTTGGAGAAATGTCTATTCATGTTTCTGGACTTCAGCTTGCAAGTAGGTACAACTTGCAAGCACCTATCTCATAAGGCTCTAGTGAGAACTGGATGAGTTTTTATGCATAAAGCCATTGTAACACACATGGCCCTATTAGTGAGCACAAAGTGTACAATATCATTAGTATTAATCAGAAAGGTCAGAGGAAAAGTAACAGTTCAAACGGGACTTAAGATGTGAACAAATAGGGTGCCTGGGTGGCTCAGTTGGTTAAACCACTGCTTTCTGCTCAGGTCATGATCCTGGAGTCCCGGGATCAAGTCCCATATCAGGCTTCCAGCTCCAAGAGGAGTCTGCTTTTCCCTCTGACGTTCTCCCCTTTCATGCTCTCTCTCATTCTCTCTCTCTCTCTCTCAAATAAATAAATAAAATCTTTAAAAAAAAGATGTGAGCAAATAGTTCATCAAGAAAAGGAGGAAGATATGGTAATCCAATTACCATTTACATGGTAAATGGAATATATAAAAATAAAGCAAGCTACTTACCTAAAAGCAAAATATAAAAATAATGGAATAATATCGACACCAAAGAAAAATTTTGCTTTCTCCAATAATCATTTTTAACAGCCGTATTTGCCCTCAAATGCAAGTTCTATTACATATTACCTGTCTAGAATTTACATATTACAAACTGCAGTATAACCTTTGATAAAACTTTAAACTGACAAGCAAACCAGATTTTATTAAAATAGAAGGAGGTCAAGAATTGCAGAAGATTAAAAGAGGATTCTTGTTTATATCTCGCCTCTTATCTTCTGTTTAAGGAAAATAAAATCAAAGGCAGTCATTTTCTGTTGCAAAATCAAAGGAAAACTTAGGCTAGGATTTTTATCGCAGTAAATAAAGCAATGGCAACTTCAAATTAGCTGAAGCATCAAATCTGCTTTTCTTGTATTACACATAAATGTAAACATGAACTTTCATGTCCTTATGAGGTCACAGTACCTTTATCAATATAAAAGTGTTTGCATCATTGAAAAATGCTGCAAAATAATTGATTTGAGTTCAGGGCAATTTTTGAAAACTTTTGATAATGGTTGCCTTCAAATATCCACAAGAAGAAAAAATATATGTAATAAACTCTCGTGTGCTTATCACTCCGATTCAATGAAGAATCAACATTTTGCCATCTTTGTTTCATTTATTCACACACACACACACAAACACACACACACACTTTTTTTTTTTTTTTTGCTGGAACATCTTTTTTTTTTTTTTTTAAAAGATTTTTTTTTTTATTTATTTATTAGAGAGCGAGAGACTGAGAATGAGAGGGGAGAAGGTCAGAGGGAGAAGCAGACTTCCCGCAGAGCCGGGAGTCCGATATGGGACCCGATCCCGGGACTCCGGGATCATGACCTGAGCCGAAGGCAGTTGCTTAACCAACTGAGCCACCCAGGCGCCCTTTTGCTGGAGCATCTTAAGCCAAATGATAGGGATTTCATTGTAAATATTTTAGTTTGTCACTCTGATAAGGGTATTACTTGTAACTTAACTAATATGCCATTAACCTACCAAACAAAATTAGCAATTCCTTAATATCATCTCACAGTCTATTACAAATTTCTCCAATGATCTCAAACTTTCATTTTTGAGTTAATTTGTTTGCATTGGGATTCGCAAGGCCCACCCATGGCATTTGATTATGGCTCTTGAGTTTCTATTAATTCTATAACAGATCTCCCTTAATTAACGATGGGGTTATATCCCAGTAAGTGCCTTACAAGTTGAAAAATCAGAAGTCAAAAATGCATTTATTACACCTACCCTAGTGACTATCATAGCTTAGTGTAGTGCGCCTTGAATGTGTTCAGAACACTCATGTTCACCTACAGTTGGGTAAAATCATCTAACAAAAAAGCTATTTTATAATAGAGTTTTGACTATAAAATTCGCATAAAATTCGTTGACTACTGTACTGAAAGTGAAAAACAGCGTGGTTGTCTGGGTATGAAACAGTTGTCAGTGTATCAGTTGTTGACCTTTGCGATTGTGTGGCCGACTGGGAGCTGCAACTTGCTACCCTGTCCAGCGTCGTGAGAAAAGGGAGTGTTTCATATTACTAGCCCAGGAAAAGATCCACATTCAAAATTTGAAGTACAGTTTCCGTTGAGTGCATATCACTTTCATACCATCATCAAGTCAAAAATCATAAACCATTGTAAGTTGGGACCATCTGTACTTATTTATTTTTTAGTTCTCATGATACAAATTTTTGGGTAAACTTGGTTACTTGACTTGAAGAATGTAGCATGGTTGGGATTTTGATTACTTCCTCACGGTATCATTTAACTTGTTTCTCTTTCTCAATATTTTCCATAAACTGGCAGACAGACCGTGAGGCTCCATTCAGTTCAGGTTCCACTGTTCCCATTGAGAACGATTACTGGGTTCATGGGCTATCAGCCCTATCCAACATTGTGATATTAGCAAGCTTTCACCCAACAGTTTGGTACTTATTCATGGTCATTGGCGACATTCATTATTTCTTTAACGGTTGCAAAAATAATGATTTTCTAATTCTGTTCTATATTTCCTACCTAGAGTTGTTCTATGAAAAGGAACCTCCCTTCATAAACTATTGTTCATATACCATTCATGCAGGAAAATCAAAATAAAAGCTTGACTCTGATACTTTATCCATTTTCAGCAAAATATGCAACCTACAGAGATCCTAATTTTCTGGCTCTCATTATCCTTTTGACACAGTCAGCATAGTCTCCAATAGCATCCCCTGCCTTCTCATACAAAGAGAGTTTCAGCTTCATTTCTCCCAAGGCTTGCTCCAGACATAGAATCTGTCATTTCTCCAAAGAGCCTTGGTTCTTTTTATCAAGAAATTGTATTTTTACATCATAGACTGGGCAATAAAATGGCTTTAATGCTACTGGATTATCATTAACTTAAGACCTTTTCGGTGAGCAAATATGGGGGAAACCTTTTATGACATTGAGAAGCAGTAAGTTCATATTATATTTTGTTTTGTTTTGTTTTGAGGTTTGGTGGGGTGTTTTTTGATTTTTTTTCCTCCCCAAATATGTTTATTTTAATTTTTCAGTGTTACAAGATTGATTGTTCATGCACCACACCCAGTGCTCCATGCAATACGTGCCCTTCTCGATATCTACCACCAGGCT
>CM052801.1:8537685-8586463 GCA_028533885.1 Nasua narica | reverse complement strand
CATGTGTCTGTTAGCCATTTGTATGTCTTCTTTGGAGAAGTGTCTGTTCATGTCTTCTGCCCATTTTTTGCTGTGATTATCTGTTTTGTGAGTGTTGAGTTTGAGTTCTTTATAGATCTTAGATATCAGACCTTTGTCTGTAGTGTCATATTATATTTTTCTATTCACATCTAAGATTACAAGGTCTTTGATTTTACACTTGTATCTTTTTTCACACTGAAAATCTTGATTTCTTTATTTTTAACATCTTTATTGAGATATCTTTGACACATAAAAAAATGTACATATTTAAGGTGTACAACTTGATGTTTGATATAGGTATACATTGTGTAAAGATCACCACGATCAAACTGTTTAACATCCATCACCTCTACATAATTACGATTCGTGTATGCAGTAAGAAGATTTAATTTGTGCTGTATCTTCCTAGCAAATGTAAATATACAGCACAGCATCAACTGTTGTCACCAGTTGTACATTAGGTCTCTAGAACATATTCAATTTATACAACTGAAAGTTTGTACCCTTTGACCAACTTGACTCCAATTCCCTCTTCCCCCAGCGCTTGCAAACACCACTCCGCTCTCTGCTACTAGAAGTTGACTCTTTTAGATTCCACATATAAGAGAGATCATGTAACATTTCTTCTGTGTCTTGCTTAGTTCACTTAGCTTTATGTCCTCCAAGTTCATCCACGTTATCGCAAACGGCAGGATTTCCTTCTTTTTATGGCAGAATAATATCCATTGTGTAAATAAGTAAACAAACAAACAAATAAATAAATAATCATATTTTCTTTATCCATTCATCTTGCAAAGGACCTAGACATGGGATCGCTGGACCATATAGTAGTTCTATTTTTAATTTTTTAAAAACCTCCATACCATTTTCCATAGTGGCTGTACTAATACTAAACCAATTGACGTTCCCACCAACAGGGCCCAGGAGTTCCCTTTCCTTCAATACTGGTGTTTTAAATTAATATTAACCCCAGTATTAATTTTACTGCTAGCAATAAGGTCACAGTACAGTTTAAGATTTTTTTTGTCGTTCTTTCTGTCCTCATGGGATATCCCACTAGAGACCACTAGAGACATACAAACAGTATACTGTGTTTTAAAGTCATTTGAAGTTATTTCTTTCTCTACATGCTTATGACATCGCCCTGATATATAATTAACTTTATTTGTTTCAATTCGTTGTCAATTTTTTTATTTTTTAAACTCCAGTATAATTAACATACAGTGATCTATTAGTTTCAGGCATACAATATAGTGATTCAAAAATTCTATATGTTACTCAGTGCTCATCACCATTTTTCTTGTTTTTGTTCTTTTTTGATAGCAGTACTATCTGGGGTTTTTTTTTTCCATTCTCCATAACTGTACTCATAATCTCCTTCACCTCTTTTACCTCTTCAACCTCCCACCCACCTCCCCTCTGGTAACCATCAGTTTGTTCTCTACATTTAAGAATCTGGTTTTTTGTTTGTCTCTCCTTTTCTTTTTTTATTTCTTAAATTCTACATATGAGTGAAACCATATGCTATTTGCTATTCTCTGACTTATTTCACTTAGCATTATACTCTCTAAATCCATCCACATTGTTGCAAATAGCAAGATTTCAGTCTTTTTATGGCTGAGTAATATTTCTTGTGTGTGTGTGTGTGTATATATATATATATATATATATATATATATATCACATCTTCTTTATATCATCTTCATCTATCATTGGACACTTGGGCTGCTTCCATAATTTGGCTATTGTAAATAATGCTGCTGTGAACATAGGGGTGCATGTATCTTTTCAAATTAGTGTTTTTGTATTCTCTGGGTAAATAGCCAGTAGTGGAGTGACTGGATCATATGGTAATTCTATTTTTAACTTTTTTAAGGAAGCTTCCTACTGTTTTCCATAGTAGCTGCACCAGTTTGCACTCCCACCAAGAGTGCACGACAGTTCCTTTTTCTCAACATTTTCACCAACACTTGTTTCTTGTGTTTTTTATTTCAGCCATTCTGGCAGGTGTGGAGTAATATCTCATCGTAGTTTTGATTTGCATTGATTAGTGATGTGGAGCATCTTTTCATGTGTCTGTTGGCCATCTGGATGTCTTCTTTGAAGAAGTATCTCTTCATATCTTCTCATTTTTTGATTGGATTATTTGGGATTTTTGGTTTTGAGTTGTATAAGTTCTTTATATATTTTGGATACTGACCCTTTAGAAACAAAACAAATGAGCAAAGAATAAAAGAGACAAAAAACAGACTCATATAACTATAGAGAACAATCTGATGGTTGCTACAGGGGAGGTGGGTAGGGGGGATGGGTGAAATAGGGGATAGGAATGAAGAGTACGCTTATCATGATGAGCAGTGAATAAGGTATAGAATCGTTGAATCACTGTATCATACACTTGAAGTTAATATAACACTGTATATTAACTATACTGGAATTAAATAAATAATAAATAAATAAATACCAAAAAATTAAAAAGGGATTTTAACACCCTGAATAA
This sequence comes from Nasua narica, assembly GCA_028533885.1. NCBI lineage: Eukaryota > Metazoa > Chordata > Mammalia > Carnivora > Procyonidae > Nasua > Nasua narica. The sequence continues at coordinate 8,583,942 of CM052801.1, read as the reverse complement.
ATAAATACATAATCCAACTCCAAACCCATCTAATGTATTATATATATTACCCTTCTATAAGATGACCCCACACACAAAAATTGAGATAATTCCATAATCCTTATGTTCATGGTTCATGATATAACTCATAACTGTATTTGCCAATTCCAAAATTACATAAATATTCACACACATACACCCATGATAGTGAACACACACACAACACTAAAATGTTAGTGAACATAAGCAGTCACTGGATGTTCCTCTTCCTTTAACATTCATAAAGCCAAAGTTTGGAGTAATGGCATCAACTGCCTTAATAGGTGAGGTCCAAGCATTCGCTTTATAGTAACACTTACTGGACCATTGGATGGAGCCAGCACTTGGATATTTTACTGTAAATTTCCCACATGGTGGCAGAGGTGATCGCAGGGCATAAAACTTCATCAAAATGACAGTAACATCAAATAAATAAATAAATGAATAAATAATAGTAAAAAAAACCAGAAACAAACAAAAAAAAGGGTCCCTGGATGGCTCAGTCAGTTAAGCAGCCAACTCTTGATTTTGGCTCAAGTCATGATGTCGGGGTCCTGGGATCAAGTCCCAACTCAAGCTTCCTACGCAGCAGGGAGTCTGCTTGAGGATTTCCCTCCCTCTCCCTCTGCCCCTACCCACACTCATGCATGCTCGCGCTCTCTCTCTCTCTCAAATAAATAAATAAATCTTTTTTTAAAAATGACAGTCACATCTTTAGATTTCAGGCAAATCACAAGAAGCCAGGGAAAGGCAAAGAACTCTTCCCCACAGGTTTAAAAGGAAGGACGGCCCTGCTGACATCTTGATCTAGGCTTCTAGCCTCCAGAACTGTAAGAAACCAAATTTCTCTTGTTTTAAACAAAAAAAGTAATGATGATGACAGTAATTTCCTTGACAATTCAGGAAGGAGAGGTTCTATCATTATAAGGTGGAAACTATGATCCCAAGTTCATGAATCTGTTTCAAATCTTGGCGCTACCACTTAGAAGCTCTTAAATCTCAGACAGAAGAAGATGTGAATGTCAAAGATATTTTTAGAAGGCTGTGACCCTCACATCTGACTTAACCATGCTTCAAGTCTGTTAGCCTGGAGCTCCTTATAAATCAAATCTTCACATTGCTGCCCAGCTTTGGTGGCATACCTAGACTTTACCTGGGTCTATTCATTGGGCATGTATGACAGGTGCATGATGAGGAAGGAAGAGAAATTTGCTCTTACTGTTTTCAGATGTAGCAGCTCCTAGAAAAACCAACTGAAATTGTGTCTGATTCGAGGTGGTCATGGATGGAAGGTCACTAAGAATCCGAAGGTCCCTGGTCTACCACTCCCCACCCCCACATTTTATGTGAACTTCTTGTATTTCTCAGTAGAAATTTAAGATTGATATTCCCTGAAGAGAAACCACACTTACTCAGAGCTTTGAAAAAGTTCACGACATTTGTTTGCAAAAAGAACTTCACAGATGTTATGCCAGCATTTTGTTTCAAACCATGGGCATGGATATTACCTAGGGAACTAGTAATTTTAGTAGATAGATACCAAAGTCACTGGAAGACAAATGATCCAGAATCTAGATTCAGCTATTAGAGAAGAATGAGTTCATATGATAAACAAGTTGCTTTGCCCTTTTTTTTGTTTGTTTTTGCTTGTCAGTTGGATCAAGTTGCACCAGCTCAAAAACCAGTTGCCAAGCAACAGATAAAGCTTCCACTGGACCATGAAAGATCCAGCTTAATAAATCTTTTAGCTAAAACCTCTTTCTTTGGAAATTATGTTCTCCAACATTCTCCAGGTATATAACCTGTAAGGTAGAAGATTTTTACCTCCACAATTTATTACCTAAGGTACAAATTCTAATTGGACATCAATAGGATGTTATGGTTGACATTTCATTAGCCTTTAAAATGCTTTCAAGACACCCAGCAGGAAGGCAGGGGGGCTAGTGTCCCAGGTGTTTTCTCTGAGTTGGGCTGTGGTAGAAGAGCTTACTCCAGAGGTAACGCAGCATCAAAAGTAACATACGTATTACTGAAGACAGAGATAACCAGATTCGAAGCCCAGTTCCATTACTTATCAGCTCTGGATCTTAAACAAGACTTTTTAATCTATCTGAGTCTTAGATTTCTCATCTAGAAAATAGCAATCATAATAGAATATCTCACGAGGTTATTGAAAGGATTAAATGAGAGAATATGTATAAAATGTTTAGAAGGATGTCCAGAATACAAAAAACACTCAACAAACATCCATTGGTATGATTTTGTACTCCTGGCACTTTCCTCTCTTCCCTATTTTGGGCCACAGCTTCTAGTCTCAGTCTTGTCCTGAACTTCCGTATTCAGGCCATCGTGCATCTGCCTTTTCCCAAGGCTTGATTAACTGTTTAGTGTAGAAGAAGGAGCAAACTCCTTGGCATCGTGAGACCTGGGTTCAAACTCAGATTTCCTGGGGCACCTGGGTGGCTCAGTCAGTTGAACATCTGACTCTTGGTTTCGGCTCAGGTCATGATCTCAGGGTCGTGAGACTAAGCCCTGAGTAGGACTCCACGCTTGGCACAGAGTCTGCTTGTCCCTCTCCCTCTGCTTCTCCCCCCGCTTGCATGCTCTCTCTCTCTCTCTCTCTCTCTCTCTCTCTCTCAAATAAATAAATAAATAAAATCTTTAAAAAAAAAAAAACCTCATATTTACTTTAGTCATCCTCTGACCTTGGAAGAGGGATGAAGCTAAATTCACATAGGCATGGCACTAATGATCAGGCACTGCGAATGAACCACCTCAGCCCATGCGAATCCCAGAGAAGGATACGGGTTACAGTCGCTGTGGCTCTGAACCCACAGAATAAGAGCTGGATGGCATAAGCCCCTGGCTTCTGCTCGGATTCCTTTCTCTTCAGCAGGGGCCATGGGCAGCTCTGGATCAATGAAAGCTCTTCATCAGCAACCAGAGCCATGCCCTTGGGAGTAAGGCATCCACCTTCCCTGCCACCATTCTCCTTACTTAGCCAAACATACTTCCCTGCTCAGAGACGAAAGGAGGGAAGCTTGCTTATACTTAATTATTTCCTTATTTATAGGCAGGGCAATATACTTCAGTCATCAGATCAGAACACAGTTTCATTAGCTCTGTAATTAAATTATATCATTTCTTGGATAAGCGCTCTGGCTCTCCATTTCTTCCTCTTTACAACCAAGATTGTCACACGACCCTATTGCTTCCTGCAGTTGCCACCCCCATACTATCTTAGGGTATCTTATTATGCTTCCAGTTACCTGAGTAAGAACCTATATAATAAGTGACTTTCTATGTGATCAATTGTATTAACAGGTGAAAGCACTTTACTAGATTCTAAAGTATGCTACAGTCTTAGATATCTATTGCAATAATCCCTGGCTGACTTCCCTGCCTCTCTGTGCTCTGCTTGCGTTATAACATCCCATATTTTTGTCCCCCTCGAGCACCAGGACACGCCCCTGCTCATTCACCCCTGACTCCATAGCTGACACCACAGGGAATTTCAGCTCATGGCCGTGTATGTAGAGTTCACCAGAACCTGGTCCCATTCTCATTATCCGATCTTACATCCCACTGAGATAGCACCTTGAAAGGGACACCTAGGAAAACTATTCCATGAGGAAAGACCCTTGGAAAAATATTTCAGTTGAAATACAAAATGGAAATAGAAAACAGCCACGTAATTAGTGAGTGAACTTCCATGTGGGGAAAGCCAAAACTGTAGTTGAGTATAGGAAATCTGAGAAGTGGAAGGGGTAGATGAAGAAAGAGAAGTTGACGGGAGGAAAAAAAAGAAAAATAGGTTGACAGAAAAGAAGAGAAGATAGAAAAGCAGCAGAGTGGGAAGTTCTCAGGATGAAAATCAGAGCCATTCCTGTTTGGGAGCAAGGATCATAAAACTTACTCTCTCAGGAGTAAGAGGAAGACTGGTAAGATCAGAGAGTAATGTAGGATGTAGATACTGAAGCTTCAGGCACTACTGTACAGAGACTGGGGACAGTGGTGTAGGAGGGCCACCGCTGAGGTGGAAGGGGATTGGCCTTCCCTATATCATCTTCACACCACGGTTGTCCTGTCCAGCACAGACAAAATTGAACTCGGCATATAGCCAGGCTCCTGGTTATTACAAAATGTAAGAATTTTTTAGCAGACCTCAGTTCCCCCAGGAGTTCTGTGAGGGCTGAGATTGGTACCAAGGACAAACTTATTTCTTTTGAGGATTGGCAAGTTCTCATCTTTATGCTTCAGTTATTCCCTGGGACTCACTTTCTCATACTTTCATCCTTATCTTGCAAAATGGAAAGAAAGAAATCTGGACCCAATCTACCCCTTTTCTTGCTTACCCTTACGAAGTCTTCTCTGACAATTTTGGTAAATCCAGAATGAGGCAGAAGTAAAATATTCCTAAATATTTTAGGAATATTTTTTATTCCTAAATAAAATAGCCTAAACGCTAGTTACATTTATAATGCTGTTTCCAGTCATACATAGGAAATGTCACTTTCCCTAAAATATGCGATCATGATTTAAGGAGGCTGCTTAAAAAGCTTTCATTTCCTCCAAAATGGAGGTGAATCAAGAATTTGTTCACCTGTACGTAAGCAAAAGTGTTCACCTGAAGAAGAGAAGGGCTTCTACAAAAGGGATTACAGTATTCATTAATGATGCTGGTGTGCCTCCTCCCTCCAACGAGTTCTTCCATTCGAATCTTCCATTTTTATATTAAGCAGTGTTATTCGCGGCAGTGGGCAAGGTTGAAGGCCTGACATATCATTCATATAGGGCAGGACTCAGCAAACTGCAGTGCGCTGTACTTGACCGCAACGTCGTTGGCGACCTTGGCTAAGGAACAGCGTGGATGGAGTGGAGAAATGGGTAGAACCAAGCATGCGGGGACTGGGGCTTGCACAGACACTACTGTGCAGGGAAAAGAACATGCTGGTTTCATACAGCTGTTCGACGTTTCGCTTTTCTCACTGAGGATAACAATCTGATCCCTCTATGTTGATAATTAATGAAATAACAAATGTCAATGTGACATGCAGAACCTTAGTAATGTACTTCATGTCCCTTCAGTTATTCCTTCTCTATCCTTACTCTCACCTTTCTTTCTGGAACTCTGTTAGATCTATGTTGGAGATTTGCCTGTTATCATTCATGTCTCTTAATCTCTTTCCATTTTTTTTAACTCTTTATCACTTTAGGTTTAGTGCTAATTTTTTCCAAATGGTCTTCCGGTTCACTAATTCCTTCTTCAGGTGGGCCAAATCTACTGTTTAAAACTTGCACGAGCTTTTTTAAATTCAGTGATATTTTTCATTTCTTGACATTACATTTGGTCCTTTTTCAAGAGCATGGCTATTTTAAAAAATATCTTGTTTATTCTTTAGGTTTAGTTTTTTTTTTTTTTAAGGATTTTATTTATTTATTTGAGAGACAGAGAATGCGAGAGAGAGCATGAGAAGAGAGAAGGTCAGAGAAGGAAGCAGACTCCCCGTGGAGCTGGGAGCCCGATGTGGGACTCGATCCCGGAACTCGAGGATCATGACCTGAGCCGAAGGCCGTTGCTCAACCAACTGAGCCACCCAGGCGCCCTAAGTTTAGTTTTTATTCTTCCTTTTCCCTCTGAATTACTTTTAAATACACTTTTTAAAAACATTCTTCAGCTAGATGTGTGATCTCAGGCTCTACGTTTGTGAATCCTTCTGTGGTTTGTGTCTTTTGACTCTTTCTCATAGTAAATCATTTCTTCGGGTAGTTTGGTTTCTTCTTCATGTAGCTTATAAACTTCTACTATGTGATCATCTTCATCAGGGTTCCTTCGCTCTGATAAGTGTCACAGCTGCCTTAAATTGTAGCAGTTTTGCAACAGAACAATTTTAAATTGTTTCTATTAAAGTACTCAAGGAGCCTCATCCATTCTTGATCAATTTTTATGTTAATTTTATAGCTTGGAGAAATCCTGCACAAAGTAAATAGGGTAAATTTAGCCTCCACACCCCGGCATAATATTGGCCCGAGGCTTCAATTTTCATGCAAGAGTGTTTTTTCATCTACCTCCTAATAGAAACAAGAGAGGCAAGCTTCCTTGTGCATATCTGGGACGGTGGACAGAGGGTTTCTAGTTCCTCTTTTACCAAGGGAGCAATACTTCCATGTCCTGGGGTTATGCACAGGTCTTTGTTCTAGCACCTTCCCTCTGCATTGTATAGGCTGATGGCCATACAGTCAGTTATTATGTGGATATTAAAATCTCAAGCCCTGGTTTGTTTATCTATCGCTGTGTAACAAACTACTCCAAAACTGACTGGCTTAAAACAAAAACAACCTCTCATTGTCTTTCATGAGTCTATAGATTGACTGAGTTCAGCTAGGCACTTTCTCTATGCCAGATGAGTATTAGCCGGGCTGAAGTCATTTGGAGGATTTACTGGAGATGAAACACTCACGATGGCTCACTGAGTGTGCTGGCTGTTGATTGGGGGTTCAGCTAGGGCTAGTGGATAGGACCTATTGGTGTTCTTCCATATGACCACTCAATGAGGCTGGCTTGAGGTTCACCCAGCAAAGCAGCTGGATTTCAAGAGGGAGCCTTCCAGGAGGAGAAAGGTGGAAGCTATAGATCACTTAAGCCATGGCCTTGAATATCACACAGCATCATTTCTCTCTCATTTTATGGGTCAAAGCAAGTAATAGGTCAGCCTCGGTACAAATGGAATTTCTACTTCTTGATGGAAAGTGGGCAAAGAATGTGTGGCGGTCTTTCATCTACTTCTGACTCTCTCCCACTAGGGCCTATATCTGGTCCCTTTCCCTCAAACCCTTCTGATCTTCCTCTCATAAACTTCCACTATAAATTTGCATTCCTTTTTTGGTTTTGGCAACTGAAAATTAATCTCATTTTTCCTTTCGAACTCAAGTGAATACTTACTTTTTTTCCATTTTCATGTAGTCTATTTTTGAGTTTTTAGTTTGAGCATGGTCTTGTCTGCTTTCTTGCTAGAACGCCATATTTCTTTTGCATACTACAACGCTGAGCAAACTAGGATGTGTTTGTTAAAGCCAACTTGCAGTTATTATTTTTCATAGAGCAACAAGATTTTTCTGCTATGCCCGTGAGGAATTTCTGCCACAGAGAAGAGAGATACAACGTTTGTACATACATTCTGTGGCAACACAGACATATGATTTGCCTGATCTCTCTCTTCTATCTAGGAAACGTTGCTCCAAGTTGTTTGTTCTCTGCTAAGCAGTAGAAAGGCTGTATCTAACAGTGGTGCAGCAATTTGCCTTCCATTATTAGAATTAATTATTAGCCTTAGGTCAAAAGAAGCTCATTTGGGCCCAGTGGTCATACAGAACCAGGAATCACCAGAGAAAACCAGTATGGTAAGTTCTGCCTTACAGGGGCTGAGCAATAAAGCAAAGAATTGGAACAGAGAATTCACCCTGTTTCCATTTTCATCGAAGCTCTCATGTTCCTTTTAACTGCTAAGACTTCCAAAAAAGATGCATTCGGTATGGAGTATTGTTTTGGCCCTGCTGACAGAAGGAATCCACCTTCCTTTTAATTCCAGAGTTGTATCCGTGTCCATTTAATGTGGCTCATTTCCTTTCTAAATGAAATGAAATTTGCATTTATATAGCCCCTAACATTCTACAAAGGATACTAAAAAGCCCTCCATGACAGAAACTATTCACAAGCTTAGAATTGAAGCCCCAGCGGCAGACAGATTCATCTTCGAAGTCTTAGACGACCTAATGCTGCCTGCTCTGAGTGTTCAATGCGTTAGGGATAAGAAGGCTAGGAAGTAAAGGTACGTCTTCCCTCAGCTTTATTAAGATATAATTGACATATAGCATATGCAGGCTCAAGGTGTACCAAGTGCTGATTTGGCACGTGTACATATTGTGCAACCTCTACCATAGTAAAGTTAGTTAACATCTCCGTCACCTTACATAATTACAACCTTTTTTAACTTGTTATTATTTTTTAATTTAATTTTATTTTTTCAGTGTTGCAAGATTCATTGTTCATGCACCACACCCAGTGCTCCATGCAATACGTGCCCTTCTCAGTACCCACCACCAGGCTCGCCCACCCCCCCTCCCCTCCAAAACCCTCAGTTTGTTGCTCAGAGTCCACAGTCTCTCATATTTCGTCTCCCTCTCCAATTTCCCCCAATTCACCCTTCCTTTCCTTCTCCCAATGTCCTCTATGTTTTTCCTTATGCTCCCTTTTTTTTAATTATGTTATCTTAGTCACCATAATGATGTTAGTACATCATTAGTTTTCGACGTAGTGTTCCAAGATTCATTGTTTACATAAAACACCCCAACTTTTTTTAATGGTGAGAACATTTAAGATCTTTCTTTTTTAAAAAAATATTTTTATTTATTTATTTATTTGATGGAGAGAGATCACAAGTAGGCAGAGAGGCAGGCAGAGAGAGGCGGGGCGGGGGGGGGGTGGGAAGCAGGCCCCCTGCTGAGCAGAGAGCCCGATGCGGGGCTCTATCCCAGGACCCTGAGATCATGACCTGAGCCGAAGGCAGAGACTTTAACCCACTGAGCCACCCAGGCGCCCCGCAACTTTCAAGTATATAATTCAGTACTCTTAGCTACAGTCACCGTGCTGTATCAAATCCCCAGAATGTATTCATCTTATAACTGGAAATTATTCCATATATATGTGAAATCCTTAAAAAGCCTAAATCATAAAAGCGGAGAGTACAATGGTGGTTACCAGGGGCTGGGGGACATAGATAGTGCAATGTTGGCCGAAGGGCACAAACTTCTGTTTTAAAGTGAGTAAGCTCCAAGGATCTAATGTACAGCATGGTGACTATAGTTAATGATACTCTATTGTATATCTGAAAGTTGCTAAGAGAATAAATTATAAATGTTATCAACACACACACACACACAGGAGGGTAATTGTGTGAAGTGGTGGATATGTTAACTCACCTTATTGTGGTAATCATTTTGCAATATATATGTGTATCAGATCATTACATTTGTACACCTTAACATTGTATATGTCAATTATATCTTAATATAGCTGTAAAAAAAACTAAATGAAACACTTCTTTGCCTCTTTGTCCTTTCATTCCTTTGACAAGGAGAGAAATTTCAGAATATTTTTTTCTGCTAACAAAACTGGGACAACAGCCAACTTAGCCAACAGAAAATCAGACCTAACCATTCATCTGGTTTGACCATTAACATCATGGCCAAGGTGATTAGGTTGGTTGTGTCACAGCCAGTGTGGACTGGCCATACTCAGATATAAATTTTTATTAACCTGTCTATATGTTCATGGGGAATATTAACAATGGAACACTTTGTGTCTCCATTTTGGCTTTTGGCTGACATACGAAAATAATAAATACTGCATTCCAAAGAGAACAAAAATGTCAAAATTACTGCTCAAGAAACAGATGACCATCTTTGTTAAAGACACAGAATATCAATAAAGATGAGATTTAGAGAGAATGTTTGAGGAAAATTTCTTTGAATGGAGCTGGATTGTGAACCCTGTCATCCCAAGGAATGTGTGGTATGCCTGTCCTTCATTTCTAGCCAAGAGAGGTTTGACATTGTCCACTCGTGTTAAGGGGGACACATTGGCCAGATCTCTGACTCCCACCTGCAAAACCCAAAAACAGAAATAGTCTCTGAAGGCTGGAGCAAAGGACAGGTGGTTAGGTTGGGACTGGTCTAGTAGGGCAGAAAATGGATGAGTGTTTCCCACGGACCAGCTAGGAGACCTGGTGCCATTTTAAATCCCCCCCGAGAGGTTAGTGTGGAGGGGAGCTGTGACCTCAGCGGAGGAAGTTCTTATCAAGTGGACTACTAAAGGGTCAGCAGCTGAGGGGGGGAAGCCAGTCAGAGATGTGCCCTTTCCACATCACAAGAAATACCATCAGATGTCCCTAGTGATGGCCCCTGAAGGACTCAGGTCCAGAGCTGGATACAGGCATCTTGTAACACTCTCAATACCTCTGGATGCCCGTCTGTTCTTTAGGCCCTGGGCTTGTCAGAATTACAGTCAGCGAGACAGGGGAGGAGGGAAGGAACCATGCCTTGCTTCCCTGGCTTTCTTCCTATAGAGGGCTCCAGACTGGAGAGAAGAGGTTTTAACTGTAAGTTAGGACCGTTTAATATAACAACGCTATGGTGTTCTAAATTCCAAACTGGGACTGTGCTGGTAACTAAAAAAGACTATTGGCTTTTTTTCCCTAACGGTGGACAGAAAAGTCCCAAGACTGCCTGAGTTTTTGTCCAGGATCAGAGGTGGCATTTACCCCACTGAATAAATTGTAAAGTGACTGGGAGACAAAAACCAGCATGTTTTCCGGTTATGTCCTGTAAGTCCAGTTTGTTAATATACTTTTTCCATCTAAGAAACGTAACTTCTGTAGAGCCTTTTTTTTTTTAACTGAAGGAGCCTTAGAGAGCATCTGGTTTTCATTCTGCAGATGAGAATTCTGAAACCCAGAGGCTTAGATTCAAATGCCAAACATTCCCAGGTACTAAATCACCTTGGCCAAGGACCTTTGAACTCAAGAGTTTCAGTATCTACATAAGCAGAGTCAAAATGTTCTAGAAAGAAAGAGGTGATAATAAGAGTATCTGCTTCCTTAGCTATTGATCTCAAATGATACAATATGTACACAAGTGCTTTAATATCAGTAAGAAGATACATGCGTATATGTTCGTGATTACTGTTGGTGACAAACTGGGGATTAGAACCAAAGTCTCCTGACTTCATCTGGTAGACTTTCACTTTCCTGTACTATCTCTGTTTTGCATATTTATGATATATGCCAACAAGGAGATGAAACCATTTAAAGAATAGAGGCCTCAGTAGAGCTGTTCCATTTAATTGGCAGATTGTTGGATTACTCTGGCTGATCTGGGCAAATGATCATTCCATTAGGGTTTCTACACCTAAGGGTATAGAAGTGGTCCCATAGCTTTAAAATAGTAATTTGTATTCAGTTATATTAAAATAAAACTAATGTTTAAGCTTACCTCAGTTAAAACTAGAATACATTGTGAATGTAGATCTTGGGGATTGAACCACACCTTTCTGACTCTAGCACATATTTTACCACATAAAATCTGATATTAGGATCTTATTTATATTAGTAGTTTGACATAAAAATAGGATAAACATAGTTTTTTAATCAAGTTTTTTTAATTTTCTAACTTTTTTTTTTAAAGATTTACTTACTTATTTGAGACACAGTGTGTGTGCATTGGGGGAGTGGAGAGGGAGAGAGAGAGAGAATCCCAAGCAGACTCCCTGCTGATCACAGAGCCTGACACGGGGCTCAGTCCCATAACCTGGAGATAATGACCTGAGCCAAAGTCAAAAGAGTCTGTCACCTAACTGACAGCTGCCCAGGTGCCCCGAATTTCCTAACTTTTGATACTAAATTGTATATATACACCATGTATATATTAGACATATATAACATGCATACATACATAAATTATATACCCGGAAACAGATAAATGCTACACCTAGCATTTTGTCACCATTTGACAACCATTTCCCCCGCCCACTGATCTGCTTTCTATCTCTGGAGAAATTCCTAATTAACCTAAGAAGTCATTTTTTAAAACTTGAATATCTGGAAATGACTCAGGAAATGCCATATAACACATCTTTAAACCTGCCAGTTTCTTGGAATGAAAACCAAAGAAACTATTAAAATTAAGCTTCAGTTCTCCAGGATTCAAGGACTTTTCAAACCCTGAAGTCATGCATTGCAGTTTTTTAAAACTCGCAATGTATTTGTGGAGCAGAAGTCAAATGAATTGTTAAGACTGTATAAAGGGAGGAGAAAACATTTCTCTAGCAACATTTCATCCTTTGTGAGAATCTGGTACAGAGGAACAATCATTATGGCCAAAAATTGCCAGTAAATGTCACAAAAGCCACAGTCTATTTCTACATTGCCCCTAGCATTGATTCTACCTAGGTGAAGAAGAAAATAGTTATTTTTCTTTAGACAGTAAAAAAAAAATCTAAATTAAAATGCATGCATCTGGAAGGCCCACTGTAATGGCAATTAAAAAGAGATGATATGTCCATTTTTTAATCAAACTTTATGTGCTTTTATGGAAGAGGTTGAAAGGAATTTTCTTCTAATTATGCTCTGGAGACTAAAAAGAAGTCACTGGGTTTCCCATCCATATCATATCAGAATGAGTCAACAAGACGATTTTGCACAGGGATGACATATGGAATAGGAAAAATTAAACATGTTTCTAAGAGGAAATTGTTATCATCAAAGACATAAGGAAAGTGAAACAAGATCTGCCAGCAAGTGTATGGGTAGAAAAAAGAATTAAGTTTTTTAAAAAATGGAACTCTGTAGCTTTCTAACCCAGGAAACTTCTGTAAGGATGACAAGGCATGTGGTTTGGCCACAGAATTACATTTGTTAGTCTTTTTTTTTTATATCCAGGTGCATAAAATATTTCTGTGACTTCTAAAGCAATGGAAAAAACTTGCAACCAGGGGTGTGTGTGTGTGTGTGTGTGGAAATAGAAATAGATACAGAGACGGAGATAGAGATAGAAACATATACTTTTTCACCACAATGCCCATTAGTTTAAACTCCATGAGGTTGAGAGTTGTGTCTTAGGCATCTTTATTTCTCTCAAAATCACACTCCTTCTCAGCCAGCACCTAACCAGGCCCTTTACCAATAGGCATCCAATAAATATTTGCGGGATAAATTTCATCTTGGGCTATCTTGAACTACTGCCAGAGAACTCCTTGTCTGAAGAGGACCTTGGCTCACTGCTCAAGAAAGACGCTCAGCAGTACAGATGAAGCGTCATTTGAAACAAGTGTCTTGGGTTTCTAGTGTGAGAGACCCAGCCACAAAGACCCAGCAGGTTCAGATAAGGCAGCAGATGTCTGGAGGGTTGACTTACTGGGGCTCTTCACTTAAGAGGACAATGTTTCCTATCAAGTGTCCCATCCCAAGGAAACAAAGCTGAGCTTGGTACTCAAGTTGCACCCAAGGTCAATGTTTCTATATGAAAAGAGAGGGCACCGTTTTGAATATGTGCTGCTCGAGTTGCTGTCTATACTGATAGGTAGTACATCACAATTGTTAGAATCCAGGGCTTTGGCTGTGAATCTGGACTCTGCGATAAGTAGCTCTGTGACATTGAGCAGACTCCTTAGCCTCTCTTAGCCTCAGTTTCTTTGGCTGTAAAATTGGGCCATGGCGACTACGGAATTCCATAGGGTTGTGAAAATTACCAAAGGGTGGCTTCTGCTTTCTGACAAGTTGAAAACCCCCCTCCTGCAAAAGCAAGAAGAAACTGAACTAAAGAAATAAAGTTAGAAAGACCTTAAGATGCCCTAAGGGGCTGAGGGCAAGTCTGTCATAAATGAGTAGGGTAATGAGAAGGCAGCTCCCCAGGGTGAGAGGTGGGTTGAAGGACAACTTCAAAGTTCTGTTGTTTTTATTTCTTCACATTCCCTTGAGGCCACGATTGCCTGTCCCACCACTGGAGATATCCAGGCTGCCGGGAGTCCATGAGGGCGATATCCAGGTAGCAAAGAAGTCCTTCTGGGGTACACAACTAATGAAAACAGGTGTGGGTTGCAAAGAGAAATATAGTAACTCTACAGTGGAGAGACCTGGTGGACCTGTCCTTTGCCAAGCGATCAAGGTCAACTTCAATAATAAGTCATAATTATACCATGTATCTCTGACATGACAGAGCGAGCATGGAAATTTATCTCCATGGTATTTTTCCCCAAAACCCATAACCCCATTCTATTTTTGGAAAAAAAAAAAAACTTCAGGCACACTCAAACTGGGGACATTGTACTAAGTGTGTGACCACTACTCTTCAAAAACTGTCAGTCATAAAAAACAAAGTCTGAAGGCTCTCACAGATCAGAGGCTATGACAGAGAAATGTCATGTGGCACCCAGGATTGGATAGTAGAACAGAACAACAACAACAAAAATAACATGAGTGGATAAACTAGTTAAACATGAACAAAGTATGTAGTTTAGACAACAGTATCGAACCAATGTTAATTTCTTGGATTTGACTATCGTACCATGATTATGTTGGTTGGTAACATCAGGGGAAGCTGGATGAAAGAGAGATGGACCTAGATATAATGTGCTATCTTGGCAGCTTATCTGTAAATCTGAAATTATTTCCAATTTAAAAAAAAATGTTGTTAAGTGAAACAGGTATAGATGACTCTGCTATTCTTAATAGTCACTCCTCAGCCCCCAGGCCCTACAAACCCCCTGGTTTGTAGGAGGAGATCGCCTCGTTCTGGTGCCGCTTCATTGTAAGTGTTTTCTGTTGAATCCTCAGCAAGAGAGGTCAGCTGGTGGAGTAGCAGCTTATGGGGTTCAGCAAAAGTGGCTTCTCAAGTTCTATTGCTAGCAATAATAAACTAAGTTGTTTGGGACCTACCCTCCCACTGAAGACAACTAAAATACTGAACGAGTACTGAAATCTCTCCTTTGAGTCACTGGAGAGCTACAAAGGAAGTGAAGAATGGCAAGTCCAAGAGTCAAGAGAGAAGAAAAACTCAAGAGAAAGGAACTTGGCATTTGAAGCCTCATTTGTACTCAGGCCAGTTTTCAATTCAAAAGTGGTAGCTGAAAAGCTGTGACACTGAGAAGAGATTTTAGAAGACCCTTGGGTATCAGGTAGACAAAAATTGGAATCAGGGACTGCCAAAGAAAGGGAGATGCTGATGAACACTACAGGTTTTGTAGTTGTGACAACAAAGAACTACACTCAGTAGTAAAGATAAACCAGAAATAAATCAATCCTCCTAAAGTTAAAAGCCCAGAGAAACTTCTCCAAAGAAGATACACCAGTGGCCAACCAGTTATATGAAGAGATGCTCAGCATCACTCATCATCAGGGAAATGCCAATCCAAACCACAACGAAGTATCACCTCATGCTCGTTAGCATAGATGCCATCAAAAAGACAAGGGATGGCAAGTTTTGGCAAGGATGTAGAGAAAGAGAACCCTGTTCACTGTTAATGGGAATGTAAATTACTGCAGCCACTGTGGAAAACAATTAAAAATTAAATTTTTTTATTTTTTTAAAATTAAATTAAAAATGGAAAAATTTTTTCCAAAATTTCTCAAAAAATTAAAAATGGAACTACCATATGATCTAATAATTTCACTCCTGGGTACTTATCCAAAGGAAGTGAAATCAGTATTTTGAAGAGATATCTGCACTCTCATGTTCCTTGCAACATTATTCACAAGGCAAGATATGTAAAAAACCTAAGTATCTGTCAATGGATGAAGGGATGGAGAAATTGTGATGTATTATTCAGCCTTTAAAAAGAAGGAAATCCCACCATTTGCGACAACATGCATGAAAATGGAGGACATTACGCTAAGTGAAATAAGCCAGACACAGAACACAAATATCATATGACATCACTGATATGGTTGTCAGGGGTTACGGGATGGAGATGGTAGGGAGATGTTAATCAAAGGGCACAAATCTTCCATTATAAGATGAATAAGTTCTAGACGTCTAATGTACAGTATTGTAATTATAGTTAATAATGCACGCTTGAAATGGGCTCACAGAGTAGATCTTAAGTGTACTCACCACCCACACAAAACTTGGTAAGTATGTGAGGTGATATATGAAAATTTGCTTGATTGTGGTAATCATTGCACAAGGTGTTAAGTATATCAAGACACCACATTGTACATCTTAAATGTATACAGTTTTTATTTGTCAATCATACTTGAATAAAGCTGGAAAAAAATGAGGTCTCAGCAAGACCACTAATTAAAGATGAACTTAGAAAATTCAGGAATAGTTTCAGTGATAACGGCGATAAATCACTAGAAAATAGGATAAAAATAATATGCCATTCATAATGGCAATAAAATATGTAAATTGAATACATAAGACCTCAGTGGAGAGACCATTGAACTATATTACATGACATGAAATATCTGACTTTATATAGAGATATTTCATTTTCTGGGCTAGGTCAACTTTATATTGCAAAGAAGTCATTTCTTCCCAAATTAATCTATAAATTCAGTGTAGTCTCTACCTAAACTATAGCTGGATTTTTAAAGGAGCTTGATAAAATTATTTTGAAAATTATATGAAAGAATAAAATGCACAAAAAGTAGGGGTGCCTGGGTGGCTCAGTCTATTAAGTGTCTGCCTCCGGCTCAGGTCATGATGCCGGGGTCCTGGGATCAAGCCCCGCATCGGGCTCTCTGCTCGGCGGGAAGCCTGCTTCCCCCTCTCCCACTCCCCCGGCTTGTGTTCCCTCTCTCGCTGTCTCTCTCTCTCTGTCAAATAAATGGATAAAATCTTTTTTAAAAAAGTGCCCAAAAAGCTATTTAACTTCGAAAAAGAAAAGCCAAGAAGACTTAGCCTAGCTAAGATCTAAAATATCCATCATCTCACGGCAATAAATACAGTAAGACATTGACCAAAAAACCAAGCAGATAGACCAGCAGAACCAAATGGAAACTTTACAGACCCACAAATGTATGAAACCTCAGTATCTGAAAGTGCACCACGAATGAATGGAGGAAGGGAGGACTGCTCTTTATGTGGCCTCAGGGAAAATTGGCTTATTATACAGAGAAATACAGTGCTGTATTTCTATGCATCATATGCAAGCAGGAGCTGGAGCTTAATGAAAGATCCCAGTGTGAAAAATTAAAACTATGAAATAATAGAAGACAATATAGGAGACTATCTTTGTGATGTTAGTGAGGGGAAGAGTTCCTCAAACAAAACAACAGCGTGAAGTATAAATGCAAAACTTTGATTACTGGGATTATGTCAAAAAAATTTTTTTTAATATTTTTATTTATTTAACACAGAGAGAGAAAGATATCGAGAGAGGGAACACAAGCAGGGGGAGTAGGAGAAAGAAGAAGTAGGCTTCCCTCTCAGCAGCGAAGCCCGATGCGGGGCTCGATCCCAGCACCCCGGGATCATGACCCGAGCCTAAGGCAGACACTTAACAGCTGAGCCACCCAGGCGCCCCTGTCAAGAATTTAAAGTTCTGCTTGACAAAGAACACCATGAAAGAATTTGAGAGGGTGAAAGGTGAGCACAGGCTTTAAAGGGTACTCTAAGGAAAACACGAGTGTGACTGCATCTTGTAGTTCAAATATCTTAAACCAGAAAGGATCTCTCTGCGACTATCCAAAGTCCATCTATACCCCAAAGCTTGGACACTTGTTGAGTACTTCCAAATGGCATATGAACTGAAGACTTCATGAGAAATTAAATGGCAATATGATTGTTTCTTTTTAAGAGAGTTAAAGAAGATCATTAGTGATTGCAAGTAGAAGAGAGGGAACTTTGAAAATATCTAAACCTATCTTACCAGTTGACAAAGAAAAAGAAGCCAAGAGACATCGAGTGACCTCCCTAAAGCCAAAGTCAGGTTTTTAGTTTTGTCTTCTGGTAGAAATTATAAACGCAAGGGCAAAATCTAAAAGTCTGCATGTTCAGATTTTTATGTGTTAAAAAATCATTCTGCATGGGATTTTGTAAATTTGCTCAGCCATTTGGCAACCAACTAAGGCCCTTTTAGCACACCTTCAGAATAAACAAGAAATAAAAGGGAAAAGAGTTACCTCTTAATACCTCCCCGTACATTTTTCTCAACAGATGAATAAAACCATGTCTTGTTTAAAATTTAAAAGCAGCAGAAATGAATACAATATATTAGTGTAATCGCACAGACCCAGGGGCAAAGGCAGAGTAGCAAACTGCATCGTTCACATAGGGGAGCCTGAGGAAGCACTTTTTCTGTAAATTCAGTGATATTTCTCCCTCTGAGAGAGAGAGAATATTGCCTAAGAGACCACTTTTAAACCCTGAGAGCTACTACTAAATGCCCAAAAACTGTTGAAATCCCCTTCCTAAGTCATCAATTTTCATCCACATTTTCTAGATGGAATCAATTTCAGCGAGAATATTCATAGTATTCAAGCATTCAGTATCCTCTTAAACTACATGGCCCACAACTCCCTCACAATGACCACCACTCACCCACTGAGCTTAACCCCTAAAGACTCCACTAGAAGGCATCAGTTGGGTCTTACTGTGAGATCATAGACTCAGTGAGTCTGTAATTGGGATCCAGCCATCCCATAAATCCCTCTTACGAAGCTTGCACTTTTCCATATATGGTGGGTTGAATAATATGACAGAAATTCAACTATATAATCAACTCGAGACATAAATATTGGTCTAGAAGTAAAATTGCCTTATTATCTGACACCAGAAAAATGTTCGCTGGTAGAATTAAAAAGAGAAAGCATTTTCTCTCTACAAGGAAAGTTTTTTTAAATGATTGTATAAAAGGTACAAAAGTCTGTACCTTTTGTAGAAAGGTAGAAAAGTCTGGGAAGTAGAAAAGTCTGGGAAGATGGCAGTCATGGCCATGATGTCACTTCTGCGTCTGTTCAGCTTCTCACTTTAAAAATGACAGAATAATGTTGGCTAATTGAATTTAAATAAAAAAATAAAACATTAAACAAATGAAAAAATCTTTTCAAAGAAACTAACAAAAAATAATGGAATAATAGAGTTTTCTCTGTAGAAAACCCATAGACAGCATTTTCAAACAAGCTAGCTGATAAGCTATCCACAAGAATCTGAAAATACAAGCAGGTGGGGAAAAATATCACCAGTAACTCTAAGATCAACTTGGTATCAACTTATGGGAAAAAGCAGAAAAAAAGCATTGCTCTCTGAAGGGCCAAAGAATGTCAGCCTAGCCAAAGCTTTCCCCTGAAAGCAGGACAGACAGGGGTGAGGACACCAGCTGAAACTGCAGGCGTCTGCCCACTCCAATAGCAAATGAGGGCAAGGACCACTGGCAGGAGCACCCAAGGGGCCAGAGCAGCTAAGACCATGTGGACTCTCAGAAGTGATGTGCCAAGGTTCTTTTCCATAATGAGGTCCTGCAGTCTAGAAGAGCTGCTGGGAATGAAAGTAGTAGTGAGCAGGATGGGGGCAACAGAGATTCAAGAAAGACAGAGTCCAAATAAAAGTGAGGAGAGGAACAGAGCCAAGAAATTATAAAGAGCAACTACCATGTTCTTGAACTCTATGTAGGACCAATACACGGGGAGTTCGGTGAAGCCGGAGAAGCTATATGGAACCCCACCTCCTCCTGACCTTTTTGTTCAAGACACTTAATTTCTCATAAAGATGAGTAACCAGGAGATATCAAAGCCAAATGCCATCAAAAGTAAACATTTAAGAGGGACACCTGGGTGACTTAGTCGGTTCAGCATCTGCCTTGGGCCCAGGTCATGATTCCAAGGTCCTAGGATCGAGCCCTGAATTGGGCACCCTGCTCAGCAAGGAGTCTGCTTCTCCTTCTCTTCTGCCCCTTCTGCCACTCATGCTCATACTCTCACTCTCTCTCTCTCTCAAATAAATAAAATCTTTTTTAAAAATTAAGATGAAAAGAGCACAAGGAATGGAGTAACATCATTACAGAAAATGTAATGACCCCAGAATGACATACACACAGAACAGGTCAAAACTTTCTAATTCAAAATAACATAAAGGCTTTAAGAAAAAGATAAAGCACATAAAAAGATTAGAATCATAAAAACACAGAAATAAAGTTACAATTCTATGAAGAATTTAAAATAAAAGAACATTCCAAATATAAAGGCTAAATCAGAAGGAAATCAAGACTTATTCATTCACTGTGGATCATACAACAATGCAGGCAAAATAAAAAGTGAACAGGAAGAAAAATTTGTTTGCAAAAATGAATGAAGAGATTGAAAGGATTTGAGAGAAAGTGTCAGATATTGAAGATAGGCAAAGAACATTAACACTAATAGATTATAGGAATTCCTAAAGAAAAAAACTAAACAAACAAGAAGGGTAAATGATGCAAATATTATTTAAGAAAACTTTACTTCAATGATATTGTTTTTAAAGTTTTGAAACAAGGGGAACCCTCTTACATTGTTGGTGGGAATGCAAGTTGGTGCAGCCACTTTGGAAAACAGTGTGGAGATTCCCCCAAGAAATTAAAAATAGAACTACCCTATGACCCTGCAATTGCACTACTGGGTATTTACCCCAAAGAAATAGATGCAGTGAAAAGAAGGGCCATATGTACCCCAATGTTCATAGCAGCAATGGCCACAATCGCTAAACTGTGGAAAGAGCCAAGATGCCCTTCAACAGAAGAATGGATAAAGGAGATATGGTCCATATATACAGTGGAATATTATGCCTCCATCAGAAAGGATGAATACCCAACTTTTGTATCAACATGGACGGGACTGGAAGAGATTATGCTGAGTGAAATAAGTCAACAGAGAGAGTCAATTATCACATGGTTTTACTTAGGTGTGGCGCATAAGGAAAAACATGGAGGACATTAGTAGAAGGAAAGGAAAAGTGAATTGGGGGAAATCGGAGGGGGAGACGAAACATGAGAGACTGTGGACTCTGAGAAACAAACTGAGGGTTTCGGAGGGGAGAGGGGTGGGGGGATGGGTGAGCCTGGTGGTGGGCATTAAGGAGGGCATGGATTGCATGTAGCACTGGGTGTGGTGCATAAACAATGAATCTTGAAACACTGAAAAAATTAAATTATTAAAAATAAATATAAGTAAAGTTTTGAAACTATGTACTACAAGAGCACACTACTTAGAATACTGACCCAGAACAGTTGACCAACACCAACACATTTTTTTTAAAGATTTTATTTATTCATTTTTGAGTGAGAGAGTGAGCAAGCACAAGTGGGAAGGGAGCTGCAGAGGGAGAGGGAGATACAGGCTCCCCACTGAGCAAGGAGCCAGACGTGGAGCTCCATCCCAAGACCCCGAGATCATGACCTGAGCCAAAAGCAACCGCTTAACCTACTGAGCCCCGTACATTACTAGAATTTAAACAAAAAATTTTAAACACTTTGGATGGTGTAAGCAAAAATAGCCTGTGAATTATAATAAAAAAATTAGCTTGTTATCATATATTCAACATCAATGCTTTCAGCCAGAAGAAAATAGTGTGATGATTTAATATTCTCAAGGAAAGATGTGAGGCAAGAATTTTACATCAAGCAAAATTGACTTTCCATTATAAAGGACAAAAACCGTTATCAACAAGCAAGAACAGGGAATATTGTCCCCAGGAGCCTGCCTGAGAAATCTACTAAACTTCAGATAATCAAAATAACTGGGAAAATATTGACATAAGGACTGTGGATGAGAGTTTTGTGCATGGTTCCTGGTACATTGAAGACTAAATGAGGTTTAGAAGGAAGAGAGTATTGTGTGTAACATCCATATGCTTAGATAATATGCATAGAGTTCAACTATTAAAAAGGAGGAGAGGGAGCAAAGGGGAAAAACTGTTTAAAAGGTTTTGGCAATTGTGTTGGTGGTTGAGTATTAGTATTGCTATTTTGAGACTTTTGTGTGTGAAATGTGGGATAAAGAAATTATGGGGCATTCTATTCTATAATTTCCTGCATCCAAGGTCTCTGGGTAGAAGAAAGGAGAGAAGATGTAGTATGGGACAGATTGAGGTGGGGGGGAAGGACTACATTCCTGAATTTGAAATGAACATGTCAGTAAGATCAGATCAATTATTTTTCTCTTTTAAAAAACTGCATAGTGGGGCGCCTGGGTGGCTCAGTGGGTTAAGCCTTTGCCTTCGGCTCAGGTCATGATCTCAGGGTCCTGGGATCGAGCCCCGCGTCGGGCTCTCTGCTCAGCAGGGAGCCTGCTTCCCCCTCTCTCTCTGCCTGCCTTCTGCCTACTTGTGATCTCTCTCTCTCTCTCTGTGTGTCAAATAAATAAATAAAATCTAAAAAAAAAAAACTGCATAGAGCAAGAAGGTCCCCCTTTCTCCACGTCCTCACCAACACCTCTTGTTTCGTGTGTTTATTTTAGCCATTCTGACAGGTCTGAGGTGGTATCTCCTTGTACTTTTGATTTGCATTTCCCTGATGATGAGTGATGTCGAGCATCTTTTCATGTGTCTGTTGACCATCTGGATATCTTCTTTGGAAAAATGTCTCTTCATGTCTTCTGCCCATTTTCTGAATGGATTATTCATTTGGGGGGTGATGAGTTTTTAAGTTCTTTATATATTTTGGATACTAACTCTTTATCAGATACATCATTTGCAAATATCTTCTCCCATTCCATAGGTTGCCTTTTAGCTTTGTTGATTGTTTCCTTTGCTGTGGAGAAGTTTTTATTTGATGAATTCCCAATAGTTTAATTTTTTATTTTGTTTCCCTTGCCTCAGGAGACATATCTAGAAGAAAGTGTTATGGCCAATGTCAGAGAGGTTACTGCTTGTGTTCTCCTCTAGGATTTTGATGGTTTCAGGTCTCACATTTAGGTCTTTCATCCATTTTGAATTTATTTTTGTGTATGATGTAAGAAAGTGATCAGTTTCATTCTTTTGCATGTTGCTGTCCAGGTTTCCCAACACCATTTGTTGACGAGAATGAATTTTCCCATTGGATATACTTTTCTGCTTTTTCAAAGATGAATTGAACATCTAACTGTGGGCTCATTTCTGGGTTTTCTATGATGTTCTGTTGGTCTATGTGTCTGTATTTGTGACAATACCATACTACTTTGACTACTTCAGCTTTATAGTATAACTTGAAGTCTAGAATTTTGATGCCTCCAGATTTGCTTTTCTTTTTCAAGGTTGCTTTGGCTACTTGGGGTTTTTTATGATTCCATACAAGTTTAGGATTGTTTGTTCTAGCTCTGTGAAAAAATGCTGTTAGTAGGAATGCAAACTGGTGCAGCCATTCTGGAAAATAGTATGAAGTTTCCTCAAAAAGTTAAAAACAGAAATATCCTATGACCCAGCAATTAC
The DNA here is from genome assembly GCA_028533885.1 of Nasua narica. NCBI lineage: Eukaryota > Metazoa > Chordata > Mammalia > Carnivora > Procyonidae > Nasua > Nasua narica. The sequence continues at coordinate 8,560,992 of CM052801.1, read as the reverse complement.
ACTACTAGGCACGTACCCAAAGAATACAAAAATACTAACTCAAAAGGATACTATACAATGGAATATTATGCCTCCATCAGAAAGGATGAATACCCAACTTTTGTAACAACATGGACAGGACTAGAAGAGATTATGCGGAGTGAAATAAGTCAAGCGGAGAGAGTCAATTATCTTATGGTCTCACTTACGTGTGGAGTATAAAGAAAATCATGGAGGGCATTGTGAGAAGGAAGGGAAAGGTGAATGGGGGGATATCGGAGGGGGATGAACCGGGAGAGACTTTGGACTCTGAGCCACAAACTGAGTGGTTTGGAGGGAAGGGGAGTGGGGGGTTGGGGGAGCCTGGTGGTGGGTATCGAGAAGGGCACGTATTGCATGGAGCACTGGGTGTGGTGCATGAACAATCAATCTTGTAACACTGAAAAAATAAACATTTTTGGGGAAAAATAAAAAAGGATACATGTACCCCAATGTTTATAGCAGCAGCATCTTTACTAGCTTAATTACGGGAATAGCCCAGGTGTCCATCAACTGATGAATGGTTAAAGAAGATGTGAATATACAAACAGTGGAATATCACTCAGCCATTAAGAAGAATGAAATCCTGCCATTTGCATTGACATGGATGGAGCTAGAGAGTATTTTCCTAAGTGAACTAAGTAAGAAAAAGACAGATACCATAAAAATTTCATTCATATGTGGAATTTAAGAAATAAAACAAATAAGCAAAGGGGAAAAAAGAAAGGCAAACCAATAGACCCCTAACTATAGAGAACAAACTACTGGTCACCAGAGGGGAGGTGGGTGGGAGAGTTAAATAGATGATGGGGATTAAGAAATGCACTTGTAATGAGCACCAAGTGTTATATGGAAGTCTTGAATCACTGTCTTGTACACCTGATAGACAGCTGTCCAAGACTACAAGGGTCAAGTCAAAAGGATTCAGGAGCTAACTTGAGGAAGCTCCCACTGCCAAAGATGGGACGGTTTGAGTCTCGAAGAGTAGTAATAGCAACTAATTGAAACCTATCAAATACCTATAAATCCAGGACCATATAATAATACTTTTAAAAATCTAATCTGTCACCTTTGTATGATGAGGATAACAGTGAGCCAATTCATTGCCATGAAATTGTGTAAATAAAGGGAAAGAATCAAGTACTTATCCTACTTTTCCTAAATGAACTGTACTACTGGGTAACCAAAGAGTAGATACTAAATATCTCTTTGGGGTTTTGGGGGGGGGTTGGAAATTTTATGTGATGAATTTTATTTTTTTAATTTAATTTTATTTTTTTGGTGTTGCAGGATTTATTGTTTATGCACTACACCCAGTGCTCCATGCAATCCGTGCCCTTCTTAATACCCTCCACCAGGCTCACCCATCCCCCCACCCCTCTCCCCTCCAAAACCCTCAGTTTGTTTCTCAGAGTCCACAGTCTCTCATGTTTTGTCTCCCCCTCCGATTTCCCCCAGTTCACTTTTCCTTTCATTCTCCCAATGTCCTCCCTGTTATTCCTTATGCTCCACATGTAAGTAAAGCCATATGGTAATTGACTCTCTCTGCTTAACTTAGTTCACTCAGCGTAATCTCTTTCAGTCCCATCCCTATTGATACAAAAATTGGGTATTCATCCTTTCTGATGGAGGAGTAATATTCCATTGTATATATGGACTCTTTGTAGAAATATTCCAATTGATAAATGAAAAAGAAACAATAGAAAGCACTATTTTGTAACTTCATTGAAATTAATGTATCCAGCCATTGGGAAACAACAGCTGTTAACATCTTAACAACACAGAAAACTATGTGTCTCCAAAAGAAAGAAAAAAGAAGAACCATAGTCCTCTGGTTTTGTCAAAGGATTCAAGCTGAATCTGATCAAACTTTGGAATCCACTTGCCAGTTGGTAGGAAATATAATGGACAGAGAGACATATTGACCTGTACCACAAGTGTGTGCCATCCCAGCAAAACCAAGAATGTGTGAAATTGTATATGTCAAAAGAGGTAAATTGTAGGGAAATTGAGGGGACACCTGTATAATAAAAGAGACTTTAAAAACATATCTTTTGTTTAATGGGCAAGACGAAGCTATAGTTTCCAGGCATGCTCAGTTGGATAATAAAACCACAAATATTTGCAAGGAAGGATTAATTACTATGAGAAGTAGGGATAGTGGTTACTTTTGAAGGCAAAGAGTGTTGAAGGGGAGTTTCAAGGGGTGGCTGGCAAACTTCTATTTCTTGACCCAGTTAGTAGTCAGAATTGTGTTTACCTTATAACAACCCACTAAGGTGTGCATTTGTTTTGTGTGGCTTTCCATATATGTATTTCATTTCACAATGAAAAGATTTTAAAAATAGTGCGTATACTCCTATGACTACCAAGTTTGTCATAGTTTCATTACCTTTCTCCTCCCCGACACCCTCTTACCCCTATATTTACATCACTGTTAAGGTCCACACCACCAACAGGAAGTCTTTCTCGACTTCCAGATATTAGAGCAATTGAAATCACAGGGTAGAATGCATAACTTATTCTACATGGAATTTTTTTAAAGATTTTATTTATTATTTATTTATTTCACACAGAGAGAGAGAGATCACAAGTAGGCAGAGAGGCAGGCAGAGAGAGAGGGGGGGAAGCAGGTCCCCTGCTGAGCAGAAAGCCTGATGTGGGGCTCGATCCCAGGACCCTGAGATCATGACCTGAGCCGAAGGCAGAGGCTTTAACCCACTGAGCCAACCTGGCGCCCCTCTACATGGAATTTTTTTATTTTATTTTATTTTCTCAGTGTTCCAAGATTCATTGATTATGCACCACACCCAGTGCTCCATACAATGCGTGCCCTCCTCAATACCCACCACCAGGCTCACCCCACCCCCCACCCTCCAAAACACTCCGTTTGTTTCTCAGAGTCCACAGTCTCTCATGTTTCGTCTCTCCCTCCGATTTCCCCCAATTCACCCTTCCTTTCCTTCTCCCAGTGTGCTCCTTGTTATTCCTTATGCTCCACACATAAGTGAAACCATATGATAATTGACTCTCTCTGCTTGACTTATTTCACTCTGTATAATCTCTTCCAGTCCCGTCCATGTTGATACAAAAGTTGGGTATTCATCCTTTCTGATGGAGGCATAATATTCCATTGTATATATGGACCATATCTCCTTTATCCATTCTTCTGTTGAAGGGCATCTTGGCTCTTTCCACAGTTTAGCGATTGTGGCCATTGCTGCTATGAACATTGGGGTACATATGGCCCTTCTTTTCACTGCATCTATTTCTTTGGGGTAAATACCCAGTAGTGCAATTGCAGGGCCATCGGGTAGCTCTATTTTTAATTTCTTAGGGGAATCTCCACACTGTTTTCCAAAGTGGCTGCACCAACTTGCATTCCCACCAACATGGAATTTTGATGATGTTTATTTATGGGATCTAAAAGTTCATTATAGACCATTGTCATTACAAAAATATAGGGGCCTGGTTTAATAGGAATTTTGAAAACATGGTAGAAGGGTTCAGAATAGTGGGAAGTGAAAGGCATTACTTAGTGAACTTTCCTAAGAGGCTTTGGATTCATAACAGTGATACATAAGACATGTTCCCTAGGTTCTTCTGAAACCAAATTGTGGGAACATTTCCTCTTTTGCCTCTACCTGGACTGAATCTGATTTTTCTGTTTAAGGTAAGAATAACAATAAAATCTGAAAAGCCTGTCTATCTTGAAGACAAGTGATTAGGTTAAATGCCCCCAAACATTTCACAATAGTAATATAAGGTGACGTGCTAGAGAGGCATAAAAAATAATCCTATTATATTTACATGCAGATATTGCCCTTGGGGCTGCCCTAATTAGTCCCGTTAATCACCATGGCCCTTTCAGTGCTAAGCTGGTGAAAAGCTAAACCTAATTAATATTCTCTATGGCCAAGCAGAGTTCCGGCTGCAGCAGCAGCTAAGCTCACAGCTGTCAGAGAAATATTGCTGCATTATTTGTCCTTTCCTTCCATTATCTCTGCTCAACTCTTCCCAGGTTACAAGCATTTAAGCAATGTGAGGACAAAGACTGTGTCCCATTCATCTCCGTAGTCTGTCTACACTTGGAGCACTGAGCTGCTCAGGGCAGAGACGAGGCGTTACCCACTCAATCCCTTTGTTACAGAAAAAAAAAAAATGATCTGTTGGAGAAGTATAGAACTGAACTAGAAACGTGTTTTACCTTTAATTTTTCTTATTTTTCAATTGAGGTATGATTTATGTACAGTGAGATGCACCAATTTTAGGACTGTAGTTTGATGAGTTTTGATAAATGCATAACCTGAACATTAGCAAGCCCCCCCTCGCCCAGTATCCCCTCATGCCCCTTCCAATCAGTAAGCACAGGCCGCCAGAAGCAAGCTGTATTGTGAGTAATATTGTCATAGATTATTTAGACTTATTCTGGAACTTTACGATATGAGCAGAATGATAGAGTGTTTTCTTTTGACATCCATCCATGTGTCTATCATTCTTTACACTTGGTTAGTAGTCTATTGTGCAAAGAAAATACAATTTGTTTGATCCATTGTCTTGTTGATGAACATTTGCTTGTTTCCAGCAAAGGCTAAAATGAATAAAGCTGCCATGAAGATCCTCAAACAAGTCATTTTGTGAACACATTTTCATTTCTTTTGGGTGTGGGACTGCTGGGTCTTTGGGTAGGCACACATTTTGCTTTATAAAAAACCACCAGCCAGTTTTGTAAAGTAGCCATATCATTTTACATTCCCACAAAAACGATATGCAAGTTCCGATTGCCCAGCGCTCTCTTCAAATATTAATGAGTGTGTTGTAGTATCTCAGCATGGATGCAATTAGTATTTTCCCAATAACTGAAAATGTGGATCAAGTTTTCATGTGTTTATTGGCCAGTTGAGTATCTTCTTTTTACGAATTATCTGTTTAGATCTTTAGCCCATTTTTTTTCATTGTTTGTCTTTTTATTCGGGAGTTATAAGAGCTCTTTATAGATCTTGAATGTTGACTTTTTATCCAATATATGCTATGTAAATATGTTTCTCCCATCTGTGGCTTATCTATTCATTTTCTAAACATTGTCTTTGGATAACACGAAGTTCTTAACTTTGATAAGTCCAACTTATCTGTTTTTTTTTTTTTCTTTTATGGTTTGTACTTTCTGTGTCTGGAGAAATATTTGCCTATCCTTACATCACAAAGATATTCTTCCACTGTTTCATTCTAGAAGCTCTACTGCTTTAACTTTGTTTGAGTCTGTGATCTATCTTGAATTAACTTTATGTTTTATGCTATAGTGGTGTGTGATATGATACCATTTGTGGTACGGTCAGTCGTTAAATTTTACTTCTTCTCACATGGATGTTGTGAGACGTTGTGGCAGAGTTGTTCCAGAACCATTTATTGAAAAGACCGTTCTTTCCCATTTCAAGATACCTAGCACCTTTGCCAAAAGTCACTTGGCCATAATGTGTGCATCTGTTCATGAACGTTGTGTTCTGATCCATTGATTTGTCTGTTTTTATGCCAATACCACACTCTCTTGATTACTGTTGAATTTTAGTAATTCTTAAAATCAGGGGATGTGAATCCTCTAAATTTGTTGTTCTTTTTAAAGATTCTTTGACCAACCCAGATCTTTTTATATTCACAGACATATTTTAGAGTCAGCTTAGCAATTCTTATAGAGAAAACTGCTACGATTTTTTTTTGAGATTTTATTTATTTATTTGAGAGAGGAAAGAGAGCACACACAGAGGGAGAGGGAGAAACAGGCTCCCCACCGAGGAGGGAGCCCACCTCGGGGCTTGATCCCAGGACCCCAGGATCATGACCTGAGCTGAAGTCAGACGCCTAACTGACTGAGCCACCCAGATGCCCCTCTCTTCTTTTTTTTAATAAAAATATTTACTGTTCTAACTCCTGGTATGGGTGCAGCAGGTGTTTTACTTTTTGGTCTTGTTTTTCTCTTGGTGCTTCAGTTTGGATAGTTTGTTTTTCCATGTTTAAAAAAGCATTTTTTCTTTTGTGGTGTCCAATCTGCTGTTAAACCCATCCAGTGAAATTTTAATTTCAGATGTTGTACATCTACAGTTCCTATTTAATTCTTTCTTATAGTTTGATCTGTAAGCTAAAATTCTCCTCATGTTCTCTCATTGTGGCCATTTTTCTTAATATTTTATCTGTAATAGGTATTTTATAGCCCTTACTCACTGATTCCAGTATCTGTGTGATCTCTGAATTTGTCTCCTACTCATGTCTCAGATTTCTCTGTTTATTCACACATGCTGTAACTTTTTTTTACATATACACTTGGCATCATGAATGCTGTGGTTTTTCAAAGTCCAGATTTGGTTGTCTTCCTATAAAAAGTGTTGGATTTTATTTTGGCTAACAGATGAATTTTGGTAGATCAGCTCAAATGTGTTGAAGCTTGGCTTCAGATTTGCCTACGGTGAGTCTGTAGTAGCCCTTCCTCTAGGACTAGAGTACTCTATCCCCAGGCATGGTCCTTCTAGAGTCTCAACTGAATGACCAGAGTACTAAGCAAAATCTCTTCATTTTTGCCAGTTGAACCAACCAGGTCTCTTTCATCTCCCATATTCCCAGTAGCTATTCTCTGCTAGACCCCAGAGTTTTGCCATGTGCCTATTCAGCTTGTATTTGACCAAAAATTTAAGGGCTCACCTGTGCAGATTTCTGAAACTCCTGTTCAGCTCAGGTCCCTCTCTCCAATACATTCCAGCCAACTGAATAGTCCAGAAATCTGATCTCTGTTTCCTAAGCAGAGCAAGACTGCTATTCACTGTTCGAGTTACACCCCTGCACTGCAATCTAGAAAGTTCACCAAAGCAGAAAGCAGAGTAAATATGGAGCTTACCTCATGTATCTCTTCTCAAAAATCAAAACCCTGTTTTGTCCACTGCCTTAATTCAGTTGCTTCATATATTTTATCCAGTTTGATAGTTGTTTATGATAAAAAGGTAAATCTGATAGTCATAATTCTGCCATGATCAGAACCAGAGTCTTTAAACTTTTATTCTTTAATATTGTAAAAGATTTCCTTGAGGATACATTTAAAAGCCCTTGCTAATCAATTCTGGTATTTTTAATGTGGTTGCCCTCTCCCATATATTTTGGTTCAAAGACACCTTTGAGAATCTGATGCAAGTTCAGGGAACTTTCTTCAGAAAAAAATGCGCATGGGTCCCATTTTGTAGAAAATTCCAGAGATTTCACTGATTCCCCCAAAGCCCAACTGTGTATCATTGCTATCAACAGGCTGAGAATTAAGACTCCCTGTTCAATATCCTTTCTATAGCTATAAATATGTGGTTGTTCTCTTTTGTTTCCAAAAATGGAAACAAGCTGATAATAGCCAACATAGAAAGTTTGGATAAATTTTATAGAAAGTAAATAGTTTTTTGGATACTGGAACAAATAGATTTCCGTGCACACCAAACAAGTTTATGATTCACTTTCTGGAACTTAGGAAAAGGCTTAAGATCTTTCAGTCTTTTCCTAAGTGAGTCTAGACTTCATATCCACCATACTGTGCCCTCACTTCCACTTACCTTATGTGTGAAAATTGAGCCAAGTGATTCTTGTATGGAAATAAGTTGGGTTTTGGGTTTTTTTGGGGTTTTTTTGGTTTTTTGGGGGTTTTTTTTTTGGTAAAAAAGGTTGGTCATTCTATAGTTAACCTATTTAATTATGTGTTTATGAGTTCTTCTATGAATAATAAAGGGAAATGCACCACTAAGGTACAGTTAAAAACATATCTTCACATCTGTTTCTCCAGCAGCTGACTCTGAGATAAGAACTCAAATACAGGAAATGTATTTTGGAGGTAATCCCAGGAAACATTTGAGAAACATAGGGAAGTGAGATGGGACAGGGAAGAAAGCCAAGAAAGGGCTTGTGGTGAAGCATGTTACTACTTTGGAAAGCTGGAGCTTAATCCCACCGGAAAGTTCTGGAAGCCAAAGCAAAGCACACTCCTCAGAAACTTCACATCTGAGCGGTGGAAAGGACTGAGTTATCGATCCCATTTCCTACTAGATAGTGGTGGAGGGCTGCACCCAGGAGTGTTGACTATCTGGCGTGTCAGGCCTACTGTATGTGGGTAGACAGAGGGATCTGGTGGCCAGAGAGATCCTTGCAAGATCTCAGGGGCTGGCAGTTGAAAGTCAAGCTGTCACACGCGTGCATCAGTGCTCAGGGAATGTGCGTAGGACACTAACAGCAGCTGCGATTCCCTTCAAGCCAAAACAATGACTAGCACTGACGACACTTAGAATAAACAGCCATGTTTTCCCCCCATTTGATAGCTTCATTCTGTTCTGCAGGATGACGGATGCCTCTCTCGGAGCCCCAAAGACTTGGTATCTGTCAAACAGCAACACTCCCGAATATATATCATATTCAGAAAATAACGTTCAGATTTGCTGGTTTGCTTTGCTTTGTATATTACTTCCCTCTGGCTATCATCAGAACATCATCAGAACATGTTTTGATAATAAACAAATAAAAGTCCCCACCAAATGTAATTAATTTTCTCTCATATAAATTTTTTTTCTGGTGTGATGTCACCATAGGATTCTACAAGACAAAGAAAATGAATGTGGTCTTTGTGGTAACCGATTTAGTTCATCCTCTAAATTGAAATCTAGAGTAGCTTCAGGGGGAAAATATTTTCTTGGTATGCTTTGCTTCCTTTGAAATAGCTACCTAATAATGGCTGGTATTCTTTGAGTGCCAGGCTCTAAGTCCTTTGTGTATATTAATTCATTTAAGGCTCATACAGCCCTAGGAGGTATATACTATCATCAGTCATATATTGGAACTAAAGACAAGGAGGCCGGTAAAAATAACTTCCCTTACCTAATAAGGTCACAAAAATGTTAAGTAGAAAATTCTAGAATTGGGGCACTTGGGTGACTCAGTTGGTTAAGAGTCCAACCAACTCTTGGTTTCGGTGGCTCAGGTCATGATCTTGTGGGTTGTGGGATGGAGCCCCATGTGTGTCAGGCTCCTCATTCACCAGGAAATTTGCTTGAAAGATTCTCTCCCTCTGCCCCTACCCCTGCTCACACACGGGCTCTCACTCTCTCTCTAAAAATAAATAAATCGAAAGAAAGAAAGAAAGAAACAAAGAAAGAAAGAAAGAAAGGAAGGAAGGAAGGAAGGAAGAAGAAAGAAAGAAAATTCTAGAATTAAACTCCTCCTAACAACTGCAAGCACATCGTTTCCCGTCTGTATCTCAACTAACATGAAGTAACTTCTTCATCCAGCAATGTAAATCCAGAGTCTATTTCTTCTTCTCAAACTTTTGCCAAACTTGGGTTCCAGCTGGGCTTTTTGTGAACTCCCCTGAAGAAATAGGCCACTTCAGAATCTTGATATACCTCATGGCAGAGGCTGTTCCCATAGATACTTAGCAAACCAAAGCAATATACTCTAAACAGAGGTCAACAAACGTTTCCTGTAAAGGATCAGATAATAAATATTTTCAGCTTTACCAGCCCTGTAGATAGTACATAAACAACTAGGTGTGGCTCTATGCCAGTAAAACTTAATTTACCAACACCAGCAGCAAGTTGGATTTTGCCCTTAGGCTGTTTGACAGCCCCTGCTCTAGAACTGTTTAGAGTGCGGTTCGTTCCCCCACCAACTACTTTTGAGGTCCACTTCCAAAAACCCTTGAATATGTAAAGCCACCATTACACAATTTGTAGGAAAAACTCATGTGAAGTTAAGGCTAGAAGGGACTTTGGGAGACTTTCCCACCTAATTTTATTTCAATGTAAAGTTCTCTTTTAGTGCCACTGAGCTTCGTTTATAAATGTTAGCTAGTGAAGGGAAGATTGTGAGAACTGGGGAGAGAATATTCAGGGAAAAACAAGTGCTTTCCTTGTTAAAATTAGGCATAGGCTCAAAAGGTTCATTAGAGTTCTTCAAATTAATTAAATAGGGAAACCAGTGTTAAAGCATTAGACTCTAGTAAGAATGACAATAAAACAACCTCAATTTTTTCATGCAGTATAAAAAAGAAAAAATTCTATTCATAAAAATTTAATTTTTATTCACAGTTCTTACAATAAAATCAGGTGAATATATAGTCATTCTTTGGAGGTAACCAAGTGACATAAGTATGCCTAATTTGGGAGATAGTTTATTCTCTGGGAAACCACTTAGATATGGAGAAAAATTGACTCAATTATATGTAAGAAGTTATAATTGCAGCAAGCAAAACTAAAAGAGACCCTAGACATTAGCTATTTCAATGCTTTCATTTTACAAAGAGGAACCTGAGGCTCAGGGGGTTCAATGCTATGCCAAAGATCATCCAGTCAGAAACAAAACTGAGATGGAACCCACATGCACTGATGAGAGCCGTGTTCCAATTTTATTTTTTTAAAGGTTTATTTATTTCTGGGGGGCGGGGGGAGAGAGAAAGAGTCTCAACCAGGCTCCATGCCCATCTTGGAGCCCAACAGGGGAGCTCAATCCCATGACCCTGAGATCATGATCTGAGCCTAAATCAAGAGTCAGATGCTTAACCCACTGAGCCACCCAGGCATCCCAGCCACGTTCCAATTTTAGAACCAGAAGAGTTTAATCCCTGCTTTACTACTTAAAACAATAACTTTTAGGAAGTCTCTTAAACTTTCTGAGTCACCATTGTATTATAGGCAAACTGGGGATGACCAAGCAAGCTTTTGTAATGATGAAATGAAATATCAAATATAAAGTCCCAGGCACTTAGTAGTCACCCAATAAATGATATCTATAATTTTCATTTGATAATTATTTTTTAAGAACTTACAATATGGTAAGTACTACATCAGAGAGTGGGGATGTAAAGACAAGTAAAGCAAAATCCTCATCCTAGAAATGCTCATAGGAAACAGACACATGAACAGTTAATTTGTAATATAATCTGTTTTAAGTGCTATAATCGATATTCACAAAGGCCGAGAGAATATGGGAGGATGGAGCACCGGGAACTGTTCTGTGCAATCCAGTATCTATTTGCTACATGTATCTACAAAGCCCTTGAAATGTGGCTAATCCAAATTGAGATGTAAATGTAAAACATAAGATTTTGAAAATATAATACATGTACAAAAAAAAGAATGGAAAATATCTCAAATAACTTTCTATACTGAGTACATGTTGGCAGGAAAGTGTTTAGATAAGGCAAAAATTCTGTCTCAAGTATTCTAAGTCGGGTAAAGAAGACAGACATACAGGTCACCTGGGTGGCTCAGTGGGTTAAAGCCTCTGCCTTTGGCCCAGGTCATGATCTCAGGGTCCTGGGATCGAGCCCCGCATTGGGCTCTCTGCTCAGCAGGGAGCCTGCTTCCCCCATCTCTCTGCCTGCCTCTCTGACTACTTGTGATCTCTCTCTCTCTCTGTCAAATAAATAAATAAAATATTTTTTAAAAAAATAAGACAGACAAATGCTGTAATATAATACAGAAACAAAACCAATATTAGGTAAATACACATGGGGAAGGCTGGGGACATATGTCATATATGATATATGACATTTAAGGTAGATCTGAAAGCTGAGTGGTCCCCCCGTAAAGGAGGGAAGAAGAGCACTCCAGCTATCCAAATGGGAAAGGTAGGAGTAAAGACATGGCAGTGTTCTGGAAAGAACAAGCCGTTGTTTTTTCTGCCAATTTTCTAGGATGTCCTTAAACCCCATGTGAAGAACTTAGGGCTGTTTTCAAGTCCCTTTCATAGTTTGGTTATTTAAGCAGTATTTATTCAGCACCAAATAATAATATCATAGTAGCTAATATTTACTGGGTTCTTATAATGTGCCAGATACAAAGTGCATTTTTCATTGAATCCTCAAAGTAACCCAGGAGATAGGAAAACGTATTCCCCCATTTTATAGAAGAGGAAATTGAGGACAACAAAGATTAAGTCACTCCTGAGATCATGTGGTTACGAAAAGGCAGAGCCTGCCTCAGGTTATAGGTCCACCTGGTACCAAATTCAGTGTCTCCAACTCCATGAGGATGCTGGTCCCCACCTAGTCAATGTCCTCCCAGGTGGCCTGGAGCAGGAAAAAAGCAGACAGGTCACAGCACAGCCAGAGGGAGCAGCTCCATTTGTGGCCGCCTGGGATGTGAGAGCCAGCTCTCATCTTAAAAACAGCTCTGTGAAAGCACATTTTGAAAGAGCAAAAGAGGCTCAACAGTGAACTTTTGTGGAGAGAGCTGCCAGAAGTGGTCCTGGAGGGTAGAACTCTGGAGAGCAGGCAGCGGAAGCAGTTGGAAGCCTCCATTGAGAAAGCTGTGACCACCAGGAGGAGCTCTGGGAAGTTCCGGGAAGCTGCTGTGAGCTGAGATGTTGGGGAGCCACCATCACCAGAAACATCTGCTGGGGCTGCTGCTAATAGCAGGGCAGGCTGGAGAGACATTGTAATCAAAGGTTTCCCGGTCTCTCTGCCATCGCAGAGAGAACTCCTTTGACATCAAGGCAACTGACTCCATTGATCTTTTAGTAGCCTACTTCCTAAAGATACAGAATAAATTCCCTACCTATAGATCTGGTGAGATTGGTCCTCAGAACTTCTGAGGAGGGGGTTTGAGGCCAACAACATGGAAAAAGAGAAAAGGAGAGCGTTGTGTTAGAGAAAGAGAGAACTATGACCCAGCTCGTAAGTTTCTGGGAGAGGTTAAGCCTTTGAAGGAAAATACAGGGTTGCATATATATGGCATGTATGAAAACGGTATCTTCTATAGGATTAACCTAAATAAGTAAAGTTGGACTCCATGCCAGTTTTCACTTTGAAATATAGAGAACTCCTGGAATTGAGATTTTCCATGATGCCAAATGGCGATCAAAACAATTTGAGCCACATTAGGAATGAGATTCTTGAATAGAAGTTCAGCGTGTTTCACTACACTTGTGCCCAGGCTGTAGAGAGTAGGAGCTGAGAGCCTGAGCCTCAAAGGGGACTGTCCAGCACAAATTCCAGTCTTTTCTACCCGACAGCCATGCAACCATTAATAACGACTCCTCACTTCTCTGAGAGCAGAGATTTTGTCTGTTATATTCTCTACTGAATCTCCAGTGCCTAGAATATGCTTACCACATAGTCACAACTCAATAACAATCTGTTCAACTAAACTGAAATGAATAGCATTGCCAGAGTCATTCTTGTCAAATATTTGTTAGATATTCTGCATAGTGTGGTGTGCTTGATGTTGGAAAATTCAGCACTAATGTAAAAGAACTCCAGCAGACTTTTATCCAGAATCTACAAAGAACTCTTACAAATCAGTTAAGACAAACAACCCAATTAAAACATTGGAAAAAGATCTGAATAGACATCTTAGCAAAGAAAATATATAAATGAATACTAAACACATGAAAAGATGCTCAACACTATTGGTCATTAGTGGAGTGCAAATTCAACTCACATCACCATGAGATACCACTGCATACCCACTACAATGGCAGGAACAACTAATCGAACAGCAGACCATAACAAATGTGAAGAAAGAGGAACTCTCATACACTGCTGATGGGAATTTAAAATAACGCTGCCATTTTGGAAAATAGGTTGGTAGTATCTGAAAAAGTTAAATATAAATTTTTATCACATGCCCCTCCCAGTAATTCCACTCCTAAGTATCTACCCAAAAGAAGCCAAAATATATGTCCATACTGTGAGGGGTGTCCTAAGAACCTCATTGATAGTTGAATCTACTGTTGCTTAGCTAAGTTCAGTAATTTTTCCAACGTTGTAGGATTAGTCAAGAGTAGACAACCATGTCTGGTTCTAAAGACAATGTTTTTCCCCTCATTGCATCACACTGTTCCCCAGATATGTAGAGATTTTATAAGCACTTTTTGTTATTAAAAATAAAATATATTAAAAACCAGTGGGGGCACTGGGTGGCTCAGTCAGTTAAACGTCCAACTCTTAATTTCGGCTCAGGTCATGATCTCAGGGTTGTGAGATCAAGCCCCACGTCGGGCTCTGCACTGGGTGTGGAGCCTGCTTGAGATCCTCTCTCTCCCTTTCCCTCTGCTCATCTCTCTCTCCCTCTCCCCCCCCCTCTCTCTCAAAACAAAAAAATCTGATGGTAACACAGACAAGAGATAAAAACATAGTGTAAACTTTGTCTTTTCTTCCATAAACTTCTATAGTAGAACAGTTTGGGCAACCTCTTTACATTTCTATTTCCTCATTTGCAAAATGAAGATATTGATAGCAATGAATGCATAAAATTGTTTTTTAAGTAATGAATGTGGCAATACAAGAGTAAGTGTGTACCACAGTGTCTCACCCAAGGAAATGTTCAGTGCTTGTTATCTATCATTCTAAGTGTTGTTATTGTAATTGTTACTATTTTTAATTATTTTTCCATGGAAGTTGAGGAAAGGAAAACAAGCATAAGCAAATTTATAGGGAATCTTCTCAAGAATAAGTTGCATAGGGTGCCTGGGTGGCTCATTTGGTTACGAGACTGCCTTCGGCTCAGGTCATGATCTTGGAGTCCCAGGATGGAGTCCCGCATCGAGTCCCACATCGGGCTCCCTGCTCAGTGGGCAGTCCACTTCTCCCTCTGACCCTCTCCCTTGTCATGCTCTCTCTGTCTCCCTCTCTCATTCTCTCTCTCAAATAAATAAATAAAATGTTTAAAAATTTTTAAAAATTACAAAAAAAGAAAAAGTTGCATATTTAGCTGTAGGACTTATGGAAAAGTCCTAATAGGTGCTTTGATGATCTCCCATTGGAAAGAGGAAAACTGCAAACATGCTGAATATGCTTGGGCTGAGAATGTACTCTTTTGAATAAATTAATTTGAGATTATGTCGTATTAGTCAGCATAATGTGGCCACAAAAATGATTTACTTGCCAGCATTGCTAAAATTTGTCGTCTTAAGCAAGATAAAGCAGTAAAACTGCAGTAGTTACAGCCGAGGTCTCTCAAATGGATTTTACAGAAAGTGAACCAATGAGAAATAAACTCTTGATCTGATTTAATAGTCAAGGCGAAGACCTCACCCTGCTCTGGAGGAGGGGACAAGGGCACTGGGTCAGAAGAGGGGGCAACATTACACAAGAGCTCAGCCCTGTGGGAGGCTGAGACTACTCTGGATGTGACATGTTTGCGTAAATGATGCTTTGCACACCTGAGCCTGGGTCACCGTGATGGGGACCGAAGAGCTGTCACCATCATGACCTGATGACGCTGCCAGCCATATCCATCCAGAAAGAGAAAGAACAGACCAGAATAGTGCTATATCTTGGGATCAGAACTGGGACAAGGGGAGGGTTCACTAGTGTTGTTGTAACAAAATTCCACAGACTGGACGGCCTCAACACTAGAAATTTCCTTTCCTCACGCTTCTGAAGGCTAGAAATCCAAGGTGCTGGCAGAGTTGGTTTCTTCTAATGGCTCTCTCCTTGGCTTGTGGGTGGCAACCTCTTGCCGCCTCTTCACATGGCTATCCCTGAAGTCTCTCTGCTGTCCTAATCTCCTTTTTTTTTTTTTTTTAAAACTGGTCAGACTGGATTAGGACCCACCCTAATGGCCTCGCTTTAATTTACCTCTTTAAAGGCCCTGAATCCAAGTACAGTCACATTCAAGGGATTCCTACGCCAAAATGTTAAATCTATAAAATATCTTTATTTTCTTAATGAATTGAAAATGTGGTTTTCAGAGTGCCTAGGTGGCTCTGTTGGATAAGCGTCTGCCTTCAGGTCAAGTCATGATCCCAGGGTCCTGAGATCAAGCCCTAAATGAGGCCCCCTGCCCAGAGGGAAGTCTGTTTCTCTCTTTCCCTCTCCCTCTGTGTGTGTGCTTTCTCTCTCTCTCTAGCTTTCACTCTCTTCCAAATAAATAAATAAAATCTTAAAAAAGAAAAAGAGAATGTGGTTTCTGTGTTGACATTGAGGTATTGGGATTTCTGTCTGACATGTAGTTGATGGCCGTATTCTCCGTATTCTCCATTAGGTAGAACCAGGTAGTGGCAAAGGGTTATTTCTCCTCTAAAGTCACGTAAAAAGTTCAGAGAAGATGTCATAAAATATATTTTCAGTGAATCAATAGCATTTCTGAAGGAAATGACTTTAACAGAAATATGTGCTATGTTCTCAGCATTGCCTAAAAAAACAATTGATAGAGAAAGACTTACATATATATAAGACTTTAAGCCTGAAATTGCCCCCAGCAGAACTGTAGGGAAGCAACAATATTCTGGGCCAAAGGTCCCAAGCCAATTGTGCTTAAACGATGCACTTGAGGCTTCCCTTTGAAAAGCTGAGTGCCATCACTGGTCATTCTCTAGTTGAATGGACAAGGTGCCCCAAGGCATCTTCCAAACTCTTTTTCATTTATACTTTAAAGAGAAAAGGCATCACTCCTTCTAACACATTAGATCAAGGATACAGGACATCAGAGAGCAGAGGACAACCATAAAACACATTTATCTTCCTCTGTGCTGGGTAACTGGCTTCCCTTCATCAGCTTCCTGCTCCTGCAAAGCCTCTACCTCCCCTAGAAATATCAGCAGCAACAACAACAATAATAGTAACAATAATAAAAAAAAGCTAACATTCACTAGGAGTTTATTATATAGCAGATATTGTTTTAGGGGCTTTATATATGTTAACTTAATGAATCATCAGGATAATCCCAGGAAGCCAGTTACCAGTAATAACATCAGCATCCCATTTTGCAGACAGGAAAAACGAGGACAGACAGGTGAAGTACCTTGAGCAAGATCAGAGAACTAGTAAGTGACATTGCTGGGAGTTGGACGCAGCTCTTCTAGGAATGGGTCTCATGAGGGACCAACGAACCCTAGCCGTACCTCCTCACACTTCTGCCCTCCTTAGTGGCAAACAGGCAATTCTCTAGGCAGCATCCTTGTGGGTTTATTTTTTAAGTAGTATATTTGGATGCCAGTCATTTCACTGGAAGATATAGATGTTGGCCCCATTTTCCTCTGTGAAGTTTCTGTACGTATCTCCCCCCTCCCCTTGGACTTAAATCCCCTATGAAAACATGGATCATTCGCTGAAGTAAGCAACTGTGTGTTGAGAGGGGCCGACTTTGACTGGCTTCACTTTCTGGGTTCACCTAAGTTCCATTGGAGGCACTGTCTGGGCACTTATAGGGAGGGATAACGAAACAACAAATAAGCCTAGTGTCTGTAAAGAGCCGACCTTTTAATCACAGTATTCCTCATTGCTGGCTGCACGTTCCAATCACCTGGGGGAGCTCCAGCGTACATACTAGTGCCCTCAACCCACCCTACACCTTTCAAATCAGAATCTCTAGGGGTGTAGGCCAGGACGGTGGCAGTTTTTCTGGAGCTCTCCCGGCGACTCAAGGAGCAGGCAGGGCCTGCCCAGCACGGTGGAGAGACACACATGTAAATGAGTCATTATAAGACCCTCTGGTTCCAGTAAGATCAGAGTGCTCTAAATAGCAAGAAGATAGAGCCACTGCTTCTGACCACAGACCCTGCAGATGTCTTCACAGAGGAGGAGACCTGATCTAATTTAGGCCTGATCTAATTGGATGAGCAAACATTCTCAGGGTAGAAGGAAGGGGGTATTGGATATTCCAGGCAGATTGAAGGGCAAGTGCAAAGAAACAGAGTTGGGGAAAAGGAAGATACATTTTGAAAAGAAATAGGGTTTTCCGCGGCTAGATAGTAGGTGGGTGTTGGCAGGACAGGAGCCAGATCATTAATGGTCTTGAGTGCCACGCTGGGTGTTGTGCCCGAATCCTGCAAGTGAGGGTCCTGGGTGTTGTCGCCTAGGTAGGAGCCAATACCCTTCTTCCCTTAGCTCATGTAAAAGAGGACTCAGTATTTTTCTATAGGAATTTTACTACAGAACTTGGGAAAAAAATAGAACTAAAATCAGAGAAGATCAAAAGCATAAAAATTAAATAATTTCTTACAAAATTAATGTATGGAACATAACTTTGTCATCCCTAAAAAAAAAAAAAAAAACTCTTCAGGTAGGAGCCCTCATCAAGCAAGGACCATCTTCCCTTCTTCCTCATGAGCGTCTTTTAGCTCATGTTAACCTTCAGAAGAAAGGAGAAATTTCTTCATCTGATTTAAACTCTCCTGCAAAGAGGGAAGATAATGTCAGGAGTCTCCTATTTGTGGAATGTGGAATGCTTCTGAAGCTTTTATTTTTCAAGAACAGAAGATGGTCAAAGCCTTCTATCTATACGTGGGGTCCCCTTTTTTCCCTATCCCCCCAGTGCTTTAATAAATCCCTCCATGGAAAATGTGGTCTCTGCAAAATTCCAGTTCGTAGAGTTTAACAAAATGATTAGTGTTAAGTCAATCAGTTGTGCCAGGAACCAATACTCAGGATGGTCATTCACTAGTTGTGTGACTTACTCTATGCCATTTCACCTCTTTGAGTCCCACCTTTCTCCATTGCATCATGAGAGCTTATGTTCAGTTCCTACCAGCTCTGAGATTCTGTGACTTCTATGGATTCTGAATTTTTTCCAGCCCTAAAGTTTGGTGATCAAAATCACTTCTGATACTAACTCACCATGATTCCTCTGACAGCCCATGAAAGCTATTTTACACCTTGGCACCCCCCCGAGAGAAATTAGCTTAAAATGTTTTTCTTTGACAAAAAATGTGGGCTCAGTACTTAAAAATGCTGTCAGGTTGCATGCAGTTTGATGAAACTGCTTAAGAAATCTGTCAACAGCATCTTGGGTTAAATTGTTGCACAAGCCAACGGATCCTGTTCTAATGTAGTTGAATATTTTCTGACAGCCTGCGATAGCTTCTGTAGCTCTTTATGTTCTGTCAACTAGTGGAGATAGCTTCTTAAAGAGGGGTGAGTCTTTATGCATTAAAGAATGTCAAACGTCATTCAGTCACTTACATTTCAAGGGCATTTTATACAAGGCTGCCCTAGATCTCCATTGGAATGCACAGGGATGTTGTGCTGTACCTTGCTCCAAAGAAAACTATTCTGTTTCTTCTTAGAAGATTAAGGTTAATTCTTGTCTGAATATTTCAGTTTCACCAGAAAGGCTACAAGCCATAGCTTTGGATATACAAAATCGCAACAAGTTACTCAGCACCCATTTTGGGTGTTCCAATCTCTTAGCATGAGACTTCTTCATAGCCTACCTCCTCTATTCCAGGAACCAACCCAACTGTTTGCATTAACAGTTCAGAATTGAAACCTCAAAGACAAACTCGAGTAGCTGTTGATCATACTTTACCCACACTCTGTAAGTGTTCAGCTTTTATGGCTGCCAAAGCGTTATCATTACTATTATTAAAGTATGTATAGCAATCCCTTGTTCCCGTCAATGTTCCCATTCCCTGTCACTCAAAGAATGGTTTGTGGACCAGCAGCGTTGACGCCACTTGGAACCTTATGAGAAATAAAGAATTGAAAGGCCTAATCTAGGCCTGCTGAATCAGAATCTGCATGTTAACAGGATATCTAGGTGACTTGTAAGCACATTAAACTTTGAGCAGCACTGGCTTAGATTATAGACTTTAGAGTCAAACTAGCTCTGTGACTAGGAAATGAAAATAAAACCTGACATTTACTAAGGGCTTAATGGTGCCAGAAGTGTGCCCAAGTCATCCTGATTAATACCTCTGAGCCCATGTTTTTCCATAGAACAACTACAACAAAAAAGATGAAAGGTATTTATCTCGTATGGCAAATGGCACCACCGAACTGCTCCATCCCAAAACTAGGCATCGCCCTTGATCCCTCCCTTTTCCCCCAACTTCATCCAGTCCTGACTGCCCAACCTCCAAACTTTCTCCAGTCCATCTCTCCATCTGCACAGCCAACAGCTTAATCTTAATAATCATTTCCCTTGTCTGGACCACTGCAGTAGCCTCTCCATCAATTGTCCATCTCAACCCAATCCATTCCTCCCATAACATTAAAATATATAGGATTAAAAACCTTAAACATAAGGGCGCCTGGGTGGCTCAGTTGGTTGAGCGACTGCCTTTGGCTTGGGTGATGATCCCGGAGTCCCGGGATCGAGTCCCATGTCGGACTCCCGGCTCTGCGGGAAGTCTGCTTCTCCCTCTGACTTTCTCCCCTCTCATTCTCAGTCTCTCGCTCTCTAATAAATAAATAAAAATCTTAAAAAAAAAAAAAAAAGAAAACCTTAAACATAAAAAGCCATAGAAATAACCTATAATAAAAGCTGATTTATAAGATATCATAATTTCCAAGGATAAGCCAAGTAACCTGGTTGTGACTTCAGAGAGGCATACTTGGTGCAGTTCTCATGGATTCTAGGGAAGGAGAGCCCAAAGTGGGAAAATCTGTATATGTAACTCTACCCTCTCCAGGGAAGAAGAGACTCCTCACCTGAACATGGTAGATCTCTCTCCCTCTCCCCTTTGTAAATCCACTGTACAACGAGAGTAGACACAGAGGCAGCAAGCTAGCTCTCAAATCAAGCAGGTTGCCTCCCTAAGGCTGATATTTTTGCTATCAAGGGTGCCTTTTGAGTTATCATTTGGATTCTCATGAAAATTCAGAGAAAATGCACTGATAATCATTCCGTCTACCTATCAGTCTTGCTTCCTAATATGTTAATAAATTTGCATTGTTTAATTCAACTGCCCTTTGTGAGGTCATCCCCCCACCCCAAACCGTTTTGAGTAGACTGACCAAATCATGTGCTCGATATCTGTATTGATTCAGTTGCATAACCACCTAAACATTTAATGGTTTAAGGGTCCAGCTGTTTATTGATCTCATGAATCTGGGTGTCATCAATTTAGATTGGGCTAAACTGGCTGGTTCTGCTGATTTGAGCTACCCTGGTTGACCTTGGTTGGGACTCACACATAGAGCTATAACCAGCTACCAGGCTGACTGGGGGCTGGCTCACTACCAGTTCTTTTCCACATGGTATCTCATCCTCCAGTAGGCTAGCCTGGGCTTGGTGTCAAGATGCCAAGAGCACCAAGAAGACGAACCCCAATGCACAAGCGCTTTCCAAGTCTTTGCTCCATGTCACATATGCTATTGTCCCATTGGCCAAAACAAGTCAAAAGGCTAAGCCTAGATGGGGCAGGGCACTACTAAAGGACATGGATCCTAGAAGCCATGAACAAATTGAAGTTTCCTTGCAATCAGCTCAACAAGCGTCGAAGCTGCTAGCCAGGACACAGTGATGACATCAAGGAGCCACCATAATAAAATCAGGCAGCTACAAACATACTTGAGTCATCATCTACTTTTAATACATGCAACAACTGCAATATTTGACATCATTTTCTTAAAGTAAGGTCATGCCATGTGCATGAATGAATTCAAATAAAGAAGCCCTCACTCCCCAGGAGGCACTGCCATCTCTGCCCACCCTCTCTTTGGGTGTCATTACTGGGAACACAAAGTGTTAATGCCCTGGCTCATATCCATGCTGTTTTGTCAGGAATGGGAGCAGGCAGTGAGGGGCCACTTCTACCCTTGGGCATGTAAGGACTCACAAGTTTCAGCATCCACAGGAGATGTCACATTCTTCTGGCCTTTTATGACTTTGACTCCTTAGATTGGGCTACTCAAACAAAAAGAGTAAGAGAAGAAATCATGTATGTGTTTCCCAAATCCAGTTGGTAGAGAGGACTCTCTGTACTGACAAAACTAAATTAAAAGCTGTCTAAAGTGATTAGATCAGAAGCCTATGGCATATTTCAAAGAGATGAACTCAATAAAACCTAGGTCATCTTCTGGAACATTCTGTGAGTATTGTATGCCTATGGAGTGCTTTGTGAGCTTTCTTCCCAGAGTCTTATAGAGGGGGATAGAACATGAGCCCCCCTCTTTTGGACATCACCCATCAAACCATGGGGAATGTTTTACTGGTGCGTCTTCTCCTCTCGGGATTCAGCCATTAGCATGGGAAGAAGTAAGGACACTGGTATCTGATCTCTTAAATGTCTTTCTCTTTCCTTGGGTCTTTTTCCCAGAGCCAAAAAAACTTCCTGTCCCAGTGAAATAGAAGCACTTTTCCTTTATTTCCCCCTTTCTTGTGGACAATCTTTGATTCCTCCCTTTCTTTCCCCGGCCATAAACCTTATGACTCATAAGATAGTGGGAGGGGAGAAACATCTACAAAGGAATAAAAAAATATCTTGAGTTGTGATTTTCCAAATATTGTCCTCATCTGCTTACTTTCAAAATTAGATTTTTGCTTCGGCAGAAATGGAAATATTTTCCTGTACAACCTAAAAGAAGTGGGTTTTGTGCCTGTGTCACAGCAGCAATATCCTGGAACTTGGCATAAATTATGTGGTTTGGGAATATAGGTGAGGTTTAGTGGGGTGGAGTCCAGAGCCAATGACTAAGAAAGAATTCCTGAGACACCTTGGTGCACAGTGGTGGTTGATCAAAGCACGGGGCAGGACCCGTGGACAGAAAGAGCTGCTGCCCAGGGTGGTGAGGGGTGGCTGATTATATACAATGGTGCTGGGAGAGGTAAGGAAAAAAGGGAGGTTTTGAAAAAACTTTCATGAATTAAAGAAGACACACAGGATACCGGAGGCTTTGCTATTTGTCAAGTTAAGGTTGTTTTTCCTTTTTAGTAAGGCATTAACAAACAGTACGATAGTTGGGAGCTTCCCGGAGGAAGGTCACACTCCTCCTATCACACGTCCTTGTCAATGAGCTTTAGGTATAGAGGAAATTCAACTTTATTGACATTTCCCTCTGCCTCAGCCTCCCTCAATTTTATGGAGGGAGGATGATGTTAGGGCTTCAGGAACTGAGTTATGGGTCTCTGGAAGTTAGGCTGTTGATAAGAAAGCTTCTTCCTTGTAAATCACTAGGACATTTGTAAACTGAGGGAGACTCAGGTCTTGCAGGATTGTGATCTCTACAAGTTTGCTATTTGTTTTTCCTTTAGGGCAGCCAGGAGTGCCTGAGGAATGTCACATATGTCCCATGGGGGGTTGCGGGGTGTCAGCTTCTGCTTTGTCCTCAGCTTGCCTTCTGTTCCCTCATCATAAAGATGAGCCAGAAAGGGATTTGCGTGGGATGAAGCATCAGCCTTACACATCTCTTGTCATCTCCCTCTGTCCACTTACCTCCCAGATATGGATGGAGGCAGAGCTGGATGGTGGCGAGAAGATGGTTGTGGTTTAAAGAACACAGTTTTGAATCCGAGATTTTCAACGTAGTAATTGTATTATAGGGAGCAAATTCATTACATTGCCCTGAGCCTCAGGTTCCCTTTTTGTGGTATGGAGATTAAAAATGCCTTTCCT
>CM052801.1:8472082-8537585 GCA_028533885.1 Nasua narica | reverse complement strand
GAAATCGGAGGGGGTGTTGAACCAGGAGAGACTGTGGACTCTGAGCAACAAACTGAGGGTTTTGGAGGGGAGGGGGTGGGGGGGGTGAGCCTGGTGGTGGGTATCGAGAGGGGCACGTACTGCATGGAGCACTGGGTGTGGTGCATGAACAATCAATCTTGTAACACTGAAAAATTAAAATAAATTTGGGGGAAAAAAATGCCTTTCCTCACAGCATTGTGATGAGTATAGAATAAGAAAAGGTATATAGGCAGATGCCTACTTCAGTGCCTGACCTATAGTAGATGCTTAGTAAATGGTAATATTATTATATCCTCATTCGATAGATTTTCCTACTCAAAGCATTCACATCCAGCATCTCAAGCTATCTCATCCCATGAGGCTTCCTCCACCCTGCAGCTGTTCCTAGTTTATGTTATCAACTTTACCCTTTTAAGAGCTCAGCCTTTCTCTGCAAAGGCTTCCCAGCAGATCTGCGCTCAAAATCTTCCCAGGGCTGGGGCAGATGGGAGGGGAGGAGAGAAAATGTCTCACCACCTGCCTGCTATGTGGATGCCATTCTGTTTGCATAATCTCTTTATGCAATGCCTCAGGTCCAAATAGCTCGAGAAGCACTTCATAAAGTTTACTGACTCTACAAAGTATGTTGCGAAGAGAAAGTACCAGGTCCACCACTGAGATGGCGCACCTCCAGGGTACGTAGAGGTTGCAAAACACAGCCCAGTAGCTCTTCCCTGCGATTAGGAAGCCAAATAAGGAGAAATGCTCTGACTTAACCTCAGGGGATAGGGGAGTTAGAATCTTAGGAGGAAATGACCCTAGCTGGAAGTGTAATAAGAAAAGAGAGATGCCTAGCTTTCATAACCACAGGTAGCTGAGAAATTAGATTTGTGATGCACCTAGAGATTTAATTTGTTTTCTTCAAGCCAGAATAACACTTGGAAAATAATAGGTCAGGGTTTCTCATAACATGGTTGGGGAGGGCCATGTCAAAGGCGGGGTTTTTTTGTTTTTTTTGTTTTTGTTTTTGTTTTTACATATGCCAATTCCTAGGCTCTAGCTTGAGGCCTGGGGAATCTGCATTTTAAAGCAACCTCTGGTGGGCATCACGTCCCAGAAGGTTTTGTGTCTCATTTCATTTCCGGCTCCTTATCCTGCTCTCTGAAAATGGTAGGGGAGCAACAGAAGAACCAGAAAATTCCAGAGGGCCCAAGCAGCAACACAGAGACACTGAGCTTAATTCGGGCCACAGAAATAAAGAAAACCATTCCCCACTCCTCTCTCCCTACCCTCAAGAGAAAGGGAACATTACAGAGTGCAACCTTATTCCTTCCCACAAATTAAGAGCCTCCCATTGGTCTCCATCGTGAGTGCTATATTAAGCTCTTCTCAAATTTGTATTTTCAAATCTCATAAAGACTTCTTAACTCAGCTGCTTATACCTTGATTTCTTTAAGGCAGTGGTTCTCGATGTTTTTCTCTTTTTTTTATTATTTTGTATTATGTTATGTTATTCACCATACAGTATGTCATTAGTTTTTGATGTAGTGTTCCAAGATTCGTTGTTTGTGTATAACACCCAGTGCTCCATGCAATTTGTGTCCTCCTTAATACCCATCACCAGGCTCACCCATCCGTACCCCCCTCCCCTCTAAAATCCTCAATTTGATTCTCAGAGTCCACAATCTCTCATTGTTCACCCCCCCTCCGATTCCCCCCTTCATTTTTCCCTTCCTTCCCCTAATGTCCTGCATGCTATTCCTTGTGCTCCACAAGTAAGTGAAAGCATATGATAATTGATTCTCTCTGCTTGACGTATTTCACTCAGCATAATGTCCTCCAGTCCTGTCCATGTTGATGCAAAAGTTGGGTATTCATCCTTTCTGATGGCTGAGTCTTGATGTTCTTTATGTCACAGACTGCTTGAGCCTGACGGAAACTGTAAATCCCCTCCTCTCAAAGAATGTACACGTTCACCATATTTGGTAGATAGCTCGAAATCTTATGACCTCAAGTGGGGTCCCCACTCACACCAGGAGCATTGGCATCACATGGGAGCCTGTTAAAAAAGTAGATGCCTGTTTGTGACAACATGGTCTCGCTTCTACGTGGAATCTAAGAAAACTCGAACTCAGAGAAACAGATCAGTGGTTGCCAGGAGTGGGAAGTGGGGGGTGGGGGAAATCGGTGAAGGTAGTCAAAGGGCACAAACTTCCACTTATGAGATGAATATATTCCGTAATAAGTAAAGCATGGTGACTGTGGTCAACAATACTATCTTGTAAATTTGAAAGTTGCTAAAAGAGTAGATTTCTTTTTTTTTTTAAGATTTTATTTATTTATTTGACAGAGAGAGAGAGAGAGATCACAAGTAGGTAGAGAGGCAGGCAGAGAGAGAGGGGGAAGCAGGCTCCCTGCTGAGCAGAGAGCCCGATGCGGGGCTCGATCCCAGGACCCTGAGATCATGACCTGAGCCAAAGGCAGAGGCTTTAACCCACTGAGCCACAAAGGCACCCCGAGAGTAGATTTCTAAAAGTTTTCAACACACACACACACAAAATCATAACTATGTGAGAGGATGAGTGTGTTAACTAACCTTAATATGATAATCATTTTGCAATCTCTACATACATAAAATCACTATGTCGTATGCCTTACACTTATAAAATATTATATGTCAGTGATATCTCAGTGAAACTAGAAAAAAAAGATTGTAGATGCTGGTCTTGATACATGCAGAAAAAGCATCTGACAAAGCTCAACATCCTTTCATGATGAAAACTCAACAAACTGGGTATAGAAGAGATGTACCTCAACGTAATAAAGGCCACATATGACAGACCCACACCTCACATCACACTCATGGAGGAAAGATTGAAAGCTAAGATCAGGAACAAGGCGGGAATGCCTACTCTCACTACTCTTACTCAACATTGTGCTGGAAGTCTTAGGGCACCTGGACAAGACCAAAAAAAGGGCAAGGGGGAGCTGCAAATCAGAAAAGAAGAAGCAAAATTGTCTCTGCAAGAGATATGATCTTCTATGCATAGAACCTCCAAGACTGGGCGCCTGGGTGGCGCAGTTGGTTGAGCGACTGCCTTCGGCTCAGGTCATGATCCCGGAGGTCCGAGATCGAGTCCCACATCGGGCTCCCAGCTCCATGGGGAGTCCGCTTCTCACTCTGACCTTCTCCCTTCTCATGCTCTCTCTCACTCTCTCTTTCCTAATAAATAAATAAATAAAATCTTTAAAAAAAAAAAGAACCTCCAAGATTGCACTGAAAACCTGTTACAACTAATAAATGAATTTAGTAAAGTTGCAGGATACAAAATCAACACACAAAAATCAGTGTGTATCTATACACTAACAATGAACTACCTTAAAAAGAAATAAAACAGTCTCATTTACAATAGCACCAAAAAGAATAAAATACTTAGGAATATATATAAACAAGGAGGTGAAAAATCACTACACTGAAAATTATAAGACATTGAAGAAAACATAAATCAGTGGAAAGGTATTTCATGTTCATGGATCAGAATTTATGTTGTTAAAATGTGCATACCACCCAAAGCCATCTATAGATTCAATGTAATCCCTGTCAAAATTCCGATGGCATTTTTCACAAAAATAGGAAAAGCGATCCTAAAATTTGTATAGAACTACAAAAGACTCCAAATAGCCTGAGCAGTCCTGAGAAAGAAGAACAAAGCTGGAGGCATCACACTTTCTGATTTCATATTTTAATACAAAATTATAGTAAGCAAAACAGTGTGGTATTGGCATTAAAAACAGACACATAGACCAGTGGAACAGAATCAAGGGCCCGGGAGAAAACCTAAGCATGTATGGGTTAACTAATATTTGACATGGAGGCCAAGAATATGCAATGAGGGAAAGGATAAATGGTGTTGGGGAACCTGGATATTCACATGCAATAGAATGAAATTAGACCCTTATCTTACACCACTCAAAAATACTAACTCGAAGTGGATTAAAAACTTAAATGTAGGTCCTGAC
The DNA here is from genome assembly GCA_028533885.1 of Nasua narica. NCBI lineage: Eukaryota > Metazoa > Chordata > Mammalia > Carnivora > Procyonidae > Nasua > Nasua narica. The sequence goes on along the minus strand of CM052801.1, from coordinate 8,533,565 downwards.
GCCATAAAACTCCTAGGGAAAAAAAACATGAGAAAGAAACTCCTTGACATTGGTCTTAGCCATGATTCTTTCAGATATAACAGCTGAAGCACAGGCAAAAAAAGTTGAACAAGTGGAACTATATCAAACTAAAAAGCTTCTGCACAGCAAAGTAAACAACAAAATGAAAAGACAACCTAATGGGAGAAAGTATTCGCAAATCATCTATCTGATAATAAAGGGGTGAGTATCCAAAAGATATAAGGAACTCATACAACTCAATAGCAAAAATAAATAAACCAACTTAAAAAAAAAAGGGCAGAGGACCTGAATAGGCATCTTTACAAAGAAGACATACACAATCTGAGAAAGACAATTAACATATTCTCTCACTCATATGTGGAATTTAAGAAACAAAACAGGATCATAGGGGAAGAAAGGGAAAAATAAAACAAGACAAAATCAGAGAGGAGACAAACCATAAGAGACTCTTAATCATAGGAAACAAACTGAGGGTTGCTGGAGGGGGGGTTTAGGTAACCGGGTGATGGACATTAAGGAGGGCACATGATGTAATGAACACTGGGTGTTATATAAGACTGATGAATCACTGACCTCTACCTCTGAAGTCAATAATACATTATAAGTTAATTGATTGAATTTAAATTAAAAAAAGAAAAGAAAGGGACGCCTGGGTGGCTCAGTTGGTTAAGCAGCTGCCTTTGGCTCAGGTCATGATCCCAGCGTCTTGGGATTGAGTCCCGCATCAGGCTCCTTGCTCCGCAGGGAGCCTGCTCCTCTCTCTCTGCCTCTGCCTGCCTCTCTGCCTGCTTGTGTTCTCTCTCTGCTAAATAAATAAATAAAATCTTTAAAAAAAAAAAAAGAAAGACACACAAATGACCAACAGGTATGTGAAAAGATGCTCAATATCACCAAGCCTCAGAGAAATGCAAATCAAAACCACGATGAAATGGGGTACCTGCGTGGCTCAGGAGGTTAAGCATCAGACTGGGTTTTGGCTCAGGTCAAGATCTCGTGATCCTGGGATTGAGCCTGTCATTGGGCTCTGTGCTCAACGAAGAGTCTGCTTCAGATTCTCTCTCTCCCTCTCCCTCCTGGCTCACTCATTCACTCTCTCTCAAATAAATAAATAAAACCTTAAAAAAGAAACAATGAGATATGACCTCACACCTATTAGAATATTCTCAAAAAGAGAAAACACAAGAAGCATTGGCAAGGATGTAGAGAGAAGGGAACCCCTTTGCACTATTGGTAGAATGCAAATTGGTGCAGCCACTGTGGAAAATAATACACAAGTTCCTCAAAACTTTAAAAATACGGTTACTCTATGATCTAGCAATCCCACTTCTGAGTATATATCTGAAGAAAATGAAATCACGATCTCAAATATCTACATTTACAATAGCTAAGACATGGAACCCACCTACATTACATAAAGAGGACACATGGAACAAGCTCTAAGAGGTGCCCATGAAGCCCCTCTCACTGACTTGAAGTGAGGGTAAGCATCCTCCTTCACCCACATCATGGGATCAAGAAAGAGGAAACATCACACAACTACAGAATCCAAAGAACTCCCCTCTCTCTCTCTCTCTCTTTTTCTCTCACCTGGCCTCTCAAGCATCAGTCCTCTCACAAACTTGAAACAGAGCTAAGGGTCCAAAATTTTGTGTGTGTGTGTGTGTTTATGTGTGCGTGTTAATCCAGCACCTCATGTTGGAACATTGAAATGTGAGAGTACGTAATATTTTTAATCTCATATTATAAGCCTTTGAGACCTAAGCAAACACTAAGAAAGGTAGAATCCCATTTTATACTTCCGATACACTGGAGGGCAAAACATCTTGATTTTCTGTTACCTTGGAAACTACTTTCTCATTTCTAGTCATGTGAAACTATGATCTGATAAGCAGCTAAGTAAGGTCCTCTTGCTAATTGTCTAAGTCAAATAGAAAGGAAATAGTGTTCTGAAAACACGAGAGCTCATGTTCCCATGAGTCCCCCCAAAAAATCATTACAGCCACTGAAATCATAATCACATTTGGTTTACAAAGTGAAGTCTTTATTTTTCAAATCCAAGAGATAAGGGAAAAAAGCAACTTTTCAAAATATGTACTTTTCAGATTTTGAACATGTTGTATTGCAAGAGTCGATTTTTAAGGTTTTTTGAAATTTAGAAATATTTGCTAACAAAATGGTGTCCCAAAAAGTAATTAATTTTTCATAGTAACCTCCAAAATTTCATGCGGTTTGGTTTTGCTTATTTTGGTGTAAGAAATAAATCTTGAGCCACAACTCTGTGCTGGGTACCAAGCTAAACGTAAGGGTTATAGTAGTCCCTGTTAATGTCCCATCTTAGTTGAAGGGGCAGAAACTCGCAGGCTGACATCTGGATTTGAACCCTGGATCCTTCTTTTACTTGTTTTATGACACTGGGCAAATCACTCACTCTCTCTGAGCCTTCTTTTCCTTATGTAGGATATGAAAGTAATAAAATGCTGTGATGGGGCACCTGGGTGGCTCAGTCAGTTAAGCATCTGCCTTCAGCTCAGGTCATGATCTCAGGGTCCTGGGATCAAGCCCCACATCGGGCTCCCTGCTTAATGGGGAGTGTGTCTCTCCTTCTCCCCCCCAACCCCTATATGTGAGCTCACTTGCTTACTCGCTCTCTCTCACTCACTCAAATAAATAAAATCTTTTAAAAAATAAGCAGTAAGATGCTGTGAGGATCAAATGAGACATGTATGTAGAGCAGCAGGTAGAATGACTCGCACGTGGACACTCACTAATGTTAATATCATTATAATCTTCTTGAATTCATTCATGCCTGCTGAGTCAGTATGTCAATCAAGCACCAAAAAAATGAGTCTAAATTCTCTAACTCAGGGTTTCTCAACTGGGATTGACTTTGCACTCCCCCCTAAAGGGGACATTTGCAGTATCTGGGGACATTTTGGGTTGTCATAACGAGTGATGGGTGGGGATGCTACTGGCTTCTATTGGATAGAGGCTAGAGGTGCCGCCTAACTTCCTACAATGCACAGGACAGCCCCCTCAAATACATCTGGCCCCAAACGTCAATAGTGCCAAGCATGAGAAACCTTATTGTGTACTCACAGGACACATTGCTTTGTGATACACCCTTTTCCTTCTGTCTGAGTCCAGGCACTTCTTTGCTCTTTTCCACTTTCAGCATCTTTAGAATCCCTGAATCCTAGTATTGTAAGAAATGATCTTAGTTGGCTTTCCTCCAGAATCAGATTCTGGGACAAGGCTCGAGTGTAAGTTATCAGGATGTGGAGGAAACAAAAATAGGAGATGAAGAAATAAGTCAGGGAGGCACGTGGGTGGCGCAATCGGTTAAACACCCGACTCTTGGTTTTGGCCTAGGTCATGATTTCAGGGTTGTGGGATCAAGTCCCCTATTGGGCTCCATCCTCAGCATGGAGTCCGCTTGAGTTTCTCTCTCCCTCTCCCTCTGCTTTTCTCTCTCTTTCTCTCTCTCTCTCTCAAATAAATAAATTTTTTTAAAAAGAAGAAGAGGAAGTGAGTCAGGGAGCAGAAGGATGCAGTTATCCCTCGCAGGGGCAAGGAAGCTGGGGCATTTATCCACAGACCCACAGCAATCATTAATTGAGGGCTGCTCCAGGAATGCTGATTCCCTGACATCTGTCTTCCACCTGAGGGGTAAAGTAAGATCTAGAGGCCAGAAAGAGTCCTCGAGCAACAAAATGTAGATGCTGAGAGTTTGAAGTCGGACCAGTGTGCCATGAAGTAGAAAGAGCAACGAAACAAGGGCCGGACAGCGACAGTATCCACTTCCTAGCTTTGTCACCATGGCTTTGCTGATGGGCCTGGGCTCTGGAGTCTGAGTGCTTGGATGCAAATTCTGGATGCATCACTGACTTGGTCTGTGACCTTGAACAAGTTACGGTTCTAACTTGTTTCCTCCACCGTAGAATAGAAATGACAGTCGTGCCGACCTCATAGGACTACTGCAGGAATGAAACAAGAAAATACAAATGAATCACATAGACTGTCTTGCTGAGACAGCTTTGGCCATCACAGTGATAGAGGTCATGATAATAGCTCACTATGGTTGAGCATTTGCTTTGTGCCGGGCGCCCCTTTAAGTACGTGGCACACACTAACTCATTTAATCTTGCCAACGACTCTTCGGTGTAGAAGCCATCATTATCCCTGTTTTGCAGGTAAACGCAAGATACCGAAAGGTCAGCCATTTACCATTAGCTGTGTTGCCTGAGATAAGATCTGAAAGTGGGGAGCCATCAGTTACATAAAGGAGGAGTAAAGGACATTCCAAAAGTAGGAAGTATGCGGTGTTCATGTATGCTAAATCAGGGTCCTCTGATTTAAAATCTCTCTCTCCTTGTGTGGCGACAAAGTCAGACACTGAAATATGACCAATATTTCCTGATGATCCAAGTGCCAGGTGTAATCATTCACCTGAATTGCACAGTGACATTCCGCCCAAGCCCCATGCTCGCCGAAGCAAGCTGTGGGTGGCAGCTCCGTCCTGAGGACGGGGGCCCTTTTTTTTCACCATCGCCCACAATTACAGTGAAACCTGACCTTTGTGGTTTCATTTGTGGGCTTTTGAAATGAAGATGTCGGGATTCAAAATTGGACAACGTTGTCAGCAGGGAGACGCCTGGAAGCAGAAGATTTATGGTAATAAAAACTTGTGCTCTCAAAGGACCAGCTAAATTACAGTTGGCACAGGGCATATTAGAACTTGTCCAGATTCACTGTCAGCTCTCTGAATTCATGGCTTTAAAAGGCGATAAATTGTTGGAGGAGTGTACTGCTTAAGGAGATCAGAGATAAAAATGAAAATGGAGAGCCCGTAAAGTTGGAATTATTGAATTCCCAACTTTTCTCCTAAATTGTATCCGAATGGAAGACCTCTTGACATGAACTGGGGTGTTATTGAGGAGTCCAAAAATTCCTATTGCCGTCTGATCCCTCAGGCTGATTCCAACGCACCCCCCAGCTGGGGGGAGGGTATCTCAAGGTGTTGGAAGAAGAAAAAGATTGAGCAGCCGCCAGCAAATGAGTTAACATCAGTTTGCTCATTTATCCTGATCTATTTTTGCCCTACAGTGCTACAAAATGGTGAACACTAAATCTGGAAATAGAGACTACCTCAAAAAAAAAAAAAAAAGGCCGGGGGGGTGCGGGGAACAGAAGGCTTACCATGAGTATCCTGTAAGACTTTATGGTATTAAGCATAGATTTTATTCCCTTCATGGCACACCCATCTGTAATACGAATATCCTTAATTTACAAGTAAATGTAACACATTTATCAAGTTAGAAAATGCTAGACCAGCATTATGTGCAGTATAATAAGGGGATGATGATTAAACATTTATTCATACCATCCTTAATAAGCAAAATATTTCTCCTAAGAAAGCTGAAAAGAAGTTAAGAAGCGAGAAAAAAAATGTGAATGCAAAAGAAGGCAGAACAAGGTGTAATCAGGGGCGAAAATCTCCATCTTAACCCTGCTTAATGGGATGAGAGCTTTGCATTGCCTCAGCCCAGCACCTCGTCCTGGGCACAGCGCCCCCCCACCCTGCCTTTGCCCTGGCTCTCCCAAAACACTCACTAACTAATTCTCCTCTGACTGGTGCCAACAAAGACAAAAACTACAAGATAAGTAGAAGACACCAAAAGTCTTTCAGTGTGTTTTACCTCGAGGAGCCATGCCCATGGAAGTCAAAGGTGGTGAAGTTCTATCCAACTTGAGGAGTAGAAGAATAAAGGCCCTTCTGTCATCACATGACGACAGCCCTTGGGAAATGAAATTCCACACCCTCCCATTATAACCCAGCCCAATTTTTAATAGGCAAGATCTTGATGACTACCCTAAATCCTTAATCTTGCACTTTAAACCACGTTTCCCTTTGATCCATCTTCACCAGATGTAGAGAAATGTTTGTTTGTCTAATGTCCCCTTACTTATTTCCCTTTATTTTCTCTGAGTCCCTCAGTGTCGCTACCACTCTTACTTTTCTACATTGAGGCATTTTCTGGGCTGTGTGGGAACTCCATAAGGTTCTTCAACTTCCTGAGTTTTGGAGTTCAGAATTACATGGGTTATTTAAGAGAGATCTTAATCAAGACTGTATATGAGCTCTTTTTTATTGCAGATTTGTTTAGTATAGACACAAATCCATTCCTTTTATTTACAAAAATCACTATAGAAGGACATGGGTTAAAAATAACAGTCCATCTCAAACCACTTCCTACAAGTAGCCACATTTAAAAATTGGCTATGTGTCCTCTTAGACTATTACTTTCCCATTTACAGACCCATCTATATTCATAAACATGTAGTATGTTGAATTTTATATAGATTAGATATCTTTGTTTACATAATTTAGCCTTATTTATATATTTCTTGGCAATTTTATTTTACTGGTACATAAGACATACCAGTTCAATATTAAAATTGATGTAACTTCAGTTGGGGGGCAGAGGCTAGAAATAGCAATGACTTAAACAAATTAGATCATTTCTTTCTCACCATGGCAGAAACTAACTTGTTGTTTTCCAAACCATATTCCCTTTCCTCCTGGGCATACACAGTTAAACTACACTTCCCAGAATCCTTAGAGTTGACCACATCCCTGTGACTGAGTTTCACCAATGAGCGATGAGCAGAAGTGACATGTGCCACTTCCAGGCATGGGTGATGAAACCCTCCCACAGAGGATCCTCCACTCCCCATCTGAATGGAGTGGGCTCTAGGAGCTAGAAAATAGGGGAGTCACAGGTGGAAGACCAGATCCCTCATTGCCACTTTGAAAGGATCTGCCAGGAGAGTCATTCAACCCAAACATCTAAGGTGGGCATTTACATGAATGAAAATGAACTTTCGTTGTGTTAAGCCACTGAAAGTAGAGGTTGTTACAGCAGTTAGCGCAGCCTGAAAACTATACTCGTATAAGGTAAACCTGACTTGAACAGTCCAGGCATGGTAGGGTGGCTCAGCAGGGTCATCAGAAATCTGAGCTTTTATCTCCTGCTTCACCATTCTTAACGGGTGTGTAGATCTTGGTAACATCTGTGATACTTAGTCTCTGGACCTTCTGGGGAACTGAATGTGTGAGTCTCTAGGCTATCATCCTTTCTGTGGTTCCAGTATATTACATGTCTGATGCCTATTCATTATTATAAGATCTGTGAACATTATAACAAGATAACGTCCAGAGCATAATAAAAAAAAAATGTAGCCAAGTCTCATATAAGGTCTCAAAAACTATATAAAGTTTCCCAAAGTTCTAGATCAATTTGTCTGTTCACTGCCTCATAGTTCTAGGATTCCCTCTCTTCCCAGAAAGCCAGTGGATTAACACCAAGAAATAACAGTCTGTGTGTATCAAGGTCTTAGTGTTCCCTGCCTCAGGCCATGTCCCACATGAGGCAGACCTGCAGTAATATGTTTCTCCTGGCCCCTGACATGTAGTCCCAATTCCTTGCTCCCAATCAGGAACATAAACTGAGTCCTCCATAAAGATGCTAGCTTTCTGTTCATATTGGTTGTGGCAGAGGTTGTCAAGGTGTCCACCAAACCCATCTCTTCTTCTTCTTGAGCACACAGCTAGACTACATTTCCCAGCTTCCCTTGCAGCCAGGTGTGGCCAAATGCCTTAGTTATGGCCAATAGATTGCAGATAGAAGTGATATGCACCACTTCCACCCCTGGCCTATAGGGATATTTGTCAGCTTTCTAGTAAATGCAGATAGATTTTTAATGCCTATATAAGTACAAAGTTGTGAATTCAGTGTGAGAGGATCAAAGAAGACATTTCAAGGGAGAAAGAAGGAAATAATAGAAGAGGATATATTTTTTTTAAAGAAAGAGAGGGCAGAGTATGTTACATATACATCCAAAAGCAATACTTGGGGAAAAACCTCTCAGGACCAGATAGCATGCCTCAATCACAACACAAATCAAATCCTTTTGTTTAGGATAAACCACACACATATTCAGTTATGGGTGCAACAGACTGTTCTAAAGTGTGATAAGAGGGCTGACAAATGACTCAATGACTAGTACCTGGATTAGTGGCTCTGATAGACATAAAGGTGGGTTCACATCCTGGCTCTGTTTTTTATTAACTGGGAACATTTAGACTAGTCATTTAGTGACTCTAGCCTTCTGTTTCACAACTTCAAATACAGATAAAAATACTGCTTGTCTCATAGATTAAATTAAATCATACACATAAAGTACTTAGAACAAAGCCATGCACAGAATTGCTCCTTGTTAAATTCACAATCTGTGGCAGAAACATTTACTGCTCTCTGAATATCCATGTGAACCCCCAGATCTCCCATGCCCTTTAAAGTTGAATAAGACTACGTACCTAGTTCTGGCCAGCAAACTGTGAACATGGGATGTTTGTCACTTCTGTGCCAAAGCATTTAAGAGCCAGTATATGACCTTCAGCTCTCTTCTCTAGAGACTTGATTACAGAGGCTGCAAGATGAAATGGCAAAGACACAGGATGGAAACGGCCTCAGTTGCTGACTATTCAAAAGGAAGATGGTTGCCTTGAGGAGTCACAGTCTCCTATTAGACTTTGCATGAGCGGGAAGTATGCCTTTGTTGGGCTCAGCCACTAAGACTTCAGGATCAGCTTGTTACTGCAGCATGGCCTAGCCTACCCTGACTAATACACCATATAATGCAGTCACATCATATGTACAATGAGATAAATTTAATTATATAATCTTGACCAAAAAAAAAAAAAAAACACCTCAGTTAAGAGAGTAGGAATGGATTAGAAAAATTAATATTGTTGGGGCACCTGGGTGGCTCAGTGGGCTAAAGCCTCTGTCTTTGGCTCAGGTCATGATCTCAGGGTCCTGGGATCGAGCCCCGCATCGGGCTCTCTGCTCAGCGGGGAGCCTGCTTCCCCCTCTCTCTCTACCTGCCTCTGCCTGCTTGTGATCTCTCTCTCTCTCTCTGTCAAATAAATAAAATCTTTAAAAAAAATTAAAAAAAGGAAAAATTAATATTGTTAAAATTTTCACCTTACCCAAAGCAATCTATAGGTTCAAGGCAATCTCTGTCAAAATACCAACAGCATTTTCACAAAACTAGAACAAATAATCCTAAAATTTGTGTGGAACCACAAAAGACCCCAAATAGCCAAAGCAATCTTGAGAAAGAGAAACAAAGGAGTATCATGATTCCAAATTTTAAGATATACTATAAAGCTGTTGTAATCAAAATAATATGGTTCTGGCACAAAATTAGACACATATATGAATGGAACCAAATAGAGCCCAGAAATAAAGCCACAATTATATGGTTAATGAGCCTATCACAAAGGAGGCAAAAATACCCATGGGGAAAAGATAGTCTCTTCAATAAACTGGGAAAACTGGACAGCTACATGCAAAAGAATGAAACTGGACTTCTTTTTTTAACACCATACACAAAAATAAATTCAAAATGATTAAAAGCCTAAATGTAAGACCTAACACCATAAAAATGCTAGAAGAGAGCATAGGTAGTAATTTCTCTGACATCAGCCTTAGCAATATTTTCCTGATAAGTCTCCTGAGGCAAGAGAAACAAAAGCAAAAAATAAACTAGTAAAACTGCATTAAAATAAAAAGCTTCTGCACAGCAAAAGACACAATCAACAAAAGAAAAGGGCAACTACTGAAAGAGAAGATATTTGGAAATGATATATCCAATGAAGAATTAATATCCAAAATATATAAAGAACTTATACAACTCAATGCAAAAAAAAAAAAGTATGATTTAAAAATGGGTAAAAGACCTGAAATAGATTTTTCCAAAGAAGACGTCCAGATGGCCAGCTAACCCATGAATAAAGATGCTTGGCATCACTAAGCATCAGGGAAATGCACATCAAAACCATAATGAGACATCACCTCACATCTGTTAGAACGGCTAAAGTCAAAAAGGCAAAAAAATAACAAGTGTTGGCAAAAATGTAGAGAAAAAGAAACCCTTGTATAGTGTTGGTGGGAATATAAGTTAGTACAGGCACAGTATGCAGGTTCCTCAAAAAAATTAAAAATAGAGCATATGATCCAATAATTTGACTATTGTGTATTTACCCAAAGAAAACAAAAACACTAATTCAAAAAGATATATGCACCTTTATGTTTATTGCAGCATTATTTACAGTAGTCAAGATATGAAAGCAACCTAAGTGTCTATCCATAGATAAATGTTAAGGAAGATGTGCTCTGTACGTGTGTGTGGCAGGGGTGGGGGGATGTGTACAGAATGAAATATGACATAGTCATAAAAAAGGATGAGATCGTGCCATTGGAGACAAGATGTATGAACCTAAAGGGTATTATGCTAAGTGAAGTAAATCAGATTGAGAAAGACACATGATTTCACTCATATGTAGGAAAAAAATGAATGAACAAAAGGTAGGATAAAACCTATAAATACAGGGAATAAACTGTTGGTTGCCAGGGGCAAGGTTGGGTGTTTGGCAAAATGGGTGAAGGGCAGTGGGAGATACAGGTTTCCAGCTATAGATTGAATAAACCACAGGAATAAAAGGCACAGGATAAGGAAGTCAGTGGGACTTTAATAGTGTTAGCATGTGACAGATGGTAGGGACACTTGTGGTGAGCACAGAGTAATGTATAGAGTCATCAAATCACTACGTTGTACACGTGAAACTAATGTGACGTTGTGTGTGTCAAATATACTCAAATAAAAAAATTGCAAAAAAAAAGAGAGGAGGAAATACCATTCTGCTCTCCTTTTCACTCAAAAAGTGCATGACCGAGCACGAGTGTGAGGTAGGAATCATCTGTGAATGGCTGCACCCTTGTTTGTTCTGCCATTTTTGCTGCCTCTTATATAGTATAAGCATCTCCCTAGCTCAATATAGCTGCAGTTTTGAAAGATACATATTTTATATACAACGTATTCCCTAAACAGATAACTATTTTATTTACCTCATGTTCAACTGAAAAGCAAAAATTGGAATTCCGTTCCAAAGCTGCCGAGAAAAGTGGCAATGTTGGGCTTACTAAGACGGTAAATCTCTTGCCAGTGTGGCACTTTTCCTAAGGGATCTTCATGGCTAATTTGGACCGTAAAGCCTTCCTAGCTAACTTTAGAGCCTCCCCGCAGTGTGAGATATAACTCCACCTAATTACTGTGAGCATTACATGATATGATAGTGGAATTAGGTAAGTGTATAGAATTACTGGAATAGTAGACCCTCAATAAATGCTACCTTCTATCCTCTGCTGCCATATTGACTTGAACAGCATACTTCAGAGCCCCCAGTCCAATGGATGACCTCCTGGTTGGGGCTAGTGAATCCATGTTGGGTGAAAGAAGGCTGCTGACAGCACCCCTCCACAACAACACACCCCCTTAGGTTTCATACAAGAAGGGACTTCCACGCCTCTCCGCCTGATGGCCAAGAGTTGGCAGAAACTCCTACAACCTCCATCTCTCCAAAATCTTCTCCCAACAGAAGGCATGAAAGCCCAATGGTTGGAGTCTAGGGTATTCATAGGGTGCTATTTTTCTCTAGTAATTGAATGGAATATGTAATACACGTATTTAAATGCCACAGTCTAGTCAGGTGCGTTCTCTCTTTGCCCTTCGTGTGCTTAGGTGGCATTTCAGGAGAAAGTCCTCCATCTTTATGTGTCACTTTCATGGGATGGGGCCTCCTGGACAGAGCTTCCCTGTGAAAAGGAAACTTGCTATTCCTTCTCTCTCAATGTATCCTACCAGCCACCCTGTGAGTGAGGCAGGCTTGTACCCCCTGAGATAATGTGGGGAAATGGACATAAAGACTGCCCTTTAGACTGCACTCTTGTGATAGGCGAATAGAGGGGTCTCGGTTCAAGGAGGAAGCGGGACGCTCCACACTGGACATCTCCCTAAAGCATGTTTCATTCCAGAGAACTCTGTATTTGTGGGTTAAGAGATTTTCATCCTAACATTAATAATGCTCACATCATTTGGCTTTTGGTACTTTGTGTTCTCCCATCACCCAGAAGCTTGGGAAGGAAGAAGAGTGAGTGCAATGCTCACCTCAATCCCTAGCACAAAGAAAGGCCCACCTTCCCTTGGGATGTTACCTATAAATGTTCCCTTTATTAGGGGATCAAGAGTACCCTTATCATGATGAGCACTGGGTATTATATAGAATTGTTGAATCATTATTTTGTGCACCTGAACCTAATATCACACTATATATTAATTATACTTCCGGAAAAAAAGAAAAATGTTTCTTTTATAAACTGCCCTACCTCTCTTTCTTATCCTTTGTAGAATTACAGGAACTATAACTAAAGACTTGTCTGGAAGTTATGATCGCTCCATGTAGCCAGACTTCCCCTCTTTCATAAGAATTGTCATGGCCATTCATTCAGTAGTAGCTTGGGAAAGGCAACATCTTATGTGGTTACATATTAAAGTACTGCATCACTTATGAAAGAAATTACACTGCTCTGTTATAATGCATTCCTTTATTGCACGATAGAATAAAATATGTAAAATCTGATATACTCAATGTGCACAAACCAAAACTGTTTATGCCTCTTGGGTCTTACTATGAAGACAAATGCTGTAGTAATGGATGTTCATAGATTTCTATTTCTATTACATATACATAAAGATGCATGTATGTGGAGAAAATATTTTAATGAGCAAAAACCTAAAATACCTAATGTAACAAAGTGAGCTGAAACGTTGGGGTTTTTATGAACTGCACGGTGCTCTCCTTCAAATGAAGTCATAATATAATTAAGAGGTGAAGGAGACTCAGGCCAAGAGAGTCACGGAGCAGCCGTGTGTGATATATTCAATGTGCTGAGTAAAGGAAAAACTAAACATACAGACGCATATTCCTTGAATGCTACTTCATGAGCCTAATTAAGAAATTACAAACTCAATGGTGTGTGTTCCATGCCCCAAACCTGTGGGATTTGCTTTGTTCTGATGGACATTGCTATCATCCCCAAATTTCTATTATGATGACGCGTGCCAACTGATTCCTGCCCCTCCCCCAAACACATCTGTGATCGCAATAGTTGACACACATCTGTTGAGTTTTTGTAGGAGGACGGGTAGTTTCTGTTTGTGATCTACAACTTCATGTGACTTAATATTATGCCATACCTAGTCACATGTTTAAAAATATACTAGTGACTACTGATTGCATTTATCATGCGATGTGGTGACTGCAGCCCATGAAATGTATCTTCTTTCAAGAGGTTTTCAGTGGAAGCTCTGGAGAGATTTTCAGGTAGAGGAAAGATGATAAAAACGAATATGTAGGAAGTATGGGGGCTGCGTCTTGTCCCCCTTGAAGTTTCCCCCCAACACGTCAGTAAGACTAGGTCTCCATCAACACACCCAAAGTCCCCTGTGCACCCGTTTCCAATTTCATTTTCCCCCATCCCATCCCTGCAAAGTTAGGCTTCTCCCAAAATTGGTATTTACCATTCCAGAGCATTCCTTTATGTCCTTACCACGTATGTATATAGCCATCAGCAAACCATTACCGCTGTGCATGCTTTAAAATGCTGCTTAAAGAGTATCATACTTCATGCATTCCTCTTCACCATGCATTCCCAATTGGAATGATAATTGGTTCTTAGAGAAGCCAAAAAAACAATCTTCTGATGGATAAAGCACAGATATATATACAATTCATAAGCAGATACACAGTGGATCTGACATATCCCAATTTCATGGGAGAGCATTAGGAATAAATGTCTAAAAAGGCTCTTTGGGGAGGCAGTAAAGAAAAAAAATCTGAGAAACCCTGTTCCACATTGGGCTATTTTCCCTTAGTTTTAGGTCTGGAAGTTGTGACTGGGTTGATAGTTGAATCCTTTTCACTGTGTAGACCATTCTGATGCATGAGTGGATTTATCTGTTCTTCTGTCAGTTGGTCAGTTGGTTCCGTACCTGTGGGTGTCCGTGAGTACGTCTCCTCGTTCACACATAAGGGAGTTCCACTGGGATGTACACCCAAGCATGGGAGTTTTGCTGGGGCTTGAGTAGAAGCATGTTCAGCCTTACCAAATGTGGTCAAGCCATTACTGTACCACCCAGATTCAAAGAAAGAGACACAAACCCCACCTCAAGAATGTGCAGCCATCTTTGATTTATCCAGGTTGGGGACATGGGAAGGACATTCTCCCCACCTGCCCACCACCACAGTGCAGTACAGAAGAGAACTCACTCTTCCTACCAACAATACTCTCTACTTTCATCCAGTCGGTCTTCTATCTCTGTGGGCTTTGTGTCTGTGTATGCGCACGCGCACACATGTATGTCTGTGTGTCCATCCTTAAGGGTGGTTTTTGTACAGAAAAGAGTAGTTTGGGGTTTTGTGTGTGTGTTTTAAAAATCAACATTCAATATGTTAAAATGAAAAGTTCAGAAATCTAATTCCTTAAGTTTTTTATTTTTTTTAAGATTTCATTTATTTGACAGAGACACAATGAGAGAGGGAACACAAGCAGGGGGAGTGGGAGAGGGAGAAGCAAGTTTCCCGCTGAGTAGGGAGCCCAATGCGGGGCTCGATCCCAGGACCCTGGGATCATAACTTGAGCTGAAGGCAGACGCTTAATTAAATGCTTTAAGCATGTTTAAATTTACAAATTTAATATATTTCATTTTCTTTTTTAAAAAACTTGAAAAAACTACAGTTGTCTGACTTCACAAACAAAACTTACAAGTTCTTAAGTAATGTTTATAAATGTAGCAAGCTTATAAATACAATAGTTAAGTACTTTAAACTTTCTAATTCAGCTTATAAATTTAGTAAAATTTCAACTTAGCCAAATCTAAATCAATGACTCAATTATATATCCTGATTATCTGAAACACATCTGTCCTTAATTCTGAGTTTTCTTGGGGTTAAAGGTTGCGAACCCATTATGGCATCCCACACAATTTGGGGGTTGGCTTCCCATTAAATTTGGGGGATTGGCCAGAACATGACTGAATGCTTGACCATGAAACCAATGGAAATTCCCAGGGCCCAACTTCTTCTTTATAACAGCAGCTTCAAAACTTTCAAATAAGATGGCATAGATTAGCCTCTGTCACCCCCACCAATGTGATTGCCTCACTTGATTGAATTTTGCATTTCTTTGGCTCATCAGATATATACCTTCATTTCCCTCCAACTCCAAAAATCTTTGACCTTGATCCTTTTCATGTAGTTCTTCCCTCCTAGGACCACATGATCTTTGCAGAAATTAAAAGTCCGGCCACATGACCTACAGATGGCATTCTTGGCTTTGTCTGACCATCTGACCACAAGCCCCAATGTCGTTCTACAGAAACCAGGCCCTGAACAACTGGAGAATACCCAGCCAGCCCATGTGGGCCCACATGTGGGGCTTCCCCAGTGGAGGAGAACGAGGACCCCAGTCCTAAACACAGAGCAGCAAGGATTTCTAGTCACACACTGGTGCAACGGTTCCCACCCCGCCGTCCTCAGCAAAAGCCTGGAAAAAAAGATTAGAATACTTTCCCAAAGTATTTCAGAAGCTTGCAACTTTCCCTGAAATGTCCACACTTACATCAGAGTCAATTTTACAAAATGATTCAACTTTCTCTCTCTGGCTGAGCCACAAAATAAACACAGACATCTGGGGTTGCAAGAAATCATTTACTGAACCCTTATCGTGTACCCCGTTCTATGATAAATTCATTTTGCATGCGTCATTTCAACTTCATATGTATAAGATCCCCATGAGATGGAGATTGCCCCTCTTTTACAGATGAAGAAAACTGAGGCTAAGAGAAGTATAGCATGTGAAAGTGAGTTCAGCAAATCTTGGAATGAATGGCTAAAAATAAAACAGGGCAGGGTGCCTGGGTGGCTCAGTGGGTTAAAGCCTCTGCCTTCGACTCAGGTCATGATCTCATGGGGTCCTGGGATTGAGCCCCGCATCGGGCTCTCTGCTCAGCAGGGAGCCTGCTTCCCCCTCTCTCTCTGCCTGCCTCTGCCTACTTGTGATCTCTCTCTCTTTCAAATAAATAAATAAAATCTTTAAAATAATAAAATAAAACAGGGTTTATCTAAGGAAGGCATGTTTCATCATACTAGGCAATTTTCAGTGTTTTCAGGTTTTCCTGTCTCTCTTTAAAGCTAAGTCTGCAAACCTTTCCAGCAAAAGGCCAGTTAGTAAATACTTTAGGCTTTGCAGGCCAGAAGTATTCTGTCACAACTATGGAACCCGGCTTCATTGCAGAGGGAAAGCAGCCCTGGACTCTATGTAAACGAGGGTGTGGCTGTGCTCCAGGAAATTTTGATTTCTAGAATCAGGCCCTAGTTTTCTGAGGATGCCAATGTGCTGAAACCGGATTGTGGTGATAGTTACTCAACTCTCAAAATATACTAAAAATCAGTGAATTGTACACTTAACATAGGTACATGTTCGTGGTATGTAAACTCTACCTCAAGAAAGCTGTTAAAAACCAGTTAGGGAGGTGTCTAGGGGGCTCAGTCGGTTAGGTGTCTGCCTTCTACAGGTCATGGTCCCAGGGTCCTGGGATCGAGCCCCATATGGGGCTCCCTGCTCAGTGGGGAGTCTGCTTCCCCCACTTTGCCTTTCCCCCTGCTTGTGCTCTCTCTCTCTTGCTCTCTCGCTCTCACTCTTTCAAATAAATAAATAAAATCTTTAAAAAAAAAAACACCAGTTAGCTTCCGGGTTTAAACAGCATGAGTTTGTTCACTGGCCACAAACAATTCTCCTCACGTAAAGCAAACCACCTCTTGTCTTTTTGTGTGTGATTTTTTTTTCAAATTCCTCCTCATATTTTATTTATGATCTGTTCCTCTCAGGATCATCAGGACAAGCACCCGAGAACCTACCAAGGCATGAGATAACTCTGTGCACAAAAAAATTTGGCCCTGTATTTCCTTATTTACATTTACCTTTTTCTTAAATATACTTCTCCTCAGGCTGAAGAGAGGCAGCCAAAGCTCTACTGTGAAACACAGAAGAATTCTGGAGAGTTCTTTGTCAGTTCACATACAAAAGGGAAAATTCATGCTCAGGATTTCATATCTATTCCCCAACCACACTGACACATTTGATCTTTTCGAAGCAATTAAATATACATCATTGCCTGTTTTCGTTTCTAAATCCCAACACGGGATAACCAACAAAGAATCATGGCATGGTGTTACTTTCCCTTTATTTTAACATGTCCTTGGCTGTGTAACACATTTTTCAAAATGGTTCAGGTACTTCTTTTATCCTCACAGAGCTTGAAAAGATACATGGAAGGACTTTGGTCTCCTCAGGGTGTAGCTCAATTGGTGGCAATTAATGAGGACATTGAGCCTCTTCCTTCGAGGCTGTTACCAGCTGCGGAGTCATGTAAAAGCTCCTTGCCATGTGAGTGTGACTGGACCATGGAAAATACCAGAAGAAAAACACCAGGCAGCCTTAAGAACAGTGTAAGTCCTGGGCCTATCCTACGAGCTCGCTCAGGAGAAAACTGCAAGAGAAAAGCAACAGGGAACCTCAGAACTCATGGGCCCATGGGCAGAAAAGCAGTGGTTTTCGCCTGCGTCAGATGCTGGTCACTTCACAGTGAGCCATTCTGAGGCTCGAAACAGGAAACAAAAGAAAACAGTCTCATCTTTATAATGAATTTGCTTAATCTGCCTTGCCCAGGCAGCTAACCTTTGCTCAATATGCTTTTGTCTTCTTCCATCATTTAACCTCCCTTCTGTGTGACAGGCGAGGAGCACCACATGCCGATGGGGGAGCGAGCTCCAAGGCTGAGGGAGAGAAAGAGGAGAGAGAGGTAGACCAGAAGGGGGAAGAGAGAAACAAGGAAAGGAAGTGGTGATGAGGCTGGGTAGGTGAACAGGGGAAGGAAAAGAGAAAAGTTGGACTTAGAGAAAACATCCAAGCTCTCCTGGACCAACCATGTGTTGGACACCAATCCAGAACTTTCTGAGGAGAGCCTCATCGGCCCACAGGGGATCCTGGGTGGGTCTGCCTCCCACCAGGAGGATCTGAATGGGCTTCTTTCTGGACAAATACTCAAGCTCCACAGAACGCAACCTTATGCCTGTCTCTACTGGTTTCAAAATGTCTGCGTCCAACCACCTCGATAACATGGAGTCTGCATGCCAATTACTCGCCAAAGAGGAGAGCCACTTCCCTAGCAAAAGCTACATTTTAAGAAATAAAATTTATAGATCACGGCCAGCACACTCTGCTGTCTACTCTATTCACCTGCATGTACATAAATGTTACTCTTGTAAAAACCAGAGCATCAGAGAATCGTGCTCTTTATCCATTTTATTGTGGCTCTTCCCACTCTTACATTTACTGAACTGAGCTTTGGTATTAGGCCATCAGGCAATATGAAGGGAGTTGATAAAAAGTGGCTCATATCAGAGTAGTTTTACCGCCCCGAACATCCACTGTGCTCGGCCTGTTCATTCCTGTACCTACTAACCCCTGGTGCCCACTGGTCTTTTTACCGTCTCCATAGTTTTGCCTTTTCCACAGTGTCCTGTAATTGAAATCATATAGTGTGTAGGCTTTTTGAATTGTCTTCTTTCTCTTACCAACACACATTTAAGTTTCCTCCGTGTCTTTTCATGGCTTGATGGCACATTTCTTTTTAGCGCTGCATAATATTCTATTATCTGGATGGACCACAGTTTACTTGTCCATTCACCTACTGAAGAACATCTTGGTTGCTTCCAAGTTTGGGAAGTCATGAATAGAACTGCTATAAACATTTATGCACAGGTCTCTGGGTGGACACAAATTCTCAACTCATTTAGGTAAATTCCAAGCAGCATGATTGTTGGATCACGTATAAGAGTATGTTTACTCTTGAAAAAAAAGAAGTCTGCCAAGCTGTCTTCTAAAATGGCTGTATGATTTTTCTTCACCAGCAATGCATAAACGTTCCTGTAGCACCACATCTTCACCAGCATTTGATATTGTCAGTGTTTTTGATTTTAACTGTTCTAATAGTGTGTGGCGGTACCGTAATCAGAGATGTCTTTTGCAAATATTTCCCCCAGTCTGTAGCTTGTCTTCTCATTCTCTTGAGAGAACAGTTCTTCTTAAACACAAGGCCCATCTCTCTTAGTGTGATGGATGTGGCAGCATGCCTTTGGTGTATTAAATTTATTTTTATTTTCATATCACTTTTCTACCTTTAATTCTCCGCCATATTTCTATGATTCTTCCTGTTTACTTTCTTGACACAAATGGAGTACACATGCATTGTAGAAATGATAGAAAATCTAGAAAATGAAGAAGAAAAATTATCATCTCCCTTCTCTTTTCCTTTGCTCTTTACTCTTCCACCCTTTAGTTAACATTTTGAAGCAAATGGTTTCCTTCTTTTTTTTTTTAAAGATTTTATCTATTTACCTGACACGGAGAGAGAGATCACAAGCAGGCAGAGAGGCAGGCAGAGAGAGAGGGAGAAGCAGGCTCCCCGCTGAGCAAAGAGCCCGATGCGGGGCTCGATCCCAGGACCCCGAGATCACGACCTGAGCCGAAGGCAGAGGCTTTAACCCACTCAGCCACCCAGGCACCCTTTCCTTCTTTTTTTAATAATACTTACCTGTAGAATTCTTGTACAAAATAAAATCGTGGCATAGTACTGTTTCATAAGACACTTTTAAAACTTTCACACGCTATGAAATATTTCTGTACAGAGTTTGTACAATAGTTACAGTATTTCATCATTTATTTAACCAGTCCCCTTTTGTTGGGTATTTTAGTAGATTCCAAGTTTCCACTAAGCAGGTACAACAGTGAACATCCTTGTAGCTATTTCTTTGTATAGATTCAAATTGATTTGCCTCATCTTTTAGCCTAAAAATAGAAATGCAGACTCTAAAAAAATATGAAACATTTTATTTTTTAAAGATTTTATTTATTTATTTGACACAGAGAGAGATCACAAGTAGGCAGAGGTGGGGGGGCGGAGCAAGCTCCCTGCTGAGCAGAGAGCCCGACACGGGACTCGATCCTAGGACCCTGAGATCATGACCTGAGCCAAAGCCAGAGGCTTTAACCCACTGAGCCACCCAGGCACCCCAAAAATACGAAACACTTTAAAGATTTTTATATTTATTGCCAGATTGTTCTCCAAAAGGGTTGGGTCAACGTATACATCTATCCATAATGTACAAAAGCATCTGTTTCTTAACCTTTGGCCATACTATGTACTATTTTGTTTTGATCTCTGTTGTCTGTTAAACCAAAATGCATTTTAAAGTTATTTCATTTTTTTTTACCTCTTTGGGTAATGGCACCCAACCCCAGAAGGCCATCTTCTGCAAGAAGGGAGCCAGCAGCAAATGGCTGTGGAATGTACCACCCATGGCAATAACTTAAGGGTAAATGGAAGAAAAAGTGCTAGGATCAGATGGACACATCAAGGAAACATGTTGTGAAGTAACTGTCTATAGAACCTTCCAGAGAAAACATTGATGCCCCATGGAGAAAGCCCAACCCCTGGCATGCATGTCACACAGACAATCTAGAAGGTCAGTTAGTGTTGGCCAGAAAAACAGCAGAACCAAGAGAAAGAACAACTGAGACCAGTTAAGCAAAGAGATATTTTTCTCTTTCCTTCTCCAGCTTCACTCATGTAACAGGTTGGGGAGATGTTACGGGAAAGGGAGAGAAGGCATCCCAAAGCAGACCACCTTCTCTATTCTTGTTTACCATACTCCACATTAGCATCATTCTAAATACAAGGCATCTGTTATGTAGGGTATATAATATTACTATTTTTTAAGATTTATTTATTTACTTGAGAGAGAGAGATAGAACAGCCAGGAGGGGCAGAGAGAAAGGGAGAGAGAATCTCAAACAGACTCTGCACTGAGTGCAGAGCCCAACGCAGGGCTTGATCTTCCAATCCTGAGATCCTGACCTGAGCTGAAACCAAGAGTTGGACCCTTAACCGACTTCACCACCCAGGCTCCCCTAGGAGTTATATTATTGATGGGCCAACACATTATGAAGGATTAATATCTAACTAATTGATACATTGTGGCACATTTTTGTGGGGAAGGATAGGACCCCAAGGAAATGGACACAAGCCAGGTGTGTTTTGATGAGGCACAGAAATCCAACCAAGTCTGATGGTTTTCCAAAAAGACAGGATGAGGGGAGCCCTAAGACAAATGTACCCTGCCTCCCAATTCTGGCTACTGTCAACCCTGGCAAAAATGTTTCTCCACAGGAGGCCAAAGTCAGGTTTAACTTTATGGGTTGTGAGAAGGAGCACCTGGTGTTCTTTAACTGAAGTGTTCATTCAGGGAATTCGCTTTACAGGTAACCCACAGAGCACCTACAATTGCCTAGGGTCTCTGCATTAAACTGGCAGACGGTGAATAACCTGTGTCAGGAGGCAGAAGAGATCATTCCTCAAACAAAACAGTTTGAACAGAAAGCAATAAACAAAGGACAAGGGAAATGTTGCTCTCATCCCTTCTTCTCCAGAATCTGTCACCCCTGAGATAGTGTAACACAGATACTCAAGCTCCAAGCAACTTGAGTCCACCCCTTTCTGGAACATCGCCAAGGGAACCTTCTCACTGCCCTGTCCCCAACTCATGTGCATGGGATCCAACCCCTGTACCTATAGATGTTTTCATAGCACCTTCCCCATAGGGTTGTTGGAAAGCTTTGGGTAAATACCCAGTAGTAGAAAATGTTAGAAAATGCCCCATAAGTATTTTAAGCTCCTGTCCCTCTCAGAATGACTTCCCGGTCAAACTAGAATAACCAATGACCTTCCAATGCCAATCCTTGTTAGGAGGGCACAGTTCACCCCTCATGGCCTGCTCCCATCCCCGTGTTGACCCTCATCTCTTGTTCTTTCTCATCTCAATTCCAGTTTTATCCAGATTGAACAATGTGCACTTAACTGAATGGGCCCCACTTCTGAGCACCAGTGGGCCTTTGTATATCCTCCTTCCTCTGCGCGCTACACCCTGTGGAACCTTCCCCTTTTCAAATTCCCATTCACCTGCCATCTCCTGGCCTCCCTGCCCACCTCCCCTGCTGGTAGCAGATCAGAGCCAGATGGTGTTCGACGCAATCCCACAGCCCCTCACTTACATCCCTTCTAACATTTCTTCCCCTGTTGTCCTTGGCTTTTTCCTTTTCTCAGCTTCCTAGCCAGGTGCTTCCTAAACTTCCTGAGACCCGCAGATGACCTGGCCATGTAGTAGAAGTGAAAATGCGGATTCAGTACATCTGGGTGTGGCCTAGGAGTCTACAGCTCCAGCCAACCCCTCCAGGGCAGGGGGCAGCTGATGGTGCCAGTTCATGAACCACACTTTGTTTTGTTTTGTTTTTTACTGAAGTATAGTTGGCGTACAATGTCCTATATATTTCAGGTATATAACATAGTGATTTGACAGTTCTATACATTATGCTACGCTCACCGTAAATGTAGTTACCCTCTGTCACCATACCACGTTATCACAAGATTCTTGCTATATTTCCCATGCTGACCTTTTCATCCTCATGACATATTTATTTTATAACTGGAATTTTGTACCTCTTGATGACCTTTATTTATTTTCCTGTCCTCCCAACCCAACCCCCTCTGCAACCACCATGTTTGTTCTCTGTATTTTTTTATTCTGTTTCTGGTTTTTTGTTTGTTCATTCATTTGTCTTGTTTTTTAGATTCTATATATAAGTGAAATTGTATGGTATTTGCCTTCCTCTGCCTGATTTATCCCACTTAGCAGAATACCCTCTCGCTCCACCCATGTTGTTGCAAATGGCAAGATTTCATTCTTTTTTGTGGCTGAGTCAGATTCCATGGTGTATATACACATCTTCTTTATCCATTCATCTGTCGATGAACACTTAGGTTGCTTTCCTATCGTAACTATTGTAAATAATGCTGCAATAAACATAAAGGTGCATGTATCTTTTTGAATTAGTGTTTTTGTTTTCTTTGGGTAAATACCCAGTAGTAGAATTACTGGATCATATGATAATTCTAGTTTTAATTTTTTGAGGAACCTCCATACTGTTTTCCATGGTGGCTACACCAATTTACATTTCAACCATTAGTGCACAGGGATTCCTGTTTTTCCACATTCTCACCAACACTTGTTATCTCTTATCTTTTTGATACTAGTCATTCTGACAGGTGTAAGGTGATATCTCATTATGGTTTTGATTTGCATTTCTCTGATGATCTGTAGTGTTGAGCATCTTTTCATGGATCTGTTAGCCATCCATATGTCTTTGGAAAAATGTATATTCAGGTCCTCTGACCATTTTTAATCAGATTATTTAGTTTTGGTGGGGTTTTTTGGTATTGAGTTGTAAATTTTTAATAAATTTTGGATATTAATCCTTTATTGGATATATCATTTGCAAATGTCTTCTTCCATCCAGTAGGTTGCCATTTTGTTTTGTTGTTGATTTCCTTTGCTCTGCAAGAGCTTATTATTTTAGTGTAGTCCCAATAGTTTATTTTTTCTTTTTGTTTCCCTTTCCTGAGGAGACATATCTAGAAAAATGTTGCTAAGGGTTATGTCCAAGATATTATTGCCTATGCTTTCTTTTAGGAGTTTTATGGTTTCAGGTCTCACCTTTAGTTCTCTAACATGGACAACACTTTGAGTATCATGATGCTAGACAGTGAGCTCTTTGATATCAGGTATCCTGTCTCCTTCACTGAGTGTCTCCAACACTCAGCCCATTCTCAGACAGACAAGTGAAGTCTTCTTCTAAATGTTGGTTAAATGAATATATGATTGAATATGCATAACAGGACAATCTGCCCCAATTACTACTTCCGTAACAAGGAAGCAGCATGCTTCCTGGTCCAGAAAAGTTTTGCCTCAGCTTCCCATACTCTACTCAGGACTATGTTATAAGACATTTACTTCTATTGTACAGCTCACTTCACTTATCTTCCTGTTCCAACCTGTGATTCCCTTGTTATAGTTACTATCAATGAGAAAATGTCATAGTCATGGTAGAGTGGAATAGATAAGCAAAAGAATGAGATGTAGGAGAAGAGGAGAGGGGAAAGAGGGAAAGGAAGGGAAGGGAGAGGATACGGATAAAAGGAGATGAATAGAGAATGTCAGAGGAAGGAGAAACACCTAATCCTTCACCTCATGTAATTCCAGTTCACACATCTATTATCCTCACACACCTGAACTTCCTCTCAATACTTTCTCCATGTACTTACCTTGACTTTCTTCATTTATTAATTTATCCATTCAACACATCTACCTAGCAGCAGCCACTGAGCCAAGGATACATTTATGAGCAAAAACTAACATAAACTTGGAGTTTACAGTCCAGAGGGTGGGTAAAGAGAGAGACTAATAAGCACCCATTGTAAAATTACAACAATGTTAAAAGCAGAGGGGTTTTCTCTAGGAAATAGAAGGTTGAGCTGAGGGTTTGCAGGAATTAACCATGTGAAGGGGAAGTGGAATTTTGCAAGAAGAAAGCATTGCATGTATAAAGGCACTACAGGTAGAGTGAGCATGGCACACCGGAGGAACCAAAAAGTCAGAGGTCCTGGGTCACCCAGGTGGCACAGTCAGTTAAGCATCTGACTCTTGGTTTCAGCTCAGGTCATTATCTCAGGGTCATGAGATAGAGCCCCACATCGGGCTCTGTGCTCAACGGGGAGTCTGCTTGAGGTTCTCTCCCTCTCCCTCTGCCCCTCCTGCTCATATTCAATCTCTCTCTCTAAAATAAATAAATAAATCTTTAAAAAGAGAGAGAGAGAGAGGAAGGGAGGGAGGCTTGGGGAGGAGGTCAGGTCAGAGGTCCTGGAGCCCTAGATAAGAGGGTTGGCCAGAGAAGAAAGAGGCCATGTGGTAGCCAGCCTCCAAGATGGTCCCCAATGACCCCTGCCTCCTGGTATTCACACTCGTGTGTAGTCCCCTCCCACATTGTACCAGAATTGGTGTGTGTGACCAATTGCACACAACAGAAGTGATGGTATGGCACTTCCAAGATTAGGTTATAAAAGCTATGGCTTCTGTCTTGGGTACATCCTTGCTCTCCTCTCCCTTGGATCACTCACTTTGAGAGAAGTAAGCTGCCGTGTTTAGGGCAGCCCTGTAAGGAGGCACATGTGCCCAACAGCCCATAAGGAACTAAGGCCTGCCAACGACCATGGGTGAGCACACGTGCATATTCTATAGCCCTAGTCACACCTTGAGATGAACACAGCCCTGGTCAACAGCTGAACTTGAATCTCATGAGAGACCCTAAGTCAGATCTACCCAGCTAAGTCCAAGCTGGATTCCTAACCTTCAGGAACTGGGGGGGATAACAAACGTTTGCTGCCATCAGCTGCGAAATTTCAGGGTAATTTGTTATGCAGCAATAGGTAACTAATGCAGCCTAAGTCAGACCATACACTGTATTACTAACATGCTAAGGTTTGGGGGGCCTTGTAACCTCTCCCTAGTACCCTGAGGGAAAAAGATAATGAGATGGAAGTATCACCTCAGAAGATAGAGAGAAGCTTCTGGAAAATTTGGGGGAAGTGGCAAGCGTATCGTGAACACAGAGATAATAGCTGGGCTCCCTCGTGTGTTCACTGCAGTTCATCGTAATCTGTTAACCTAGGTAAAGTCCAGGGTACCATGGGCCCAGATAAGTTCAAATGAAATAAGTCTTATAAAAGTTTAATATCTTTTCATTGGCTTTTAACATTTATTTTAGTAGTTAAACCATAAGATCCTAACTTAAAGTATTAAAATTTAAGCAAACAAGAGGGCAGACTCTTACAGTTGTTCCATACTATATAATGTGTTGGAGAAGACTACCACCTCGAAACAATGCCTGCGGGTCCCCCAAGGCAGAGATAATAAATCCACAACACCTGAAAGGAAGGTTGCCAAGGGACTTGGTAGAATTGCACCCCTCTCAATTTACCAAGCACTGTCACTTGGGAAGCCTAGAGCTGAATGTCTGGATTCTAAGGAGGGTCGTAATAGCTTGACACAACAGCAGCTGTGCATCCTTGAAGAATCTTCTACTTACTGGAGAGAAGGAGAGACCTTGAAGAGATAACTCACTTTCAAACTGAACCCTAAGGCAGAAAGACAAGCCTGAGGTCCTGTGAGAAGACATGGGCTACTGAAGAATATTCCAGCATCTGAGTTAATAAAATGGTGTAAATAAACATAGAAGAGGAGGAAACAAAGTTAAAACTGAACCTATCAGTAAATAAAGCTGCCCCAAGCTGTATTGTACTGAAAGTCAATTCTCTTTCCTGTGACTAACCATCAAAATCCTTAATCACCAGTGAGCTCTAATGATATGCAATGGAAATTTTATGATAAGAAAAGAATTTTTTATTAAGTATTTCGTTAGCAGTCTCTTGAGGGGGGCAGATTCCATTATGATCATAACAAACAAACTGAAAGTTCTTTCCTTTGGTTTAGAATTTGGGATCAAAAGACAGCAAAAATAAATCTGCTTGAGAAAAAAATTATTTGAAGTTCTTTTCATCTTAAAATTAGGAGAGTATGCAATTTGGGCCTGGGTAGAGAGAATAAGAGTTTCCATGTTTTTGGAAGGACATTGAGGCAGAAAGTCACGGCCCCTCCACTAATTTTAGGAGGAGTCAGGCTTCTTTCACATAAAAGCTGCATCCTTTGTGAACTTTGGGGAATGTTTCCTCCATAGGACCACTGATTCCAGATTCGTGCACATGTGTTTTCAAATGTATCTTATTTTTGGTGCATTAGAATGTCCACATGATAATTTCTAGGTTCTACTAGAACCCAAAACTAGGCTTTCCAGATATTGGCACTTGCCCTGACAGCATGTGGCCTCCAGGAGTGTGCCTCTCATCACTGCTTACAAATTTATCAATAGTGAAAATTAAGAGTAATTAAGAATTAAAATGCCAAGGACTGTGGTTAGCTTCTGAATAAAGCCCATGTCTTTCTCCTGTATGTGTTCTCAGTCCCAGGCTGTTAGTCAGGATAGGACAGGCCCTGCTGCAGTAACAAATCAGCCCTGGAATCCCAGTGACTTCATGCAGAAATGTTTATTGCTTAGTCATATTCAGTCCATCTTTCTCCATTCTGTAGCTCTTCAGCTGGAACATAAGGCTTAAAAGGTCAAAGTAGCTTGGGATAAAATAGATGGAAATGACACACAGATTCTTAATTGCTTTGTTCAGGAGAGACACATGTCACTTCCATCAGAGTTCATTGGCCAGGACTAAGGACGTGTTCAAACCTAGCTTCAAGGGAGTATGGGAAGTTGAGGGTTGAAATGTGGTGAGTTAGTGAGCATTACCATCTCTTCCATAAAACAAAATAAACGGTTTAGGTAAGAGTAGAATCGGTGTTCAATGGAGAGAGGAACAACGTGGATAGACCCCTTCTCAGATTCATATGTTCACCATCTTCCCTAGACCTTCGTGCCTAAGGCTAGAGCTCACACAGTCAGTGAAATTCCCCGCTGTGGAGGAACCACTGGTGCTTCTAGAACAGTCTCTGAGCAGAACCATAAGGTCCTCAGCAAGGTGGGGAATCCTCTAGGCAGTAGTGGCTTTGAAATGACAGCACATAGAACATAGAAGGGGAGAGAAACTGGCCCAACTCCAGCTGAAATGCTTGTGTTCCAGCTCACCTTTTCAGAAAAGGCATAAGATTTTTAGTTTCCAATAACTAAACATAATACTGTTCTTCAGAGACAGGGAATGCCTTGCTGAACTATAGCCTTGGAAGGAGGATTCTACAGTGAATTAAAACTGATCTATTTTACATGGTGATGACCGACCAGCAAGGAAGCCCAAGATTACGTTTATGTCACAGGACAGGAAAAGTGATGGTGTCGCACATGACCCGCCTGGGGGCAAACACTGGTGGCAGTGGTGGCAGGTGGTGGGGGCTTCTCTGCCGTCTCCTGTGGTATCCACTTGAATTACTAAGACGGACAGAACCGTATCCTACAGTGATCTCTGGCAGGCACCTGCGGTCACTGCGCCTGAGTCATTCCTGCAGACGCTGGAGTAGGCCAAGGGAAGAAGCCTTCTGCCAAGATCGGAACTGAACGATGCCTTAGGGGTGATCAAGGGCGAGCCTCTCGTGTTCCAGCAGAGGAAAACCAGGGTTAGCAGAATGGGGTGTTTCCGAGGCCGATGTGAAGCCTTAAATAACCTCCATCCCTTCAGATCTTCCTATGGGCGAGTTCCTCGTCTGTGACCTCCACATTTCCTCTGACCCTCAAAACGGGCTGCCACAAGGGTAGTATTATTCCCCAGACAAACCAGGGGCCTCGCAGCCAACAGCAAGTCTCTTCTGCCCTTTCCTTCCCTTTCCTCTTCTCTTTCTCCATTTGTCTTTCCTGCATGCTTCTCAGGCGATGCTGCTCGTTCCCGGTGCCCAGATATTAGACGGTTGTCCTCACTGGACTCTGCTTTCTTGCAAGTGGCCTTTCCTGACAGGGTGGCAAAAGTGGCTGCTAGCTGCTCCCGGTCTCGCCTCTGCTACTTTAGTAAGTCCAGTGGAGAAGAAAGCTTCTTTCCTGAGAGGTCACCCAGAGGCCTGCACAAGGCTGTCACGGGCCAGACCTGGGCCCCATGATCACGCCCAGAATCGAGGCAAGGCATCAGCCCCATATGGACTGCGAGGCTCCCCAACCAGATAACCGGCGGGCCAAAGACCACTGTTCCCTGTGTCCTAAGAAGTAGAGAGGTGACTTCCACATTTTGCTCTCCTCCATGTTTTCAGGTCAAGGCCCTTTCACGCGGTAGTTTACAATTCCTCAGCCGTGGAGCTGCTCTCACGGGGCAAATGCTGGGCAATGCTTAAAGGGGAGAAGGAACGGTCTCTTCCTTGCTGCGGGCTCAGAGGACTCATGGATTCCTTCTGTTCTGCGCTGTTCAGACTGGAGGGGAAGGCGCGATATTCGTGACTTTAGCTGAGAGAAGGAATATTTTCTAGACTTTGTGTCATTTGGAACAATCTATGACATTATTTAAAAGCATTTTGCCCTATCAGCGTCTCCTACATTCCACTACAAATGTCATCCCCTGGCAGAGGCTTGAATAAAATCTTTCTTTCATCAAGAAAAGGCTGCCTTGGCCAAAACACACAGCAGGAAGCTTCACTGCTGTCTCATCCTTTCATGCCCCCTACGGTTCAATTACACTGACTTACCCAGAGCTTCTAAAATTACATTTAAAAAAAGAAAGAAAGAAAAGATCGACGTTTCCATTTTTATTGAGTGGTTTCATGCACAGTGTAAGTGCGCCCTGAAAGTGAGTTCTACAGTTTGAGACCCAAAAATGGGGGTGAAGCAAGAACTTGGAGAACAAAAACCTAAAAATAGTTCAGGCGATGAGGTAAAGAAAGCCAAGCAGGTATCTCGGGGAAGCTCGTTTTCTACCTACCAAAGTGCAGGCAAGCTCTCAGAAGCCAGGCTGAGCCATTTATCAAGTAAACTCGCTTCATTTCAGAAGTGGTAAATATGGTCATCCAAAAGTCTTAGGAAGAGTTGTCTTTTTAAGAATGAGAAAACATCCAGTGATAATGGCCCCGTTCAAACCCGCACTTCAGGGCCTGCAAGAAAATCGTGGCCCCCAGAAGAACTCCATTGTAAGGCTTTTATAGTTAAGTAGCCCAAGTGTGGGATATGCTGCTTTCATTTCCCGCTTCCTCCACCCCTTTGGGAAAACAGAATCTAACACTTCACACAGATGGGAAGGGAAACAGAGGGGACACCTGTTGGACAGGACAACAAATTTCTCCTATTGAGAAATAGGAGCTTTTGGGACGTCTGGGTGGCTCAGTCGGTTAGGCCTCTGCCTTCAGCTCAGGTCATGATCCCGGGGTCCTGGGATCAAGTCCCACATAGGGCTCCTTGCTCAGCAGGGAGCCTGCTTCTCCCTCTGCCTGTCACTCTCCCTGCTTGTGCTCTCTCTCTCTCTCTCTCTCTCTCTCTCTCTCTCTGACAAATAAATAAAATCTTTAAAAAGAGAGAGAAAAAAAATAGGAGGTACTATAGGAGCTGAAAATTTTAGAAATAGGTAGCATTTTAGACATTCATTGAAACCACACCCAATTTTTAGGTCACATTGTTTTCTGTCTTTCCTTGTCTTTTTTTCAAGTAAGAGTAACTGGGTTGAAGGCCGGCCTTGGCAAAGTTAACTTGAAGCTAACCTATAGTTCACAAGGGAGCCAAGGGGTGTCATTCAGCCAATGTGAATGAAAGTTCTGTGGTATCCTGAAGGCTTCCAAGTTCACCACGTATCTTGTTGACATTTGAGCTCTCCGTGTTGTGGTTTTTCACTGCTAAAGAACTTCATCTCCACTGTGATCAATTCACTGTTTCGATTCCTAGTCATATCTTTTCGATCATGCTGAGTGTAGTTCCAAATATCAGCAATTCATATCCCCCAGCACAGGGTTACAGTTTGTAAGAATATTAACTACATCAGAAGGGAAAATGGATCAGACCCATGGGGGCAGAAAAATACTCTTGAATAAAAATTTATTCTCCTGGTGTCTATCAGATGCTCTCAGATGTCTGTCAGGACTCCAGATGCTCTGATGCACTCTCTTTATGCAGGAGCAGCTAGACAGATGAGTGGGAGAACCTGAAATGGGAAACGATGCAAATGATGTACGCACCTCAAGAAAATCCTACGCATTGAGTTTAGTGGGTCATTGCATTTGTTCCTAAGATAACCAGCTTTTAAAACCAATTTTACAAGACCCATGGGCTATTTCACTCTTTCAATTACATTTAGTTTCATGGCTGAATTAATAAACGAATGATGTTTATGGTATGAGGAGGATTATAAATACTCAAGGTGATATTCTCAAGAGGTCACTATATTTTAATTGCCATGTATAATTATTCTCATTTTCACAGATGAAACGTATGACCCACAAAGTAGTAGCCCCAAGTGAAAATAACGTGCATAGAAAATAAGACCACCACTTGAAAATATGACTACTGCTATAACATATTCAGAAAAAGTTGGCATCCCATGGGACATATCTTGGTCTCCACCCAAAGGAATTTATTTCCACACTGATGTTCAAAAATGACCTTGTAAAAGAATATCTCAGCCATAAATAGTTCCCCCCAGGATCCACAGCATCAGTATATTTGAGTGGAACTTGAGTGGGTTTTTTCTTTAAAAGCATTGCTAATAATGAAGTTTTCAGAGAGATGAGGCTAAAAAAAATAAGGTGCTCTATCATTACACTTTTTCATAGGTTTGGAAATGTTTCTGTCCGTCTGAATGAACCTCGTACGCACCAAGCACTATCTGATCCTGAATCATAAGACTTTCCCTTGTAAGCTGTCTCCATCTTCCGCCTGTTCCCTGAAATTTAGATGCTAATCATCTCTCCTTGCCTTTTAACTCCATTTTCCTAATCTTATTGATCTATATTGATCTCTTCCTTCTCTCCCACTATCTTCCGCAAAACCACCTCTAAGAGGCCAAGGTCAAGTTTGGAAATGAACACCCCCAGAGCTTCCCACGTAACCCCACTTCCTGTGATCAAGACTGTGGGGTTCTTTGACTCTGAGGGCTGCCTTTCATTTGCAAGATAGTCCCATAGAAGTCCTCCCTAATCCCCATCTAAGTGGTTTTCTCTATCATCGCATTCTGCTCATTTCCTTCCTTGCATGTATCACAGTTCATAGTTGTGTTTTTATATTTATTTGCATGATTATTATATGCCCCTCCCAAAAACATTACAAGCTTCGTAAAAGAGAAACTCTGTTTTGTTCATTGCCCTACACTCAACACTTAGCACAGTTCCTAATACACAGTAGGTACATGAGTACTTGAATTCTTTCCTCTGTGTTTTACTGGACCCACATTATTCAGTGGTCACTGTGTCTACCTGAATATACTGTAACCCATTCCATTACTGAGCATAAGCAGTCATTCAGAAAATGATAAAGAAAAAATACTCTAGCAATATTAATTGGTACACACCTACTGGGTAGCAAGCGGAAAACTAGATGGCTAAAAACATTGTGTCTGTGGTTCTCAAGGTGACATCTTAGGACCACCATTGACATATTATTAAGGGTCTGCAAAGTCTGTGAATTTTTTTTTTAATTTTGCATTTTCCATCAAATATTCATGTGAAGTTTTAATATGGGGGCACCTGGGTGGCTCAGTCAGATAAGCCAGCAACTCTTGATTATGATCTCAGGGTCATGAGATTGAGCCCCACACCTGGCTCCATGTTCAGTGGGGAGTCTGCTTGGGATTCTTTCCCTCTCCCTCAGCACCCACCCCCTGCTCATGTATGGGCTCTAGCTCTCTCACTCTCTCTCAAATAAATACATAAATCTTTTTAAAAAATAAAGTTTTAATATGCCAAATTCTAGATCCTCAGAATGTCTTCTTTACAGGAGACACTGTCTTACTTTCAGCTATGTCTTTTTGTTTTTTACAATCACTCTGGCCTTCAAACGATTTCACAGAGTGACAGCATTTAACTTCACAGCGTGTTGATAAGCATGTCTGACTTCCTCTGGGTTGGCGTTTCCTAACGTTCAAATGACAGCGATCAGCCCACATCTGCCTTTGAAGTCTTCCTGAATTCTCGTACAAGGCAGAAAGGCAAAACTTGATTCTGCAGTAATAATTTGTGTTTGAAAGACGTGTTCATAGAATAAGACTTGAGTTTTCTAAAGTATTTATTTTTCAGAAACTAAGACTGTTTAATGTAATGAAAACTTCATAGTGTAATGGAACAAAGTTTTAGGTTAATTGTCAAAGGTTAATATGAAAACAGGAAAAAAGCCCAGCCAGGTTTTGGAGGATTTTTAGAAATTGAATGCTAGTTCTAAATTTTATATAGAAATACAAAGGGCCAAAGTTCCTAAAACAAACAAACAAGCAAACAAAAAACACAACTAGAGGATTACACTCCTGCCTTCAAGACTTACTCTAAAGTTACAGCAATCAATACACCAGGTTTTGGCATGTGATCCACCAATACATCAACAAAATTCCATAGAGAGAAGAAAAACTAACATACCTATGGTCAAATGATTTTGATGAAGATTCCACAACAGTCAAGTTGGGGAAGGAAAGTATTTCAACAGCTGATACTGGAACAAGTGAATTCCCATATTTAAAAAGATTAATTTTGACCCATATCTCACACCATATCTCAAGATGGTTGCTGGACTGAATATAAAAGCTTGGCAATAAAGCTACTAGAAAAATAGAGATTTCTTAGAATGCAAAAATCTTCTTCCTTAAAATTTTTTTAAAAATTGATAAATGAAACTTCATACAAATTTAAAAACTTTTACTTATCAAAAAACCCTTCTATTAAAACACACACATACACATCCCATTAAGAAAATGAAAATTCAAGCTACAGGCTTGGAGAAGAAGTTATCTATCCACCTATCTACCTAATTTGTATCCAGAATGTATAAAGAACTCCTACAAAGTAATCACAAAAAAGACAGTTCAATTGTTGAAAATTGAATTGTTTATTCAAACAATTGAATAAAAACTGACCAAAAGATTTGGACATGTCAAAAAAGAAGATATATGGGGGCCCCTGGGTGGCGCAGTTGGTTGAGCGACTGCCTTCGGCTGGAGTCATGATCCCGGAGTCCCGGGATCGAGTCCCACATCGGGCTCCCAGCTCCATGGGGAGTCCGCTTCTCACTCTGACCTTCTCCCTTCTCATGCTCTCTCTCACTCTCTCTCTTTCCTAATAAATAAATAAATAAAATCTTTAAAAAAAAAAAAAAGATATATGAATGACCAATGAAAACATGAAAGGATGACCACGCTGTTCATTACCACATAAATGTAAATGAGAACCACAATGAGAGACCAACACATATTCATTAAAACAACTGTGATTTTAAATTTAAATAAAAAGTCTAAATTGAAAAATTAAACATTAACAATACCAAACTCATGTTGGCAAGAATTCAGAGCAAAGGGAACTCTCATACATTGCTAGTGGAAATATAAAATAATATACCCATATGACAGTTTCTTAATAAAGTCAAACATAAAACTACCTCATGATCCAGCAGTTCCATTCCCAGGGACTAAACAAAGGAAAGTAAAAGCATATGTCCTCAAAAACAACACTCTATCAAGAATGTTAAAGGGCAGGGTGCCTGGGTGGCTCAGTAGGTTAAGCGTCTGCCTTCAGCTTGGATCATAATCCCAGGGCCCTAGGATAGAGTCCTTCGACAGGCTTCCAGCTCAGTAGGGAGCCTACTTCTCCCTCTCCCTCTGCTGCTCCCCCTGCTGGTGCTCTCTCATCCTCTCTGCCAAATAAGTAAATTAATTAAATCTCAAAAAAAAAAAAGAAAGAAAAGAAAAGAATGTTCATGGGTGCCTGGGTGGCTCAGTCAGTTAAGCGTCTGACTCTTGGTTTCTGCTCATGTCATGATCTCATGGGTCATGGGATCGAGCCCCACATCAGACCCTGCACTCAGCAGGGAGTCTGCTTAAAAGAGTCTCTCCCTCTGCCCTCTCCTGTCATGTAAATATATGAATGAATAAATAAATAAACAAATAAATCTTTTTAAAAAATGTTCATTGCAGCTTTACTCATAATAGCCCAAAACTTCTAACAAACCAGGTACCTGTCAAAGGGAGAATGAAGAAAAAAAAATCATGGTATAGCAATACTATGAAACACAACTCAACAATAAGAAGAATGAGCTATGAATGCATGTATGAATGTGAATGAATCCATAAGCATTAAGTTGAGCGAAAGAAACCAGAGGCCAAAGAGTATATACCCTGTGATTCCATGTATAGGAAGTTATAACACAGGCAACATTAATCTCCTGAGAGAGAAATCAGAACAGAGGGTGCCTGGTGGAAAGGAGAATGAACAGAGAAGGGGTCCAAAGGAACCTTCCCAAAGTGATGGAAGATTCTCCCATCTTGGTTGGGGTGTTGGTTCCATAGGTGTACATATTGTCAAAACTCAATGAATTGTACACTACAGATTAGAACATTTTACCGTTTGTCATTATACTCCTCACACACACAAAGAAAACAGAGGTGTAGGAGGAACAGCTGGTGTAACATTTTGTTATGACATTGTTCCATGTGTTTTTTATTTTTCCTCAACTGTGGTAGCCCTATGAAGTGCTATATTTAGACTGTAAGTCATAGAGATAGGAGGTACATCTGTTTACCTTGCTTACCATAATACTGATCCCACTGCCAATTACTAGTGAGGTTGTTTGATAGGGAGGAAGAGGGCAGAGGACAGCTCATGGTTAAATAATGGAAACTTGCTCTGAGTGCAGAAAAAGAAATTAGCAGAAAGTGGTGAATATCTTAGAGCACTTCCATTTAAGGTATATCATGGATGAAGCAATCTGTACCATCCAAGCGTGCAGACCATCGGTTAAATAGTTTCCAACAGTGCAAGTAGTTTGCATTCATTCCATTTCTTCTCTACTTCTGTTGAGTTCAAATGGTACCATCTGTCACTTGAGTTTTAAAACAGACATCTTTACTGCCACAAGTATCTTCTGTTCTCCAGCACAACAAGAGAAGGGAGTGTGGCAGGTAATACATGAACCATAGCTTGATGTTGCTTGAGAAGTAATAAAACATGAAGCCCTGTGAGCCCTTTATCCCAAAAACAAGACCTAATTAAATGAAAGTGATCAGTTAGAGCTCCTAGTTCATGATCAAGGAAGCTTACAGATACAAAGTGTCTTGCCTGGGCTGGCTGAGATTGCTTAGAGAGGACGTGAAAATACCTCTAGTATTATTAGATATCCACAGTAGGAATTCTGTCTTGAGAGAAAGAAGGACAAGGTCCAACCCTACTTGGCAAGACCCAAAGCTAAGGGGCGCCTGGGTGGCTCAGTTGGTTGAGCGACTGCCTTCGGCTCGGGTCATGATCCCGGAGTCCTGGGATCGAGTCCCATATCAGACTCCTGGCTCTGCGGGAAGTCTGCTTCTCTCTCTGACTTTCTCCCCTCTCATTCTCAGTCTCTCGCTCTCTAATTAAAAAAAAAAAAAAATTAAAAAAAAAAAAAAGACCCAAAGCTAATAGAAAACAGTCCAGCAATGCACATCCATTGACTCGTGGGTATAGTTGAGTCACTTATAAGAGACAAAAAGATCAGAGTGAGTACCTGAATCCTCAATCCCACGGGTGTCAATAGAGAAGAGTGGTGGGGGTGGGGGAGTTATCTCAAAACCTACTGGTGCTTATGAAATCCCCTCCTAAACACAGAAGAGAACCTACGATAAAGGGTTATGTCAGAAAAACAGGAAATGTTGATGTATGGAAACATCAGTGACAGAGAGCCCTAGTTCTTCTCTCCGATTTCCACCGGTAAACTGTTGTAACTCAGGCAAGTGAAAAGGGTTCCTTAAACAATATGTGCAGAGCTGGCAGCAAGGCAGCATAAGAGATTCTGTGTCAATGCATTCTTCTAAAAAAGAAAGTGGAGTCACGCAGTGGAATATCAGATAAATGCAAATTACTGTTATTATTTTCAATACTGCTGTCAAATTCTGCTTAAGAGATCCTTTCAGCTATTGTAAGCATTTTGGTATATTTAAAATTTCTGCCTGTAATGAGCAAGTGGTAATGTGTGCCCTTTTGATGGGATATCAGTAAAACGCAGAGGAAAGCAACACTTTGCAAATTATTTTCAGATCTGCCTTTAGAAGGTTTGCCCACAGACAGAAAGGGATTACAGTGAATCTCAATTCAAGTATCTGGTGTAAAATTTCATAGCTAAGGCAGTGTGACAAGATCAATGAATATTCCTATATAGTTTGAATAATAATCATATACTAGAGAACATATTTTTAAATGAATCAACAGAATTAAAATAATAAGCATAGAGGTATTCATGCAGCAAGAGCCATAATAGCAAAAAACTACAAATAACATATGCTTAACATTAGGGGAACGGTTAAGAAAATCATAATATTTCAAATTAAATACTATTCAGACGTTAAAAACTATAATACTAAAAAATGTATATATTATGGAGGATCTTAAAGTGCCATGGGAAATGCAGTTAGGTGACTAAAGCAAGATTCTGGAGCACCTGGGGGGCTCAGTCAAATTAAGTGACCGACTCTCGATTTTGGCTCAGGTCATGATCTCAGGGTGGTGAGATTGAGCCCCATGTTGGGCTCTACACTGGGCGTGGAGCTTGCTTAAGATTCTCTCTCTCTCTCTCTCTCTCTCTCTCTCCCTCTGCTCCTGCCCCCCTTAAAAATAGTGACTAAAGCAAGATCCTAAATTATATGTATTTTTTATGCCAATACATAAAGGAGAGAGAGAGAGAGATACACGTTAAGAACACACACACACACACACACACACACACAAATAGGACACAGGTGGACATTCAAAAATTGACAATCTTTTTTCTTTTTTTAGAAAAATGAAATGTTATTTTGCATTGCTTTATAATAAATAAGCATTTGTACATTTGTAATTGAAAGACAATGACATACTCCGTTCATTCATTCATTTTAGAGAGGGAGTGGGGAGAGGCAGAAGGAGAGGGAGAGAGAGAATTTTCAGCAGGCTCCATGCTCAGCGCAGAGCCTGACACGGGGCTCGATCTCATAGTCCTGAGATCATGACCTGAGCTGAAATCAAGAGCCAGACACTTAACCCACTGAGCCACCCAGGCGCCCCCACACTCTATTCACTTAAAACGTTGACTATAATACATATAGTGTTAAGTCCTTACCACACATTGTCTATCCCCCAATCCAATCAACCCCCCAAGATGTCCAATAATAATTCAGGGCATATTCTGCTATATTTCTCACTATGCTGGAATACAAACACAGGCAAGTGAGAGAGAGGGTCTATTTTTTTTTTTTTTTTTGCCAAACTTGTATCATACTCTATTTTTCCCAGATTGTTTTTCCCCCTTACTTCATAATGTATCCCTGCATCTAAGTCAATATATATTTTTTCTAGTAATTTTTTTAATAATTATTTTTTCTAGTAATCATTCTGAGTAAGATGTTGCACGATTAATTCAGCCATTTTTCTGCTGAGGAACATTCGTGTTGTTTCCAGTTTTATCACTGCAAGAAAAGGCTGCCTGGATATACCTATAGTTATACCTTCCATTACGATGCATTTAATCCATAGGATGGATCCCCATAGCTGGGATTGCTGGGCCAAAGGCATATCCACTTTTTCACTTTTACAAACATAAAAAGATCGCTTTCCATAAAGGTGCTATATCTGCTTTCCCACAGCAATACACAAATGTGTGTTCTCCCAGATTGTCACCAGTACTGAATGTTATCGATCTTTTATTTTTTGCAACTGGACAAGTGAAAATTGTTCTTCAAATCCACATTCCTTTGAATGCTTATGAGGTTAAGCCTCCTTTCATTAGTTTATGAATCACTCGCCATTTGAGTTTCTATAAATATAAATACAAAGAATCTTTTCTATTGTGTCGTTTTTCCAATCCGTTTGTGAAAGTTCTTTGAAAATTGGAGGTAATAAGTTTCTGCCTGTCATATGTATTGTACCTATTTGACTCTAACTTGTCTGTTGCATTTTTCATCATACATTTTTCCATCCAGAAATATTTTTAAACTTGCACAATCTCTCCTTCCCCCCTTCCGTTTCCTAAATTCTTGTAGTTGCTTCTGTAAATTAAACATGAACATGACCGTGAGAGAACTCTATTGGACAACCAACACACATATAAACAGACCTTTATAGGGCTAAAATTAAGGCAGAATGGATCAATCCAGACCCTTGCTCCCAGATAAAACCACTATTTCTGTCCATGATATAAAGCCAGGGGTGAAGGCCTCACCTCTCTCGAGAGCCATGGAATGTTCCATGATTCACTGTTTGCATATAACACTCAGTGCTCCATGCAACACGACATCAAAAACTAATGATGTACTGCATGGCAACTAACATAACATAATAAAAAAATTATTAAAAAATACATACATCTATAAATTAAAAAAAAAAAAAAAAAAAGAGCCATGGAATGATGTTATTGAGTGCTTTCTGAGCCCACGCGGATAATGTGAATCTGCCACCCAGGCCACTAAGCGTTACCCTGACTGTCTGGCCACCAAGCACTGCTCCTTGATTTTAAAATCAAACTGCTCAGCCAAATGTTTCCATGACTGCAGAAAAATTAATATCTCCCCTCAGGAAAACAATTATAATTCACAGTTCAGGTCTGACAACAGCATGAGCTAATTAACGAATCTTGGAAACAAAATAGAGCCATTTTTATTTTATTTCAAACCTGTTTAATAAATATGATATGCAGAGCTGCTGAGGCTGCAACCACCAGTAGGAAATCATTATGAACAGAAATTAGCAGAGCAGTTTTTCTAAGCACAGGTAAGCGAGTTTTCAGATTGATTTGTTTTTCAAACAGAAGTCAAAGTTGCCGAGGCAAAAATCACAAGCAAAAATGCCGAGGCATTTTGATACAGAGCCAGAAAAGTAAAGTTTTGGGGACTTCGGGGAATGGACTACAAGGCTGGGTTCAAGATCATAGGTCCCAAGGTGGATGGAACTCGTAGGGTAAAAGAAGGAAGCATAAACTCCAAATCAGAGAACACAAACATTTACTCAGCTGCTCCGATTCCTTGTGCCCTCAGGTGAGCCAGGCAAGCTCTTCTGGGCAAGACCTGCTTCATAATTTGCAAGGACCCATGCACAATGAAAATGCAGGGCTCCTTGTTCGTAGATGTGGAAGAATTTCCAAAAGGTTGCACCAGAGCCTTAAACCAACACAGGGTCCTTCTGAGCACGAGAGCCCGGGAAAGTACACAGGTGTACCTGTCTCTAGGTCCCATTCTTCAGCCAGTAAAGTGGGAAAGAACATACTGATATGTGCCTTGCCTCCTCCATGGGGTGACTGTGATGACAGATTGAGGTATTTGTAAAAATTCCTTGTAAGTTTGAAAGCTCTTTCTCCAGAGCAGAGGCCATGCAAAGTCTGGAAACCCAAGTAGGGGTCTCCTGGACACCTGCCCACTTAACGGAATTTAACAAGGGACAGCCAGATACTTCACCAATACTTAGGGCTTGATAAATCACATAACTGACTTGGAGTTCACTCTTAAAAGTTCTTAGTGAATTAAAAGAAACCAGTTCACTAAATGCAGTGTGGTTTCCTGGAATGGATCCTGGAACAGAAAAAGGAGATGAGCAAAAGACTGATGGAAACCCACCCAGGCTCTGGACTTTAGTTAATCATAACAAACCACTATTAATTCCGCAGCATGGACAAATGTGCCACAGTTATGGAGGCTGTCAACGTCAAGGGAAGCTGGTGACGGTTGTTCTGGAACTATCTTCGCAACTTTTCTGTAAATATAAAACAATTCCAAAGTAAAAGATTTATTTAAAAAACAAAACTGGGGAGCCTGTGTGGCTCAGTCCATTAAGCGTCAGACTCTCAGTTTTGGCCTGGGTCATGATCTCAGGGTAGTGAGATTGAGCCTCAAGTAGAGTTCCACATTAGGAGGGGAGTCTACTTAAGATTCTCTCCCTCTCCCTCGGCCCCTCCCTTGCTCTCTAAAAAAAAAATTAAAATTAAAAACTAGTCTTCTACTTAAGAAAAAGGAGGGGGCACCTGGCTGGCTCAGTCAGTGGAGCTGGAGCATATGACTCTTGATCTGGGAGTCATGAGTTCCAGCCCCCGGTAGGAGTAGAGTTTACTTTAAAAAAAGGGGGGCGGGGAAGAAGAAGGAGAAGAAGAAGAGGAAGAAGAGGAGAAAGGAAAAGAAAAAAGAAAAGAAAAAAGAGGAAAGAAAGAAAAGAAAGAAAGAAAGAAAGAAAGAAAGAAAGAAAGAAAGAAAGAAAGAAAGAAAAAGAGAAGGGAAGGAGGAAGGAAGGAAGGAAGGAAGGAAGGAAGGAAGGAAGGAAGGAAGGAAGGAAGGAAGGAAGGAAGAAAAAGAACTGGTCCAGTTTGACTGACTGACTGGGATGAAATGATGCTTCTTACTTGGAGGCAAAAAACAAAATTAGCTTCTCTATTAAAATATGAAACCTGTCCTAAGTGGTCTAGACATTTATTTTAAATGGGATCTACCTAAATATGTACATACATAAATACGTAGAGAAGAAAGGGGCAGGTGAGAAAACAGACTGGATAAATGGGAATGACTTGAAATTTTGCTACATGTATACAGTATTCTATATATTCCTAATTTACTCAAGGGTTCTACTTTGATTCGAGAACCTTCTTCCTTTAACAGACATCAGTCTGTATTCTGTTAATTAATTTATGCTTGCTCTAGAAAATATATAAAAATACAACCCCCCAAAATTATCTATAATCCTATCACTGAGAAACAAACATAGTCAACGTTTTGACTCATTTTTGTCTCGTGTGTACATGCACATGTGAACATAAAATATATTTTAGAATAATGGAAACCGTTTTATATAAATCAACATTTCCAAGATTATGTTCCATGAAACATTGGGATCCATGAACAAAAAATTAGGTAACATAGCATACCATATTCTCCCTCACAGAGATTCACTCTGCAAAGTAGCATAGTAAAAGCCAGGAGAAGTCTTGTATAAGTTTTTAAACTCGGATTTCTCTATATATGAATTCTATTATTAGCCAACAGAATACTCCTTGTGAAACTCTAGTATAAATAGCCCTATTCCAGATTTTTTCACTCAACAAGACGTTATGAGCATTTTCTCGGTTACTAGAAACTAATAGCAAATATCATTTTAATGGCTACAAATATTATATCATGTGAGCATTCCATTATTTATTATACCAGCACTTGGCAAAAAGCCAGAGGTAAGTATTTCAAAAAAGCACCAGATAGCAAGTATTTGAGGCTTTGCGGGCCCTTCAGCCTCTGTCCAATGACTCGGGTCCCCTGCTAAAGTATGTAGCAGCCATAGACACTGTGCCAATGCATCGGTGTGGTTGGGTTCCAGTAGAACTTTCATATAATTATTACATGTCATGAAATAATATTCTTCCTTTGATTTTTTTTCAAACATTTAAACCATTCTTGGGGCACCTCAGTCAGTTAAGCGTCCCACTCTTGATTTCAGCTCAGGTCATGATCTCAGGGTCCTGGGATTGAGCCCCAGGTCAAGCCCTCACATGGGGCTCCATGCTCAGCGAGGAGTATGTTTCTCCCTCTGCCCCTCCCCCTGCTCACTCTGTCTCTCTCCTTCTCTCTCTCAAATAAATAAATAAAATCTTTAAAAAAAAAAAAAGCATTCTTAGCTTACAGGCTTACAGGCTGCGTATCATTGTATCATTTGCAGAAAATCTTTGTCAAATTTCTGATCATTTCCTTTGGATGGATTTCTAATAAATACCTAACCCTGACCACCTAGGCCAGAGAATATGAATATCAGGCTCTGAACACACACTGCTAAGTTGCTTTATGGAAAGGCGTATAGTGCCCCACAGCAATGTCCAAAATTGTCAGTCTCACTGTACCCTTGCCAGTTTTGACTGTTATCACTTTTTACCTTTTGATGATTGGATGGATGAAAATTAGTATCATGTTTTACTCTGCATTTCTCGGACTACTAGTGAGGTTGGACAACTTTGTATGTTCACTTTCCATGTCTGTCGTGTGCCCTTTTCTGGTTCGTTACTGAAATATTGTTTGTTTTTTAAAGTCACGTGGGTTCTTTATATAGTGGGCATATTAACTCTTCTTCTTCTTGGCCAATATTTTCCTCACTTATTGACCTTTTAATTTTATTTTTTATATTTTTAATTGTAGAGATGGTTTTAAATTTTTAAGTTGGTTGCAGGTTACGGATTTTCGGAGATGTAGAAATCTATCAGCATTTCCATTTTGGTGCCTCCCTTTGCTTTATGCATGGAAAGGCGGTTCCTACTCAGAGATCATTTGAAGAGTCAACCATATTTTCTCCTAGATTTTATTATACTGCATATCCTACATTTAACCCTTGATATCGTGTGGAATTTATTTAGTGTATGGTGTGAGGCAAAGTTCTAAACTGTTCTCTTTCCAAATTGTTCTTCTGAATTCAATTTTTCCATCATCATTTATTACATAATCCACCCTTTCCGGCACTGATTTGTGAATATTCTTTTCTCCTTTGTAAACACTGGTGTCTAAATAAGGGCCAAAAAAAAAGCAAAAAAAAAAAAAGTAGATAAGGGCAAAAATGGGATCTAATATGAGGGTAAAAATGGGGGACATTTCCAAGTTACTGTCATTTTAGCATGCATTTGCCCATGTGTTAGTGTTAAAATGCATGACAAAAGACCATTCCATGCTATTACTCCAGGGTCTTCTCAGAAGTTATCAAAGGCCATCTTGGGAGTATTTATGTTAGGAAAGGAAAACCCAGCATTTGACTGAATAATCTACATGGAAAGCACACCCAGATCATTGACATGGAGTTTCCTAAGAGAAAACAAACAAGATATGAACCAAAATCATCATCAGAGAAAAAGAATAGTGGACACACAACCTCTTGAGAAAAATTGCCTCCCTGTTTACTTTAGGCCTATAAATAAGAGTCAGTTCTTCATTCTTCCAGTTAAATCTGCTACAAAAATGTGTCCAGATCTCCATGGATCATCAATCCTACATTAGCTCTGACTTTAGCCTTGTTGCCAGACCACTGCAGTAGCAGAATCCTAACAGAAAATGGGCTTCTGGGCGTGATCAACATCTCTCTCCCTTCCCCCGGTCACCTTCCTTAGGTGGGTTGTAAACACAGAAATGCTCAGAAGGGTGGGAGCAGGAGGAAGAAACACAGCAGCCAGACCTCAGATGGACCATGTAGACATGCATTGGCCAAATCTAGCCCGCAGCCCCTTTGTGGACATAAAGTTTTATTGAAGCAGAGCCCTGCTATTTCTCCAAGCTAGGCAGCGGCAGAGTTAAACAGTTGCAACAGAGACTGTCAGGCTTGCGAAGGTGGAAATATTTACTTATCTGGCCCTTTACAGAAAAAGGTTGCTGATTGCATCAAGGATATCTGCTTCCCGGCTTCCTGCTGGCACTTTCCACCACCACTCCCTGCCCCACCCCCGCAAATACGCCCGACCGACCATACAGACAGACTCCTATTTCTCTGCTGCTTTCACCTCAGTGATCTCTGTCTGCTTTTAATTAGAATCAAATCCGGACCTCAGCCATTCCCACGGAAGACCAGAGGCTAATGCAGTCCCCAATGGCTGCAATCAGTTTCTCAAGTCCATCTGATGGTCAAGGCCTGAGAAATGCTCAAGCCAGGACTGACAAAATCAAGGTAAAAGAGCTAAGCGAAGGGCAAGGTGCCTTGTGACATAGGGAGAAGCCGAGCCGGAGGGGGGAAATTGTGATGTGGGGAACTCTGAAACACCTGCATTATTTTCAAGCACATTTCTTCCGTCAGTCTGAAACCTCATCAGATAAGAGCCGAGACATTTACAGGCCTTTGCTAAACTCAAGGTAATTGCTGGCTCTAGTTCCCGAGCCATAAACCAAGTGGAACTTTGT
Organism: Nasua narica; assembly: GCA_028533885.1. Classification (NCBI taxonomy): domain Eukaryota; kingdom Metazoa; phylum Chordata; class Mammalia; order Carnivora; family Procyonidae; genus Nasua; species Nasua narica. Next base: position 8,489,021 of record CM052801.1, on the reverse strand, counting down.
GCCGATAATCCTGGTGTTTCCACGTCCGCAAATGAGAACAGCAACGGACCAAATGATAACGGTGTTTTCGGTCTTACACCGAGTTTCAGACATCAGGGTTTCGAAGTACATAAATGGTTTTTCAAATCATTTCCTAAGAGCTCAGCCACAATATTTGGTGAACAAAATTGCAGGGTTTTCAGATTTTTTTTTCAGTAACCACATGCCATCATTTGGAGCATGTTCTCTGATTGTGGAGAAATAAAATTCTAGTTGGGGAAGTTCGGCTTCTTGGAGGATCTGAGTCGAGTCCTCAAGGGATGAGTCAGAGTCTTGTTTTCAAAAGCAAATATACATCCAGAATATATAAAGAACTCTTACAACTCAACAACAAAAAGGCAACCCAACTGGGGGAAAAAATGGGTAAAGGACTTAAACAGTCATTTCTCCTAACGAGATAGACAAGGAGCCGCCAACCGCCTGAAAAGATGCTCAACTTCTTCAGCCATTATGGAAATGCAAATCCAAACCACAATGAGATAGACTACTTCTCACCCACTAGGATGGCTAGAATCCAATAAAATGAAAAAGAACAAGCGTTGGAGAGAAGGTGGAGAAATTGGAACCCTTATGCGTTGCTGATAGGAATGTAAAATGGTTTGGCTGCTGTGGGGAAACAGTGGCATTTCCTCAAAAAGTTAAGCCTACAATTACCGTCTGACTGAGAAACTCCATTAGTAGGTATCTATCCAAAAGAATTAAAAGAGACACTCAAGCAGGCACTTGCACATGCTTATTCATGGAAGCACAGTTCACAATAGCCAAAAGGTGGAAAGAGCCAACAAATACATGAATAAGCAAATATATATTATATCCATACAATGGAGTGTTATGCGGCCATCAAAAGGAATGAAGGTCTGACGCCTGCTACAGCGTGGGTGGACCTCAAAAACATAATATCGAATGGCGGAAGCCAGACACATACTGTATGATTCAGTTTATTACAAATATCCAGAATAGGGCCCCTGGGTAGCAATTGCCTTTGGCTCAGGTCATGATCCTGGAGTCCCCGGATCGCGTCCCACATCCGGCTCCCTGCTCAGCAGGGGGTCTGCTTCTCCCTCTGACCTTCACCCTCTCATGCTTGCTCTCTCTCATTCCTTCTCTCTCTCAAATAGATAAGTAAAATCTTTAAAATATATATATCCGGAATAGATAAATCCATAAAGACAAAAAGCAGACTGGTGTTTCCCAAGGGCGGGGAAGGAGAACGGAATGAGAAGTGATTGCTTAACATATAAAGACTTTCCCTCTGGGGTAATGGAAATATTTTGGGAGCTCCTGGGTGGCTCAGTGAGTTAAGTGTCTGCCTTCAGCTCAGGTCATGATACCCGGGTGCTGGGATCGAGTCCTGCGTCGGGCTTCTTGCTCAGCGAGGAGCCTGCTTCTCCCTCTGCCTGCCGCTCCTACCATGGTCGTGCTCTCTCTCTCTGTCAAATAAATAAAATCTTTTAAAAAAGAAGAAAAAGAAAAAAAAAGAAGAAGAAAAAGAAAATAAATACTTTGGAACTAAATACAAGTAGTGGCCGCATAATATTGTGGATGTACTAAATGCCACTGTGCTCACTTTTAAAATGGTTAATTTTATGTTATGTGAATTTCACCTCAATTAAAAAAAAACTAGGAAAAAAAAAGAGTAAATGGGCAGGGTGGGTCGTAAAGTCAGGACTCAGAGATGCTGGTTTGTTATATTGTGATATAACACCAATAAGCCATTTAAATGCATATATGCCTATGTTTCCACTTTTTGGCCACCTCATATATGTGTTGTTTTTTCACAGTTAAAGCGATCGATGCTTGTTGTAAAATGCAAGGCATATAGAAAGAGGTCATAATGATAGCTATCATGGACTGAGCCCTGGCCATTTGCTAACACTGTGCTGAAATGAACCAACACATAGGGGTCTGAATCTTCACAAGAACGCTGGGAGCTAGACACTGTGTCTGTGCCCAATTTAAAAGATGAAGCAACAGAAGCTGAAAGAGATTAAGAAACAGGCCTAGTGATAGAAAGCTAGTAAATAGCGATGCTGGAATTGGAACCCCATGGTCCAACCCCAGAAGACTGGCTCTGAAACCCTGCCTGCCATTGCCTTGAAAGAAACAATAGTGTCTTCCCTAATACACTCTCTAGAGGAAATTGCTCTTAACGAAACATTTTCTGATCATCTTTTTAAACCAAATGAGGATCCTACTGTACTCAATATTCCAAAACTCAGTTTTAAAATCAAATATTTCATGAGCATATTTTCATGTCTCTATGAGTATTTCAGGCTTACAAATGGCTGCGGGAGCCACCATTACACAAATGGATCATCATTTAGTAATCCAGTCCCCTAGTGTTGGGCACTTGAGTGGTTTCCTTTTTTTCACTATTACCGTGTTGTAATAAGACTCCCAGTATCTTTGCTCACTTGCTTGGTTACACTGTCAGGATACATTTCTCAAAGCGAAATTTCTTGGGCAAAAGGTATGCCCATCAGTCACTGTGATGAATGTTGCCAAGCTGTCCACCCCCAAATTTGTATGAATTTGGTTTTCCACCACTGGTGTGTGAGGACTCCTTTCCTCATATCATCACAATCCTGGGCATCGCCAATCTTTTGGTGTTTAGCAACCAGTAAGTCAAAATTTATATCTTGTTATTTGAATTTGTGTTCTTTCATTATTAACAAATTTGAACATATATTCACCCATGCATTGGCCATTTGAAATGCTTTTAAGAATTAATTGTTGGGGGATGCCTGGGTGGCTCAGTCAGTTAAGCGTCTGCCTTCGGCTCGGGCCATGATCCCGGAGTCCTAGGATCAAGTCCAGCATTGGGCTCATTGCTCAACAGGGGAATTTGCTTCTTGCTCTGACTGCCTCTCCCCCTGCTTGCTCAGTCTCTCTCTCTCTCTCTCTGATGAATAAATAAATAAAATCTTAAAGAAAAGAAAGAAAGGCATAAAAGAATTGATTGTTGGGGTGCCTGGGGTGCCTAAGCATCCAATTCTTAGTTTTCGCTCAGGTCATGATCTCATGGGTCGTGAGATTGAGCCCCACATTGGGCTCCATGCTCAGTGGGGAGTCTGCTTGAAGATTCTCTCCCTCTACCCCTCCTCCTACTCGTACACACACACTCTCTCTAATAAATAAATAAATCTTCAAAAAGAAAGAACTGATTGTTTATGTCCATCTTTTGCCCATTTTTTCTATTGGGCTGTTTGTTTTATTGATTTATAAGACTGTTACATGATAGCTAATACCCCCATATTTTTTTTCTGTCATATATGTTGCGTATTTTTCCATGGGTTAGTATTTGTCTTTTTAACTTATGGTATTTTTGGCCACCTGTAAGGTGTTTTAGTGTTTTTAGTGAAGTCAAATTTCTCAATATCTTAATGTTTCTGACTTCATTGCCATTCTTTAAGGGAGTCTTCATGTCAAGACTAAGAAAATATTGGGGCTCCTGGGTTCCTCAGATGGTTAAGCATCTGCCTTTGGCTCAGGTCATGATCTCTAGGTCCTGAGATCAAGCCCCACATCGGGCTTCTAGCTCAGCAGGGAGTCTGCTTCTCCCTCTCTCTCTACCTCCCAACTGCTTGTGTTTTCTCTATCCCTCTCTCTCTCAAATGAATAAATAAAATCCTTTTAAAAAGATTAAGAAAATATTTTCCTGTTGAGATACTGTGATTTATACAGAGATTTATATATTTGGTCTTCCTCCCCCATTTCTGGCATAAAGCTCCTAAAGCCCTAGGAATTTCCTCAGTGATGAGAGCAACAAAGATGTCCTTTGTTTAAGTTAGTGAGGTGACTTTTGGAAAGCACCTACAAATGAGGGCTGATTGCCAGGAGGACCAACTATGTGATTAGGTTGGAACTTTCAGTCCCACCCCCTGACCTCCAGCGAGGGGAGACCAGCAAGGGGCTGGAGACTGTGTTCGATCACCAATGGCCAATGATTTAATCAATTGTGATGATGTAACAAAGCCTCCATAAAAATCCAAAAGGGTAAGGTTCAGAGAGCTTCCAGGTTCTCGAATATACTGAAGCGTGGGGCAGATTGGCACACCTGGAGGGGGCATGGAAGTGCCATACTTCTTCCCCATACCTTGCCCTCTGCCTCTCTTCTATCTGGCTGTTCCTGAATTATATCCTTTCACAATAAACTGGTGATCTAGTAAGCAAAATGTTCCTCTGAGTTGTGAACCACTCTAGCAAATTAATCAAATCCGAAGTGGAGGCTGTTGGAACCTCGGATCTGTAGCCAGTCAGAGCACAGGTGACCACTGGGGCTTGTGACTGGCATCTGAGGTGGGGCGCAGTCTTGTGGGACTGAGCCTTTAACTTGTGTAATCTGATGCTGTCTCTGGGTAGATAGCGTCAGACTTGAGTTGAATTGTAGGACACTAGCTGGTATCCAAGAATTGCTTGGTGGTGTGGGAAAAATCACACACACACACACACATGCACACAGTAATTGGGTATTAGAATTCTTTACCTGATTTTCTTTTTTTTTAGATTTTATTTATTTTTTGACAAAGAGAGAGACAGGAAGAGAGGGAACACAAGCAGGGGGAGCGGAAGAGGGAGAATCAGGCTTCCCGCTGAGCAGAGAGCCCAATGTGGGGCTCAATCCTAGGACCCTGGGATCATGACCTCAACTGAAGGCAGACCCTTAATGACTGAGCCACCCAGGTGCCCCTCTTTACCTATTTTTCTAGGAAAGTTTTACTTTTCCTGTTTAAGTCTTAGTCCATCTGGAATTGATGTTTGTTATGGTGAAAATTAGGGTTCTAACTTTAGAATGAAGGGGACGGAAGCATTTTGTGTTTTGTTTGATTGGTTGGTTGGTTGGTTGGTTGGTTGGGGTTTTGAAATTTGGGTTTGTTTTTGAAGGAGTGAGGCTTTTTTGTTTTTATTCTAACTTTTTCAATTATCTTTGTGCAAATGTTGCCATAGAGAATAATTTAACTGCAGATCCACAATAGAATTAACTCAAGAGTAATGTTCGGAGCCTGGTATTGTGCCCCCTTTCCTTTCCATAGACATCGCTTATGATTCCAGACTTGGTCCAATAGGGACTTGAACCAGAGTGTACAGCTGTAGATTTGAATAAAATCAAGTTCGAGTCAAAAGAGAGGAAGGGAAGATACTTGAGTGGTGACGCCATGATGGTGTGGGCATTGACAACACTTATTGGCGGTCCAGGTCTATGCCCACTTGACCGAGTCTCATAGAACTGGGCTTGGGGCCACATTGTCTTGCCCACGTTCATAGTTGTTCTTAGGTTACTGTGCATGTAGTGGGGATGAAATGTTGGCTGACAAGTTCATCCTTGTTTGTGGTGATTCTTAATTCACAAGTTTAACAAGGAGCTGAAGAAAGAGCAATAGAGTAAGAGACCACAGGGAACACCAAACTCCCCAGAGCTTCCAACTCCCTTTGGCCACTGGCTGGAATCCCCTCGCAAGACTAGGAAGGTCAAGGAGGAGGAAGTGAAACGGCTGTCAATCCTTGGCCCAGTTGGCAGACAGTTGGTGTGTCTCTCTTTATTCCTTCAGCTTATGCCTCCTCCTATGAGATTTAGCTCCAGCCCAGTTTCTACCCATCGTTCTTAATCCCATGGCCCTGCCTTATTTTCACTGAAGCACATTCTGAAATTATTGACCTTATTTTTACAGGATTATATTTTGCTATGGGTTGAACCGTATTCCCTCCCACAAAAGCTATGTTGAAGTCTTTACCTCAGATACCTGTACTGGAGTACAGTGGGCCCTTAATTCAATATGACAGGTGTCCCCATAAGAAGAGGGCAATTTGGGCATAGACCCATACACAGAGACAGAAGTCAGCCACATGAAGACAGGGGCAGAGATTGGAGTTATGCTGCCAAAGGAAGAGGCAAGGAAGGACTCTCCCCTGGAGCCTTTCAGAGGGACCACAGGCTTACCCACACACTGATTTAAGGCATAGAGCCTCTAGAACTGTGAGAAATTGGATGTCTGTTGTTCTAAGCCATCCAATCAGTGGTACTTTGTTACAGCAGCCACAGGAATCTAATAGACATGTTTACAGTCTATCTTCCACCCAGACCCTGGCCACATATCCCACAAACATGAAATCAAGGGCAAGGACAACTCCCGTACCTCCAACACTCAAAACAGGGCCCAATGCATCCTTGGCACCCAGTAACTCTCTACTAGAAAGACAGTAACGTGCTTTGGCTCTGCACCTGAGAGGATGCTGGTCCTGCCTCCTGTGCCCCTTCTTCTTGCCTCACTTCCTGTCCTTTGACTCTTTCCCAGTTTATCTCAAGACCCTTGCCAGAATGCTTCCCACAGCTGCCTCTAACTGCCTCCATATCTTGGAGCTGTGCTGTCCAATTCAGTGGTAACTGTCTATGTTTAGCTCTCGAGCACTTGAAATATGCCTAGAGCACTGAAGGAACTAAATTTTTTATGTTCTATCACTTTAATTAATTTTACATTTAAATAGGAAAATAAATGCTTGATGCAGCTACTGGGAAGCTTTTAAGTATGCTTAGAATATCTTGCATAGGTTAATCTGTCTTCAACTCTAATTTTTATAGAATCTAAACATTAACTAAGTATGCCAAATAAAAATTTAATATCCAAATGAAGTTGGGCCTTGAGTGTGAAATGCACACTAGATTTTGAGGGTTTTGCATGAAAAACACATAATTTTTTCATAATTCTCATTCATAATTTTTACAGTGCTTACAGTTGGAAATGATACTATCTTGACTATATCGGGTTAAATAAAATAGATTATTAAAACTAATTTCACTTGTTTACCTTTACTTTTTTTGATGAATAGCTTTAGTTTTCTCTTTTTATTGTGTTATGTTAGTCACCATAGTTTTTGTCATTAGTTTTTGATGTAGTTTACTTTTTTAGCTTATCTTAATTCCAGTGTAATTAACATCCAGTGTTATATTAGTTTCAAGTGTACAACATTGTGATTCAACACTTCTATACATCACCCAGTGCTCATCTCGACAACCACATTCCTTAATCCCCATCACCTATTTCACACATCCCCGCCCACCTACCTTCCCTCTGGTGACCATCAGTTTGTCCTCTATAGTTAAGAGTCTGTTTCTTGGTTTGTCTCTCTCTCTCTCTTCTTTTTTTTTTTTCGTTTGCTCATTTGTTTTATTTCCTAAATTCCACATGAGTGAAATCATATGGTATTTGTCTTTCTCTGACTAACTTATTTCACTTAGCATTATACTCGCTAGCTCCATCCATGTCATTGCAAATGGCAAGATTTTGTCCTTTTTGTGGCTGAATATTATTCCGTTGTGTATATATACCACATCTTCTTTATCTGTCCATTGGTCGATGGATATGTGGGCTGTTTCCATAATTTGGCTGTTGTGAATAATACTGCTATAAACATCAGGGTGCATTGTATCTCTTTGAATTAGTGTTTTTGTATTCTGTGGGCAAATATCCAGTAATGCAATTTCTGGATCGTAGGCTAGTTCTATTTTTAACTTTTGGGGAACCTTCATACTGTTTTCCACAGTGACCACACTAGTTTGCATTCCCACCAGTGGTGCAAGAGGGTTCCTTTTATTCCACATCCTCACCAACACCTGTTGTTTCTTATGTTGTTGATTTTAGCCATTCTGACAGGTGTGAGGTGATATTGTGTTTCTGATTTGCATGTCACTGATGATGAGTGATGTTGAGCATCTTTTCATGTGTCTGTTGGCCATCTGGATGTCTTCTTTGGAGAGATGTCTGTCCATGTGTTCTGGCCATTTTAATTAACTATTTGTTTTTTGGGTGTTGAGTTGTGTAAGGTCTTTATATTTTTGGATACTAACCTTTTATTGAATATATCATTTGCCAATATCTTCTCCCATTCTGTAGGTTGCTCTTAGTTTTATTGACTGTTCCCTTCGCCATGCAGAAGCTTTTGCTTTTAATGCACTCTCAATAGTTTATTTTTGCTTTTATTTCCCTTGCCTCAGGAGACATGTCCCTCTGGAGCTGTGGAAACCTGGCCTTCCCCTCTCCCCACCTCCGCCACCCATACCCTCACAACAGTGGTTGTCCAAGCAGAAGTCAATAATGGTCGCTGGGCAAGGGGGAGTGGGGAAGACCAGGTGGGCACCAGGCACCAGGGTCAGAGCAGCTACACAAGTGGCTAAGAACCCATTCCAGAGAGGCATCAGGCAGTGGGAGAAAGGGACGTGCATGTGCCACTGTCCCATCAGACTTCACCTACAAAACATAGAGTAGAAGACAAACTTAAGAATTTCAAGATGGTGAATATAGAGCACTGAGTCCCAAGTGCAGAACCCCTCTGAGGGTAGGACCCTGTGCAACTGCACTGTTCACATGCCCATGAAGCAGACCCTACCTTGACTTTGCAGCAGACATGCTGGGTGCCCTGCCCCGACCACCTCAGATATCTTTTGTAGGTTCTGTGCGTCCTTCCCCTAGCTTCTATGGGCTTTGCTTCTGAAGACTAGCCCTACAACTTTCCTCAGAGCACTGTCCCCAGCCTCTCTAACCACTTCTCCTGTACTGAGAGCAGATGTATCTGCGATTTCACTTCCTTCCCAGGAGTGTGGCAATAAGGAAGACCTAGTCCCCTCCCTTTGAGGTCTGGAGGCAGTCTAGTCTCTGAGGCTCATTCACCCTCCAGAGCTCCCAGGGATTAGGCTGAGGCTGAGAGTTCCCAGTCCTGCACCCTCCCTCCTTCCTTCCTCTCCAGAGTCCTTCCCTCCTTTGGGGAGCACCTTCACACTTCCTTGGAAAAGCATTTGCTCTCCAATGCTCCTGTCATGGTCTGCTCCTGGGGAACCGGAACACAAACAAATTCCCCTTTTCTTGCTCTTAGATCATAATCCCGTGTACCAAGGACTCACTGCCATGTACCAGGCACATGCTAGGCACTTCAGCCTGTGAAGCAGTCCCTTTGTCTTCCTTGACGTGGAGCAGAGAAACCAAGTGCAATTCACTTAGAAGGAAAAGCACAAATGGAAAAGGGCAGTCACCATCTGCAAAGCAGAATGCCGAATTGAAGGGGGTGGTGTGACACGTCTTCAATTAGCAAGGCTCTTGAGACCTAGAATTGCCCAGTCATCGGTACAGTTTCCAGTGTTATTCAGGCACTCAGATGGTGCTCCCTAGGATTTAAGAAGCTGAAGACTTCATTTGCTGCCTTTAAGCCAAAAGAGTCTTAAGATACACATAAAGCCTCATTTAGACATGACCGTATGTGACACTAAGGAGCAGAATCATTTATTTTGCTCTAATGGAGTAAGTGAAAGAAAGTCCACTGGAGAAAAATACACTAAGTGCAAAGGCATAGTGCATGCTTTCTTTCTCTTATAGGCCACATTTTATTCAGATGATGAATAATACCAGTTATCCTAGAGAGAACAGAAGAGGGGGAAAAAATCCTCTTTTAAGTATGCAATTGGATCATCAAAGAATTTCTTTGATTCCTAAGAGTCTGCTTGAATTACAGAATTATGTCTTAACACTCTTCACTCCTGTCATCATCCAGAAAGTGAGTTTTCTCTTTTAAAATGAAAGCCTGACTTTTCCCTTTTCATCACCAAAGTTAGCAGCTCTACCCAGAGGAAGATGAAAATGCTGAACAAAACTTTTTTTTAATTAGTCGCAGGGATATTTTACCTAAATGATGACAACCTATGAAAGTTGTGTTGTGTTCGTTTAGTGTGTCTATATTTTAGGAAACTTGGAATGTGTAATCCCATAGAAAAAGTATGATCCAAGATCAAGACGATCAGAAGCCTTGTTCAATCAATTGGGTAGCTAAATATAATATAATTATGTAATTATAATTCTAATTTCCATGTATTCCTATGGGAAATTTGTCCAGAATGTCCACATGATATGTCCAAAACTGGCTTCTTGGCAGGAGGAGCCTGAAACAGAAGGTTGATAAGGGGTGCAGTAGACAGATAGTCCAAGGCAAAGAATATTAATCACTTATTATCACCACGGATATTGCATGGATATTTTTAATTTAATTTTTGAATACATATTAAATTTTCAAAATACAAAATTCAAAGTTACAAAAGGGCATACAGCAAAAAAAAAATCTCTTCTCACCATGTTCCTCTCTACCAATTTCCCCTCCCATGATACTAGTTTCTGTGTATCATCTAAAAGTTTTCTCTGCACACCCAAGCAAATGCAAATCCATTTTTTCCTGCCCTCTTTATAGCCATAATGTACACACTGGGATGCCCCTTGCTTTTTTTCACTTAAAAATAATGGTCTATTTTTTTTTTCTTTTTTAGTGGGCTCCATGCCCAGCATGGAGCCCAACATGGGGCTTGAACTCACAACCCTGAGATCAAGAGCTGAGCCGAGATCAAGAGTCAGATGCTTAACAGACTGAGCCACCCGGGCACCCCAGTAATGATCTCTTTTAATTAGAGGCCATTAATAAGGTCTTGAACCTCTAATTTAATTCACTGCCATAACAAGAGACTCCCAGTGATGTCCACTGGGCAGCTAATATCCAAATCACCGAAAGCAGATGACTGAGTTCAGCTTTGACCTAGAATCAGAAACATATACACACTAAAATGTGTGATCTGAAGATGTGGGGAAAAGAGCGTTGACTCTGAAGTCACACAGATTTGGATTGGATTCAAATCTTATTTCTCTGCGTGTCCCTTGGGCAGTGGGGATAATGGTGTCTACCTCCATGTCCCTGGGAAGAATGCAGATGAATTGTATGTTCATATTAGGAAACAGCCTCAGGACCTGGCTTATTAGCTCGTAGACACCCACACCAGCACCTTACAGATCATTCCCTGGAGGTCCCAGCAACCCCTCCTACCAAGCTCACCCCTGACAAAGTAGGGAGTTCTTTGCTCCCCCTCCTCCATTCTTCACAACCCACTAACTTAAGAGAGAGCCCATGAGTAAGAGTTCCATGGATAGAATTTTTCCAGCACATTCATTCAGGGGGTTAACAGGCACCAAAAAAAAGTAAATAAACAATAAATAAACAAATTAGAGTACATATTATGATAAAAACTAAGAAGCAGGGGCACCAGGCTGGCTCAGTCAGTGCAGCGTGCGACTCTTGATCTTGGGATTGTGAGTTCAAGCTCCACTTTGAGTGTAGAGGTTACTTAAAAAAAATTTTTTTAATTAAAAAAAAAAACTAAGAAACAGATGAAGAAGAGATAAAGGGAGAGGACACTTTGGGTGTGGTAGCCAGAGAACACCTCTCTGAGGAAATGACATTTTGGCATCGCCCAAAGGATGACCAGTTAATGTCAGACTAATACTCATGCTGAAAAGAATTATAAATGTTGAACAAGGTATAGAAAACAACCGTGACAGTCAAAGACACCACAAAGCATCAGTGCGGGCAAACGAAGCAGGGCTGGAAGCTTTGAGAAAAGAGGACTATAAGAAGTAAGCTCCAGGGGCGCCTGGGTGGCTCAGTGGGTTAGAGCCTCTGCCTTCGGCTCAGGTCATGATCTCGGGGACCTGGGATCGAGCCCCACATCGGGCTCTCTGCTCGGAGGAGAGCCTGCTTCCCCTTCTCTCTTTGCCTGCCTCTCTGCCTACTTGTGATCTCTCTCTCTCTCTGTCAAATAAATAAATAAAATCTTTAAAAAAAAAAAAAAAAGAAGTAGGCTCCACCTTCACCCTAGATTTTCTCTGAGAGCTGTTCAAACTCAGGGCCCAAGAAGGCAGCATCATGTTACTGAGCTGAGGGGATGGGGACGGTAGGCACAGTTTGGAGCTGCCAAAATGGCTAGAACTTGAAGGGCAAAGTCCCAGAGAGATTTTGAGCCCCAAAATCTGCATAAAATTTCCCCTCAAGTAATCAGCTGCCTCCTGAGCTGTCTATGCACAGGATGAGACCCCAGGGCTAACAAATTAGGCAGAGGTCACAACAGCCACATGGTGCTAAGGAGTCCGTGGTAGCTCCAACCCTACCAAGGTAGAAGGGCCTTGTTTGATAAATACCGTAGGCTTGGTAAACACTCCTACATTGTGCGCCAAAACATAGAAGTATGCTCTAGGATTAAGGGAAGACCAAAATGGGTCATCCCTCACAAAACCTAAAAGCCAAGGCTCAAGAGGACCAAGGTGAGCCACTGGCACTTTATTTGACTGCCAAAAGAAAACTTAACCCTCCTTGGATGAGGTTAATATCATTCAGAGCCTCTACAACTTTTGCCCATGATATCTAGAGTCAACTAAAAAATTATAGGCCATGCTAAAAATTAAAAGCAGGGATAATTGACCAAAAACCAAGAGAAATAAAATAAGCAACCTAAATGGAATGACAAGTGATTCATGATATTAAAATCTTAAAATAGTTAACATTGATAGACTCTTAAAATAATTAATACAGGAAAAGATGAAAATTTTCAGCAGATACCTGGAATCCATAATGAAAAGCCAACAAGTTCTAGAACTCCCTCTGAAAAAGAAAATATCTACACTTAAGAATTCAATAAATTGCAGGGGGTGGAAGGCACCTGGCTGGTTCAGTCGGTGGAGTATGCAACTCTTGATCTCAGGGTTGTAAGTTTGAGCCCCACACTGGATGGAGAGATTCCTTAAAAATAAAATCTTTTTTTAAAAACAGAATTCAATAAATGGGTTTAATATTAGATTCGATATGGGCGCCTGGGTGGCTCAGTTGGTTGGGCAACTGCCTTTGGCTCAGGTCATGGTCCTGGAGTCCCAGGATCGAGTCCCATATCGGACTCCCGGCTCTGCGGGAAGTCTGCTTCTCCCTGTGACCTTCTCCCCTCTCATTCTCAGTCTCTGTCTCTAATAAATAAATAAATAAATAATCTTTAAAAAAAATATTAGATTCGATACAATCAGAGAAAGACAAATGACTAGATACACACAAATTGATCCACAGAGATAAAAATGATAGAAAATATAAGAAAGAGCATAACGGCCATGTGAGACATGGAGAATAGGCCTAATACAAGCATAAAAGGACTCCTAGAAAGAAAGAGATAAAAAGAATGATACAGAACCGATGTTCAAGGCAAAGCAAAATGGCGAAGAATGTCTCCGATACTAAGGAAACCAGCGAGAGATACTAACCCACGGATTCCAGAAGCTCAATGAAACCCAAGCAGAATAAATACAAAGAAAACCACATTTAGGCATATCTTAGGTAAACTGTTGAGATCCAGGCTGAGCCGTGTGTTTTCAATCTCTGGTCAGGACAGACATCGCATGAGCCCTAGTAGAGCATATGCGTAGCAGATGCAAATATTACAATAGACAAAGGTCTTCGACAGGGAAGTTGGGCAAGAGGGAGGGGGAGCAGACAGACTGGCTAAAGGTGTGAAGTGCTCAAAAAGATAAGAGGATGGGATTCAGAGCCCAGAGGGTTGGAGGGAAGAGAACCACAGCAAGCCAGTGGTAGGGTTGACATATTTGTGTGTGTTCACATATGCAGAGTGGGATTGCAAAAATGAAGTCATTCTATACATCTTGTTTCATATCCTGCTTTTAAAATTGTAGACATTATGAAGGACTGTAGTAAATGCTGTTAGGGTCTCTAGACTTTACTACTTCAGTGCCTGCAGCCCAACTTCCTACGGTCATCCCCCACCCCCACCCCCTGCATCTCCTGGCCTAAGGGCTCTCTCTGGCATTGTGGTTGCCTTGACCACCTATTGTAGGGCTAGAGTTCTACCGAATGAATGTCTCCTGGGAGCACCTCTCAACAAATGACTGATGAGAGCTGGTATATAAAAATACCCCAGTTCCCAGGGCCTGAGTGGCTGAGTCGGTTAAGCGGCCAACTCTTGGTTTCAGCTCAGGTCATTGATCTTCAGGTCATGAGATCAAGTCCCGAGATCGGCTCCGTGTTCATTGCAGAGTCTACTTGCTCCTCCTTCTGCCCCTCCACCCATTCACCTGCTCTTTCTCCAATAAATAAAGAAATAAAAGCTTTAAAAAAAAAAGAAGTACCCTGGTTCCCTTTCCCTTTAGCTGAGATAATTCAGATACGGTTTCACATTGGTTCCCAAAATTTCACCAGTTGCCATTAGTGGTACATATTTGTTAATCCTTTATTGCCTGCCTTTCCATTCCTGTCTCACTTCCACACTCATTACTAGAGTTTCCCCGACCTCCCAAATAGACTACTTGTGTTTAAACACTACTTGTGTTAAGACATTGCCAGACTTAGAATGAGCACTATATGTGTTTGTTATCATCAGTACTATTATTATTATTTACTACTACATCTCCATTTTTAATGGTTGGTAGCCTCGTTATTAACAATTGTTGCAAAATGCCTCCTACCTTCTTTCACGGAGGAAGAGTTTATTCACCAAGCATTTGGACGTGGTCTATCGTTTCCATTCCCTGTAGGCTATAGCAGCCCTTTATTCTCGGCAATAGTTCTTAGATGGGGTGCCTGGGTGGCTCAGTCAGTTAAACGTCTGCCTTTGGCTCAGGTCATGATCTCCGGGACCTAGGATCTAGCCCCTGCTCAGCAGGGGGAGCCTGTTTCTCCCTCTGCCTATTCTCTCTCTCTCTCTGTCAAATAAATAAATAAATAGGTCTTTTAAAAAAAATAGTTCTTGGACTTTTCATCGCGTGTATCTGAATTACATTTTTTGTTGTTGCAGTCATTCTCCAAAACCTTCACGCTCTTCTCTCTCACTCAGATATGAGGCATGCATTATTAATTAAATGACAACATTATTATAGCCAGTAATTGAATGACTCCATAGCTCCTGCCTGCAGTAATTAACATCTATCAAAATAAAAGAGGAGGAGTTGTGTTGCCCTTATTACAAACGATTTGCTTTCATGGGTTTTTGATCAAATTAAATAGAATCAAAGTAACAAGTGATTGAATTAAGTGAAAGTCATCACGTTTGTATTGCCCTTATTTGTTCCCAGACACGACTGAATATTGAGAGTCCACTTCAGGTTCTACACACTTTTCCTTTACAAACTTCCTCCTTCTCAGTGCAGACCCAAGAATGTGACCGTGCTTTTCAGCTGATGTACGCTATTCTCATCAGACTACTCAGTAGCTGTTTGGCACATAAAAAAATTACTTAAAAGAAAGTCAAGAACAACGAATTAAATGTAAAAATGATCCTGCAGCCACTCTATCAATTCTAGGCGAAAGCAAGGGGCACTTTGTGTGCAAAGATACTCATAAAATCAGAATGGTTTCAGAGTAGGTCGATAGCTATAATTTTGATTAGTGTAAAGCAAAACAGTAATGGAGGGAAGGGCTGAGCAGGCCAAAAACTGAATCAAAGGGAAGTTTTCTTACGAACAGGCAAACAGAATGTCTCTCATAAACAGACACACAATGCACACACAAAAAAATCAGTAGGAAGACAGGCCACCCCCAAAATAAAATAACTTCCCACCACCCCATATTCCCACCACCCCGTATTCCCACCAATATTCAGAACATCGTAAACCACAAAAATGTAATGAAATCCGTATTTGTAACAATATTCATGACAGCTGTGGACTTCAACGAGAATAGATTACTTTTCTTCTTTACCTAAAACCGTAAAGACAAAACCTGCCTTACCAGGCATCTCCCTGTTTTGAGACGCTATTCGCTCGCACGCAGCTATAGCCATCCCTCACAGATCAGCCAAAAGCAGCTTAGATGAGCTTGTTCTTGTCTAGATTGCCTGGGACGGTCCCATTTATGGCTGTTGTGCTAGCTGAGTTAGTGATAGTACCTTGTTCCCTCTCAGAAGTGTCCTATTTGGGAAGAGAAACCATTTGGTCCTATGGTGTCCACATTGAAGGATTCCCACATATATTTTCATTCTCTTTTGATTTGACATAGTAAGAAATTCTGAGTCCCAGTTAGTATTCCTGAGCATCTCCAACTTTCCTTTGGGATTACCTCCCAGATGCTAGCACGTGGTAGGCTTGTGGAATAGATTAGGGGAGAGGAAAGGGATTCGGAGGTGAGAGAAGAAAGGAAGGAGAGAGGGGGATGAAGGAAAGGGAGGAAGCTGTAATCATTGACTCACACAGGATACAAAGCCGTGACTCTCTATTTGTAAAGACCTGGACCTCATACAAATTTAAGATATTTATACAAGTTTCTTGACAAAGTATTTCCTCTCTTAATATGTAAAGAGCAGTCAACTGGATAGAAGAAGGTATGGATGCATATAATGACTTTACTCTGAACTAAACACAAAGCATCATTATGGAGCTGAAGTTCTTTCATGCTAAAAATTTCTTAAATAATAAAAGGAAGTTGTCCTTAAAGAAAAGTGAGTTTCACACATAAACAGCTCTTTAATTTCATGATAGATACTAAAAAAGTCTAACTATAGAAATATCAATGATGGAGCAGTAGGAAGAACATCCTAGAAATCAATCATCTCACTGGTCTACAATAAAATAGTATTCTCTCTGGCTTTACCTGCCTCAAAACAATCTTCTAAGTAATTATCCATCAAGATAATAAAACACTGAAAGAGGCCGGCTTAAGGAAGTATCTCTATGCCTAGAGATATACCAGGAAAAAAATGCAGGCATACATACACACAAAACCTAAATTTCCACCTCTCCTGAGCACTATGGACATTAGTCTTCTGGACCAGCTGGTTCTTCAAGTTATTTTCCAACCATACAAAATCTATGATTTGCTAGAATTTTGAAATCCTCTGTAAGCAACATGCTAATACAAATGTTACGGCATTAAGTACATCCAGGGAAAAATGTGACCTTGTGCAGACATCAATTTGTAAATAGCCAAATTAGAAAAAAGAAGAAAAATAACTCACGAGCTCAAAGAATAAAGCAATTTCTTCCTTTTTTTTAATTAATTTTTTTTCAGTGTTCCAGGATTCATTATTTAAAGCAATTTATTTCTTTTTTTTTTTTTT
>CM052801.1:8454570-8471582 GCA_028533885.1 Nasua narica | reverse complement strand
ATTGTGGCCATTGCGGCTATGAACATTGGGGTACATGTAGCCCTTCTTTGTACTGCATCTGCTTCTTTGGGGTAAACACCGAGTAGTGCAATTGCAAGGTCATAGGGTAGCTCTATTTTTAATTTCCTGAGGTGTGCTGGGAGATTTCTGAGTTCTATGTCAATTTTCATTCTTGTTATTGGTTGAAGATTATTTCCCATTTCTTTTTTTTCTCTCCAAATATGTTTATTTTAATTTTTCAGTGTTACAAGATTGATAAGTTATTCAAAAAATATGTGTTCATTGGGGAAAACACAGAGATAACAAATAAACCAACTCACTTGATTCCAACATGGTCACCACTGTCACCACTGTGGCTTGTGCCTTACGTACAGCTGGATGAATTCTGATGAATGTACACATCCATGTAAACTCCACCTTCTCCCTTCTTATCATTGTTACATATTATTAATGCCAAAATAAAATATCGTTTTTGCTTTAAAGAGTCTGTTGAATTTTAAGGAAATAAAGATTAAACACAAAAAAAAGGTTTTTTTTTTAAGATTTTATTTATTTATTTGAGAAAGAGAGAGAGCATGGGCAGGCAGAAGGAGAGAGAGAAGCAGACTCCCGCTAAACAGAGAGCCCGATGTGGGACTCCATCCCAGGACCCCAGGATCATGACCTGAACCGAAGGCAGATGCTTCACTGACTGAGCCACCCAGGTGCCCCACCAAAAGAGGCTTTTGCATGTGTGCAAATATTTCTCATTCCCAGTGTTCTTAGGTCACATGTTTCTGTGTTTTGCAAATCTTGCCATTTTTATTGTATATTAGACATTATGAAAGGTGTGTTTTAAAGAATCTGAACTCAGTTTTTCTCTATGAAACTGTTCGTTTTTGTTTTACTGGGTTATTAAATTACAGACTGATAACCTTAAGCTTGTGGAGGCTTGTTTTACACTTTGTCGGGGGGGGGGGGTCCATTTTGATTTGTCCTTAGTCTTAGAATTGATCTCTTAGTCCTGTGACAAAGTTTTAGCACCCTAGACATGGCCTTTCTGGAATGTCAGTGGAAATCCAAAAGTACTTGCCAAACCTCTCTAACTAGGCAGGACTCAAATTCCAAAGTCTACCTCCCCTGTGGCGGGCAGGGGCTTAAATCTCTGCCCACATATTTCAGCCTTTTAGCTGTTGCCTTCCTTGGTTGCTCCTTGGTGCAAGTTCAATGCAGGGATCAACCTAAGATGTATGGGGAGATTATACCCAGATTTGTATGCATATATGAGATGCATAGATAGGATTCAATGGGGGATTGTATACAGCCATCTTTGTGACTCCCTCCTTTCTAGACGCTTCACCACCCAAACTCCAGCCACTCTTGCATCTCCCAATTCAATCTTCTGACAGCTCTGGCCAATAGAATGTCAGCTTTCAGTCTGAGTTTTAGTGTAGAGTGGAGAATGCCTTCCAAGGAAGAGCTGCGGAAACTTGCATCTTATCTAGCGCCGTTCCCTCCTTTCAAGAGTCAAATCCTGTTTCTGCAGCTTTCTTGTCTTTCTCTAGGCCTTCAAATAGTTGCTTTGCTAATATTTTGTCAGAGGTTTACAATTTATAGATGGAGGGGAGTTAGTCCAATCCAAGCTGTTCTGCCATCGCTAACACTGGAAATCCTCTGCCCATACTCTTTGGCAACTCGCTTTGTCCGCCTAACAATTTAGCTTGAGCATTTTCCTTCATAATTAGCATTTTCTTCTACATGATTTTCAGATTCAAGCACAATTTTTTTTAAGATTTTATTTATTTATTTGACAGAGAGAGATCACAAGTAGGCAGAGAGGCGGGGGGGGGGGGAAGGATCCCTGCTGAGCAGAGAGCCTGATGCGGGGCTCGATCCCAGGGCCCTGAGATCAGGACCTGAGCCGAAGGCAGAGGCTTAACCCACTGAGCCACCCAGGTGCCCCTCAAGCACAATTTTTTAACATAAGCCTCACTCTATCTGCGTCTGAATCATGGAAACTGCTAAAATACATAACTTTAGTTTTCACGTCAGATAACGATGATGGCGGTTCACGGCACCGTTTGTGAAAATGCAGAACTTCACAAACTATTGTGAGAGTTCAAATAACTTGCGCGGCCTCCTTGTGGCTGTACCTCACCTGATATACCAACCTTAGGAATATTCAAAAACCATGACTCAGGTCTCAAAAAGAACTTGCCCCTCAAAACAAAAGTAAATAAATGTTCAATGCCCCCTTCCAATATTTACCATTTCTCAGCATGTGCTCCCTTAGCGCACGAGTATTTTCCTCACAGGAGCACTAGGTAAAGGTGTTGGAAGAAAAAGTTGACACTAATGGAAACCCTTTCCCACACATCAGAACTCACCATTACTTTGTATTTCAAACACGCTCTGGTTTACAAACACAGTAAAACAAGAGAGCTTGATAGGTTGTGTTAAGTCAGTGGGGAACTTTTCATATACAATACTGACTGATAAACACCCTACCTCTTCAGAGACAAACTGGGATGCTTTTTTAATACAGTCTTTGGTAGCTCTCACCACTGGGAGTAGATAAAAATTTCAAGCATTAGTTATCAAGTCTGACAAGATTTATATTTAGGGTGGTTTGTTGTTTTTTTTTTAATTCCAGAGTTTTCTTGGCAATTCCATCTCCTGGAAGAGAAAATATCTTTTTCCAGTTTATGCCTGTGTTTATTATTCAGCATGGAGAGTGAACAGCAGAAATGAAATGAGTACAAAATGAGGTTTCTCTTGAGATAGCAGAATGTGGAACACAGCTTTTCCTGGATTAGCATTCTGCTATTGGGTTTTCACAAGTGGAGCTGCAATTGTCTTTACTCAGGACACCTGAGCCCCAGTATTAAAAATCTAAGCGTACTGGAAAACACAAGATTCCCCAGGCCTTAAATCGTGAAACACTCCCCGCCAGAATCTGCAAGGATCCCTGCAGTTCTCCACCTCCTGGATGAAAATGCTGGCTGAAAATTCAAGTGACAAATGTGATCTCTTATGCCATGGTACTTACACTCAGCTGTCTTAGAGGCAGCCTGTTTTGAGGGACAAAAGGCATGTTGATCTTTAATCAGCATGCTTCGGGTGGCCCCCAAGGGCCCATAAGCGGCTTGGACTGAACACCACCACCCAGAGGTCAGGCGGTGGAATTGCAGGTGAGGTGGTAATTGTGTTTTGTTAACACTTGTAATTTGAATTTTCAAACTTTAAGTTATCACATCGTCTATGAGGAAAACCACCCATCTGTCTGGTGACCACGGGAGCAACCTGTGCTCTCTGAATTTTTCAGAAGCTATAGTTCAAGTTCTATAGAATTCTCGGAATTTTCCCTGCCTGCTCTCAGGAAGAGGCTTGATTCCTATGTACAAAAATGATCTATAAATACTCACTTAGCAACAAGGACCAAGGTGACACAAATAAGATTTCTTTTAAGGTGCAAATAATGTATTTCAGCCAAAGGCAGCACGTACTGAATAGGCAGTTGGTGACATTTGAAAAACAGCAGGAATAAAAACAATTGAAAATGAAGGTCACTAGGGGCACTTGGGTGGCTCCGTCAGTTAAGCATCTGCCTTCGGCTCAGGTCATGATCCCAGGGTCCTAGGATCGAGCCCCACATCAGGCTTCTTGCTCTGCAGGAAGTCTGCTTCTCCCTCTCCTTCTCCTCCTCCCCCTCTGCTTGCTCTCTCTCTTTCACTCTCTCTCTCTCTCTCAGATAAATAAATAAAATCTTAAGTTAAAAAAAAAAAAATGAAGGCCACTGGAAGAGGCTAGGACAGCTGATTGAGTGAACCAGACCCCTAAGTGGGTAAAACTAGCTGAAAGCTAGGTGCAGCGATGTAAGGTACTAGGTCTGTGTGAGCTATGAGAGAGAGAGGGGGAACATCGAGATGCTTTGATGATGAGTCTGGACATGAGACGACAGCTCAGCAGTGCTGGAATTCCACACGAATTCCACACTTCTCCCTCTGCCCCTCCCCCTTCTTAAAACAAAACAAAACAAAACAAACCTCATTCTCTAGAGCTGCACAGTCCAATATGGAAGCCACTAGCGTCATGATGCTACTTCAACTTATTTTTTTTAATATTTTTGTAAGATTTTATTTATTTATTTGACAGAGAGAGATCACAAGTAGGCAGAGGCAAGCAGAGAGAGAGGGGGAAGCAGGCTCCCCGCTGAGCAGAAAGCCTGATGCGGGGCTCGATTCCAGGACCCTGAGATCATGACTTGAGCCGAAGGCAGAGGCTGTAACCCGCCGAGCCACCCGGGTGCCCCGCTAGTTCAATTTAAATCGGACTTCATTAAAATTAAATAACGTTACAACGTCAGTCTCTTACTCTCGCTAGCCGTATTTTAAGTGCTCAAGAGCTCACGAGGCTGGTGGCTACTGTGCTGGACAGTGTATAACAGAATGGTTCCATCATTCCAGAAAGTTCTATCAGACAGTGCTTCTGCAGATGCTGTGCAGCTCCCAGACTCTGCTCTGTTGCCTAGGCGCCCCCGTTGGGGATGGTCACAGGCCCGTCTCCTTTTTTGTCTTGGACTGCCATCTGCTGTGCCATTCGTAAATGAGAAGAAACCCAGTGTAATGCACAGTTACAAGTACGGAGTGTACAGAAACAATCAGCCTAGTTTCCCTGTGGCCCATGCACGGGCCACCTCTCCCTCGGACACAGTGTCCTGTCTCCAGGTGAGGAAATCACCAGCTGGGGCTCTTTCGACGTTTCTACCGGCCCTAGAGAAGTGAAGAGACTGCTTGTCCCCTGGAAACAAAAGCCTCATTTCATAACGAAGGCACTGGCCCCTTTATGAGCCTCACAGAAGCAGCGGGTCTTTTAAGGAGGGCTTGTGTTCCCTGCTCCCCCACCCCCTTGAAAGCTAAGGCACAACTGTCTTTGAGAGGACTCGCCAGGGTGTCACGTTCATACCGATGTGCGCGTCTGCTCCCTCTGTAACGGTCTGCTCTGAATCCTTTCTTCTGATCTCTCAATTCTCTTGAATTCTCTGAATCTGTTCAAACGGCCACCATTCCTTCACTTTGAGCTTTGACAGCAAGACGGATGGTTCACCGGGATTGGATGCCTTTACGCCAGTGGTTCCCAACTTGGCTGCCCATCACAGTCAGCTGGGAGCTTGGAACAATCCCAGCGCTCAGGCCCACTGGAGACCAATGGCATCAGAATCTCTAGGGATGGGACCTGGGCGTCCGCTCTTTGAACCGTCCCCAGATGATTGCGATGCGCATCCTGCTCAGAAGGCGACACTGGGATATGTGGGTTGGGGGCCTGGTACACGTTCCCAAAACCGGCTGTTCCCGAGCATTGCCCCCGGAAGCTTTGCAAAAATAGATTGCCAGGCTCCTCGGCCACCAGCTGAGTCACAATCCTGAGGCTTGGGGTCAAGCTGTTCGTATTCTTCTAAAGAAGCGTAAGAGATTGCAAGGGAAGACAGCTTTGCACACAATTCCCTGGGGGCACGTGCCCCCCCCCCCTCCCGCGCAGGGACCAGGGCGGAATTGCACAGTGAGCCTTTATCCCGGGGCCCCCTGACAAGGCTTCTCGCTCCTCCCAGCACTACAAAGGCACACAAGCCCCACACTGCTCTTTGGTTGCTCACACACCCCCAGGCCCTTCGCTGCCTCCATCCTGTTTGGGTATTACCTCTGCATTCTAAAAAGGGAAACCAAAATAAAGCTGGCATCTAGAAAATCCTCAGAGAATCCCCGTGCAATGGGCCCTTTTCCAATCACAATACAACTTTCCCGCCTCAATTTTGTAACTGAGACCATGGACCCAGCATCTTGCCTTCTGCACAGTAGGTGCTCGATACGTGTTTCATAAATGTGCAAGTATTTTTATATTCAAAATTTGACATTCAAACATTTTTTCTTTAAAGGTCTGGGGTGTTTTTTTTAGAGTCCAAAGAAGTCCCTTTCGTGACAATCAAATTAGTTCGGTGGCACTTCTTTGCATACACAAGTAACAAAATAGAACTTAGGGAAATTATTTAAATTAGCAGAAGATGGGCCCCACAAGCTGTCTAATTAATGCATTGGGAATTAGTGCCTCTCCAATTTTATCTTTTTAAGATTTTATTTTTAAGTAATCTCTACAGCCAACATGGCGCTCAAACCCACGATCCCAAGATCAAGAGTCACATGCTTGGCGACATTCCAATTTTATTTATCTTTTTCTTATTTCATTTATTTTAAGGAGAGATAGTGCATGCGCACAAGCATAAGTAGGGGGAGGGGCAGAGGGAGAAGCAGACTCCCCACTCAGCAGGGAGCCCAACACGGGACTTGATCTCAGGACCCTGGCATCATGACCCGAGCGGAAGGCAGCCGCTTAACTGACTGAGCCACCCAGGCGCCCCCATCACTCCAATTTTAAATCAATTTTCTGAAGTAAGTAGAAGAGCCCACTGAAACTTTCTTCCACATATTTGTATGAATTCTGTTCTGAAATACATATAAACTAACCAGAAGACCAAAGAAAAAAGAAACAAATGTTACTTCTCTCCAAAGGGACTTCCTTGAAGAGAGCCCAGCAGTCTCAGAACTCGGGCTGGGCATTTGTTAAAACCGCCGGGAGGTGGTTTTCTTCATGCCCAACCACTGGAGGTGGGTCAGACCTGCTGATGATTCAAAGATGTACCTCCAATGGCCCCAGAGAAATGAGCAATGATTATTTCCAGGGAGGAGGACGTTCCTTCCTTCTTTTTGCCTTTTTTTTTTTTTAAGATTTTATTTATTTATCCGACAGAGAGAGAGATCACAAGTGGGCAGAGAGGCAGGCAGAGGGAGAGGGGGAAGCAGGCTCCCTGCTGAGCAGAGAGCCCAATGATGTGGGGCTCGATCCCAGATTCTGAGATCATGACCTGAGCCGAAGGCAGAGGCTTTAACCCACTGCGCCACCCAGGCGCCCCTCTTCTTTTTGCTTTTATTTCCTGTTTTTTATGCAATAGAAATCTACTTTTAGGCAATAATAAATAAATAGTAAGCATTGGGAGTTCTGTTTTTATTCAAGTGGAAATCAGAGAAGACCTCTATCAAAGATAGAGTAGGCGGGCCCAACTCGTGTTCACTTCGTGGTTGGAATCCTTCTCTTTCATGGGAGCTTTATGCCAGTTTAAACTTTTGATGATAAATATTAATCCATGATAGAATCTTTTCTCCATCGCACAAGATTTTCCAGTTGCATATTCTTTTATACATTCTTCACGGATAAAGAGACATTTCAAAAATGGATCTTGTAAGTAGCTTAAGAGAATAATCCAAACCTTTGAAAATCGGTATGCAGAGAAATCTGTCTGTAATGGTAAAAATCTGGAAACAACCTAAATGTCCCCAGATAGAAGAATGGTCCAGCAAATTACAATATAGCCATTTGAAAGAATATTTTGAAGCTAATTTAAATGCTCATTATGAGAGATAATGACCCGGAAAATGCATATCAAATAACATTTTTATTCATTTTTTTAATATTTCTAAAAGATTTGTATTTATTCATTTGACAGAGAGAGAGACAGCGAGAGAGGAAACACAAGCAGGGGGAGCAGGAGAGGGAGAAGCAGGCTTCCCACCGAGCAGGGAGCCCGATGCAGGGCTTGATCCCAGGACCCCGGGATCACGACCTGAGCCGAAGGCAGACGCTTAATGAGTGAGCGACCCAGGCGCCCACAAATAACATTTTTAAAGAACAACATACAAGGGTGCCTGGGTGGCTCAGTCGTTAAGCATCCGTCTTTGGCTCAGGTCATGATCCTGGGGTCCTGGAAAGGAGCCTACATCTGGCTCTCTCTGCTCAGCAGCGAGCCTGCTTCTCCCTCTCCTTCTCCTGCTCCCCTCACTCATGTTCCGTCTCTCTCTCAAATAAATAAATAAAATCTTTTTTTTTTAATAAAATCTTTTTTAAATGGGCACCTGAGTGGTTTAGGCGGTTAAGCATCTGCCTTCGGCTCAGGTCATGATCCCAGGATCCTGGGATCAAGTCCCGCATCGGGCTCCCTGCTCCGTGGGGAGCCTGCTTCTCCCTCTCCCTCTGCTGCTCCCCCTGCTTGTGCTCTCTCTCTCTGACAAATAAATAAAATCTTTAAAAAAAAAGATGAAATAGCTCATTAAAAAAATCTTTTAAAAAGAAAAGAAAGGCAACTGGCAGACACACAGTAGGTCCACCAGAAATATTAGTCGAGCAGTTATTTCTTGGGTTATATCCTGAGCCCCTTCTCTCTCCTCCCTCCATCCTCCCTTCCAGTTTCATTATGACCTATAACCTTGACTCCTTCCGTAGTAATGATTCCCCAGTCTATTTACGGCACGGAGCTCTTTGCTAGTGTGACTGCTGTAGCAAGCTATCTGCCTCTTATTAATAATAAGTATAAAGTTTATTACTGAACTGTGCTCATTGGCATTAACCCTTTTCTCTTAGAATCGGCACTTGCAACAATACCTTTGACACCATTCTTGTTTACCCAATACAAGCTTATTTATTCGGACACTGCCCCCTCGACACAAGTGTCAAACTAGTGAAAGGTGTGGGGGGAAGGAATGTACCAGTTCTCTGTAGGCTTGTGGCCTCTCAATATCCACTTGGAGTCCAAAGCAGGTTCCTGTTCAAAGAAACTCCATGCTGCAACCCCTTTTCCCTTCCTACCACCAAAGTGCAAAATATTAACGCTGAGGTCGTCAAGAGTAGGGTCAAGCAAATGATCTCAAGGACCCTGACAAGAAGGCATGAAGGCCCCAAAATAGAAAGAGACATATTTCAGAGATAATTAGCTACTTGGCACTGTGTTAATGCTCTACCTGCATTAGCCCATTTAAACCTCATGTCAACTCCAAGGTGAGTGCTGATGATATTTACATTTTCAGGCAGATTCGGGCAGGAATAATAAGGTACTAAAGGTTTCACAGCTAGGAAGCGGAGGAACAAGATTTCGAATACAGGCGGTTGGACGCCAGAGCCTCACTTAGTAGATGAGGGTCCTTTCACCTTAGCACTAGTGACATTTGGAGGCAGATACTGTGTCGCGAAGGCTGTCATGTGCACTGTGGAATGTTCAACAACATTGCTGGCCTCGACCCACTAGATGTCAACTATGGCCCCCTGGTGGTGACAATCAAAAATGTCTCCAACGTTGCCAAATGTCTCCTGGGGGGTAAAATTACTGCCAGTTGAGAACCACTGCTACAGATGCTGGAGGGGCTGGGAGCAGGGACTAGTTCAGAGATTAAATAGATGGCCAATATGGTAACTAGTAAATAGCCCAACCTGTATTCAAACCTAGGATGACCTGGCGCCATATGCTATTTTGTTATATTGATCAATATGGAAGAAAAAACAAAAGCGGAGAAAAAGAAGGGAGGAAGAAGTGAAAACAGATACACTTATTCTTTGGGCTGATTTGCCTTTGTTTAAAGCAAAAGAGGGGCACCTGGGTGGCTCAGTGGGTTAAAGCCTCGGCCTTCGACTCGGGTCATGATCTCAGAGTCCTGGGATCGAGCCCCACATCGGGCTCTCTGCTCGGCAGGGAGCCTGCTTCCCTCTCTCTCTGCCTGCCTCTCTGCCTACTTGTGACCTCTCTCTTTCTCTCTGTCAAATAAATAAATAAAATCTTTTTTAAAAAATAAATAAATAAAGCGAAAGAAACGGAAACAATCCCTAAAGGCTAATAAGAGACTGGTAAAGGTTGGTAAAGAGTCCCTAATGTGCGTAAGCTTACCTAAGAGTAAACACAGATATTCTATAAGCCAATGTTTCCCAAACTACATATTAGAATCACATACTGAGCTTAAAAAAAATACTGGTGTCTGAGTCCCAGCCCCAAGAGATTCTAATTTAATTGGTCTGTGATGTGGCCTGGGTTTAGGGTTTTTAAAAGCTCTCCAAGTGCTGCTAGGAAGAATTCAAAGCTAAGAACCACTGCTATAAATTATTCAACTAGTACTTTATTTCTATGGGTCTTATCAATTATGTATATTAAACTGATTGCATTTGTTTAGCTTAATAGAAAACCAAACGGTTACCTAATAAATTGAGTACATATATTATTATCAACATTCGTGATCATCAAAATCGTGGACATTCATAGAGTTCCCTAGCTGGAAGGGAAAGTATTCTCTACTTCCTAGCTTTTTGGCCCTCTTGTTTCCCATCATCATTTCCAGTAGAAAATAAACAAAACAAAACAAAAAATGAACAAAAAGGGTGGAAACGATATTAGTTATTTCATAGCTGTTCACAACATTATAAAATTGTTATGGAAGAAATTTCTTAAATTGTTGGGTAAAATGTGGTTTGGGATGGTTTCAGGGCTCTAAACACTTTCTTTTGGATTATTCCAATATTTCTGATTGGGCGATTTTTCTACAAGTTCACCTTGTCCCTACCACCAGGAACAATCCAGAATTCAACTGATGCATCAAATGCAACAAACGCATTTCTAATACAGAATTTAATCAGATAACAAGAGGACATGGCAAGTTTTTATAACATAGCCTTCAAACTATGGAAAAGATGCCCATTTTTTCAACTTGCTTTCTTTTTTTTTTTTTTTAAAGATTTTTTTTTTTTTTTTTAGAGAGAGAGAGACTGAGAATGAGAGGGGAGAAGGTCAGAGGGAGAAGCAGACTTCCTGCAGAGCCGGGAGCCCGATATGGGACTCGATCCCGGGACTCCATCCCGGGACTCCGGGATCATGACCTGAGCTGAAGGCAGTCGCTTAACCAACTGAGCCACCCAGGCACCCTCAACTTGCTTTCTAACATGATGACCAGCAAATCTTGTCTAATGCAGATAGAATGCTGCTATTCACTCCAAACACCCTCCCTTTCACTCCTTGGACAGGCTACACTGTCTAATCATTTCTGTAGTATTGATTATCATTTCTAATCACACTGAACAAAAGTATGTCCAGCAATTTGGATTGGTTCTTAGAAGATGGTCACTTCTCATACATGGATCTGAGTGTAGGTCACTCCTTACACGTTGATCCATAGAATCCATAAGCTTCATCAGAATTAAGCAAAAGAAACCAAAAATTACGTCCAATTACAAGTTATCTTTCAATAACTACTCTGAAGATCAGGGAATGGGTTTGCTTATTTTGCTTTGTGGTTACTGCCAATTTTGTTAGGTATAAAAATAAATAATGGAATTAAATGGAATAAAGAGAAGGCTTGGGAGTGCCATGAGTTTTTCCAGGCTCTAGAAGTACATAAATACTTTCAAGAACAGGGCAGGGTTGAATAAATTATGGTCAAAAGTCTCTTCAAAAGAGTGTCTACACATACGTTGTGTCTAACATTGAGTTGGAGTCTTTAGATTCCAGAACCAAAAGAAAATAACATAACATTGACTCACAAAGTTATGTGTCATTTGAGTTAATGACATTTTAATCACACAGATGCCTACTTTTTTTTAGTCTTTATGGCATCTGGCCACCTGCTTTATGTGTTAAAAATATGCCTTTTATGGGGCACCTGGGTGGCTCAGTTGGTTGGGCATCTGCCTGCAGCTCAGGTCATGATTTCAGGGCCCCGCGGATCAAGCTCCATATTGGGCTCCCTGCTCAGCAGGGAGCTTGCTTCTCCCTCTCCCTCTATCCTTCCCCCTGCTTGTGCTCTCTCTGTGTCTCTCAAATAAATAACTATAATGTTTTTTTAAATATGCCTTTTATGTTCAAAATGCATGCTATTTACTGGTTGGCTAGGGAAAAGATCCTTGAATCACATAAATTGTTACTCTTTACGTTATTCTGTCTAACTTCTCCTTTTTCTCATTCCACGGCTCTTTTCTAAAATGGAGGTGAATATGGCCCAGGGTGAAAGCTGTGAATGGAAAGGTGAAGAGACGTGGGTGGAGTTTGGAACAGGTGCAGGTGTGGGGTTTGTGATGACTACTTTGTTTTTTAAGGTTTTATTCATTTAATTGACAGAGAGAGAGGGAACAGAAGCAGGGGGAGTGGGAGAGGGAGAAGCAAGCTTCGCGCTGAGCAGGGAGCCCAATACAGGGCTCGATCTCAGGACACTGGGATCATGACCTGAGGCAAAGGCAGAAGCTTAACCCACTGAGCCACCCAGGCGCCCCTGCGGTGACTATTGATTGCTTGGCTCTGCTTTCAGTTTCCATCGATTTGTTGGTGTCGACTGGACCTAATCCTGTGACGCTTTGTTTCTGAGTGGCGGAATTTTCTTTTCCCTGCAGCAGCCTGTCCCTGGTGCATAGGTCATTTCGTAGAGACCTCAGCACAGCCAGGAAACAGCCAAGAGTTAAGAAATAAGCCAAAACCGCTCTGAGCAACCAAAACAGGTATGGCCATGTGTCCACCGTCCAAACACTTCAGAAACAGGAAAGCCCTTTGGAGCTCTCCGCACAGGGTTCTAGTAAACTCTGCTCTGTGATTTTCTAGCAAAGCACATTAAAAACAGCAAGTTTGTGTAAAGGTTAGGAAGGGAAGGTTGCCAAAGGCTGGGACACCGGCAACCATGAAAATGACACCTGATAGACTTTAAGAGAAAAATAGACCAAAGAACAAAAAAAGAAAACCTGGATAAACAAGAATCAAGGAGAGGGCGCCTGGGTGGTTCAGTCGTTAAGCGTCTGCCTTCCACTCAGGTCGCGATCCCAGGGTCCTAGGATAGAGCCCCCCATTGGCACTGGGCTCCCTGCTTGGCGGGGAGCCTGCTTCTCCCTCTCCCTCTGCTCCTCCCCCCACTTGTGAAGTAAATAAATAAAATCTTTTAAAAAAAATAAATGAGTAAACATCGGGGAGGGGAAAACTTTTTTTTTAAGATTTATTTTAGAAAGAGGGAGAGAGCCGGTGAGGTGGAAGGAGGAGTGAGAAGCAGAGGGAGAAAGAGAGAGAAGCCTCGAGAAGACTCCATGCTGAGCTCAGAGGCTGGGGCTCCCTCCCAGGACCCTGAGATCATGACCTGAGCCAAAATCAAGAGCCAGCTGCTTAACTGTGTCACTCAGGAACCCCCCAAAAAAGATCTTTTACTTTTTCATCTGTTAAAAAAAAAAAAAACTTGTAACAGAAAAAAAAAGAAATCAGATCCAGAAGTCATTTAAATATGCCACTTCTTCCAGAACATGATGGATACATTAGGCATTACTGTATTTCAAACAAAGCATGAAAATCTCTTTAGAAGTGTCGTGTTCTGCAAATATCACTATAACAGCCATAATGTGATTCCCGAAGGAGAGAGAGACACACAGAGACAGAGAGACACAGAAAGAGCAAGACTAGTAACTCTGACATGTCAGGGGTTGTTATTTTGTTTCCCAGCCACATATGTTCTCAGTGTCGCCCTAGTTATTAACATGACACATAATTCATTCTGCTTTTATTTTACTTATTCGCCAGACTTACTTTCCATGCACCTAGGTAATATTCTTAATTTTCATTTTGATGGCTGCCTAACATTCCATGTTCCTAAATTGCTTCCATTTGTACTAATTATCCGTAAAGAATTGTTAAAAAGAAAGAGAAAAGAAGAGAGGGAGAGAGAGAGGAAAGGAAGGAAGAAAGAAACAAACAGGAAGCTCAAAAGGGAGTCATTTGCCACCCCCCACCAAAAGCAAACACAGACTTAATTAGTTTCAACCTCTCCCGGGAATGAGATCTTTTAACAGTCAGTCTGAAATGTTCTGATTAGCACTAGTGAGGTCATCTGCGTGATAAAAGCACTCCTATTCCCTTCGCCCCAAAACAAGAAGTAAAAAATCTTTCTTTTCTTTTGCTAATAACTTTCTGTCCCACTCTCCAGTATCTCTGTCCAAGTACTTTTTAGCCGGGGTACTGCCCCTTTCATGAATCACGTAATAAAGCCAATTAGATTTTTTTTTTTTAAATGTAAACTCTATGCCCAAGGTGGGGCTTGAATTCCCAAGTCAAGATCAAGAGTGGCACCCTCTACTGACTGAGCCAACCAGGTGCCCCAAGATCTTTAAATTTACTCAGCTGAGTTTTGTTTTTCAACACAATACTGTAATAAACATCTATACCCATATAGGTATAGATATATAGTTATTGTGTTCTTTTATAGTTTTCAATCACCAACAAAGGATAAATGTCCCCAAAATGGAATTAGCAAGCTAAAGTGAGGAAGGTATCTGAAGCCCTTCTTGCTTTACAGGTGGTTCTAACACTAATCAAAACCTTCCTTCCCAGATTAGCTTCAACCTACCACCCGCCCCCCCCCGCCCCCTCCCCCCGCCCGCCTTGGATCCTGCTCCAAATGGCCCCGAGCAACCTGAGATGTGGTCAAGGGCTTCGCAGAGAAAGCTAGTACCTTTTGCCGCCATCTGGTGGACATTTGCTGACAGCTGCTGTTGTCAGTTACTCGCAAATTACAACCCAGAGGAGCCCCCGCTTGCGCGGAGCGCCTGTCCTGGACTCCGACCCTGAGCACACAGCGTCCATCTGTGAAGAGGGCCCAGTGGGCATTCTTGTTCCTCTTGTGACAGATGAAGATAGGCTCTGAGAAGTCATCACTTGACCCAGGCCGTGCAACCAGGAAGGGACAAAGCCAGATCTTTCATCCCCTAGAGCAGTTCTGTCCATTTCACCACATGAGCTCATGGTGTCCAGTATCCGCACCAAGCAAAATCGGAAGATACCAGGGGGAGGGGAGCAATGAACCTGACATTCCGCCCCCCTCCCCTGTAATATATAAAGAGAATACTGCACAGTGTAGGTAGGTGTGCTTTATTTCTGTTTCGTGACCTGTAAAGCACCTGGTGAGGAGAGAAAACACACCATACGTGAAATTATGCTCTAAAAAAAAAAAACCCTTACACGTTGTTGGGCTCAAATGCTTTTAGCCAGTTGAAATGAACAGTATTTTTTAGACATTAACCTAATCCTGAGCTGGTGGCTGATACAACTTTTTTAAAATGTGAAAGAATGGAGTTGGGAATGCAGTCTACAAACAACACATTGTTGAACTTTAGATGCCCATTTCCACTAATTTACATGGGATGACATATGTCTGCGAAGTCTATGGCTGTGAGATGTACGCACTTCCCCGTTACTTTTTTAATTTCTCCATTGCTAACTCTATACAGCTATGCCCTCTGGTGGATGAAGAGGGTACTGCTTTGAGGAGCTCTACATAGACATAATATAGTGCTTTACAATCCTATCTATTTAAGCAAAAATTTTCAGCACTTGAATTCTGAGTGATATTTCACAAACAGTTGGCTCTATCCCACACCAATCCCCTAATCCTCTTTATAAATTACAATTAAAGAATCTCATCTACCGAAGATTCCAAACATTGTTAAAGATTAGCTCAGAACTGCTAATATTGTCGGCCGATACTGACCCTTGTTACTTCTCCAAAAAAGTACACATGATTAAATATCATAAGGTAAATATGAGTTAATCTTCTTGGAGTCTCGCCTGTCTCAAGCAAATGCATAATGAATCCTTTCATCATGGTTTTTCAGTTTGCAAAGATGCACGTAACCACAATTATTGTCCCATTTCATTATTTCATTTAACCAGTATTGACTGCCATGCTGGGTCTGGGCGGCAAAGAACCAAATAAGGCATGGCCTCAGTTTGCAGGAGGTTTGTCACTGGGTCGAAGATGCTTAGCAGTGAACTGATAATCGCGGAGTAACATGTCGTGAATACTGGGATGGCCCCGATGCCCCTTCAGCAAAGGATGTGTTGCTCCAGTCCCAGAAAGCCAACTCACGCAAGGCGGGGGCCCCCTTCCAGGAGCCCTGGCCGGTGACTGCCCCAGATGGAGAATAATGGCCCACCCATCTCCGCCCAACTGGTGGCAACTCAGAAGGGCCATTCTAGCTCCCGAGATGCCTATGGGGTCCATGAAGACGGTTGTTAGGCCGTCTCCTAGTTCAACTCTTCTCTCTACCCCAGTGGTTCTCAAGTAGGGGTGATTTTGCCCCCCTTCACCCCCACTAGGGATACTTGGCAATGTCTGGAGATATTTTTCGTCTTCACAACTGGGGGAGGAGGAGGGGGGAGAGGTGTGTGTACACACACATGAGTATGGTACTGGCGTATAGAAGGTAGAGACCAGAGATGCTGCTAAATGTCCCGCGATGCACAGGACAGCTCCGACAACAAAGTATGGCCTGACCCAGAACGTCAGAATACTCTACTGAGAAACCCTGTTCTACCCAATCCTGCTTACTCTATTTTACTTTTGTGCGTGTTGGGGCCAAGCTCATTTTTCAACAAGCACCATCCACCCTAAGCCCAATAGGGATCTACCACAGGAAGCCACTTGGCTTTCTGTGTACATGTGTGTGTATATATGTATATATATATATATATATATATGAGTAGAATGTGTGTGTTTAAAGTTATTAGCATAAAACAAAAGTGGGACGATGTACACTAATTGTAAGGAGTGGTTCTTGTAAAGTCATGGTGCAGGGAGGGATTCTCGTCGTTTTCCTTTGTGCTTAGGAACATGTGTCTTCTGAGATCTGTGGTTTTCTTATGTTTCTTTCTGTGCACTGAGTACATACTACGTCGCCATTTGGGGAGGGAGAATGTAGTGATTGCAAAAAATAAAGTAAAATAATAAGGAGGACATGGCCAAGAGTATGAAATCCTACAGAAGCCAAATAATGGATACGTCTTCCTCGGAAACGAGAGGCGAAGTGATGAGACCTGGGCCTGGGCATTTTCTTTTCTTTTCTTTTTTTAAAGATTTTATTTATTTATTTGACACACAGAGAGATACAGATCACAAGTAGGCAGGGAGGCAGGCAGAGAGAAAGGAGGAAGCAGGCTCCCTACTGAGCAGAGAGCCCGATGCGGGGCTCGATCCCAGGACCCTGAGATCATGACCTGAGCCGAAGGCAGAGGCTTTAACCCACTGAGCCACCCAGGCGCCCCGGCATTATCATTTTTGTCAGGAGTGAGGTCCTCTGTGGAGACCGAGGCACGGGAAGGTGGGGCAAAGCTGACAGGAAGCTGAGATCAGGCGGAAAGTGTAGGAGAGGCCCTT
>CM052801.1:8433888-8454470 GCA_028533885.1 Nasua narica | reverse complement strand
CTTAGCTTGACAGTAGCCCGACCTCCAGGCTGTAAAAATCCCTTTGGAAACTTCCTTTATCTCCACTCCCCCACCCCTCCCCCACCCCGCCCCATGGTATATGTTAGCACTCCTCCTCCAAACCTGTGGCCCCCTGATATACACCCAAAGGGTCTCAAGAGTAAGGTTTTACTAGACAGTCATAAATGACCTTAACAGCTGCTAGCCCCTCAAGATCCTGAAAACCTTGCTCCCAAATTCCTTAGAGACTTGGGCTCTCCCTAACTCCCTCCCAACTTGAGAGTATATAATCAGTCCCTCCTCACAATCTGTGAGGGTCCTGTCCCGGGGCTTTAATAAAACCACCTTTGTTTTTGTTTTTTGGTTTTTGTGGAGTTTTTTGTTTTTTTGGGTTTTTTTTGCCAAGAGTCCTTTCTTGATTGTTCACTCCTGGACCCCAGCATTTCACATCAAAACTGACCTTCCTTCATGCAGCTCCTGGGTAAGAACTTAGGGCGGTGTGCAGGCCCTTTAGCGCCGCTCGCTTGATCCAGGTAAGGGGACTGGCTCTTAACCAGCTTCTCGAGAACACTCAGGCCGCAGACAGGGACCAGGCTTGGGGCGAGCCAGAAAGCCCCCAAGAGAGGAGCCACGGCTGCCACACCTAGCGTGATCTTCCACGCCTGTTCATCCCTGAGGAGGACTTTGGAGCCCCCCAGTAGCACAGTCTGGGCCTATTCCATGCGCCTGGATGCTTTAGGCAATGACCTCTATCTACAGATGCCCTTGCGCTGGGGGCTTTAAAGAAATTCCACATCCGCTTTCTCGGCCTTCGGGCACCCCCCTCCCCCCCTCCCCAGTCAATCTCATCTCCAGGTGCTGGGACAGGCAGGCCGACTCTGTCCCCCAACTCCCAAGGGCAGATGGTCTTGATAGACTGTGAACTCTTAAATACTCTGTTTAAAGGAACGGTCCTCAGCGGGGAGCGATGTGGCCCCCAAGGGAGATTTGGTAATTTGGGGTTGTCACCAGTGGAGAGGGGAGTGATGGGACTACTGGCCTAGACATCCTCCGGTGAACAGGACGG
This sequence comes from Nasua narica, assembly GCA_028533885.1. Classification (NCBI taxonomy): domain Eukaryota; kingdom Metazoa; phylum Chordata; class Mammalia; order Carnivora; family Procyonidae; genus Nasua; species Nasua narica. The sequence goes on along the minus strand of CM052801.1, from coordinate 8,453,404 downwards.
CGCCCACAGTGAAGAATTATCCGGCCCCGAACGTCAATAGTGCTGGAGCTGAGAAACCCTACTTTGAAGAGTTCCTCGTCTTAAAGAGGAGGACCCTTAAAGTTTAGCCAAAATCCACTTAAGGGTTATTTATCACTTGAGGTTTACGCCTGACAAGCGTGAAAGCCCATTCCAGGCAAGCGGGTGAAGAACGGTAGGATTTATAAATTTCCACCAGACGGCGCTACAGCACAAGAGAGGGTGAAGAACGGTAGGATTTGAGAATTTCCACCAGATGGCGCTCCAACACAAGAGAAAAAATCCAACATTCTGTCGCCGCCTTTTCTGAATCCAGTTTCTCTCCCTGGTCAGCCCGCGGGAGTAGCAATGCCCATTCTTTTCACATGGCATCCTCACTTTTTTAGGTCCTTATTGTTTCCCACCACCAGTATTTTTATGCAAGTGAATTGAAATGAATAATGACTAAAAGTCATTCTGGAAGATGAAAAGAACAGGGCCCCCTCCTCAATCAGCTGCAGTTTCCATTCCCTGTGGCAACGAGGGGGCTGAAGAATCTTGCTGCCTCCTTTAGCAAACTTTTAGCTGGGGACCTGGCCAGTGGACAATTCCAGGACTCCTCTGCCCTTAGGATTGCTGAGTGGTCAATTTCTGGCCATTTGTGGGATTTGAGCAGAAGTGTTGTGAATATCTTCTAGGTAGTAGTGCGCTTAAAGTAAGGGTTCCCGTCCAATAGTGTCTTTGCCCTCCAGGGGACATTTGGCAACGTCTAGAGACATTCTTGGTTGTCACACTGGGGGATGCTACTGTCATCTAGTGGGTAAGGGCCAAGGATGCCGCTAAAATCCTACAATGCTCAGGAGAGCCCCCCAAAAGAACACAGAATTATCCAGCCCCAAATATGAATAGTGCCCAGGTGGATAACCCTGTCTCGGAAGGAAGGGGCATGCTCCAGCTTCCCCTCCACGCCTTTCTACTGGCTGGAAGGAAGGTACAGTGGTGCCTCATCTTTGACCATGTGTTTGACTATGCGGGCCCCAGCAACAAACCATGGAGTGTGGAGCTCCAAGATAGGTGAAATTTGAGTCCCTGGCCCCATGCATCTACCTTACTACTCTGGACACCTGATACCCAGAGAGATAGAAATACATTTTCAACAGTTTGAGCCACTCTCCTTCTGAGTCTCTGTGATAGCAACAAAAGTAATATGCTATCTAATACCATAGTATATTCATTATTTATATACACACACACCCACAGTACTATAGCATATATACTGGTATTACTCCAGTAACCTGAAACTTACCCACTACAAGCCTGCTTTGTTCTGTGTTTCCCAGCGGCCCCTTGAGCTCTTAACCCCTGGTATCTTACCCCTCTTCTCTCTTGCCTTCCTCTCCTGGTGTGGTTTCTTCCCTAAGGGAGAAATTCCACCAGGCCCAAATGATTTATCAGCCTCGATCTGTAGCCGACTTTGCCCAGAAGACACCACACTCCCAACATCCCCTTCCCATTCTATGCATAGAGATCTCATTCTTCCCACATCCATATTCTGAACAGGAGAGGAAGGATCTTACCTAAAATAACCGCCCTCAATACATACACCTTTTCTGACCCTTACCCTTGCTTTATGTTCTTCATATAACCAAGATATACAATGACATTATCTACTTGGTCATTGTCCATGCTGTACTCAACAGAGTGTTACTTTTATGAGGGCAAAAACTATCTTGTTCACCATTGTATATCTGGTAAATAGAATACCAGTGTCCAATAGAAATATATAATGATGCGTGGGAAATGTCATTTCAAATGTTCTAGCAGTCACACTAAGAAAGTAAAAAGAGAAAGGTGAAATTAATTTTAACCTCATTTTATTTAACCTAAACAGTCCTTCCCTAACGTATTATCACTAGTAAAATGGGGTATTTTACATTCTTTGTCGCATAGCCAGTACGTATTAATCTTTTATACTCTTTAATTCTTCTGTAACCTAGGAATACCTGGTCATATTCATGCCACGGGTAGAGCCTAACTGATTTAGCCATTTGCTCTTATAAGGCACTTAAATTTTTTCGTTTTCACTTTTAAAAATAATTCTACAATGAATATCCGGCTTAACGTCTGTTTCCCTTGGAATAAGTTCCCAGAAGTGAAAATTCTAAAACAAAAGTATGCTCTTTTTAGGGCTCTTGCCGCGGTTGGCCCATTACCCCAGAAAGGATCTGCCCCTTAGACTTCGGTGGATTTTGCTTGGTTATTAAGGAATCCTCTGTGATGCTAAAAGGGCAAGTGTTGCTGACAATGCCTGTGATACAAATAACGTTAATAGGTACGAACTTTGGTCCGCCATATCGCACCTCGCATTGTGCACTAGGGATTATTCCCATTTTATGGGCGAGAACCCGAGTCTCCCGAGGTTAATCAACTAAACGCTATTTCCAAAGTCGGCGTGTCCTCCTGGGCCACGACTTCAAGCCTTGCTAGTTAAAAAAAAAAAAAAAGAGGAAAGGCTAACTAAAGACAAGAGGGGGGAGATAAGGGAGCTGAGAGGAGCGCGAAAAGTCGACAGTTAAGGAACTGGCCCACCCCCTCCTGTTCCCGCAGCGCCACACGCGTCAGCGGAGACACAGGGGCTAGACCGGGCGCCGTGACCCCGGAGTCGCGCCCAGACCCCAAGCCCACCACCTCCCTCCAGCCATTCCCTACGCTCCGCCCCGGGAGGCGGAGCCTCATCTCACAACAGTTCCCCCATGTGGCGCAAAACGCGGAGCGGACGTGGCGTCAGCGGCGCCATTGCGAGGACTTCCGGCGCGCCTGTCACGTGATCGGAGCCGGAAATGCATTTCTGGTCTCCCCGGGCAACAGCCCCTCCCTCCCACTCCCCTTCTGTCTCCTCACAGGAAGTAGGTCCCTGCTCGCCCACCACCCGGGACCCGCGAGCTACGAGCCCACGAGGTGACTCCGGGGACGGCTGGGTTTCCTTTGGGGAGTGAGGGAGGAGCCTGGAGGCCCCGGAGCCTGACTTCCTCAGTTGCCGGGAAGGTCGAGGGCTTGCCTGTCACGTTGTCGTAATTAGCCTCATCCCGCGGGGTCCGTGAGATTTCCTGAATCGTTGCTGGTTAATTGTGACAGGGGATTGATTCCAGAGACTCTCAGCCGCCGTGCTTCGGAATCAGTGGATGACTTTTGATGCTCGTGGGCCCATCCCAGATCGATTAAATTCGAAATTCTAGAAATGGGACCCAGGCATCAGTATTTTTATTAAACTTCCCCCACGTGATTCTGAGGTGCTGAGTAACACTGTATTAACCTAAGTCTGGCAAGTGAATTGAGGCTTTGGCCATACAGCCCAGTATCTGAACAGAACGTCGCCCAGGGCAGCCTCACCCATGGAGGGATGTCTGGAATATTGGCCCGTCTCCTCAAAACTTGGGGTTTTCTTTCTTCTCCCTCACACTTCGACCTCTGTGGGAGGTCAGAAATTTTGGTGGAAGTTATCTAGAGAACATTGGGCACCTGTAGTCTTTTATGCGCCTTACCCGTGGAGGTGGAGAAGGTCTTTGCCCACTTTTCTTCTTCAGTAATTAAGTGGAGTTGAACCAGGGACCAGCGAAGTACCTTTTAGCTCTGAAATCCTGGGAGTTCCTTAATACAGATCAGATGGTTCTGAACAATTTTATCTTTTTCAGGAAAGATTTTTAAAGCTGTTTCATAGGCTCGGTTCTGTATTTAGCTATTTTGCACCGTAAGTCAGAACATTACTAGAAAGTCTAGGCTGAAGATCAATAACACTTCTGGGCTTATTTACTCTCAGGGTTTCCATGAATTGTGGGGTGGAGATAACATTTACAAATACAACTTAAAAATACAGTTTCTAACAGCCCCCTTTGGGATGGCAAGGCCAAGAGCTACAGTGTATTTTTAAAGATCGTTGGGTAGTGACTTGGGATTGGTATAACTGAAGACAGGTTCACTCACAGAAGGTGTACAGATATCTTCTGTGTTCATTGCTGGGAAAGTATATAAACTAAAGCTCCAGAAATTTTCATTCTAAAACTGTTTTACAGATGATAAAGGATTATTTCGGGTTTTAGGATGCAGCATTTAAAGATGGGATGAGAAGAGAAGGATGGGAGAAAATTGAACAATTAAGGCCAGAGTGGAGGCTGGAGAGATTACAAACTGGGTGCAGAACTCTTGGACCCCTTCTCTCCAATAGGAAATCCGGCCATAGAACAGTTGGACAAGTGAAAAAAAAGAGCGTTAACTATGGTTGATCAAAGATCAGATGATTTGAAAATAGTTTTGAAAACATATTAATGTATTTAAACATCTGCTTCCTGAAAAGATTTGGAGCTTTATGGTTACTTGCGTGACTAGCTACTCAGTTTATTTAGGGAGGGTAGAAGGAGGAGAAACTATTATCAGGAAACAACTATCTCAGCATCATCCAAAGGCAGGAAAATATAGTTGTGGTTTTTATGCTGGAAGGAAAATAGGACATTTAAAAGAACTAGATTACAGAATCAATGCCTACAAGTAATTGATGACATGAGTGGAATGTAGTGAGTGCTGTATAAATTCAGAAAACACAGCGATTAAATGGGATTACCATGTATGTGTTTATAGAAGTAAACTTGAAATAAAGTTCCTGATCAATCCACTGGTGGGTTTAACCACTTTAAACTAGTCATGGCTTTTGCTGATAGGCTCTGAACTTGTATAACCTGCCTGTTCAACCCTTAGTCCTTTATAGTCACGCTAGGTTTTGCTTTGTGAGGGACACACTTGTAGTGAAGTGAACTTACCTGTTTCCTTATTTGAGTTGTATCACTATTCTGTCCTTGGTTATCCCAGTTTTCATCTCTTCCATTGCCTATTGTGTTCATGAGTCAGAGGGTCACTTTGCTTTTGAGTGGCCTCGTATTTCACTTAAGATTTTGACGTTAGCCACATGGGGATTTGGTGAACTTGCAATTAAATCTATTCACAAATCCATCACCCTGCTGACAAATTAAACAATGCCGTTCTGTGGGCGGAAGTTTATTTGTATTTTTTTTAAAAAGGAAGAACGCTTAACTACATCCTTTCAGTCTTTCTCCTTGCCCATGCTGGGCTTTCTTTTGTGACATTACTTCTAACTGCGACATCCAGAAGAGAGTGAATTGGGGTTTGGGGTTGAAGGAATGAAAAGGAAATAAACTTTTGGCTCCCTCGCCCATCAATTTTAACAACGGTAGTTATAGACGGAGAGGTGCAGGCTCTCTGAACTGGGTATTGTGTGCCCTTGTGGGAGACTCTGGCTGTAAGACAGCCTGGACTCCTGAGGGCGGGAGGACATTCAGTCTTGAGCCATCTTTGTTGTCCACATTACCCCGCAGGGACCATGCTAAGCCACAGGAGGGAGCCCATGAGGGCATCAGGCCAGTTGAAACTGCCATCAGGCAGCTGGGGGTGGCAGGCAGGAAGCAATGCTGTCAGAAAACCTTTTATTATCTTAGTTGAGGAAGTTACTACTGGTGTATGCATTACTGGAAGATGTCCTCTCTGAAAGGGTTATCATTACAAATACAGAAATTCCTTAGAACTACATATGACTCAATTCATGTAATTTCCATTTCTCATTGTACCTTCATTTATTTTGAGCAATTTCCAGCAGACCCCCTTCTACCCTGAAACATACACCGAAGGCCTACATTAGAGCCTCCAAATTATGTGTTTGGTTCAGAGAACCAAATCACTGGGAGCCTTATTGGAAAGGTTTGACCTTAGGGGCTTTAGGCAGCATAACTTAATGACTGACTTCCCATGTGTTTCTATGCAAAAAAATCAAAGCTGGTGAGTTTTCATGTATTTAATTCTCAGAATTCTACTGGAAAAGGAGGATAGAGAGGAAAATCCAGTTGCAGAGTACACATTATTTGAGGAGAATTTGTGTTTTTATTTTATTTATTGGTTGCAATGACACATCCTAGATCCTATATTTATAGGAATAGAAATACGCAATAAAAAGAATACCTACACTGTCACTACCTTTCAACAAAGCCACATTACTTACTTGCGGAATTTTTTAATAACTTGATGGAAATAGTTGGATTTTTTCCATTGAAAACGACAAAGCTCTTGTCTGTTATTCCTCATGTATATTTATGCATTTAAAAATACATCTCCAGGATAAGCAGATTCATTGAAGAATGCATGCATTTTTTTAAGAAAGGCTATATGGGAAAATACATGGTTCAAGACCCAGGGCGCTGTCTTGCCAGTGGGCCCTGGGCCTCGGCAGTGTTTCATGAATGACCTCAGCGCTGTTTTTTTCCTTCCTCCTCTGGTGGTTGAGGACAGACAATGAATTCAGTCTCTGTGCTCGCCCGGGCTCAGCTGGGTAGTGACTATTATGCCATTGTGCTCGCTGGGGAGGGCTGCTAGTTTGGTGGTACTGTGGATCCCGGCCTGCCCTGACATTGCCATTCTCTTTTCTTTCAGCTCCACCATCCTGCTAGGAGGAAAGCTGCTGTTCAGTCCATGAAGACGTGTGCCGCAGGAGTAAGAGACACTCCCAAAGAGGTGGCGAATGAGAGATAAAATTAAAGACCTTTGAAAGGCATCTAAATCTGCTGTAACCATAAGCTTGCTTCTCTTTGAACTGGTGGCTGAAAGTGTTGCTTTAATGTCTAGAATTAGTTTCCTGTTGGCTTTTTAGAAACCCAGGCATTTTTTTTTTAGGTCGTTGAGTTCTCCGTGTAGAAAGGGTAGCCAGTTTGAAAAAGTTAACAGGACCCATTCTTAGAGGAGGTTATCGCCTTTCCTTAGGAGCTGATGCACTTAGCAGGAAGGGATATGTATTCCTTCTTCCAGGGAAGAGACTCTGGGAGCTCTCTCCTGCTTCCCATCTTTGTTGGGTTGCTGTCCCGCCCATGGCAGTTAGTAGGGTCTCCGTCCAAAATCATGGCACTACCCATACATTCTAACCCCAGTTTATTGCAGGAGTACGGTTTTTTTTTAAATTAAGTCTTTAGATGTCTATGTAGATGTTTAAGAAATGGTCCAGTTTCCTTATTTAGTCATGGAGACGATTCTTTTGTCCCAGATATTAAGAACTGGTCACCAGGATTGCTGGTGGTCATCATCACCATTGTCTTGCTTCCACTAGGCTTACTCCAAGCCTGATCATTTACGAGATGAGAGAGAATCACAAAGTTCCTCCACGGATTGCCAGGTGGAGAATGAGCACCAATGAGAGCGTCCTGCACACTGAGAGCAGAGTCTGTGCCGCTGAATAATGTATTCACATGAAACTGGGGCTGGCAAAGGATGGCCCACAGCTTGTTTTTGTTACTACCCAGGAGCTAAGAATGGTATTTGCTTTGTCAAAGGGTTGTTTTTAAATTTATTTGTTTGTTTGTAAAGATTTTATTGAGAGAGAAGGAGAAAGCACGGACTGGGGGAGTGATGGGCAGGGGGAGAGGGAGAAGCAGACTCCCCGCTGAGCAGGGAGCCCCATGCAGGGCTCGATCCCAGGTCCCCAGGATCATGACCTGAGCCAAAGGCAGACGCTTAACCAATGGAGCCACCCAGTTGTCCTGGGTTGTTTTTAAATTAAAAAAAATATATATATATATATATGAAGAATGTGTGACAGAGACTATATGTGGCCCAAAAGCCCCAAATATTTACTGTTTGACCCTTTACACAAAAATTTTGCTGGCATAAAATACCAAGAGTAATGCTAGAAAGAGCAAACCAATAATTATAAAGCTATGTGCAAGCTGTTACTCCTTTAGACATTTTTCTAGACCTTCTTTCATTTCTGAGAATTTACTTAATTTGTCATTCATTCTCAGGAACTACTTTTGTTTTGTTTTGTTTTTATTTATTTATTAGAGAGCGAGAGACTGAGAATGAGAGGGGAGAAGGTCAGAGGGAGAAGCAGACTTCCCGCAGAGCCGGGAGTCCGATATGGGACTCGATCCCGGGACTCCGGGATCATGACCTGAGCCGAAGGCAGTTGCTCAACCAACTGAGCCACCCAGGCTCCCAGGAACTACTTTTAATTGAATATCTTTAGGGTTTTGGGAATCTTAAAATACTTCCAATGTGAAAGAATACGATACACAGGCTTTGGTATTTGGGGAGGGAGAGTAATAAAGGCAGGGGTAAATGAGCATATATGACACACAGCTCCCGGACTCTTAACTTGCCGGGGGATGGCGGCAGATTTGATCAGTAGTGTCCCAGCGGCCAAAACAGGAAAGTACTATCAGAATAAAATCGATGTCAAGGATGCCTGTATTCCATCATTAAGATAAATTCAGCTTTCCTTGATGGCCTGGGTCTTGAGAGCGTCCAGCGCCTTAGCTGACTAGTTGGTCTGCTTCGTAGGGTGCTAGCGCACCAGCCCGGATCCGAGCTGCTTGTGCTCCAAACCTTGGAATCGGTTTTCTTCAGCTGCCTTAGCCCACTGTCCTGGCTTCCTTCTCGCAGAAGCACTCAGGGCATGCCTTGTGTGATCTCTGAGACCGTGTAACATGGCGGCCCTTCTAGCGAATTATTTGTCGAATCAAAGACATAAATAAGTAGCCTCTCCTCAAATCAGCTCTCCCATGCCCCCTTTTAATCACAGCCATTGACATTCGAGCAGCCTGGTGACGGTGATGAGTGATACCAGAGCCTCTTAAATGGTTGTCTACTTGACGGTGCATGCCTACACTTCCAGCTCGGCAAAGTGGAACCTCTCCTAAGCCATCTTGGACATTTTCAGAATACTGGTACTATGACTTTTAAACCCAGGCTGGATTTTCCCAGTTATAAATAAAAGCAGGATTTCCCAAGGTCTGCAATAGTGTTCAGTTACAATAATGTTTATGGCGTATTTAAGGCTGAAGCCAGACTTCCCAGTTCGGGATAATTAATATTTACATTGATCTGGTTCTAAGTACATTTTATGAGACATTGAAGTCTGGATTCAAAACTCCTCTAATTTCCAGAAGACACATAGATGCCCTGTAGACTTTTCAAATTTAATTCCTATGCTACTTGTTAATCTCTAAAACAAATTAGATTAAGACACATATTAAAGTTCACCTTAATGGCATTATGTGCTGCAGGCTTTTAGAAAAATATTCAGATTTCGATTATGAAATATGAAACCAGGCCGGAATTAATTAGCCACTTACAGGCTGCACCTTACAGTTTAGCACTCAAGTATGTACTGATTTCTACCGTAATTTCATTTGTATTAGTGTTACTTCCCTGGGTGGTTAACCCCTTAATTATATTGACTTTTATTTTTCTTCAGTAGCTTGTAAAGCACATAGGCAGTTAGCCAGGTTTTCAGATAATTGCTCACGTTTTAAACCTTTAAATTACAGTTGTATAAGTAATGCGAACTTAATTTACACTTATATTTTCACTGCGGTGATTAGCTTTTCTCCAGTTTACACTCCCTGCATGTGTGTGTATTCCTGAATTTAGAACAGGGAACAGGAAGTGTGGGCTGTGTTTAAGATATATTTACAGAAGATCAGGTCAACCCTCTTAGAAATAGCCTATTGGAAAGCCTATTATATTTAAAAAGAAAGTGAATGGTTCTTTCAGGCTAAATCTTAAAATTGTGGTCAATTTAACATCTCAGTTTTCCACATTAACCATAGCAAAACATCTGAAAGAGATTACAAAATAAGTGAAGTTTATTTCTTAAGGCTTAGAGATTTTTAAATTCTGCCCTCTAATTAAGTGAAGGAGGAAAAACAGGCCTCCTTCAGTATCTGATTTCCCAGAGTTTCAAAACCCGAGTAGCTGTTTGTTCAGCATCACGTTGTGTTAGTGGTTTCACCTCACAGATGCTTCAATTCTCATCCACTTTAGGATATTACTTTTTTTTATTTTAATTTTTTCTTATCTCTACACCCAATGTGGAGTTTGAGCGCATGACCCTGAGATCAAGAGTTACATGCTCTACAGAATGAGCCGGTCAGATGCCCCAGGATATTTTGTTTAGCTCTTTTTTTTTTTAAAGCACATCCTGATGTACCCTGCCATTTTAGTAGCTCTTTAGTAGTTCATAGAAGGTACAGTTGCAGATTAAACTCTACTGTTAGGTATCTTCTGCCACATCGGTACATCACAAGCAGGTAGGTAGGGGCAAAAGGAGTAAATCCTGGCCGAGCAAGGCTATTGAGCAAAGGCGTTCTATGCAGGCGCTTGGTGGAGAGTGTCCAGGCAACAGTTGCTCCTGCAAAGATGCAGAGTGGTTAGGCCGGGAGAGTTGTAGATTTTTAGTTCATGTTCTGTATTAATTTTTTTTTTTTTTTTTTATTAGAGAGAGAGAGACTGAGAATGAGAGGGGAGAAGGTCAGAGGGAGAAGCAGACTTCCCGCAGAGCCGGGAGCCCGATATGGGACTCCATCCCGGGACTCCATCCCGGGACTCCGGGATCATGACCTGAGCCGAAGGCAGTCGCCCAACCAACTGAGCCACCCAGGCGCCCCTGTATTAATATTTTTTATACAGGTGCTAGCTACTAACTGTATGGTTCTTTCCAGTCTTTACCTTCAATAGGTAAACAAATATTTGAAAAATGCAGTGTCCTTTGAGCTGCTTGATCATAGCTACAGGGCCCCCTCCCCAGGTGCCAGGGCCCTAGAGCGTATGTTGCGTGAAGATCAGGCGTGGCACTTGGAAGAGGCGACCTCTGCAGAGCTGCTTTGTAAACCGCGAAGTAGCCACAAGTATCACGTGTGTGTACTGACCAGATGTTTGCGCTGTGGTTGTTCTTTCCTAGTTTCAGTGCCCATTTGGACTTCCACAACCAGAGATGGCAGCAAAGGTAAGATTTTTTTTTTTTTTAACTCGTGAGAAAGGGGTAAATTTTAGCCTTTAGAGTCTTGGTATTCTCGTTCCATGGTGGAGAAGACCAAAGAAACGCATCCAAAAGCGAAAAGTAAAAGTACCGTTGGGTAGTTGCTAAGATAGCTTTTTTCCAGCTACCGAGGAGTGGGCCAGACCAGCAGATGTGTAGGGGGTATTGAGGGAGGGACCAGAGAACATTCGTCCATGTGGTTCCTGGAACTAGGCGCTAGGTTCCAGTGGGTAGAGAGGCCCGAGATGGTGGATGTCCATATCTTTCCGTGCATCTTACCTAAAAATGATAATTAGCCTCTGTCCCTACTTTACTATGGCTATAACCTTAAACTGAGTCTTGTGCGTACCTCACACACACGTACGTGGTGTCCCTTGTGGGCATGGACCAGTCCTGTGTCCTCTTTGGCCCGGTAGTAGCATCCTGATAGAGAGTAGGCATCTAGTAGATACTCGGTAGATACGTGTTGTTTAGCCAATTAAATATTTGAGGCTTCTCTTGAGGACGAGCTGTGTGGCATCTGGCTTCCACCTCCCTTTATTCCGTAGGTAGCATCCTGGAAAGCTACTGAGCCTTGGTCTTTTCATCCAGTATATGCAAGGTACTGGCGCCATTATCATCAGGCGATGGCCTGGATGCGAAGCCACCACAGTGCCTACAGGAAGGCCGTGGAATCTTACTTCAGTTGCACGTGGTCCTTCCCCGCTGCAGCTCTTGCCCAGAGCCCTCACACTAACAAGGCCAAGTCCCCTCGGCCCTCTCGTGACCATCTCCTGGCTTCCACGGACTCGCACTTCGGTTCTTCACATCCCAGGAGGTCTGGGCAGCACCCAGCAGCCCGCGCAAGAGGACGCCGAGCCTGGCCCGCCGAGGAGGAGGCCGAGGAGGAGGCTGAGGCCGAGTCGGATGGGGGCGTGGAGTGCGACCTGAGCACCATGGAGATCACGGAGGAGCTGCGCCAGTACTTCGCCCAGACCGAGAGGCACAGGGAAGAGCGACGTAAGTGTGTGCCCGGCCCCACGCGCTTCCTTTCCTGGCCCTGCCTTTCGCGTTGGCTTCTTCCCTCGAGTTATTTTGTAACTTCCTAACATACCACATCCAGTCCCACCTCAGCTCTGTCAGTTTCCAGAGGTATTTGCAGACAGGACTTTTTCTAGCTCTAGAACAAAGCTTGTCCCAGTGGTACCTCTGCCATCTACTGAGTATCAGGCCGCAGGTGGGGGGGTGTGCACGGGGGGGGGTGTGCGCGTGTTCCCTGATCTACACCCCAGCCCCTCAAGGGCATTGCACCCATTTCACAAATGAGGCGGGTGACCTTCCAGAAGCTTGCTTGACTTACTCCATGGTACACAGCTAGTAACGAGCTGTTGGCATTCAGATCAAGGTCTGTCTGACTCCCGGTTCCTGTGCCGCTTCCTCTAGCACAAACTTAGGGATCAGGTTTTGTCCCTGAGACTGCCAGGTTTTTAAAATACTGCTGTCACCTCATTGCTACACAGCTCTGAGACTTCCCTGGTGCTAGTGAGCTACCAGGTCTTAATTTTTAAGCGGTGTTCAGAGTAGAGGTCAGTGTGAACCTAAACAGTCACAAAATGTCTAGGACTCAGACCTTTCTGGTTCGACCCCACGTCGAAGCAGTCCGCTCTTAGTGTTATAGAAGCGTGATAATGCTTTTCTCTCTTCCATGGCATAGCAGGAATTTCCTTTTTTTTTTTTTTTTTTATAATATCTTACCAAGTTGCTACAAAGAACTAGAACTATGAAAATTCACCAGGCTCTTTACATTTGAAGTGTCTCAAACAGATACACAAATGCTTTTCTCCTTATAACCAGTATCTAGTCTCAGTATTGTTTTTATTGAGTTTTAATTATATGATATTTTACTTAGAATGTTTTTAATAAATAGAAGCAAACAAGATAAATAAACAAAAACATGGAAATCTGGGGATGGGCAAGATGGAGTTCCGTCTTTGATTGATCTGTGTTTTCCTGATGATGGGCTGATTAATCCCCATGGGGTGCCAGGAACTGAGCGGTGGGCTTTGTATAAAGTATCGTGCCCTTTAGTGTCTTAAAAGTATATGACGATGAAGGAGAGGAGGTGTTCAAGCATGTCCACATTCGGTTGGAACGCCATTTTTTTTTTAAAGCTTTTGAAAAAATATGATGGATGTGGGGTTTCTTTCTTTTGTCCTTACCAGACGGTAGAATACCGTATTTTCCCACCAGAGATTGATACTTATATGATAGCAGTTCTAATTAGGGATGGAAGCAAACCCTAGTCATCCAAAAGGCCACTTTGAATTATCTTCTAATTTAAAATAAACTAGATATATAGTTATTCAATAAAAAATAGATGTGATGATAATGAAAATAAAATAACGAAATGTGTCTTTTCAACATCAGCAGTTTAGTTACAGATATGGCTAAGAACCATCTCTGTTCCTCCTCTTGCCTTGGTCAGGTAGAATTCTAGGTAAGTTTAAAAAAAAAGTCATAAAAATTACCTGCTAAGTTGTGCCTGGCACTTAATGCTGTTTTGAATGAATGAATGATTTGGGTATTAATTATAAGCCTTAAATCAGAGGTTTTCAAATATCCCATAAAGTGGTAAACTTGCTATGCTTGTGTGGGACATTTTACAAAGTGAGTTAGGCTTTGAATGCTTTATAAACATGATGAACTTCATATTTTGTTTTATATTATTCCCAAATCAGCTGAGTAGACTTCAAGGCCCCAGATTGCACTGTTGTCATCCCGGCTGTGGGTTGAATTTTGTTCCCTAAAAAAAAGATTTGTGGGAGTCCTAACCTTCCCCCACTCCAGCTTCAGCATGTGATCTTATAGGGACATAGAGTCTTTACAGAAGTAATCAAGTTAAAATAAGCTCTTTAAGGTAGGCCCCGATCCAGTATGACTAGTGCCCTTCTAAAAGGAAACATTTGCACACAGAGGTAGACATGCACCCAAGATGAAGGCCATGTGAAGACTGGAGTTCTGCCACTGGAAGCTAGGAGAGAGGCCTGGACCAAATCTCCCCTAGTGCTTTCAGAGGGGGCACGGCCCTGCTGCCCACGCCCTGATCTCAGACTTCTGGCCTCCACACCTGTGAGACGAGAAGTTTCTGTTATGCTAAGCCACCCAGTTTGTGGGGCTTTGTTACGGCAGCCCTAGGAAACTAATATAATCCCCCTGTGAGAATTCTCTTGTCCCAACGTGCAGTCTGCGAATAGGACATGAAGCAAACTACACAGGTTTTGCCATCCCTTTGAAGAAACTGTTACATACTTGTTTTACCATGATCTAGACAGCAAACCAATAAAAACGGGAATTTTGTGCAAACCCATACAGCCCTCATCTTGAACCTCGTTCTTCCATGTAGTGTGAGTCCTGCCCACCTCCCCGCCACTTAGCAGCCAGAGGCGCTTAGCTCGTGGGTCACCTACCCTGAGCAGGCTGTGCCTTAGTCGCCTCACCTGTGAAAGGGAGTCCTAAGCAATGGAGTGGTAATTAGGAAGATTCAGTGAGATAATAAAAGATAAGTGAGAGGACCATGCTTGGTACGAAGTCAGTGCCCCAGAAATGTTAGTTGTTATGATTAGTTGCTAATAACTCATCCTTTAGTGTGCGTTATTAACCATATACTGATTTTACTCTGATGCTGTGTTAATTAGCACTTGATTGAGATTCTGCATATTTTTAATAAAGATGTTCTGTGGCTTCAAAAAAAAGTCATTTCTGCTCTGCACTTTTTACATTCTTAAATTGACTTAGAATATTTAAAAAGCAAAAGAATTAAAGTTTTGGTGTCGATCCAATTTAGTCGTTAACATAGTTTCATCAAAGTAGGCATTAACACAACTTTTAGTCCACTTCAAGGACATTCTTGCCTGACGTAACAATACAGTAAAATACGTGGAAAAATGAACCCACATCCATATTACTAATAACAGCACTAAACACATCGAGCTTCTGCTTCTTTGTGCTTTGTAAATGTGTAGCTAGAGCGTAATTGAAAACTGCTTGTCATAGGGTCTCTGAGATACTTTTGTGTCCTACGATCTGCCTTGAAAACATCATCAGGTCTTTGGGAGACATGGAGATTGTCTGGCAAGGGCGAGAACATGCTGTGGGGTCAGAGTCTGATCTGACTGCTGAAGATTTGGAAGCTGCCGGGGCCTGGCCCTGTAACACCAAAAACAACAGGCATTATTTTTTTCACCGGCACTTTTGGTGGCCTACAGGATGCATACTGTTCCATACTGTTCGTTGGAGCAGTACTGAGGGATGGAACTCAGATGTAAGCAGCGTGCACGTCTGTGGTGCTTTCCAACCCATTACTTTCACTAGAAATGTTCGTGGAAGTTTAGCTACATACACAGTTGGGATATATTTTAGCAGTGATTAGGGACCTGAGTAGTGCAAATACTTAGTTAAAAGTTGTTTTGTTTTGCTCTTTGAACCACTAGAAGCTACTTACTCAATAAAGACAAATTCAACTTTGTATATGGATCATCTAGAGAACACAGAATTTTATGAAATATATCACTAGCAGGGAAAAACAGAGCTAAACTTGACTTTATTTTTTGGTATTATTCACTTCCACGGGAATCTATATGTTACACAATTCATCTTCTGAGTCTTATTTAATATTTTCTTGGAATAAAATCCTTCATACTGGACAGCATGTTCTTGTTTATGATTACTGCTCTTCCAGATAATCTCTAACATATTTTAATGATAAAAAAAAAAAAAAACTAAGTAGAAAAATAAAGAACTCCTTCTGTGTGGTGGGAACAGACATGCTTTTGATTATGTTATATGTCATTTCCTAATGAGATATTTCCGTTATTCAAAACTTCCCTGGTACCATTACTTATGGGAAAGTAGACAGTTGTGGAGTTTTAAAGGTCAGCTATGTTTTCAATTATTTCTTAGGAAAAATGTTTATTGTTAGGTTAAGAAAAGTACCATGTTTTAGTCATAAATAACCATCAATAGAGACTACAAGGATATGGTCCTAATACTTAGAAGGGAAACGAGTGAAAGTTATCGTTCCCAGCGGAGAAGAAGGCCCTCCGAAACGAACACCGCCACTGTTGTCTCAGGCTTGAGCCAATCAGATATTATCCCCTGTGTTTTGGGGGTAACTATTGGGTCAAGACAGAGCCATATTTATAAAGAGCTTAAACCCAGTTGGGGAGAGGAGACAAAATCAAGTTAAAACTGATGCGTAGGAGAGCCATCTATGGCCTGGTCCATGGGTACCTTTGCAGTGATGAGTAGAGGCCATGAACTCAGCCATCAGAGAAATTTCACGGGGTCATGGTGGAAATGGAGTATGCTCTAGGCTTCGAGGGATGGGGTCAATTGGGATCAAGAGAGAAAGAAAGGGGGTAAGTCCACTCCCCACTTAGCATTCAAAGTGCTATTCTTACCACAGGGCCCAGAGGTGCTTCTAGACGTTTGTTGGGAGACATCTGCTCTATCCTGTTGTGTCCACTGAAGTTGGAAGGTTTAGACCAGTTTTCATTACCGGACCTTCCGTCCGTCAGCTGGAAGCCCAGCCAGTTCACCCTCAGGCCCCCCTCCGTGGCAAAGCTGGAGCATGTAGTGAAGCGTACGGCGCGGTACTGAGTGAGCCACTGTGCTTTAGTGGCCGGCAGTACAGCGTGGCGTCCTCCTGACTGAGCACAGTTCCACTGCGTGTCTTTGTCTCCTCTAGTTCAGGTGCTCCAAGTGCGGAAAACCAGTCGGAGGGAAGACGCAGCTGAAAAAGGCTATAGAAAAGTGGGAGGGCGGGATGGAAATGCACTTTTTTTTTTTTAATGCACTTTCATTCTAAAAGTGAAAACTAATTATCCACTGACTTCCTTTGTCAGGGGGAGAGAGGATGAAGGCCCAGCAGAAACGGCTGCAGGGGGCGCCTGGGTGGCTCAGTGGGTTAAAGCCTCTGCCTTCGGCTCAGGTCATGATCTCAGGGTCCTGGAATCGAGCCCCGCATCAGGCTCCCTGCTTAGCAGGGAGCCTGCTTCCCCCTCTCTCTCTGCCTGCCGCTCTGCCTACTTGTGCTGTCTCTCTATTTCTCTGTCAAATAAATAAATAAGATTAAGAGAAAGAATGAAAGAAACGGCTCCAGGTCTGCTGGCAAGCACCTGTGTTCCGGGTGTGTCACTGACAAGCCAGGAGTGACAAGCCAGAAGTGAGTCACTCGTGACATAAATCAAGCCTGCGCTTGTGCTGCGTTGTGCTAAAATCATTAATTCTGGCAACATAGCAGAGAATACAGTCAGAATGACATGCTAATCCTAGAAAAATGAGGAAAAGTTACACTGAAATTCACTCGTCTTAGTGCTTTGTCTTCCAGAATGTTCTGCCTTTGGGCTAATTATCTGTGGAATACTGAATGAATGTTTTCCCAGTATGTCAGTCTTCTAAAATCCAAGTCACTCCTCATGATTTTGTTTTCCTTCGTTGACTGTAAGTCCACATTGGTAGTAGTATCATGTAAATTGATAGATTGAGGGGGAAAATATCAAGGTTATATATCCTGAACCCAGATAGGATCCGGTAGCGTTTTTCCTTAATAGGATGTTACCGTTTCCTTGTTTGAACCCTATATGCATATTAGTTTCCTAGGGCTGCGATAGCAAATGACCATAAATTGGTGGCTCAAAACAACAGAAATTTATTCTCACAGTTCTGGAAGCCAGAAGTCTGAAATCAAGGTGTTAGAACCCACTCCCTCCGAAGGTTCTGGGACTTTGCCTCTTCCAGCCGCTAGTGGCTCCTGGTGTTCACTGGCTTGTGGGGACATAGTTCCTTGTTTACCCGGTTTTCCCCATCTCTCTCTGTGTCCTTTTCTGTCTCTCATAAGGACACGCTCATTGGGCTTGGGGTCCAAACTAATCTGATATGATCCCATCTGGATCCTTAATTACATCTACAAAGACCCTGTTTCTAAAAAAGGTCTATTCTGAGCTTCCGTGTAGATGTGAATGTGGGGGGACACTATTCAACCCACTCCAGCCCTGTATTAAATCTGGAATCTAAAAATATATTCTGATTTGTATTAGAACAAGTTCCCATGACTGAATAGCCTCTAAGAAAAAAGTCCTGGGGAACATTGAGTCCTACAGCTGCTTTCAGAAAAAATTACCAGCTTCTCCGTGACACGGCACCTGCTCTGTCTGGAGTGTGACGCTCTACTTCTCTGCTTCAGTCAGATGATTCTCCATCTGGTTGAGCCCTCACCTTGTTTTGACAGGAAGAAAAACTGCTAGTGATTGAGAATCCTTTCCTTCATTGGGAGGAAGGAAACAATAAATAGAAAACAGAATAAATGATCCCTTCAAACGAGTATATTCAGTTCCAAGGTCTGCTTGGTCCCCTAAGTCGGTATAAGCGAAAGTACTTTCAGATGCCAGCTGTACTTCCCATGTCCAGCCAGTCTGAGGGCATTTGGTTTTAAGTTGACTGGTTTTCAAATTTGTAGTCTAGCCTTAGGACTTTTTGTTTAGTTGTTTAAGTAAGGAGAGGCACAGCGGCTCAGATGTAAAGGAGCAAGATCAGACCCCATCTCATTGGGGCCCCCGTCTCCCTCAGCCTCTCTGCCGGAGGAACCCACGGGAGGGGAGCTCTGCCCAGCACCTTTTGAGATTTGACCATCTGTTTCCCTATCCCTGAGTTGTCCTCATTTTTCTTTAACAGCATCTGGAGAAAACAGCTGTATACAAAAAATAATGTATGGCCTCTGTCCAGACTTTCTCTCAACAGCCATTTCCTGAGCACCTGCTTAGTGTCAGGCATCGTGTCCTCCCGGGGCTGGTGAAGACAACGCTGTCCTTTGCGCAGGCATGACTTCCACGGGCAGGTTTTAGCACTAGCCATTCAGCGCAGGGGACAGGCTTCCCGCCCCTTAGGTCTGTGTTTTAGGGCAAGTACCCACCGTGCTGGAAACCAGGAAAGCTCCAAGCCTCTTTCGAGGCCGGGAGAGGACAAAGGTTGAGTCTTAAATTTTCCAAAGGAGACCTGGACAGGAAGGAGATACAAGAAGAGAATTGAGAACAGAGGGTTGTGCCTTTTATTCTGCTATTCTTACGGGGAATGAGCTTCATGAGCTGAAATCCTGTGATGGCAACCCACGAGCACGTGCCAAGTGTGAACCTGCGAAGCCGCACTGGCTACGTTGACTGGCAGCTGCACTCGGCTCGCATTAACGGTGTTTCATCGACAGATGTCAGCCGTAAGAGAAAGCGTCTCGGTGTAGAATTGTTACACCCATTTACTACCTGTAAGATAGTTTTGGTCAGAAGAATAGCAGAACGGTGTTAAATTATCAGGAAAAGAATAAGAAAGATGCAAAAGGAAGTAGGTTAAATTCACATATCCTGGCGGCAGAGAGCAACACTTGCTAAGATAGTGAGGATCCGGTGTTTATTCAGACTTGTAAACGCGAAGGCTCAGATTAGACAGGAAGTTGAACATCTGCTGTGTCACTAGATCTGTCGGTGAGGCTGATTATAGTCTTGGGACAAATGTGAAAGTAAAAGGACTGCATTCTGGGAACCTCTGTCCTCTAGATGCACAGGCTCTGGGGGGGGGGGGGGGGGGGGGGGGGGGGGGGGGGGGGGGGGGGGGGGGGGGGGGGGGGGG
>CM052801.1:8251741-8423779 GCA_028533885.1 Nasua narica | reverse complement strand
TGAAAACTGCAGCCCCTCCACCAGGAAGGCATTCCTTGACCCCCTTCTGTGGCCTTTGTCGTCTCCTCGTCACTTAGGACCACCTGAAAGCCATAGCCTCTGGGGAGTGGAATCAGGTGGGGAATCACCGGCCGGGACTACTGCTTTTCGGAGTTAAGTGCCGCAGGATATTTGACTTTTAAATTACGTGCACGTATCCCTCTCATGCGCTTGTTTGTGGAGATTTAAAACCGGCAGAGGCTGGTTCCACACGCACAGAGCTCGGGAGTCACCACTCTATCCTAATAACAAGTGCAAAGCTGAACAGACTGAAAAACCAGCAGGTCTTCTGGGATCCGGGAGACAGGGGAAGGCACGCAAACCTCTGTGCCCAAGAAGCGTCTGGGATCCAGTGTTGCGGGTGGAGGGGGGGGGAGTCTCAGTCATGGGGGGGCTTCCCCACAGTATTGTGAGCTTGACCAGATTCCAAAAATAAATACTGGAGGAAACTCCCCTCAGGTCTCCGGAAGGGGACGAGGAACAGGAACCATTTTGAAATAAGCGGAAGAGCACTGTGTTTTTCTTAACAGGGCCTGCCTTCAGGGGAAGCTGGTTAACCAGAGCCTAACCTGCTGGGGTGTTATCAAAACCTAACCGACCTGGGGATGGAAAATAATCCCACTGCAGCCATCCCATCCCACCTCAGTGGGGAGAGCAGACACTGAGAAACGCTGGTTTACGGTCCAGGCCCGCTACCAGACGCGGACCTAATCGCAAGACTATGGCGGGTTCCCCTCCACGCTCGCCTCACCGCTGCAGGCCTGAAGGCCTAGCACAGCAGCTCCTTTCACCTGGCGCCTCAGGTCCAGCTGGCAAGAAAATCTCACAAGGCATCACAAAGGACAAAAACACAATTCAAAGAAACAGAGCAACTACCCAAACCGGACAGAAGAATGCGGGAATTATCAGACCAGGAACTTAAAAAACAGCTATGATTCATATGCTAAGGGCCCTCAGGGATAAAATAGACAGCATGGAAGAGCGGCAGAGAGATGGAAATCCTGAAAAGAACCAAAAAGAAAGGCTAGAGCTCAAAAACACTGTAACAAGTGAAGAATGCCTTTAGTGGGCTCATTAGTAGACCAGACACAGCTGAGGAACCATCGCTGCTCTAGAGGATGGTCAATAGACTCCTTAAACACCAAAAAGCAGAGAACAAAGACTGGGCAGGGGTCACAGAGCTAGAACATAATATCCAAGGACTGTAGAACAACTACAAAAGGTGTTAGATGCACAGGATGGGAATACCAGAAGGAGAAGAAAGAAAAGAACGGAAGAAACACTTGAAACAGTAATGACTGAGAATTTCCCCCAAATTAATGTCGGACACCGAACCTCAGACCCAGAAAGCTCAGAGATCAAGCAGGATAAATGCCAAAAGCCAAACAAAACTATGCCTCAGCATATCATTTTCAAATTACAGAAAACCAAAGATAAAGGAAAAGCTCCAGAAAGAAGTCAGAGGGAAAAAACACCTCACCTGGAGAGTTATACCCAGCTTCTCCTCGGAAAGCGTGCCAGCAAGAAGAGAGTAGACTGAAATACTTAAAGTGTTGAGAGAGAAAAATCCCACCAACTGAGAATTCTGTGCCTGGCGAGATTAGACTTCAAACATGGAGGAGAAATAAAGACTTGCTCAAACAAAAATTGAGGAAATTTGCTGCCTGGCAGGAAAGGCTACCAGAAGTTCAGAGAGAAGGAACGCGATACAGGACAAAGAGCCTCAGAACCTCGGATCCACACCGGGAAAGGAAGAGCATCAAAGAAGGAATCAGTCAAGGTAAAATAAAAACATTTTTTGTATTTTCTTATTTCAAAGTCCGCTTATTATTTATTATTATTATTTTTAGTAATCTCTACTCCCACTGTGGGGCTCAGACTCACAACCCCAAGATCGAGAGCCACATGCTCTACCAACCGAGCCAGCCGGGCACCCCAAACTACCTGCCTATCTACCTATTTAATTTTTTAAAGTAGAATTTAATTAATTTAATGCAATTTCATTGTTCAAGATAGTGTGGATATGTGAAGTGGTTCATTTCCCTCCCGAACAAAACCCTAACAGTTTCTATCTTTACATGATTTTGTCAAATTCCGACATGACCAGCAATGTGTTTGTTGTTGTTTTTAAATATTTTCTCTGCATATCTCGATAAGATTGTTTTATTCTGGAACATTCCTTTTAAAAAAAAAAAAACACTCAAGTAGTTGGGAAACGTTGCCTATTTGCTCACTCCTCTGGGTACAGCCTTTCAGAACATTTGTCCCAGCTGAATTGAAAATCTCTGTTCCCTCAGCTGGCGCTAGGGCTGCTTGATGGAGGTGATCATGGGAAAATGAGGAACCAGCAAGCTTTGCCAACTGCTTCTAGTCCTCTTAATTAGCATGCTGCGATCCGCCCCAGCCTCTGCAAGGTCAGACGGGCAAGGCAAGTGCTTGGCCAAAGACCAGGAATCTAACTAGTGTAAAAATAGACTTTAAGTAAAATAGAATCTCTATTTCCAGCTGCCTCTTTTGGAATCTAAATTCTAACAGGGGTCTCACTTTTTCTTTTTCTCTTTCCTTTTACTTGTTTTAATTAAAAGTTGTTGAGCTATAACTGACATAACACTATTAGTTTTAGGTGTACACATAATAATTTGGTATATATATATATATATATATATATGTAGCAAAACGATCACCACCGTAAGTTTACTTTTAACATCCATCACCTCACCACACATCGTTACAATTTTTTTTTAGGATGAGAACTTTGAAGATTTACTCTCTTGGCCACTTTCATACAGCATTGTTAACATGAGATCCTCAGGACTCATTTTTCTTATATCTGGAAGTTTGTACCCTTGACCCGCATCGCCCATTTCACCCTCCCCCTGCTTCTTGCAGTCACCCATCTGTTCTCTGTATCTCTGAGTGTATAGGGGTTTCGGGTTTTGTTTTGTTTTGATTTTTTAAGTCCACATATATGCGAGATCACGTGGTATTTGTCTTTCTCGGTCTGACTTATGTCACTTAGCATAATGCCCTCGAGGTTTATCCATGTTGTTGCAAGTGGCAGGATCTCCTTTTTTTTTTTGGCTAAATGATACTCCGTTGAATATTCATCTGTCAGTGGACACATAGGGTGTTTCTGTATCATGAGTAATGCCGCAGGGAACGTGAGTGTGCAGATCTCTCTGCAGATAGTAATTTCATTTCCTTTGGATATATCCCCAGAAGTGGAATTGCTGCATTACAGAGTAGTTCTATTTTTAATTTTTTGAGGTTTTCCATAGTGGATGTGCCAGTTTACGTTCCCACCCTAGCAGTGCACTAGGGTTCCCTTTTCCCCACGTCCAGGCCAACGCTCCTCGCTCTTTGTTTGTTTTTGATACTAGCCATTGTAAAAGACGTGAGATGACATTTCACAAAGATATCTCACCGTGGCTTTGATTTGTATTTCCCTGATGATGAGTGATATTGAGCACTTTTTCCTGTGCCTGTTGGCCACTGGTATGCCTTCTTTGGAAAAAAATGTCTTTTCATATCTTCTGCCCATTTTTAATCAGAATGGGTTTTTTTTTTTTCTCTTGAGCTGTATTAATTCTTTATGTATTTTGGATATTAACCCTGTATCAGATATATGACTTGTAAGTATTTTCTCTTATCCCATGGGTTGTCTTTTCATTGTATTGATAGTTTCCTTTGCTGTAAGAAGCTTTTTAGTTTTATGTAGTCACATCTGTTGGTTTTTAACTCTTGTTACCTTTGCTTTTGGTGTCAAATCCAAAAAAATCAAAGCCAAGACTGGTATCAAGGAGCTTACACGTTATGTTTTCTTCTAGGACTTTTGTGGTTTTAAGTCTTACATCCAAGCCTTTAATACACTTTCAGTTGATTTTTGTGCATGGTGTCAGATTATTTTACTTTTTTACTTTTATTTCTTATTCTTCACCTAACAGATAAGTTTGCTCACAATAATAGCAACAATGTATTCAATTATGTATACCTGTGTATATCTTAGGAGTGTTCGTGCCTATGTGTGCTTATGTGTGAGTGAAATGAGTGACAGTAATAAAAGAGATGAAAGGGAGGAATTAGGATTATTTTGTTATTTTAAGGTACTCACACTACACGTGAAGTGGTATAGTGGGTTTTTTTTGTACTCACACTACATGTGAAGTGGTATAGTGGGTTTTTTTTTTTTTAAGATTTTATTTATTTATTTGACAGAGAGAGAGAGAGAGATCACAAGTAGGCAGAGAGGCAGGCAGAGAGAGGGGGGAAAGCAGGCTCCCTGCTGAGCAGAGAGCCCGATGTGGGGCTCGATCCCAGGACCCTGAGATCATGACCTGAGCCGAAGGCAGAGGCTTTAACCCCCTGAGCCACCCAGGCGCCCCGGTATAGTGTTGTTTGAAAGTGGACTTGGATTCATTGTAAATATATAGTTGCAAACTCTAGGATAACCACTAAAAAAAAGTAAAAAAAATAAAAAAAAAAGTATAACTGATATTCTAAGAAAGGGGAGGAAATAGACTCATATAAAATGCTTAGTTAAAGCTACAAAAGGCAGAGAATGAGTAGATTAAAATGCAACAAAGAAAAAATGCAGCACAAATTACTAATATCAGAAATGATATTCACTACAGATCTCATGGAAATTAAAAGAATAATAAAGGAATACTCTGAACAACTCTATGCTTACAACTTTGATAACCTAGATGCAATGGATCGATTCCTTAAAAGACACACTCTTCCAAAACTTACACAAGAAGAAATAGATTATCTGAATAGGCCTATATCGATTCAAGAAATTGAATCAATAATTATAATCTTCCCAAACAGAAAGCACCAAGCCCAGATGGGTTCATTGGTGTATTCTACCAAATATTGAAGGAAGAAATCATACCAAATGTTTACAATCTTTTTCAAAGGATAGAAGCAGTGGGAATATTTCCTAACTCATCCTATGAGGCCAGCATTACTCTAATACCAAAACTAGACAAAGGCAGTATAAGAAAACTACAGACCAACATCTCTTATGAACATAGATGCAAAAATCCTCAATGAAGAAGATGTACAAATGGCAAATACGCATATGAAAAGATGCACCACATCACATACCATTAGGGAAATGCAAATTAAAACAATAATGAGATAGCACTACGCATCTATTAGACAATGGCCAAAATCCAGAACACCAACAACACCAAATGTGGGCAAGGATGTGGAGCAATAGGGAACTCTCCTGCATCGCTGGTGGGAATGCAAAATGGTCCACCCACCTTGCAACACAGTTTGGCAGCCTCTCACTAAACTAAACCTACTCTTACCATATAATACAATAATCATGCTTCTTGGTATTTACCCAAAGGAGTTGAAAACTTACGTCCACACAAAAATCTATACGTGGACGTTTATAGGAGCTTTACTCATATTTGTCAAAACTTGGAAGCAACCAAAGTGTCCTTCAGTAGGCGAGTGGATAAATTGTGGTCCATCCAGACAATGGACTAGTATTCAGTGCTGAAAAAAAAAAATGTGTTGGGCGCCTGGGTGGCTCAGTTGGTTGAGCAACTGCCTTCGGCTCAGGTCATGATCCCGGAGTTCCGGGATCGAGTCCCATATCGGACTCCCGGCTCTGCGGGAAGTCTGCTTCTCCCTCTGACCTTCTCCCCTCTCATTCTCAGTCTCTTGCTCTCTAATAAATAAATAAAAATCTTTTAAAAAAAAAAATGTGTTACCAAGTCATGAAACAACACAGAGGAACCTTAAATGCATATTACTAAGTGAAAGAAGCCAATCTGGAAAGGTACATCCTGTATGATTCCAACAGCCACTTGGGAAAAGACAAAACTATGCAGACCGTGGCAAGATCAGTGGTTCCTGGTTGGGGTTGGGGGAGATGGATCGATGGAGGAGAGCAGGATTGTAAGCGCAGTGAAAATACTCTATGGCATGATAATGATGGGTACGTGGCATTATCCATGGGTCCCAAGCCACCGAATGTACACCACAGAGAGTGAGCCCCAAGGTAAACTGTGGACTCTGGGTGACGATGATGTGTCCGTGATTGCTCGTCCCCTATAATGTGGGTACGGCCGGAGCGGGTGGTGTGGGAGGCGTGCTGTGCACGTGGGATGGCAGAATATGGGACATCTCTGTAACTTTCTCCCCATTTTCATGTAAACCTAAACCGGCTCTCCAAAAATCAAGTCGGAAGAAAAACCTGCCAGGGAATGGACCCCAAAGGAAGGACCCCCGGTTCTAGTGGGAGCTGGAGCACAGACAGTGCCGCCACTCTGGCGGGGCCCCTGCTGGCATGAGCTCGGGCATCGAGTGCCATGGCACCGAGGAAAAAGAACTGTCGTAGAGATGCGACGAATGTCACTCTGGATGTTTCCGAAATCAAGGATAAAGAACTGAGCCAGACGAGGACTAGCCTTACCCAATAAGCTGTAGAAACAGAAGAAAGGAATGCACACATTCGGCTGGCTGTCTGAAGGGACATGTGCCTCATCAGGGCTGTGCCCAGATATTTCCGGTTACGGAAGACAGCGGAAGACTGCCCTGGAGGGGACCCGCGCCACAGTAGCCAGATCTGCCCAGGGACAGCCCAGCAGCAGCCTTCAGGAGCCCCCTGCACAAGTTTGCGTTCCTTTGCCCAGCCTGGCCCCACCCGCGTGTGGCTCTCGCGCAGCCCTGGCTGGTCAGCCCCATGGGGCTGCAAGGGGAGGAAGTGGGGGTCGGCCTCTGGCCATGCGCTTGCTGGCGTCATGCCACTGGGGACACGTCATGTGACCAAGAAGTAAGCCCCTCGCCGTTTAGAGCCACTCGAATTTTAGAGTCCTTCCCATGGCCCGACCTTGCTTGTCCCAACTAGGGCAGCCGCGGGAGAGGCGGTCACACGAGGGCCACCTCCTCCGGGCACAGACCACAGCTCCCAGGTATAGGGTGCACACTCTCGCTGAAGAGCGGCAAGCAGCCCATGCATAGGGCTCTGTTGGGCCAAGATCAAGATTCCTTTAAAGATTTCAATCAGGGAGGGGCGCCTGGGTGGCTCAGTGGGTTAAGCCTCTGCCTTCAGCTCGGGTCATGATCTCAGGGTCCTGGGATCGAGCCCCGCATCGGGCTCTCTGCTCAGCGGGGAGCCTGCTTCCCCCTCTCTCTCTGCCTGCCTCTCTGCCTACTTGTGATCTCTTTCTGTCAAATAAATAAATAAAAATCTTTAAAAAAAAAGGATTTCAACCGGGGAGATGGGCTGTGTGTGACTTAGTCCCCTTTTAGCTGTAGTCCCCGTTCCACCCTGTGACCCGCAGCAACCTCACGGGACTCCCATGCTGGCCGGTGAGCCCCGGAGGCACTTGGGTTTGCAAACCCCTCCGCCGCCGTGGTCCACGCCTTGAAGCCATCCAGAGAGAGTAGAGTAACGTGAGTGTTACGTTCTCACCGAACAGACTAGAGGAGAAGACAGAGGCCCCTGGGGGTCAAGAGGCCTCCACAGTGACACAGCAGGTCACTGGCAGGGCTGGGACCCGAACCCGGACCTCACGATGCCCCTGAAGACAGCTGCTTTCGGTTCCCGGCGGCAGCCTAGAAGGTTCATCTATTGATTGCAAGCTCCATTGTCTACTCAGTGCGCACGCCTCTGGAGTTTAGCACCGAGCAAATTCCCATTTGTTTTTAACAGGAAAATCACACCACCCTGAAATGCCTTGAACCGAACTCTGCAGTCTCAACAAACAGCTCGCCTTTTAAATCCATAAGCTGAACACAAACCTCTTTGCATTCTTTCAGCCAAGCCGTTGCAGCTCTTTTTCTCTTTAAGTCTGAACTCTTTCGTGATAAAGACAGCCAAGCACCGGAAATTAAAGCAACAGCTACTACAAAATAGCTCCAGGATATGCTGTTAAGTGCACCGAGCAAAGTGCGGGAGAAGACAGACGGAGCGATCCCATCCCATTTGTATAAATGGAAAAGTACGGCATACGTACATATTTACAGGTATTGTGTGTATTCATATTTATATATGCAAAACTGTGTCTACGGATATGCACGAAACACGATCCTATCTGGAGGGGAGCAACGGACACTGCTGGTGCCCCAATCGCTCAGGCGCCGCCAACCCAACCGCTGCTCTGTGTGACTTGGCCGAAAGGCTCCCTCTGGCCCCAGAGCCTTCTCAGGCTGTGCTCTGGACAGGTAGAAGTGCTCGAGAATTAAGGCCCCCAAGAGCCCCTCTCAATGAATGACTGATGGGAACTCGTGGGGAAAGACAGCGATCGGTCATCCCTGGATGATTCTGACATCATCAGCCTGGGCTCTACGCTGACCGCCCGAGTTCCCTGCATCCCTGGGGTCTAGGTGCTCCCAGCGCAGACGTGTTCTCTTCTGGCTGCCGGCCCTCCCTGCCTCATCTTCCCCCTCCCTGCCCCTTCCAAGTAAATTCCAAACCCTGTCTCAGGGCTGGTCTCCGAAGGAACAATGCTGTCTAACAGAACCGTCTTCAGTGACGGGATGCTCAGTGTCTGCACTGTCCATCACGTGGCTACTGGCCACACGTGGCACCTCAATTTGAATTACTCTAAAGTGCCCTGCCGCGGTTGCGCTGCCCATACGTCATGTGCTCAGCAGCCACGTGGATGGCACAGCACAGAACATTTCCATCATCACGGCCGGTTCTCTTGGACGGTCATGGTCTGCCGTGGGCATTGGAGGAAACGAGTACAGATTTGTCCCAGAGGCATCAAGAGGCAAGCAGATGTTTTTAAAGGGGACAAGGATATGATCTCACCTGCGCGGGTCCCTCTGACATCAGTGTGCGGGGTCTGTGTGTGAAGCCTGATTCTGACTCGCGTGTTCTCCTCCACGTGTGACCAAATCTGAACGCTTTCTGTTCTCAGCTTGGGAGAAGGCTGCCGCCAGCCAGCCCATAGATGCCCCTTGTCCGCGCACCCTGGACCTCAACAGTGCCACGGAGCACGGCCCACCTAATAGCTCTGCACGGATCTGGCCCAAGGGTGGGCTTTTGCAATTTACGAGTCAGGAAGAGGTTCTTCATTGCTTTGCTCTCTGCCTTTCAACTCTTCCCTTGCAAGTGAGCACACACAGAATGGCAGGGCTCAAATTTGTAAGTTTGCAGGAGAGCCAAAGGATAAAAGAAATACCAGGAACAGGGGTACCTGGGTGGCTCAGTTGTTAAGCCTCTGCCTTCGGCTCAGGTCATGGTCCCAGAGTCCTGGGACCGAGCCCCGCATCGGGCTCCCTGCTCAGTGGGGAGCCTGCTACTCCCTCTGCTTGTGTGCTCTCTCTCTCTCTCTCTTTCTCTGTCAAATAAATAAATAAAATATTAAAAGAAATACCAAGAACAACACTTTTTGTAAAAACGACACTCATAATACTCTAAGCCAAAAATATAGCCTTACCATGTTAGTATTCATTTTCAGATAGCACAGCTATTTTAAGGGAATTAATGATCATCCCATCTCTTTTGTATATGACAAGACAATGGCCTACTTATGTGATTATGCCCATTTCATGATAAATATGGGTTTCTTCAGTCTGTTTCACTGTGGCAAAACTGCTTGTGAGGATGACGAAATTCACAGCCACATAAAGTATCTGAATATTGGATAATTCCATCTGTATGAAAGGGCCAGAATAGGCAAATCCATAGAGACAGAAAGTAGATTGGTGGTTGCCAGGGGCTGAGGAGATTGAGGAAAAGGGAATGTTAATGAGTATGGGATTTCTTTTCAGGGTGAGGAAAATGTTCAAAAATTGTGGTGATGGTTTGCGCAATCCTGTGAATATACGGAAAGTCATTAAATTGTACATTTTAGGTGGGTAAATTGTTTGGTATGCGGCACATATCCCAATAAAGCTGTTATCAAAAAGACTGAGAAATACAAAGAAGGTCTTACAAAATGGATGGGCCTAGACGACATTATGCTAAGTGACATAAGTCAGAGAAAGACAGGTACCGCACGGCCTCACTTATATGTGGAATCTAAAAAACAAAACAGGGCACCTGGGTGGCTCATTGGGTTAAAGCCTCTGCCTTCGGCTCAGGTCATGATCTCAGGGTCCTGGGATCGAGCCCCGCATCGGGCTCTCTGCTCAGCAGGGAGCCTGCTTCCCCCTCTTCCCCTGCCACTTGTACTCACGCTCTCTTTCTCTCTCTCTCTCTCCCTGCCAAATAAATACAATCTTTAAAAAAAAATAAACGAATAAACAAAAAGCAGAATCAGACCCATAAGTACAGAGAATTAACTACCGGTTGCCAAAGGGGAGTGGGTGAGGGAACGGGCAAAATAGATGAAGGGGAGAGAGAGACACAGGCTGCCAGTTACAGAATGAGTAAGTCACGGGAACAAAAGGTACAGCGTAGGGAATATAGTCAATGGTACTGAAATAGCGATGCACGATGACACATGGTAGGGACACTCGTAGTGAGCACTGCGTGACGTATAGAGTCGTCGAATCACTCTGTCATAAGCTTGCAGTTAATGTAATGTGTTTCTAAGTTTCTACCGAATACGGACAATAGCTTCCTAATCCCCTGTGTTAAGAAATCTCTTAGGTAGGTAATCTTTAACTCTTGTCTACCCAGGGATACAGGTGATTGTGGCCAGAAAGTATTCTCCCCTGTAACGGTCACGCATTAACTCTGGGAAGAGATGAGATCCAGAAATAGAGAAAATAGGAGTCATCTTTGGACTTCTGAGTTCCACGAGGCCTCACACTCAAGGGAGGTAAGTGGAACTCATAGATGCAAATAGCACAGAGACTAGAGAATAGGATGTCACCCTATCTCGGCCCTTCCTCCCCACCAGGTAATGGTTCCCTGGGAGGAGCCGTGGTCAGACGGGCAGTTACACGTGCAGTTACATTTCTGGGTTGTATAAGCCCTCCTCCAGAAAAGCCTGGGGCAAGAGAGGACAGAAAGAAGCTATGGCAGACGCCACCGGTTGTCCTGAACCCTGACGCTGTTCAGTTATTGGAGGACAATGTGCTGAGCTCCAGGGAACGAATCGTGATTGTTGTAAACCAGCCATGGTTATCCTGCCCTTTGCCAGTGGGCGGGTGAGGGGGGGCCATGTGACCCAGTTCTGCCCAGGTTGCTGTTGAGGAGGAGAGTTCTGGAAAGATTTTTCCTCGTTGAGAGAAAGCAAAGGACTACTCCTTCCTGCTTTGGATGGGGTCATGAGAGAATGTGATATTTAGCACCATGGCAAGTATTTTATGACTAAGGGTGGGAAGCCAAGAGAATGGCAAGGAAGTAGCCTGTCTACGTCCAACCTTCTTGTCATATGAGATGATTCAATCCATACTTTTAAGTCGCTCGCCTTGCAGCCAAAAGCTTTCTAATTAATGCAGACCCCAGCCAGGGATCCTAGAGGAGGCTGTCTCGCCTCCTGGGTGGAATCCCATGGCAGAAGCAAAACCCTAGAAAAAATATGGCTCCATGGTCTGTGGCAGAGGGGTCTCAGGGAGCCAGACATGGGCATAAAAGAATGTTCCCCATGTGTCCTAGGGTGGCAGAAGTGGACAGTATCCTCCACAGACACTCGCATGGACAGTCCCTTAAAAAAATAACTATTAAGAAATCATCCACATTGCACAGATTTGTTCACATTTCAACAGAACCCAGTGAGTACTTTTTTGGAGGTTGGTGCTGGTCCTAACGGTCAGCATTTGGGAACAGCACATGGAGGACACATCCCACTGATCGATTTCCAGCTCACTGTGGCAGGGACTGTCGACTGTCCCCCAATATACAATGTCCCTTCTTCCATAGTAATAGAAACCCTGATTTTTAGCTGGACATATGGAAAGACTACATTTCCCAGCCTCCCTTGCGGTTAGGCATGGCTGTGACTACGGTCTGGCTAATGAGGTATGAACAAAAGGTTTCCATGGCTGCTGCCAGGCACCTCCTTTAAAAGACAGCTGGCAAATACCATGGTGAAGGTTTTCTTGCCTTTCCTCTCCTGCTGCCCTCTAACATGGTGGCTTGAGTCCTGGTCTTCATCTCACACCATAGATTGAAGGTCACACTCTGGGGATTGGGGGGCAGTGAGACAAAAGGAGCCTGGATCGTTGAGGACTTCATGAAGCACAACCTGGAGCCATACCAGCTCCAGGCCACCCTATCCTGCCTTTTACATGAGAGAAGAAAATTTCTATCTTCTTAAACTACTATGATTTAGAGTCTTCTTTACCTACAGCTGTACCTAATCCTCTTTGATACATGTAACCAGCCGCCATGCTGTGAGAAAGCCCCACGTCAGGACAGTCAGGATCTGGGCTATTCAAGATGGACGACAGCCATGGCGATGTTCTCCCATTATTGACTCACACCCTCTGCCCACCATCAGTCAGATTTGTAATAACTCACTTTGTCTGACTTTTCTCTTTCCCTGCATGTATCATTTTTCTTTCTATTTGCTGTTAGGACCCCATTTCATGAGATGTTTCCACTTTTTTTTTTTTTAAAAATGTATACTGGAAGTAGAAGTTGTTACCAAACTGATACAACACAAGGAGCAGAGAATCTCATTATAACCAAGCACGAAGTGGAAAGCAAAGGGGTCTGAGAGTCAAGTTTCTTTCTTTTTTTTTTTTTTTTAAGAGAGTCAAGTTTCTAAAAAGAACCCATAAAAGGCATTACTGTTCTCTCGTCTGTGGCCCCTTCCGTTTTCTCTGGGGTAAATGGCAGTCCCTGGGCAAGTCTCTCTCCGTGGTGGACATGCACATCTGTCATTTCTGTTCTAGAATATAGTGTGTCTCTTCAGGTCACAAAAGTCCATTGTTGCCCAAGTTATGAGGAAAAGAGCGTGAAGCCATCATGAGCATTTTCCAGTACACAGCACTTTTCTGTCATCTTCCCAGTAAAACAGTTTCGTGTGTTAGTTCAGAAAGCAGATTTCTGATACAACATTCCATCCTCTGTACTTAGACCTGTTTCATATAAGGAAACCAATCCACTGAATAAATATAACCATAAGACACCCATTGCACAAATTGGGCATTGTTTGAGATTTTCACAATAAATTGTTAGATTATGTTAAGAACCTAAGTACATCAGTCCCTAGAAATAATAATCATCTGTGAGGTTTAAGAGCCTAATAAATTGCAACCCACCCCCCCGGGGCACCTGGCTGGCTCAGTCAGAGGAGTATGGGGCTCTTGATCTCAGAGTTGTTAAGTTCAAGCCCCAGGTTGGGTGTAGAGGTTACGTAAAACAATAAAATCTTTAAAAACAAATTGCAACCCTCCTTCCACCCAAGTTTAAGATCATCTGAGAAATAAATTCAGGAGCCCAACAAATGGAGGTAGAAATATTCACCTTTGTTACTGATGAGATGATTAAAGACTGTAGCTTTAAATCAGGGGCCAATGGACTTTCCTGGCCACTCTCGCTGACTTGAACTTAACTGTGGTCTCTGCTACTTCTGGGGCAGTGCCCACCCCATAAGCTTCTGTCATGGTGGAGAGCAAACCAGAATGGACCCTCTATGAGTGGACAGATCTGGAAAAGAAACAACTCAAGAAAGCCTGAGCCGAGTATGCTCACCTCCTTCTTCCAAGTTCACCAACGAGACATGCCTTTCCTCCCTGCCCCCCCTCTGCGGGGGGAGGGGATTAGTGGGGTGGGGGCGTGGACAGAAGCTGGACTCTTACACATGTCCTTTTCCCTCTTGTAGCAACCCTGTTCTTGCCCCGCCCCTACCTGCTGGGACTTACCACTTAAGGCTGACTTCCAGCTGCCTGTGTTAACAACTTCTTGGCCAGGGGTTTTCTCTCAAGCTGTAGAAGGGGCAGCCAGCAACCAACGAGACGGGTGGGAGTTAGTAAACACTCCAGCTCCCTTGCCTACCACCTGGATAACCGAGGCACGTCCTCTGCACCGCTTTCCAGAGCTTTCCGGTGGGATGAAGCCTCACTCACCCACAGTGATAGCCAGCTGGAGAACACACTCTTCAGCGACTGCCTTCCTTCCCTGTCTCCCCTCCCCCAGGTGTCACCACTCAAGTAAACCGCTGCTTCTCAAGTGGTTATCTCAAGATCTCCTTTGGGGGGGCAGGGGCGTCTGAGCGGAGTCAGCTCACCTTTTCCATAAAGAACCAGACAGTGAATATTTTAGGTGCGGCAACTGCTCAACTCCGGTCTGCAGCACAAAAGCAGATAGAGGTACAAAGATGCTACAGAAAGCAATAGGCATGGCTATGCGCCAATAAAACCTTTCACTTACAAAATGCGGCCATGGGCCGGAGTTGGCTGCGCCCCAATCTAGAGGAATAAAGCTCTACTACCGTCCTCTGTATTAGCTCCCGAGAGCTGTGTAACTAACCAATTGCCACCAACTGATTTAGCGGCTTAAACACAAATTTATTATCTTACAGTTTCCGCGGAGTGCACAACTCAAATTACCTTTTGTCAGAGAGAACAAACACCCCTGTCTCTTTTAAGCCGCTGTTGTTTGGGATTTGCTTTATATACAACTTAGTAACTGGGGCAAAGGGATTCATGAACTCCTCCTGGGTCGCCTTGTGTCCTAGGTAGGGAGTGCAAACCTAGGCACGTCTTTATTCCCAAGATTCTCTTCTAATTTCAGCTTTGAGCTTCGGCAAAGTTCCTCTTGTCTCTTGTCGTTGCTAACAAAGATAATAGGGATGAGGAGTAAGCTGCCTTCTATACAGTTGAACCTCAGTCCTTAGAATTAGGACAATTTTTAGAATAAAATTTAACTCTTTTTTTTTTTTTTTTTTTTACTGTTGTAATATGTGTAACACATATACATTGGAAGAAATGAGGACCAGAGGGCGCCTGGGTGGCTCAGTTGGTTGAAGCCTCTGCCTTCGGCTCAGGTCCTGGTCTCAGGGTCCTGGGGTGAGCCCCGCATGGGCTCTCTGCTCAGCAGGGAGCCTGCTTCACCCTACCCCCCTCCTGCCTCTCTGCCTACTTGTGATCTCTCTCTCTGTCAAATAAATAAATAAAATCTTAAAAAAAAAAGAAAGAAAGAAAGAAATGAGGACTAGAAAGGGGCTACAAAATGAGAGGCAAATTTTTCTCTCCCCCCACCATAGACCTAAGTCCCATTACCTGCTACATTATGGATCTATTCACAATGCTTTTTTTTCTCTAACATTTTATCTATTTATTTGAGAGACAGAGAAAGTAAGAGAGCATGAGAGGAGAGAAGGTTAGAGGAAGAAGCAGACTCCCCGTGGAGCTGGGAGCCCGATGTGGGACTCAATCCCAGAACTCAAGGATCATG
This sequence comes from Nasua narica, assembly GCA_028533885.1. Classification (NCBI taxonomy): domain Eukaryota; kingdom Metazoa; phylum Chordata; class Mammalia; order Carnivora; family Procyonidae; genus Nasua; species Nasua narica. Next base: position 8,408,475 of record CM052801.1, on the reverse strand, counting down.
ACCTGAGCCGAAGGCAGTTGCTCAACCAACTAAGCCACCCAGGCGCCCCTTCAAAACGCTTTTTATATAAATATAATATATATGGATATTCATTCTGTCACAAATAGAAATATACTACACGTGTAGTTTGCATTTACTGTATCTTGTATCACATAATCACATATAAGATCCCAAGTCATTTATTAAATGGCTATAGAGTGTTCCATTGTATGGATGCAGAATAGTTTATTTAATTGGTGTTTCAGGGGCCCCTGAATGGCTCAGTCGGTTAAGCCTCTGACTCTATCGCAGCTCAGGTCCGGATCTCAGGGTTATAACATCCAGCCCCTTAAGATTCTCTCTTCCTCTGCCCTGCCTCCTGCTCGCGCGCGTGCCCACTCTCTCTCTAAAATAAAAAATTTCTATATTTAACTGGTGTTTCCTTATTATTGGACAATCATGTTTTTATTTTTGAATTTTGTTTTTTTTTTTTTTTAGAGAGTGAGCACGGGTGCAGTTGGGGGAGAAGCAAGGGGAGAGAGAGAGAGAGAGAGAGAGAGAGAGAGAGAGAGAATCCTAAGCAGGGTTCATACCCAGCCTGGAGCCCAACGCAGGGCTCGATCTCACAACCCTGAGATTAAGACCTGAGCTAAACTCAAGAGTGGGGAGCTCAACTGACTGAGCCCCCCAGGCGCCCCCAGTTTTTACTTTTTCATGCAAACAATGCTACAATGTACATCCTTGTTCTTCTTTCCTTGTCTCTGTAGTACAGATTCCTAAATGTGGACTTGCTGGGTCAGAGAGCATCGCCCAGCTTTCATTTTGAGAGATCCTGCCAAAGTGCTCTCTGCAAAGAGACGACCAGAAACTGCCCACCCCAGCAATAGGTGAGAACGCCTATTTCTCTTCTTTGCCAGTCGGACTGTTAACAAATTGTTGGATCGTTGCCAATCTGATGTGGGGGGGGAGGGAATGTATTTTCTTGATATTTTAATCTGCCTTTTTAAAGGTATAAATGAAAATCAGCCCTTTGTCACTATTTATTGGCCATTGGGATTTCTTGTTCTGAGAACTACTTATTCATATCGTCTCCCATTTTTCTGTCTAGTTCTTTTATCTTTCTCTCATTTGGTTTGTAAGAGCTTTTTGCAACTTTAGGAAATTAGTCATCAGTCAGATATCTTGAAAAGCTTTCACTAGTATGTGTTGTCTTTTAACACTGCTAATGGTAATTTTCCCTGCCGGAGCTTTTTTGGGTTTTATGAAATTTATTAAGCGTTTCCTACATGTCTTTTTTGTTTTGTGTCCTGTGTGGAAAGGTGGTCCCATGATTACAAATTAATTCCCCCCGATTTTAGCATTGGATTTTTGGGGGGTTTATTTTTTCCATGTATATCTTTGATCCTCTGGTGTGAAAGGAGACATAGAATTTTCATCTTTCTCCAAGTGACTAGACAGGCATTCCAAACCCATTTATTGGATAATCCATCTCTTCTTGTTTTGATTTCATATGTGACTTTCTTCAAATTTCCAATTCGCATATGGATTTGGGTCTATTTTTGAACTCTCTCTTCTGTTCTTCTGTTCAATTTATTCTTGGTCCAGGACCCAAACTGTTTTAATTATATTTTGCTTTATAACAAATTTTACTATTTAGTAAAGCTAACAACTACCCCAACCCATTAATCATTTACCCCTAGAGTTCTCGCTATCTTCACATGCTATTTAAATCACTAAATGTTGACTGGACAACTACTGAGCCCCCGACAGTGGTCTAGGCACTAGGGAGACAAACACGAGCATAACTGGGAAAACCTCTGCCCACGTGGTGCTTACGTTCTAGCTGCATGAGAAAGAAAAGCAAATCAAATCAGCCAAATGCATACAGCATCCAAGGGTGATACGTGCAATGGAGAAAGACAAAATAGGGAAGGAAGATAGGAGGTGGGGGAGTACCAAAGCAGGTGATCAAGACAGGCTGCATTGAGAACATGGCGGGCGAGGCGAAAAAACGAGCGGGATCAGCTCGTGCAAAGGCCCTGAGGTAGGAGGCCGGAACAAAGCAAATGAGAGAGAAAGAGGAGGAAATGAGGTCAGAGAAGTAGCAGGAGGAATCCCAGAGGGCCTTGTGGGCAAACGGAGATTTGGGCTGTTTCTCTGGGCAAGGTCCGTCATAAGCTGACTGACAGTTCCAGAACCTGATTCTGTAGGTATTTTGATTAGAAGGACATTGAAATCTCACATTACTTTATAGAGGATGACACCTTTTTTTTTTTTAAAGTAATCACACCCGGCATGGGGCTCGAACTCACAACCCCAAGACCAAGAGCAGCACGCTCTACCGACCAAGCCAGCCAGGCGCCCCAGAGGACGACATGTTGTTAGCCCTGTGTCCTCTTATCTAAAAATAAGATATGCAGTCTCATTATAAAAGCGCAAAGTGATAAGCCGATGTACTCCTAGATATAGGTAAAGTTGTATATGTGCAAAATGACTTGTACCCAAGCGTGGTTCACAGTGCCAAAGACTGGAAACCATGTAGGCATCCAGACATCCACCAAGATGGGGCTGGCTAAGTGAGGTTGGACACAGGCAAGGGGCACCTGGCTGGCTCAGCACGGGACTCTCGATCGCGGGGTTGTAAGTTGGAGCCCCACATTGGGTACAGAGATGACTTAAAAATAAAATCTTTAGAAATAAGTTCTTTACAAGATGTTTTGGTGCTTGCACACAATGGAATAACAGGTCACTGTAAAAGAATAAGGAGAATCTTTATGCACTGCTGCAGAAAGATCTAGATCCACTAAGAAGAAAAGCAAGGTAGGGAATGGTGTGTATAGTAGGCTGCTAGTGGTAGGAAAGGGGGCTCATATATCAGGTATGAATTTACTCTGGTAGGGATAAAATATCTCTAGAAGAATACACGAGAAACTGCTAATAATAGTTATCACTAGCAAGGGGCACTGAAGAACTAGGAGACAGGGATACAAATGAAATTTTTCACTGTCTACCTTTTTCCATCTTTGGATGACTGAGCCAGGTGTGTGTACTACCCCTTCAAAAAAACAAATACACATTTCATTTTATTTTTTTTTTAAGATTGTATGTATTTATTTGACAGGACAGAGAGACAGCGAGAGAGGGAATACAAGCAAGGAGAGTGGGAGAGGGAGAAGCAGGCTTCCCAGCAAGCAGGGAGCCTGATGCCAGGCTCGATCCCAGGATCCTGGGACCATGACCTGAGCCGAAGGCAGATGCTTAACGACCGAGCCACCCAGGTGCTCCAGAATTTCAATGAAATTAAGTATATCCTTATATTAGGGCCATTTTGGAAATGTACTTGACAGTGACTCAAAGAGACCTAAATCATATACAGTGCCCTATGTGATGTACCTTTACGTGTCCAGTTGTAATACACAAATAGACAAATGTGAGACGGAATAGGGTGCTCATTTCTCTGCAAAAAAAAAAAAACACACACACACACACACACACATTTTTTTTTGGAAGAGGAAAAGAAAGGCACAAAAGGCAATTTGCTCATTATCAGAGTGCAAGTGATCTAGGAGAGCTCTATCTCTTGCCTTGCCAATTACAGATTAAAGCCCGTGATGAATAAGTGAGCCTCGTAGTGTATTAAAAGATGATGTGTCCTCCAGATAAAAGAAAAATGAATCCAGTAAGAGGGATCGGGAGTGTAGGATCTGGGTTTTCCTGGCCTCTTGCGAGGATAGACAGCAAGGAAGACAGCGCGGTTGGAGGAGATGGAGGTGGGGAGCACGGGTGCCACAGGGTTTTGTCAGCTGTGTTACAGACGCTGCCGTAATGAGATGGGAAACCACTAGAGAATATTGACTGAAGGGATGAAATTTGTTCTTACATTTTAAGAGCATCCCTCCGGCTGCTGTGCGGAGAACGAGCTGTAGGGAATCAAGGGTATAAGCAGGGAGGCTAGTGCCAGAAGGATTCCGTTATCCCTCACTTCATTCCCTGGAGCGTATTCTTAGAGCTCTCCAAAGCAGATACATGTGAAGAGCCCACACTAACACAGAAGCAGAGTCTTTAAAAGCTCGTTTCCCCCCCGATTGTAAGAATAGCACACACTCACTGACGAAAACCTGAGAAAAACAGAAAAATATGCACGAGAGAGAAAATTTACCAATATGGTGCCTCCCAGATACAATCGCTGTTGACATTTTGGTGTGTTTCTCTCTCCTCCACGTGGTTTCACGCAGCTGGGTTCATAATCTGCATAGATGTACTCCACTTGCTGTCTTAATATAATAAGCATTTTACCACGGAAGGAATTATTGATTCTAATGAAAGCATAATATTCTATTTTATGACTGTCTGAAATTGAACTCAGCCAGTCCGCTAAAAAACGCATCGATGACGATGTGTGTGCATACATTTTGGTCTGCATTTTAGATTTGCTTTCCATAGGACAGAGTCCAGAGGTGGAGCTGACCAGTGAGAGGATGCGTTTTAGGTTTTTGAGCCTCCCTGTCGGATTGCTTCCCCCAAAGGTTGTACCTAGATCAATTCCCTTAGGTTTACTGAAGTCATAAGCTACCTTCAAGGGGAAAAAATATCTTTCATTAGCATCATCCTCTTAAAGAAGATTTCTCTTTAAAATGAGAAAGTGTCAGAATTTCATCCATCATATGCGGAGGATGGAGGATGAAAAAGAAGATTCTGAGTATGAAAGAGTCATTAGAGTTTTTAAACCAAAGCTGTAGTTAAATTATGATCCAGCTCAAGGAATACATATGAAACCAAGCACACGTTGGCTATGCTTTATGGGCAGAGAAGTAGTCACCACTAAATATATGTGGTTGCTAGGAGACTAAACCGGGTCGTAAGACATTCTCCTCAAATTGAGTTATTCCAGGACTGGCTTTCTCTGCTTTCTAAATGCTATGGCATGGAGACATTGTGACAAACTGGCATTCAGCCAGAAGGAAAGAAATATGTAGAAAGATGAAATAAGGAGTAGGAAGATGTGGGTTCTAGAGTAATTCATTACCTCCTCACCACAGGTCAATTACTTGACCCTTGGAGTCAAGTAAAGTGGGAATCATATTGCCTGTCTTCTCTCGTCTACCTCACAAAGCTTTTATGAAGATCAACTACGCTAATAAATGGCAAAGTGATCTACAACTGTCGGGTGTTCTTGCCAGCTGGAAGTCTCGGGCGCACTCCTCTGGCTACTTACACGGAATGAGGTGCTTTCATTCCTCTCTCTGGGTTCGTCTTGTGTCCGGTTATAGCTGATTCAACAATCTGCTCTGGGAAAAAAGTCACTTGAAAAGGAAAACATGGCAATACAGGGCCATTCTGAGCCCCCAGTGAGGCCGAAATTTCCTACAGGGCCAGGCTCCTATCTCATTCGCCTGTGTGACGAAGTGTCCGCACCCCCACCCCCACCCCGTGTTAGGAGGAAATGGGCCTATAACCCCCTGTTTTGTCTTGTTTCTTATTGGGGTATGATGTCCCTCACGTGATGTCCCTCACGTCTCAGGAAAGTCATCTCTTCTCGCTCTTTCCCTAAAGCCATCCTCTTGTCCCAGACGTCCGTTAGCACCCAATACACCCAATAAATGCCGCCTTGTTGGATGTGGCTGTGCTCTTCCCTGCCGCTCCCCTGTCCGTGCTCGCTCGCTCGCTCTTTCTCTCTCTCAGAAATAAATAAACAAATCTTTTTAAAAAAATCAAATCAAATCAGATCTGGTCCTCCTGAATCCTCTGCCAGAAATCCTCGGTCGTCTGATGACTGCTTAGCAGGGAAATGCTAATAAATCCTGGTGTCTCTGAACCACCGCCGAGCCTCACATTTAATTCCTCTGTGCTGGGACTTGGGTGTCTGACGTCTAAAGAGCTGCCCGGGGGCTTCTCGTGAGCAGCCGGGGTGACACTGCTGCTCCAGTGTGTCTGGGGGTGAGATGACAGGTCTCCCTAATTCAACCTCAAGGCCGAACACAGTGGACTGTTGGGACATCTGCGTAAAGGCTCTTGTGCCCCGGTCCCTCGCTCTCTCACTCCTTCTTTTATATAGTCGGTGTTTGCCGGCCAATCAGGTAAGAAGGCAGATCCCGAGGTTCAAACTGAGGCGAGCTGGGATCTTTCCACCCCAGGACACGGTGGTGCAAACCGATGATGAAACAAAGCCATCGGGTTGCCTTTCCCACCTCGGCTTGTGTTCTGGGGTGGCCCTATTAATGGGATGGGACCGGAGAAGCCTAGAGCGAACGTGGACATACTGACATTTGCCAGCCCTCGTAAACCCTCACTCCCAGCTGCGGGCAGGAACTTCCCAGAGGGCTGGGAGGAGCCTCCACTCCTCAATATCTCAATGAACCCCCGGAGCCCCACAATTTGCTTATTTACAACATCAGAGAAGGCTAACGTATAGAGACATGCAAGCCCTGAGGTTTCCACCATGGGCCCTCTTGGAGCTGTAAGATGGGAACCGCCCCCAGAGAGTACTGATAAGCCAGGACGTTCCAGAAGACTTGGGGCTGCAGGCCCCCAGGATCCCCACACTGGCTACCTCCCCGACAGCCAGCATGTCACTCCATTCTGAAGAACATTCCTTCTCCAGCTCTGGGCTCCATGATTCTCCCAGAGTTGCGCTGTCGACTTTGCTGCAATCACAGCCTCGGCCGTCATCAGATGACAGCAGTAAAAATCTGGTCGGATCATGGTACTTCTTGGAACACATCCAACCTCAGTGTTGTGCTATGCCTTTAATCTCCATGTCTGGGTTCCATTTTTTTTCCTGTTATTTCTTCTAGCATTGCTGCATCATGTAAGCAGGATTTTTAGACTAAAAGAAAGGGTTCTCAGAGAATGAAGCTAATCCTAGGGCTTCTGCTGGAAGGCGGCCCCATCTATGTCTGTTTTCATTGGAAGGTTCTCAAAGCAAGATGATGAGAATTTCCCAGGAGCACGTTGTTCCCCTTCTTCGCCTCCATAAAATCGGCTGATTCTCACACAGATATATTTCATGTAATCCTATGACATGGATCCGTTTCATGGAGCCTTTTCCTACAGCATCATTTCTTGCTAATTCTGGAACTCTCCCAATGGATAACATAACTTAGTTGCCCTGGACAGCCCGACTCAAAGCCACTTGTGGGAAGGTGGACCCATGAGGGGGCCAGGAGGAGCCTCTCGACCTCCAGACGCGTTTCTGAATTTTCAGCTGCTTAGTTCTGGTTTTGCGTTGGATTTGGGGCTTAATCATCTGCCAGAAATAAGCCAACGCTTTTACAGGCTGGTAGGCTGTAGAGTTTTAGGAAACTGTGCCATGATGAGTTTTAGGAAAACTGTCAGAGCGATGCATTACTTTCTTTCTGATGCTGAATTTGACTCTGAGATTTTTTGACCTCTGAATCAGCCCAAATTCAAACTTACATAGGTTTGAAGATATTGCTGATTGGGATAATGATAATGATATTTATCAAACATCCTTTCCTTAACCAAGCATCATATGCATAAAAATCCCACCCCAGGGACAGGGGCAAAAGCTCTGGAAAAGAGGTCCAGAGACCCAGGTGCTTACCTTGACCCTGCCACTCACTACCTATGCTATTTGGGGCACTTTTCTGAACTTCCATTTCTTTTTTTTTTAATTTTAATTTATTTGACACAGAGAGAGAGAGATCAGAAGTAGGCAGAGAGGCAGGCAGAGAGAGAGGGGGAAGCAGGCTTCCCACCGAGCAGAGAGCCCGATGCAGGGCTTGATCCCAGGACCCTGAGATCATGACCTGAGCCAAAGGCAGAGGCTTTAACCCACTGAGCCACCCAGGCACCTGTGAACTTCCATTTCTTCATCATAAAGATATCTACTGAGCAGCATGACCTCTCCCGAGTTTCTTCCACCGTCTACAATTCTAAATAGATACAAATTTCCAAAACTCACGTGGCCATGTTGGACAAAATGCAAACAAGAAAAGAAAGGAAAGAAAGATGAGAACGAACCAAACAAATCATTCCAGGCTTCCTTCCTTGTAGCTATCCTTTCTGTTCTGTGATGATCATTTGTCTCCTTGTCATTTAGTAAGAAGGACAGAAATTCCAAAAAAATTAAAAAAAAAAAATCAAAGGGCACAAACAGCAGAGGCACAGGAAGGGAAGACGCAAAGAGGAAGAGCTAAATAGTGCCTTGACGGAAGCAGCGGCCCCAGGCCTGCTGTTCCCCTCTTCTGCTGGTAACCCTGCGAACCGCGGAGAAGCACAGCCATATGAGACGGTGCGAGCTGGCCCAGCAGTTTTTCCCACTCTTATAGGTCCCAGTATCATTCGCTTCAACAGACATTTATAGAATCCCTTCTTCGTATATAAGGAACAGGAGCCTCCGGCCTTAGAAACTTGCAGGGAGATGTGGGAGACAAGATGTTCACAAAGAAAAACGGTCTCGGGAAGTAGGGAAGCAAGTCCAAAGTTGGGGGGGTTGGGGGGGTGCACAGAAGGCCCCCATCAGAGAGCAAGGGGACCTCTGCAGGCTGCTGGAGAGAAGTAGGACTTGCTTGAACTTGAGGGTTGGGTGGTAGGCATATGTGCAGCCAGGAAAGAAAGGGCGGGACCTTCTAGAGCCATTTTCCTCCTGATACTCCTCGGTCACACGGCGGAGGTCTCTGGAACACAGGGCTTTAAGTCAACCTGCGTGCAAGTGTCATTAGTGAAAGAACTAGCACTTTCCTTCGGAAAGGACCATCTGTCCAGCACGTGGAATAGTCCTATTTCCTGTCAATATGGGGCTAATTTCCTGAAAATGTCTATTATTTTTTTCCATTAAGACATTTCTGTGGTGGATTTCACCGGTTCAACTGACAGACTCATCCTCCCAGTTGAGGGATTGCATTGTTATTTGCATGATGAGCCTGCCAAAATGTAGATGATTCATTGCCTCTTCTTTCCGTTCCTCCGCCTCTGGAGATCTCTGTTTAGGTAGAAAGGCCGGGGGCACAGAAGAGAGAAAAGAAACTGTCATTTTTGGTGTTGGTTCAGTTTTGCTCGCTGTGAGAATCAGATCTGCAAACAAATGGCTCGCTTCAGCTCTGGCTCCCCATTTTTGTTCCCGAGATTTCTTAAAAAAAAAAAAAAATTTAAAATTAAACAAAATGCTGCTGAAGGGCACCTGGGTGGCTCAGTCAGTTAACCGGCTGACTTGGGCCCAGGTCATGATCTCAGGGTCCTGGATCGAGCCCTGCATCGGGCTCCCTGCTCAGTAGGGAGCCTGCATCTCTCTTTCCCTCTGCCCCTCCCCGCAGCTCAAGCTCACTCAGTCACTCATGGTCTCTCTCTCTCTCTCTCTCTCTCAAATAAATAAATAATGCTGCTGAATGCTTGGATTTAATGCACATGTTCATGTGCACATGCACACGCAAACACACACACACACACACACACACACACACACACCAGAAAACTAGGGCTGGAAAAAGACCAAAAGAAAATTTCCAAATGCTACAACTTCTTTTATGTTAAGACTGAAAAAGGGGTAATGGGGAAGACAGCCCACAAACTAGAAGGAAATATTTGTAAATCATTTACCTGGTAAGAGACTTAGAACCAGGATATGCAAAGAATTCTTACAGCTCACTAATAAGAGGACGAATAGACCAATTTAAAAAGTGGGCAAAGGGTTTGAGTAAGACATTTCTTCAAAGAAGATGCACAGATGGTCAATGAACAACGAAAGATGTTCAACACCATTAACAGGGAAATGGAAATCGAAATGATAGACCCCACCCCACACCCACTAGGATGGGTAGGATAAGGACAGACAAGTGTTGGTGAAGAGGTGAAAAGAAATGGAATCTTCATAGACTGCAGGCGGGGATGTAAAATGGCGGAGCCTCTTTGGCAAACGCTCTGGCGGTTCCTCAAAAGATGAACAGACTTCCTATACCACCGAGCAACTACACTCCTAGGTACTTGAGAAATGCAAACACTTCCACACATAAACTTGCACATAAATGTTCATAGCAGGATTTATTCATAATAGCCCCAAACTGGAAACAACCCAAATGTCCATCGACAGATGATTGAGTAAGCAAAAGATGGTCTAGCCATACATCCATGCAATGGAATACGGTTCTGCCATAAAAGAATGAAATATGGACATGCCGCAGTGTGGATGAGCCTCGAAGATGCGATGCTGAGTGAGAGAGACCTGTTGCAACAGGTCACGTATTGAATGATTCCGTTTATATAAAATGTCCAGGATGGACAAATCTCTAGAGACTCATCTCTGGATTAGTGATTATCTGGGTGGCAGGGCAGAGGGAGAAGCTTGTGGGCAATTGGAAGTGACTGCTAGTTGGTCTAGGGTTTTTTTAAGGTGATGAAAATGTTATAAAATCAATTGTGGTGATAGTTGCTGTTTAAAACTACTAAAATTGTACACTTAGAAAACAGTGCACCAGGGGTCCTGGCCACCTCAGTCGGAAGACAGTGCAGCCTTTTTTTTTTTTTTTTAAGATTTATTGACTTTATTTGAGAGAGTGTGTGCACCCGTGTGCAGAAGTGAGGGGAGAGAGCAGGGGGAGAGGGAGAGAGAGAATCCTCAAGCAGACTCCATGCTCAGTATGGAGCCCGACTCGGGGCTCGATCCCACCACATCAAGACCATGACCAGAGCCCACACCAAGAGTCCAATGCCCAACCAACACAGGCAACCAGGTGACCCTAGGGTGTGTGACTCTTGATCTTGGGGTCATGAGTTTGAGCCCCGCATTGGGGGTAGAGATTACTTAAATAAATAAAACTTACCCAAAACAGTGTGCCTTGGTGGTATAGTTGGTTGAGCTTCTGACTGTTGGTTTCAGCTCAGGTCGTTCTTTGGGGGTCTTGAGATCAAGCCCTGCGTTGGGCTCCACACCCAGTGCACAGTCTGCTTAAGACTTTTGCTCCCCTTGGGTGGCTCAGTCAGTTAAGTGTCTGCCTTCAGCTCAGGTCATGATCCCAGAGTCCTGGGATCGAGTCCCGCATTGGGCTCCCAGCTTAGCAGAAAGCCTGCTTTTCCCTCTCCCTCTGTTTGCTGCTCTACTTGTGCTCCCTCTATATCTCTCTGTCAAATAAATAAATAAAATAATAATAATCAAATCAGCACCTGTCTATTTCCATAAACCAGCCCTGTTGGCATAAATGACCACAGGGGTGAGTACGTGCCATGACCCACTTTGTCAGGGATGATGCTGATGACCAAGGTCACGGCCTTAGAAGGACAAAAATCCCAGGTTGGGAGCGGGTACTTCCTCACAGCAATGTCACCAGGCATCTCCTAGAACCAGAGTCACTGTCACAGACTGGACCCTGGCCCAGTTTTTCAAGAGGCAGGAGTGAGACATTATCACTCTGTCGTGGAATCCAGCTGAAAAAGGTAAGATTTATGTACTCCCAAAACAAGACCCTAGCTTACACACACACACACAGTATACCACTGATATCTTAAAATGTGCTTTTTTGAGTTTTTATTGCCAAGGACTCAGTAATTCCCCTCTTGGAAATCCATTCTAAAGACGTGATCTTCAATGTGGACCAACTGCTATGTGCACAAAGATGTTTATCACAAAATTGCTTAGATTAGTGGAAAATTGCCCAAAATTGCAGAATGGTGAAATAAACCATTCCACTATCATAAAGCCACTGACATAATGATGGTACAACTCTGTTTCAACCGGATTCAGTGAAAAAGCCTTCTAACAGAACAAAGCGTGTGATGTGGATACACTACGTAGATATGTGGAAACATATGCGTATAAAAGTAGTGGTTACATTAGGGGGTTGGGAGGGCAGGTGGTATTTTTTGTTTCTTTTCAGCATTTTTCTATAATAAGCTTTATTACTTTTTTTTAAAATGATTTTATTTGTTGGAGATTATGAGCAGGGGGAGCAGAGGCAGAGGGAGAAGCAGTCTCCCCACTGAGCAGGGAGCCCAATGTGGGACTTAACCATAGGACCCTGGGATCATGACCTGAGCTGAAGGCAGATGCTTAACCAACTGAGACAGCCAGGCATCCTGAGTGTCATTACTTTTAGGATAGAATAATTTAACACATTTTAATCATCATAAGAATTAAGATGGTGCTTTTTCCTTGTCGAAAAGAATGAAGACGATGTAGCACTGTTTCTTCCCTGGTTGCCTGAAATATGTCTGAAATAGTATCTCTTGTTAAAATGTGAGTTCTGAGTCAGCAAGTCCGTGGATGATCTAACCACCCTCACTGCTCATAGGATTGTCCTGAGAAATCATCAAGACAATCTCTGCGAAGTGCCTAGAACAACCAAGCACTTATTCCGAGGGACTCTCAGGGGTTCCTCTCGCTTACCTTTGGAACTGCAGACATTAATAGGATGGGCACAGTCCAGACCCTCGATAAACACTGGTCCAGTGGTTTTTGGGTAACACAGTTATATATTGATGAGGACCCTCTTGGATACTGCCCATGGAAGGCTGAAGAATGTCTCCTCCCAAACATGTCCACATCCAATCCCAGGAACCATATGAATGGTACCTTATATGGCAAAAGGGCTCTGCAGATGTGATTGGGTCAAGGATCTTGAGAGGGGAGATCATCCTGGTGGGCTCAGGGTCATCACAAGCATCCTTCTAAGAGGGAGGCAGGAGAGGCAGAGGGAGAGAAGGAGATACAATGTCAGAAGGATAGATGGAGGAAGATGGAGGAATGAGCAAAGAAATATACAAGCAGCCCTGAAAAGTTGAAACGGGCTAAGAAACAGATCCTCTCCTGGAGCCTCTAGAAGGAACACAGTCCTGCTGACTCCTTGACTTTATCTCAGAGAAACTGATTTCAGACTTTGGGACTCCAGAATTGTAGGAGAAGACAGTTGTGTGGTCTTAAACCACTAACCTGGTGGTAATTAGTCACAGCAGCAAGAAGAAACAAACACACAGGGCGCCTGGGTGGCTCAATTGGTTGGGCAGCTGCCTTCGGCTCAGGTCATGATCCTTGAGTTCCAGGATCGAGTCCCACATCGGGCTCCCGGCTCCACAGGGAGTCTGCTTCTCCCTCTGACCTTCTCTCCTCTCATGCTCTCTCTCACTTTCTCTCTCTCTCTCTCAGAATAAAATAAATAAAATCTTAAAAAAAAAAAAAAAAGAAACAAACACACAGCTTTAGCCCACTCCAACAGGGGCGGGCATCAGAATCACTCAGAGCCTGGGGCCAGGGTTGGGGGCGGGGGCGAGGGGTTGGTGGTGGTCCTCCGGAGCATCTGATTCAGGAGGTCGGGATGAGGCCGTGGATTTGCACTTCTAACAAGCTCCCAAGGGAAGCTGATCCTGCGGGTACAGGTCCACACTCTGAGTAGCAGTGGCCCAAAACACTTGTTACAATCCGTATTCCCTGACAGATAACTTCTGATTCAAGAGACCAAGAGCTGGTCTTTGCACAACCGTCCCCAGCTGATTGTACCAAATGACTTCTGGCCACACTCAGAGACACAGACAACCTGAGAGGTTCCCAGAATGCGAGCTCCTTATCGGGCAATCCTGTGGCAGAAAGAGACCCTGAGGCCCTCTCCCACCAAGGCAGTCATCAGGTCATCGCACAGAGGGCTCACTCGCTGGGCTGGAGTCCATCAACCCCAGCGACCATGAAACAGGTGGCCCAGCCACCAGGGCTTTGCCCACTGGTGATGCACGCACAAGAGGCATTCGCAGAGAGCTCCTCGGGACCAACAGACACATGGCATCACTCAGCCCCAGGCAGCAGAAAGGCTGGGAAGAGTCTGCCCAAAGAAATGTTCCCTCCTGGCCCTGGGTCTGGAAAGAGCCTGGGAAGGATGCCTCGGTGCGCTGGGCAGCCCGGGCAGCATGGAGAATGGCCTAGGAGGGGCAAACCTGCCACACGATGCATGCTGTCGGCCTGGGGCTGCTAGGAATCCGAGGAGGAAATGGAAGCCCCCCCAAAAAACTATATTGAGGAGGCAGAGGACTAAGAGGAAGGAAATCAGGAAGAGCCAGATTGAGAACGGTCTGTGATCATGAGTAAGATGTGGGAGCGGCAAGGGAGACAAGTGCAGGACAGCAGCGCCAAGGATGCGCGGCGGCGGCGGGGGTGGGATACCGGGGCCAAGCTGCTCTGCGGGGTGGAAGCTTGGAAGTCACCCTCCAGCTGGAAGGTGTTTCTGGGCCACACACACACACACTAAAAGGAATCACTAAACAATGCCTTCTGAAGAAGCCAAGCACAAGGAGTGAAGATGAAGATGATCAGCCACCCTCGGTCCTCCCAGGGCCGTTCTGTAGGCATGCTAACCATTGACCGAGCTCTTTCAGAAAGCGAGCCCTTGTACCATGCTCTTTAGGTGTATTATTTCACGGAGTCTTCAGAACAATTCTTTTAAGAGAAGCATGAGTCCAGGGGCGCCTGGCTGGCTCAGCCCGTAGAACACACCACTCTCAGTCTTGGGGTCTGAGCTCAAGCCCCACGTTGGGCATGGAGCCGACTTAAAAAAAATCAATCCATAAGACAAGCATGATTCTTCTCCCGCTCCGCAGAGGAGGAAGGCTGCTCAAACAGATTCTGGTCCCCGCAGCTTCTATGAAGCCAGGGCCGGAGTTGAACCCAGTCCACTTGACTTCAAAGGCCATGCTTAGAGTAAATGACTGGGTCACACCTCTCTGCTGCATGTGGTTTGCTGGGGCAGACAGAGTGCCCCCCGCTGGCACCCCATCACCATTTGCCCAATGCAACAGGCATGGGGAGGAGGTGGGAAGGCACAGCCCCACAGAACCCATCCCTGAAGAGGACCCAAGATGCCAAGTCATACCCAGGGCAGGCAAAGGAACCTCCTCCCCGCCGCGTACAGCTGCTGCGAGGGGACCTCTGTTCCACAGAGAAAAGGAGCCTGGCTCCCACCACCCACACAAAACTCCGCAGGAAAGTAGAAACCAAACCCGGAGAGGATTAACTGTACCTTCCCCACTCGCCCACGTGTTTTTTCTGGGCCCTTTGCTGTGATACAAAGACACACACTCAAAGGTCAATTGGCAAATCAGCTTCCAAAATGGCATTTTGCTTGATTAGGTTTAAATCACGAAAGCACTGTTTTCAAATGCCTACATGGCAGGGAAACAGGGAACTGTGAAGGGTAATGGGCGTGTGATTCAGCGGTGGAAAATAATGCAGGGCTTTATAATTGCTTCAGAATCAGTCATTCGAAAGAACAAAGAAAAAAATTAACGGAGATAAAATTCCCTTTTGGGGATGTAATTATGATTATTCTAAAGCAGTCATTATTCATTTTATATATTGGGAAATTGCTCCCAAAACATGACCTGTTTGGAGATAGAAAGCGACTTCAATGTAATTCTCTTAAAGGATTTTGATTCTTTATCTCAAATTCAATTGCATTCTAAGAAATCAAAAGAAAAGTGCCATTTTTTAGAATTAGAATTACAGTTTTTGATTGCCTTATGGAAAAAAAAGGACATTATGTAGGTGGGCTAATTTGCCAATATTTTATCCTTGTGTGTGCTGTGCTTTTGTGACCCACAAAGTACAAAGGATATTTTTTAATTCATGACCAGACAAAGGAGGGACAAAGACTGGATAGAAGTAAGGTTTGGGGCAGGTGGGATGACAGAGAGAAGGCAGGACTATACACTTCCTAGTCTGGTTCTGCCTTTAAAAAGGAGCAAAATTGAAAAGAATCAAAGGTAAAGCTGATAACCATTAGGAAAGGGGCACTGAGGGTAAATTGACTATGGAAAAGAGAAAAAGCACTGAGTAGCTATTATTTAAATGCTCTTACCAGCCCTGCAAGTCTATTGTCTTCAGGTTGTGGACTGGGAAACTGAGGCTCAGCTAGTAAGGGCTCAAGCTGAGGTTTGATCCCAGGTCTGTCTGCACTTGATATTCATTCATTCATTCATTCATTCAACAAACATCAGTGAGGGTCTAAGGACACAGAAGAGCACAGGGAGAAGAGTTGGGCTGGTCCTTGGCATGTCTCCAGGTAAGCTGGGAATGCACACCTCCTACTCCTCCTTTAAGGTCAGTCCAGGATTTCAGGCCTGCCAGTTCCCATCCCTGGACTTGAGCTAGGGCTTTGCAGGTATGATCATAGACCCTTCGTATCAGGTCAAGATACACCAGGAAACTGGATTGAAGCAGGAGTCTCCATCTTAAATAAAGGGAAGGAGGGAGAAGGAGACATTGGTTTGACACATCTTGGCAATAACAACAAAAATAGCAAGCCTGAAGGCAGGGCTTTACCTTAAACCACGCGTTTTCAAATACACTTAAGAGCCTCCTCAAAATCTCAGGAGATAGCACGGGCCAGCAGCATTCTTCTCTGCCTCTCAAGCAGGAGGAAACAAGTTCAAAGGGCTTAGGCCACTTGCCCAAAAGGAAACAGCAGGTGGTCTAGTCGCCGCAACACACTTCTAACGGGTTGCTGATATTGGTCGCGGGGAAGAGAAATTGACAAGGAGCCATTGTGGCGCCAGTCAACAAGTTCTAGTTCTAGTTATCCGCTACTCTTATAGCCACGCTCTGGCACTACACCACGCCAGGTCTGAATGATCTCTTCTGCAAAATTTTGATAATGCAAATCCTGCCTACCTCTATGTCATGAATCCACTGGGGGAAATGTTCAGTGATGTGTATGTAGCGTGCATCTACAGATGTAAGGTAAAGTGACAAGCATGATCTGCGAGCATTTTGAAAGGAAAGAGATGATCAGAGGAAACAGCATATATTAAGGTACAGCAGTCTCCTGCCCCCCCATCCACCCCCATCTTTACTGCTTTCCTGGATAAAGTTCCTAGATGGGAGAACAGGGATGTGCTCAGTATCTTCTCATATCACATGGCCTCGTCAGGGCAGCGGAAAATGGGGCACTGCCTTGGTTTCAATCTGGTACGAGAACAGGTTCATTCTCCATGAGGCAGTTTCTGGGCATGGAAATATGCAGGGGCTGCATAATTCTTACATCTGTTCCTCTTTCTGAGTTTTAAATGGACCTTGCTCCCAGTGCATTTTGGAAATCACCCTGTTAACAGGTGCCTGTCCCAGCTCAACAGCTGAATCTACCCAGAACTCTGTGTGTGCTAAACAGACGATGGTCTTTTTCCACAACACAAGTTGTTATTTCCTTGTGGACAACATACAGAGAGGTATGCTGGGTGTCAACACAATCACGGATTACCGAGCTGGCTGAAAACAGTCATGCTCGAAGAATGCTGATCAATACGTTGAGGTCAACCAGAAGGAAGAAAGATTGTCAGAATCAATATTTCTATCCACAAGATGGATGGAAATTCAGAAGGCTTGTTCACCAAAAGTCGGGAGGGGTAGCTAGTATTTTAGGTAGAAGAATCAAAACTCAGGGGCACCTGGGTGTCTCAGTGGGTTAAATAAAGCCTCTGCCTTCGGCTCAGGTCATGATCTCAGGGTCCTGGAATCGAGCCCCGCATCGGGCTCTCTGCTCAGCAGGGAGCCTGCTTCCCCCTCTCTCTCTGCCTACCTCTCTGCCTACTTGTGATCGCTCTCTCTCTCTGTCAAATAAATAAAATCTTTTAAAAAAAAGGAATCAAAACTCAGAGTGATACTTCTAAGACGTCCTGATACTTTTTATACAAACAAGAAATTTTATAGAGCCTTAGTTTTGAAATTATGTAAGTTCAAATGGAGATATTTATTTAACAAAAACATGAGCCTCTGATACATTGTGTGTATGGAGGTTACATCAGTGAAGACAAAGGAAGTCCCGCCTACCTGGAGCATCCAATCTAGGGGTGAAACTGACAAGGAGAAATGAAGGTAGTCATTGACAAGATCATTTTAAGTAGTAGCAAAGAAGACTGAGAAGCCGCCTCCAGTGAAGTAAGAGGAAAACCAGAAGCAGAAGCTGAGATCAGAACATGTTTCTAGAACATGTTTCTCCCACTGCAAGAGTCCCATCCGGCCACGTGGCGATCGTTTGTGTCCTTGATAAGACCAGTTTCGGCAGAATGATGATGCAGGAGGGACAGAAGACTATTATTGTAGGACTAGAGTCCTGGAAGGAGGAGATGGGACAGGAATTTAGAAACTCTATGTTCAAAAGACATCCAGATTTTAGTTAGGCACAAGTTCAGAATCTCACAAGGTTCCTCAAATATCAGCTCCTCCTTCATCGGCACATTTTAATTTATTCCCACTATAGTTATAGCTCAACGGAGGAGAAAAATCTACATTATCTATTCACATAATCCGAAGTAAAATTCCAACTGTGGCCTGTCCTAGGAAGGGGAGGTGGTTGGTGCCATAAGACTGTCAGCTGGGGCATTGGACTTAGTAGGGAAGCCAAAGTGGGCTTCCATGGGGAAATGATGCTCGGGTTTTGGGCCAAATGATGTATGGGCTCTAGCTGGGCAAAGAGGCAGGAGGAAGGGCATGTGCAAAGGTCCTGCACTGGGAGGGAGGGCCTGTGAGAGCAGTAAGGCAGGAACATGGAGAATGGGAGCAGGCAGGGGGACATTAAGTCGGATCTAGGCAATGCCTCGGAGGCCATGTCAAGGGGGTCTTAAAAAATAGATTAACCAGGGGGGGTGCCTGGGTGACTCAGTCAGTTAATTGGTTTAGGTTATGATCCCCCAGCCTGCGTGGGGATTTACGCTCAGTGGGGAGTCTGCTTCTCCCTCTCCCTCTGTCCTTGTCCCTGCTTGTGCTCTTCCTCTCTCAAATAAATAAAAAATCTTAAAAAAAAAAAAAAAGAAAAGGTTACAGGGGCACCTGGGTGGTTCAGTCGGTTGAACGTCCAATTCTTGATCTCAGCTCAGGTCCTGACCTCAAGGTCTTGAGTTGGAGTCCCACCTTGGGCTCTGCTGGGTGTGCAACCTACTTAAAAAAAAACAGATTGCTCCACACCCACTAGGACAATTCTGATTTTTAAAACATGGAAAATAAGTATTGGGGAGAAAGTGGCAAAATCGGAACCCTCAGACACTGACGTAGGAAATGTAAAATGGTGCAGCCGCTGTCTCCGCTCTTCAGAAAGTCAAACAGAAAATTGTCACATGACCCAGCAAATTCCACCAGGTGTATATACCGAAGAGGATTTAAAGCACGGACTAGAACAGATACTTCTACGCCAATATTCGTAGAAGTATAATTCCCAGTAGCCAAGAGGTGGAAACAACTCAAATGTCCCGTGGATGAATGGATAAACAAATGGTAGTCTAGCCACACAATGAATATTATTCAGCCTTAGAAAAAGGAATGAAGTTCTGGTACCTACTACAACATTATGCTAAGCAAAGGAAGCCAAGACACAGAGGTCACCTGTTGTATGATTCCATTTATAAGGAAACGTCCAGAATAGGCAAATCGCTAGAGACAGAAAGTAGCTGAGTGGTTGCCTGGGACTGCGGGAGGGGAATGAGATAGCTTCCCCCATCCCTCCACCCTCCTCCCCTCCAGCAACCCTCAGTTTGTTTCGTGAGATTAAGAGTCTCTTACACTTTGTCTCCCTCCCCAGTTCCATCTTGTTTCATTTTTTCCCTCCCTTCCCCCCACGAACCCCCACCCTGCCTCTCAAATTCCTCATATCAGAGAGATCATATGATAATTGTCTTTCTCTGATTGACTTATTTTGCTTAGCGTAATACCCTCTAGTTCCACCCACATCGTTGCAAATGGCAAGATTTTGGGGTTTTTTGATGGCTGCGTAGTATTCCAGTGTGTGTGTGTGTGTGTGTGTGTGTGTGTGTGTGTATACATATATATACACCACATCTTCTTTATCCATTCATCTGTTCATGGACATCTAGGTTCTCTCCATAGTTTGGCTATCGTGGACATTGCTGCTATAAACATTGGGGTGCACATGTCCCTTTGGATCACTACATTTGTATCTTGAGGGCAAATACCTAGTAGTGCAATCGCTGGGTCGTAGGGTAGCTCTATTTTCAACTTTCTGAGGAATCTCCACACTGTTTTCCAGAGTGGCTGCACCAGCTTGCTTTCCCACCAACAGTGTAAGAGGGTTCCCCTTTCTCCGCATCCTCGCCAACATCTGTCGTTTCCTGACTTGTTAATTTTAGCCATTCTGACTGGTGTGAGGAGGTATCTCACTGTGGTTTTGGTTTGTATTTTCCTGATGCCGAGTGATGGTGAGCACTTTTTCATGTGTCTGTTGGCCATTTGGATGTCCTCTTTGCAGAAATGTCTGTTCATGTCTTCTGCTTTGGGATGGAAAACATTTTATTTTTTTTTAACTTTTTTGGGAGGGATGGAAAATATTTTAATCACACTTGTTGAGAAATTACAGTAGTGAGCTTCCTGTCCTGAGAGATAGTCAAATATACTTGAATGACTGACAGCCACAGAGAGGACACGAGGGATTCCTGAATGTGGAGGATTAGTCAGACTGAGTTATAAAATTCCCTTTAACTCAGAGATTCTGTGAAATGTTTTCAAGCATCACTTGGGAGGGGTGAGAGGAAAATTCTAGCCCAATGTTAAGTAACGCTATTTTTTTTCTAAGGGGCTACCCAATTCACTGTTACCAGGTACGTGGGAAGTGTGGGAGGAGTAAGAGAAATCATTATCAGCAAGTGAAAATTAAGGGCTAATGAAATAATTTTGAGCTGTGCACATGGTTCCATTTTAAATCTCATCTGCGAAACCGCGGACACACTGTGGGATAAGCTATATTCTTTGGCATTCTTGTGAGTTCCCGATGCCCCGCTGTGAACTCTGATCTGGATTCCCGGATGTGGCCAGCTCAGCCATAGTCCAGAAGTAGAGTGTCCCGGGAAAGACAAACCAAGGGAAGACCACTTGCTGATTGCTCTGCCTCACAGAAAGACAGCAAGAAATGAGCTGTGTTTTCCAGGCAGGATGGGCTTTTCAGCCAGCTTGCAAATCCCGGGCCCCCTGGGATGTCCAGGTTCTCTCTTACCTGTGTCCTCCTCACAGCCTGCCACTCTGGGACACACCCTGGACACGATGCGGCCATTTCTCCTTCTCGAAGCCACAGCTGACCTGGAGATGGACTCTGAAAGAGGCCCCAGGACTGGCCCCTGGGGTTTACCCTTGTTCCTGGTGCCCAGACCTGCCATCTTGTAATCCCGAACCACTTTCTATGGCTGGTGCCATGGTGGGGGAGACCGAGCTTGGGTTTGGATAGCGCTGGGCTCAAAGCTACATCCAGCTTTGCCGTGTGCTCAGGCTGCGACCTGGGACACGTGACCTCACATCACCAGACTCAGTTTCCTACAACAACTATGCGAGGCGGGGACTGTGATTGTACCCATTTTACGGATGGGATATGTCTAGAAATAAGGTCTCAGAAGCCCATAAGGCAGAGAGCTAACCACCCTATGTGCACGGGTGTTTTCTTTAAATACATACAGCTGTCATAGCACATACATGAGAAAACAATTACATAGAATGGGAGTGCTTAAGGAAAAAGTCTCCTAGCCCTCCTCTCCCAATTGGGGGTAATCTGTTCGAACTATCTCCCGTTCGGGTTTCTCTGGAAGTACTTCCACAATCCAGACTCCTGGAGGTGAGGCATTTGGGATCTTGGTATGGGCTGTTTGGGTTTTCACCCGGAGGGGGAGGGGACGCCAGTGGCATTTAGTGGGCCCAGGATAGGGCGATGGGCCCTCTGAAGTGCACAGGAGGATCTCACACAATGAAAACATGTCCCCAATTCTTGACCAATTTTTTAATGTCCTCTGGACATTTACGTAGATGAAAAACCTTCTTGGTTCTGGCCCCTAAAAAATAAGTTCAACTTACATATAAATTTATACAGGATATTGTGCGGTGGTTTTAAGCAATGTGGGTTTTTAAATTTTTTTTTTTTCAGGAATGCAATTACTGTAGAACTTGAGGGAAGACCGCACTTTGTTTTGCTTGGAACTTAACCAAGTTGTTCACCATTTTGGAACATCAAGGCTCTGAGGGCAAGGCCACCCTTAATATTCAAATGCCTAGTCCAACATACCTCCATCGGTTGGCATCTTTGTAGTTATACTGATCTGTTCCTTAATTTGGATTTCATTTGTGGGGAGCCAAAGGGGCATCCTAAATGTTTGTTGATAAATGACATTAGATCCGATAAGGTTGTAACAGTGGCTCTAATCTTGGTAATATCCTTAATTCTCTCTTCACTGACTTTCGATAATATCTACCAGCTCCTTGACATGAAAGATGAGGACTTATGTCCCTTACATCATCCCTCCTCTCAAAGCTTTATTTCTTTTTCCATCAAACTTTGACAGTATCTTCCGACCCTCACTTGAGCAGCTGGGAGCATTAGTGGTATTGCTTTTTCATTCATATTCTTTCATGTTCCACTTTGTGTTGTCTGTGCTTTTGTTGGCATATTCAAACATGCCAAGGTTTGCTAACATTTTCACTTAGTTTTGCAAACGGGGCTCTGTATTTCGTTCAGTCCCTAAGGTGACTGAGAAGTTGAAGACCAATTCATGGACTTCCCACTGGTTCAAGAAAGAAGCCATCTTTCTGAGGAACAGGAGAGAAGGCTCTACAGTGTTGAAATTGTGCCTGATGGGGGCACCTGGGTGGCTCAGTCGGCTAAGCATCTGCCTTTGGCTTGGGTCATGATCCCAGGGTCCTGGGATCCTCCCCACTCATGCGCTCTCTCTCTCTCTCTCTCTCTCTCTCTCTAATAAATAAGGTCTTTTAAAAAAATTAGAAAAAAAATTAGAAATTGTGCCTAGTGTGTCAGGAAAGTAACTCCAGTAAGCAAGAAGCAGAGATTTTAAGAATCAAACATCAAGCCAAGATTCTGCCCATAAGGAGATTTTTTGCCCCAGAGACAAGACTCATAAGCAATTATGAAACAGAAAGAAGTGTGGGGCACACGTGATTAAACACCTCCCCAAAAAGACTGGAGCAGACAAATTACATCCTTACATTTTATAATGAATTTGGACTCCACGATGAGGCATTGAGCATCAGTAACATCACAGTCAAATTGTATAAAATCAGTTGGAAATACGATTTCACTTATAGTTTAAAATTAAATAATTAGGAGACCATCTCTCCTATTTACCTTACTGCGGAGTAAGGTACAACTATATATTTTGTCCTGCATATTAAAGTAATTCTTGCTCACTGTAGAAGTTTGGGAAAATACAAAAGGGTATAAAAATAAAACTAAAACTCCACTAATCCCAGAGATAAACCCTGTTCATATTTTGATATATATTAATATATTGATATATTAATAAGGGCAAGACTTTGGCTATAACAAATAAGCCCCAAAATACATAATGGCTCAAACATAACAGCAGTTCATTTTTGGCTTCTATGAGTGCCCAGGTCAGCTCCAGGCTCTCAGTGGAGAGGGAGGTGTGAACCTCTGAGCAAGTACAAGCATTTATGTTGGAGGTATTATGGGTAAGGCTTGGAAGTGGTGGGCGGTACTTCTGACCTCATTGGCTAGAACTCAATCACTTAGCCCCAACTAACTGCTAAGATGTCTGGGAAATGTAGTCCAGCTGTGTGGGCAGAGAGCCAATATATGTTTGGAGAATTAAGTAATAGTCTCTACCAGTGCATTTTCTTTTCTATTTTTTTAAAAATGATTTTATTTATTTATTTGACAGAGAGAGATCACAAGTAGGCAGAGAGGCAGGCAGAGAGAGAAGAGGAACCAGGCTCCATGCTGAGCAGAGAGCCCGATGTGGGACTCAACCCCAGGACCCTGAGATCATGACCTGAGCCGAAGGCAGAGGCTTTAGATAATGGCTCGGATGACACTGAGCCATTCAGGGGCTTCTCTTTTCTACTTTTTAAAAGATTTATTTATTGGAGTGCCTGGGTGGCTCAGATGGTTAAGACCTGCCTTGGGCTCAGGTCATGATCCTGGAGTCCTGGGATGGAGTCCCAAAAGGGGGGGGGGGTCCATGCTCAGCGGGGAGTCTGCTTTTCCCTCTCCCTTTGCCCCTCCCCCCAGCTCATGCTCACTCTCTCTGTCTCAAATGAATAAATAAAATCTTTTTTTTAATTTATTTTTTAAAATTTTAAAGAAGATCTTATTTATTTGACAGAGAGCACAAGCAGGAAGAGCAGCAGCCAGAGGGAGAGAGAGAAGCAGACTCCCCGCTGAGCAGGGAGCCTGACGCGGGATTTGATGCGGGGACCCCCGGATCATGACCTGAGCCGAAGGTGGGTGCTTCACTGACTGAGCCACCCAGGTGCCCCTATTTATTTATTTTTGAGAGAGAGAGCAAAAGAGAGAGAGGGAGAGAATCATCAAGCCCACTCCCCAATGAGCTTGGAGCCCAACACAGGACTCAACCTCATGATCCCCGAGATCACGACCTGAGCTGAAACCTAATGGGTCGCTCAGCCAACTGAGCCACCCAGGCGCCCCGTCTAATAGTGCATTTTCTTTTGGTCTTCTAAAATACATATATGTACATACGCACACGATGAGGATTATATTGTATGCGTAACTCTTTATTCTGCTTTAAAAAACAATGACAACAAATTATCCGAGCATTTGCCCACATAATTCTTTGCAACCAAGGCTGCATGATGTATGATCATACAGATCAGGGTTTCTCAGCCTCAGCACTACGGACCTTTGGGGCTGGATGGTTCTTCGGTGTAGTGGGAGCTGTCCTGTGTATTATGGCACGATGTTCAGCAGCATCCCCGACCTCCAGTAACCAGAATCCAGTAGCGAACCCTCCCCACATGGGACAACTAAAACTGTCTCTGGGGATTGCCGAATGTCTCCTGAGGGGGAAAACCATCCACAGCTGGGAGCCACTAAACTAGAGCAGCGATAATTTATGTAACTACTCCCCCTTTTATTGTATAGGTGTTGCTTCCTTTCTTGGTTTATGTTTCCTTTCACATCTTGCTCTGAGATAAACATCTTTTTACAGTAATTTTGACTGAAACAGTCATTATTTACTTAGGACAAAGTCCCAGAAGCGGGTTTATTAGGTCAGAGGTTATGAATATTTTTATATCTCTTGATAGATACTGCCAAATAGCTTTCCAGAAAGGTTCTACCAATTTACTTGCCTGCCTGCAAAGTAGTTTTGTTTTTTAAAAATTTGTTTAGAGATTTAATTTTTAAGTCATCTCTACACCCAACTGGGGGCTTTAACTCACAACTCCCAAGAGCAAGAGTCGTGTGTTCTAGCGACTGAGCTGGCCAGGCGCCCCAAATCTTGCTTTATTTTTTTAAAGGTTTTAGTTACTTGAGAAAATTTATTTATTTATTTTTAATAATATTATATTTTATAAATATATATCATTATTAATCATATACAGTTGTTATTAAATATAATTATTTTATGATATTTTTATTTTAAATTAGTATTTCCTCGAGTAATAGTCAAATATGCTTATTAGCCATTTTCTGTCACCTGTCTGTAGTGGTCTTGCTAATTTCCCAACTGCTGGGTTATCTTTTTTCCTTCTTCTTAAGGGTATTAGGGACAATTACTGGTTAAAATAAGTCCGTGACATTTCCAGAGTGAGTAAAAATTTCTATGAAAATGTGGCTTTCCTTCGACATTGTGCACACAACTGCTGTAAATTGGTTTTTATAACAGCATCCCATTGTGGCTCGCTCTAATATTTGGACAGCTGTTATTTCTTTTCTTTGGTTAAAAAAAAAAAACAAAACCCAAGACTTCTAGGGAATGACTGAAAGTGGACCAAAGGGTCGACTTTCGTCTCAGTGCACAAAACCTTATAAGTTTTGGTCCCAGAGTGGCGGACTAAAATCATAGCTTGGCAAAACGATTTCAGAATGTCATGCCCGAGTCTCTTGCTGCTGTTTTCACCGTCTCCTAGGAGTCTCCCAAGATGCAGAAACCAAGCAAAGCCAAGGTTCTTCTCTAACCCAGGACTTAGAAGGAATTCCTTTTTGCCCTCCTTCCCTTCCACCTTTGGCTCCGGCCTTTGCAGTCCATCTGGCTTCCCTTCACGGGCATTTAGGCGATGACTTCCTGTAAGAGGCGGATAAAAAGTTAAACCTCCGAGCTCCCTGTTTCATTAGTGTTTAAAGACTGGTTAGGATTAACTCATCCCCTGGGATTGTGAAAATGAGCCAGTGATCCCCTTGGCACAAATCTCTGCCCTTGTATGCAAAAATATTAGGTTTTCTAGAGCTCTGCCTTGATGAAATCTTTCCTAATCCAATAAATTTCAATACATGAGATGTTTGCTCCCTCCACCCTTTCCCAGTCCTAAAGGTTCTCTCCCTGGGGTTAAATGTCGCTTACGTGTAACTATCGACAGTTTACGTGACCCCTCTGTTCAAGTAATAGGATGTATTTTCAAAACGACAAAGCACAGCATAAAAGGGGGGGGAGGGGCGGGGAATATCGGGCTCACGAATGTCTCAAAAAGTATCAGCTGTAGACAAATGGCTAAGGATCTCAGAGCTTTTCTAACACCTTTGGAGACAGGAAAATTATTCGCTAAGGAGACAGAGGGAATTTAAGCCCCGGCCACTGTTAAATCATTACTTCACTTCCAGGCTCCCGTGCAAGGCCTGAGCGGTGGGAGAAGCGGGGACGGGGGCGAGTATGCAGTCTCCCACAGCCTGACAGGGGTGGCCTTCCAGGGATCAAGATGGCCGATTAAGGGCACCACTAAACCTCTCACCACCCCGGACTGGAGGGTGCCGCCGGTGCCTTTCCACAGCACTGTTGCCCACAAGTAGCTCAAGTCAGTGCTGGCCACCTTGGACGCACATTGGAATCACCTGGAAAACCTGCAGCCATGTTTTCAAAGCTCCCCAGCTGGTTCCAATGTGCAAACAGGGCTGAGCCCCCACTGAATTAAGTAATCACCCGCAGCTCATAAAGGATCCGGGACTATAGACCCGGGCAACTGCCAATCACTGGCCGTCCTTGGTTCGGTGCCCCCGGCCTCAGTTTCTTCATCTGCACAATGGGTGAAGACTAGGACCGCAAAGTCCCCTCCAGCTGTCTGAGCAGTTCGTTTCTGGGACGCGCATTCGCGCCCAGCAGACCACCCCCCCCACTCCCCCCGGCTTCCTGCGCCCCTCGGCGCGCGTTTGGGGGGGTCCCAGAGGAAGCCGCCAGCACCGTCGGCCACCCTGGCGCGCCCGCGGCCGGGTTCGGGCCCTCGCTGCGGGCGCACAAAGCCCCCGGCGCTGACGTCAGGGCCCCTCTCGGCGCGGCCGGCCCCCAGTGCAGGCGGAGCCGCGCGGCGCTCCCACCCCGGCCCCGGAGCCAGGAGCGAGCCGCCAGCCGCCAGCCCAGCAGCGCAGCAGCCCGCCCGGAGCCCGGCCCGCGCACGTGCCCGCCGGACCTGCAAACTTGTGCCACCGGCTCTGCCCGTCCCCGGGGAGCCCGAGCGCCCGGAGCCCGCGCCCCTCCCGCCAGTCTCCAGCCATGGGTAAGCGAGCGCCTTGGCCCCGCGCCACCGCCACGGTCCCCGCCGCACCCCGCCCCACCCCCGCTCAGGTGGGGCTCCGGGGCCACCTCCGCGCCCGGAGGCCGGAGGTGGGAGGGGCGCGTCTCAGGTGTCCCGAACGCCCAGGTGCGTGTCCGTGCCCGGCGGCGGGGGCGTCCCCGTCCCGCCTGCGCTTTGGCGGGTCCCCCCCCCCATCCCCGCGGCGTGCGCCTCGCGGGAGGGCGAGAGCCGGGCTCCCGGGAGGGGCTGCGGGGCGAGCGGACGGGGCGTCCCGGGCGGCTTTATTTTAAGGGCCGGGAGAGAGGAATCTCTTGCTCATTTCCCGGGACGCTCTCCTTGTCGCCCGAGCTCTCAGCTCCCAGGCCGGTCCTGTCCCACCCTGCCGTGGTCTTCTTGCCCTTCGACGCAACATGGAGCAAACGCCGGGTTCCCCAAGGCTGGGGTCTTCCGAGAGCTCTTTTGGGAACCATGACCCTTGAAGCCAGGAAGGGGGGAGGGGAGACGGACACAGGATGGGACCGAGGGTCAGTCTCTTTGTCCCCTGTTCCAACTATCAAAATGCGGACCCGGGCGCAGGTGGAGACCGTTAGCCAAGTGGATTGAGCGCAGTTCGGGGGCTCAATGAGCAACGGTGAAAAGCCCAGTTCTGGAGATTGAAAATCTCCAACCTGGCCGGGGGCGAGTGTTAGGCGGCTGTGGGATTCTTTCTGTCACCTCCTAACACCCCGAAATGCTGCCGTCAGCAACATGTCGTTAAATGGGGACTCCATCGGGAGGGAAACTCGGGAATGCTGTGGAAAACAACCTAATTCCGCCGCACCCCTGGAAATGTCTGAGAGCTGTGATTGGGAAAGGGTTTCTCTCCCTGCTCTGTTAACCCTTCTCTGTGGCAGCCACACTGCAGCCACAAAAGCCACAGACTGAGGAGCCACGCAGAAGCATTCCTAATGAGGAATGGCGTGGGTTTAACCATTGCGGGTTCTTGGTCAGGGCTTGGGAATCCCTGCCTGTCCCCCATCCCCACTCGTGGCCTCTTACCCACTCTGCATCCCTCTGCTGTTGAGAGAGAGAGGAGGGGGGAGAGTGTGTGTGTGGGGGGGGGGAGTGTAATTTTGTGCGGATTGTGATTTTGGTGAGGGACAGTAGGGAGAGCTTATTATTTTGAATTTAAAGGGAAGAGCAAAGAATTGTATAGTTAATTCCTCCTTAACTTACTAGATGATCAAAATAGGAAAGGAAACAAGGCTCCCGAATCCAACAAGAAAATTTCTTTTTTTTTTTTTTTTCAACAAGAAAATTTCTTATCCAAAAAGTTAGGGGAGAGCTAGCATAAAATCCTTCTAGAAATGGCAGAATTGCGTGACCTTTAACTCCAGTTCCTACTTCTCTTAATGCCCCTACCTGAGTAGTCCCATCACTCAGTGCTCCTTTCTATTTTACTAATTTTTTTTTAAAGATTTTATTTTTAAGTAATCTCTACACCCAAGGTGGGGCTCGAACTCACAACCCCGAGATCGAGTCCCCTGCTCCACCAAGTGAGCTAGCCAGGCGCTCCTTAAGGCTTCTCCCCCTCTTTTTAATGCTGCCTTTTAAGTGAGGTTCAGACACAAAAATCAGATGGCTGCCCCTGAGCCTAGAACAATTTTGGCAATGCTTGGCGCTACGATGTTGAAGTTAGAGACGTAGTGTGCTGAGGAAAGCATTAACTGGTTTTCCTGAAATAAAGTGATTTCTGGTTCATTAGCGCTAGGCGTGAGGATTTGTACCGGTGCGAAATGGAGTGTCCAGTTACCACATGTGCACCTTCTTGAGGATGGCAGTCACAGGACCCTGGGCTTCGCTGGGGGGCAGGCTTTAGTGTTTAAATAGGTCTGGAGGTTCGATGGCAGTTCTCATGAAGCCAATACCCAAACCAGAGGCCAGTTCTCAAGGAAGTACTTTGTGTCTGGGACAATTGTTGGTTCTACACTTCAGTTGCCAATTTATGTTAATTTGTGCATACCTCACTGGTTCCAGCAGTACCCTTGGTTTTAGTTTTTAGTTTTTACATAAAAAAAAAGTGCCCTTCATGCCAAAAGGAAACGTACTAATTTCCTTTGGCAGATTCTTTGTAAATACACCACAAGGCCATGAACTGGTTTTATTTTTCCAGATGTATTTAATTACCCAACATACCCTTATGAATGTTTTAATTGAAATGATTTAATGTTGGGGGAATTCTTGCCATTGGTGCACTGAGTTGGGACTTTGGTTCTTACGCAAGTCACTTCCTTAACCTGGTGTTCACTTACTGGTAAAGAAGAGTGAGGTTTATGGAAATAAAGCCCCCTTTGGACTCAAATTTTAAGATATTCAACATCTTTAAGAGAAAAAATCTTGAGCAGGACTGGGACATGCGCTTTGACCTTTCAGCGTCTCTTAAAACCTGTTCTCATTGAAGGAGTTGTGGGTTTTTTAGGGCTTCGTTGAGATGTCATTGACAAACCACACGATTTGCACATTCAAGTGTACAAAGTCCGTGATTTCCAGTGTATTCCAAGTTGTGCCACCGCCACCACTAAGGGTGTCATCCCCCTGAAAGGAAGCCCTGTGCCCGTTGGAAGTCCCCCCCCCCCCCCCCCGGGGGGCAATCCCTAATCTACTTTCTGTGTCTGGGGATTTGCCTTTTCTGGAGAGTTCGTGTAAATGCAACGAGCCAATTGATGTTTGCAGCGTGTCTGACTACTCAGGAACTTTGGTGGTTTTGCCCAATGGGAAACTGTTGACGTTTTGTTTGTACGCAGTACGTGACCTAAGTGAACGGTGCAAAACCAATTACTCCCCTGGCTGGAGGGTTCCGCATTTGGCCAGTGCGCACCTGTGCGCATGCGCATACCCATTCCCAGTTTTACTTTGGTTTTCTCGGTTGGGAGCTCCTGTTGCGTAATGGGATTTTTTTTTTTTTTTTTAAGTAATCTCTGTGCGCAAGGTGGGGCTCAAACCTAGGATCCCGAGATCAGGAGTTCCATGCTGTAGGGACTGAGCCAGCCAGGAGCCCCCAGAAACGCTACTGTTACCTTATTCACCGCCCTCAAAACCTTAGCAACTACACGGATTCAGTGTAAAAACCTCTGATAAAGGCCTCTGTGGAATATCCGCCCTGCTTTAACACGGCTCACGAATCCGGAGGGAAACACTGCTTCTGTTTCATTAGTTGTCTACCGTTTTAAATGCAAATTATATATGAAATGATCAGAGACAGCAAAATAACTCGTGGTTTTCATCCACTCTGTGGTAACGAAGTTCTTGTGGGGGTCGTGGATTTAAACAGTCATTTCACAAAACAGCATTGCCAAGGACTGGTTCCGAGCAGTTTTTAACTTAACGTGCATACAAACCCTCTTTGATTTTGTTTAAAAAAAGCAGTTTGTCCTTCAGTGGGCCTGGAGGGGAGTGGAGTTTCTGCCGGTCTAGCAAGTTCCCCGGTGGTGCTGGTGCAGCGGGTCCCCGGGGTGAGGAAACTGAGGAAAAGCGGGGCAGGCCGGAGACCGTGTGTCTGCCCCAGCAATTCCACCAACGCGCTCTGTGGTCTTAGGTAAATCCTTTTCGCTTCTTGATCTCCCTTTACTACAGAATAAAAGGATTTGACGAAGTTATTTCTCTGGGCTCTTACAGCTCTAAAGGGGTGTAATTTAGAAAAAAGAAAGGAGAGGGTAATGTTATGCTTGAAAAATAGGAAGAAAACAGCTCCCTAATTGTTTAACCACTATTTGTGTCCGTGAAGGCAGCGTCACAGGACTTATGCAGTCGGGTTGAACGCTGGCACCGTGATGTGCCCGCCAAAGGGAATATTGGCCCCCCTCCAGGGAGCCTGGTGGAGGGAGCTGTGGGACTTCCAGCTTTGGCTTCCCCTGCCCTCTTCTCCCTAGAGCTGGTGGCTCCAGAGAACTCTTCCCCTCCCCACGCACCGGGCCCACATCACCTTCGGAGGCAAGACTCAGAAGGAAGCCCCCCTGAGGAACTAGAGGGACATATGCACGTGTCTGCTTCTAGAAGTTTGCTCAGAAATCCAGATGCAGTTGCAGACAAAGGAAGGGTCTCCAGATGAAGAGCTGGGCCGGAAGCATTTCCAGAATGTTCTAGCCTCCCTCCCCGTGAGTGTAAAGATCTTACATCGACCCCACCCTCAGGTCTTGGAGGGAGCTCCCTTGAGGTCTCTGGCTGCAAACCGAAATTTTAAATAACCCTCACAGCCCAGTAGCCGGGAACTATGTCTGTGACCAACAGGAAATAATTAATTAGTACATTTTTGCTCCAGGAAAAGCTGTGTGTGGCCCAAGCCACTTGACCCCTGCGAGGGTTTTAGAGCCGATCCTTGGCTGCCACACCCAGGGTCAAGCAGTTAGATGGTTTATTGGAAATGCCAAAGTGGTGAATCACCCAAAGTGCCACATGTGTGTCTTAAACATTCTATTTAACATTAATTTGCCAGTATTTTGTCGTACAGTCGAGGCCTTGGCTTTCCGTGTGAGCTCTGGTTGGGATTCCTTGAGGTCGGGCTTCCGTGTCAGTCACAGCCCAAATTGACTGGCTTCTGATTTTCAGTTTTAGATTCTTTTAAAGTGAAATGAGGGCTTCGGGGCCTGGGGAGCCAGTCTCTGTGCAGAACGCTCTTCTGTCCTCTTCGCCACTCCCCTTAAACCTCTACAGTCGTCCTGTCCATGGTTTTAGGCAGCCATTTTTCCAAGTGACTCATTGGTAAGGCTTGCCAAAGCAGTGAGCTTGGGTTTCGAAGAACTAAAAGTGCTTTCTTTTGCACACGTTTTATTAGTCTGTGTAGCATGGAATTAAATTTCATAATTACGTAACAAATAAAATGGACGTAAATAGGTTGGGGAGGAAACACAACTGACCCTTCAGTTCAGCCGGGGGCAGAAAGGGCTTATGAGATGTCCTACAGGATAGTCTTGCGCCGGGCTCTGTGGACAGCAGTCAATGTGGTTTACTCAAGGAGTAGAGAATAATACAGTAATTGGGTGAATCTGTGGGGTAAATGCTCCATTAAGGTCCATCTACATTATGGACATAAAGATGACAAGGTATGTAAAATTATATCGATGTGTTACAAAACTGTGATGAACCACACGGAATGAAAGAGGGTGAAGGACCTTAAGTACCGTTCTTTGATAACGTGAATACTTTCAGCACAGATTTTCACAGAATAACGGAATTCAGAGCTTGAAGACACTTCAGAAGTAATTTGCCACAGGCAGACAGACACAAAAACAATTTACAGAACAGTTTTGAATGTTGTGTCATTACTTTTTTTTGCCTTCAGCTTTTTTTTTGTTTTTTCCCTTTTGATGTCTTAAAATATTTTCCCCGTCCTTGGTGAAAAGTACTTCCCTCTCGTGAGATTTTTGAAGTTCAGGGCAGCTTGGAGTGAAACACTGTTGCCGGGAAATTCATCGTCGCCGCCGGGACTGAAAGGTGCCTCAGTCGGAGCGTTTCCATTCTCCTCCGCAGTTGGGTTCAACGCGTGCCGCCGTGATGCCCTGTGACTCTGGATCCAGGGGTCGTGAGTTCTAGTTCGAACCCCACCTTAGGTATAGCGATAATTTAAAAAAATTAAAAAACAAAACAAAAACCAAAAAAACCCCAAATTGCGTTCTGTCCTCAAATCAGCACAGCCATCTCAGAGAGACCGATGAAGAATTATAATAGAAGTAAGTATAGCTCCTGTAGAATGATTTCCTCTTTCCGAGGAAAATGAGATTGTGGGGGTTGGGGTTGGTATTTCATAGTGGGGTTCGCTGGGGAGACAGTGACCCTTGATGGAAGACTTGAAGGATGAGCAGGAGGACAGGGTGGCAGTGCCGGGAGAGTCTGTCCCAGGCCCTGGGTATAGATGTGCAGGAGCTGCCAGTGCGGGGATAGATGAGGGGGCCGAGGAGGTGGGCGTGGCCTGGCTGTGGGGGCGCTGAGACCTGCTTCGGGGCGGGGCCGCAGGTAAGAGCCGCAAAGAACTTCATGTCACCGTCTTCGCTGGGGAGAATTACCAAGGCCTTTCAAGTGGGGAAGTGACGGGTAGAACTGCCAATTGGAGATGAAAAGAAACCACTGAGCTAGAGAATCGTTAGTGTCTTAATTGTAAAATTCCAAATGGAAGTCTAGGAGTTCGGAGAAGGGTGAGATCTTGTAACTTCTCTGAAGCTTCTGGTGGAGGCTTGGATTTGAGGTGTTTTGAGAACAGTGGGAGGGCTTAGGGTGCCATGGAAGAGACGTGGGAGCAGGCAAGAGTTACAGGTGGAAAATCCTGAAAAAACTGGCTTGGCCTGAGCAGGGAATGGGGGTGGGAATAGTAGGAAATAAGACGGGGGGGGGGGGGGCGGCGGGGGGTGCGGTCGGGATGCCTTTTAATTACAAATGGACACCTGGACCTGAATCTTGCAAAAATGTTTTTAATATTGTCTATTGCCTCCTCCCTTTCGAAGGATAAAGTGGAAAAGGAAAGAAGTGTGAGCCTTTCTGGGATGGAAAAGGCCAGGGTGGGCACTGAAATGAAACCAGTCTTGTCTATTTGTTTGTTTGATTAGTGATCTTAAAAGTGTCGCTTTTCTTCCTTAAATGTTTGAAACATTTTGCCAGTGCAGTGATCTGAGTCTGGAGTTTTCTTTGTGGAAATGTTTAAAGTTCTATTTTTTTTCCCCCAACACAGAGATAGTGCTATTCAGATTTACTCTTTCTCTTTGTTTGATTCTGCCGAGTTGTGTTTTTAAGGACTTTGCGTTTCGTCGATGTTATCAACTTTATGGGCGTAAAGTTGTTCATAATATTCTTGTATTAACTGCCGACTCGTGTCTTTTGCAGGCTCTGTAGTGATAGTCCCCTGTTCATTCTTCGTGATGTAGGCAATCTGTATTCTCTTGTTCTCGATCAATCTTGGGCAGTTATTTCAAAATTTATCTTGATAGGTTGATCCTTACATCTGATGATTCTATCTGCTGGATGAACTGACCACTCAATAAAAAAGGAGTACATTTTCTTGTAATCAGAAGATAGCAGTTTTTATTCCTAGACGTTACAATTCTTATTCCTTCGTTAGAAAACAAAATCTGCCAAAGGAAAAGGTATTTCAACCTGATCTTTTGAAACTTATTCTTTTTTTTTAATATTTTATTTATTTATTTGACAGAGCGAGATCACAAGTAGGCAGAGAGGCAGGCAGAGAGAGAGGGGGAAGCAGGCTCCCCGCTGAGCAGAGAGCCCGATGTGGGGCTCGATCCCAGGACCCCGAGATCATGACCTGAGCCTGAGGCAGAGGCTTTAACCCACTGAGACACCCAGGCGCCCCTGAAACTTATTCTTAATGGCTGTGTAAAACTCAGTATGTTTGAACTTGATGTGACAAGACGTACAGTAAAAGATGTTGAATTAGACTTACTGCTTAGTATTTGGTTGCCTATTTGTTTCCTGTAAGACTGTTAAATTCTACTTTCTTGAACAGCAGGAGACAGATACTGAAATAAAAGAAGGCTCCTTTCCTTTCCTTCCTTTTTTCTTTTTTTTTTTTTTTTAAATATTTTATTTTTGGGTTATCTCTAGAACCAGTGTGGGGCTCGAACTCACCATCTTGACATCAGGAGTCATGTGCTCTACCCTTTGAGCCAGCCAGGAGCCTCTCCTTCCCTCTCGAGCGTGTTTTCTCAGCCTCTGCATGATTGACATTTTGGGCTGGATCATTCTTTGTCACGAGGGGCTGTTCATTGTAGGATATTTACTAGCATCCCTGGTGTCCACGCACTACGTCCTAGTAACACTCTCCTAGTTGTGACAACCAGAAATGTCTCCAGACGGGGCCAAATAACAATCCTTGAGGGGCAAAAGCCGTTCATGTTGAGAACCCCGGCTTTAGAATAAGAGAGACTGAAAACCTTTCGTGCCTCACATTCTAAAACCTCAGTAGGGGCATTACTGAGGACTTAGTTGAGCACATTTGCTGAACAGGAAGACCTCTGGTTTGTAAAAGGATGTTTGCCTGCCAAAAGGGATGCTTGATTTTTCTAGCTGAAGGAAGTTGTTTTTTCTTTTAACCTTTTTTTCAAGATCATCAGAGAATCTGGAGATATAATGGGGGCCCTTGCAGATCCCGTAGTTCGTTCATTCTTTGGAGTAAAATGGTAACTAAACAATCTGATTAGTGAGACCAAACCCCCCTGGGAATAGAGAATGCCCTGCGTTCCTTGGTAACTTGTTGTGCTATTCAGTGCAGGTACCTCTGAAAGGACTGAAATTTATATGAAATTGGCCTTGCTTACTGTAATTGCTTTCATCATCTTTTGTGCTCTTCATTAGGTAGAAAGACATCAAGGATCTAGCCCCGTTTTTTTAATATCCTTAATTACCTTGATGGCCTTTCCATATTTAGAATGTATCTCTTTAGCTATAATCAAATCTACCCAGATTAAACCTTTAAGGCAACCTTCCCGCACGTTCCATTCTGTCCTGTCCTTAGGGTCTATAGTCATGACTTCATTACATTTTTCCGTGTGTTGGAGAGATGCAGGCATTGTAAGAGGAAGGACTGATTTCCCCCTTGTTGGCTCACAGAGATCCTTTCCCATAGCTGTAGGTTTCCCTGCCACCCCCTCAGTGCCCTGCTCTGTCTGTATGTACCCCCTGCCCGCCACAACCCCTCCGGAGACCTTCACTCGGTCTGTTCAGAGAGGTCTGAGCGCACTTGGAGACTAGTTCTGGCGTAAAAAGCGCAAGAACGTTGGAAGTGCCGGTTAGGAGCCTAGAAAATTGGCTTTTCTGATACACATACTCTGTTGGGTTTAGGAATGTGATGTTTCACAACTCCTTGAACAGAATGTTTAAATGGAGGGTTTTAAAACGGCAGCTTGAATTCAGGCATCTGTTCTCCACACGAGGAGCAAAGAATGGAGATGTAATTAGCAAAGAAATTCAAACCCTGAAGATAACTTTATTTGATGCAAGCACTTTATTTTATATTTTCCTTTTAGTTCTCTCATGTGGCATATTCTGACAGTTTCCATGGTAAGTGAAACAGAATTCAGAACATTAAAGAGATGAATTTCCATTTCATGAATTATTACCATTTTGCAAAGCCGGTGTCCTGGATTACCAAAAATGGGGCTGAGCTCTATTACATAATGGTATCGTCACAAATACTTCTAGATGTTTTGTAAGAGGCACGGATATTATAAAAATCATTTAAAAATTTGCTATCGAAGTATAATATATACATAAAAGGGTGGGCAAACCATAAGCAGACAGCTCGGTAAGTTTTTACCAACTTAACCAGTATGTAGCTTAAGAAGCGAAACATTACGAGTGCTGCGAAATTCCCCACAAGCCCCCTTCGAGGCACCCCGACCAAGGATAACTACTCCTAATTTCTGCCAACATACTTTTGCCTGTTTTTCCACTTTATATAAATGGAACCATACAGGATAAACCCTTAAGTCTGGCAGCTTTTGATGACCATTAATAACATTGTTTTAAAACCCGGCGAGGTTTTCTGTCTGAAAAATAGACCTGCTTCTAAATCACTATGGTTAAAAGTACACTTACTAAATGCCTTGATATGTAGAGTTGTTCTAGGGAGTCCATAAGCCACTGGTTCCTACCCTCTGTTTTAAGTGGAAAACATTGACACAGCAGGTGTGAGAAGGGCTTTGAAAATAATTGATGAGCAATGAGACAAGTACAGGAAAAACATACATGTGGCTGAAGAGATTACAGAGATAAGGGGACCTAGCCCCATTATCCCCCTGAGAAATGGAAACTATGAGATGGCGGGGTTGTAAATAAAGGGGCAGTTGTAGACTAGTGTATTTATTCAGGATCTGATCAATATAGCTGTTTTATGGCTTCGAGCTATAAGGAGGTAACAGATCTTGAGACCCCCCTCCCAAACAGTTTCTGGAAGAAGGTAGTGTTTTAGGAATTTTCTGAATTAGGGGCATCCGGGTGGCTCAGTGGGTTAAGCCTCTGCCTTCGGCTCAGGTCATGATCTCAGGGTCCTGGGATCGAGCCCCACGTCGGGCTCTTTGTTCAGTGAGGAGCCTGCTTCCCCCTCCCTCTCTGTCTGCCTCTCTGCCTACTTGTGATCTCTCTCTGTTAAATAAATAAATAAATCTTAAAAAAAAAAAAAGAATTAGGGGTACTTGGGTGGTGCAGTCGGTTGGCGTCCAACTCCTGGTTTTGGCTCAAGTCATGATCTCAGGATCATGAGATCGAACCCTGCGTCGGGCTCCACCCTCGGTGCGGAGTCTGCTTAAAATTCCCTCTCTCTCTCTCCCCCTCCCACTCATGCTCTCTCACTCTCTCTAAATAAATAAATCTTTAAAAAAATTGTCCAAATTAATAGTAGCCAGTGAGCTGGTGCCTGGCTGTTCCCAGCACGATGCGCGAGGTTGACAAACCGTTGGGGGCCTCGGATGACTTCTGGTTTTTATCCTGACGAGTTTTAGAAATATAGAAGTGTTTTTGCTTAAATGAACTTCTTCTGTTGTTTGGACTTAGATGAGTAATAATCTGCCTTATTCCTTCAGTGAGGAGCTTTTTCCTCTTTTTGACTGAAGCAGTGATGTCGTCATCAGAATGAATGCATTGTCATCACATGGAGCAAAGTGTCCTCGCCGATTCGTGAGTAGTGATGCCAACAGTGCGCAAACATGCGTTTCTCTGTATCTCCACCAGCATCTGGTATCATCAACAGTGTTATTTTTCCAAAAATCTGATAGGTAGGAAGTGGGATTTTGTTGTTTTTTTATGTTGGAGATCCCTAGAGAGGTTGAAATTTTTTGGTAGGTTATTAGCTATTTGAGTTTTCTCTTTTCATTTATATCCTTGTTTTTTCTTATCTCATTTTTTTTTTTAAGTAGGCTCCATGCCCAACATGGAGCTTGAACTCACAACCCTGAGATCAAGTGTCATGTATGTTCTCCTGACCCAGCCAGCCAGACGCCCCTATATCCTTGTTTTTTCTTTTCTTAATTTTTTTTTCAAAGATTCTATTTATTTGAGAGAGAGAGAGTGCACATGCCCAGG
Source organism: Nasua narica (assembly GCA_028533885.1). Classification (NCBI taxonomy): domain Eukaryota; kingdom Metazoa; phylum Chordata; class Mammalia; order Carnivora; family Procyonidae; genus Nasua; species Nasua narica. Next base: position 8,370,026 of record CM052801.1, on the reverse strand, counting down.
AAGTGGGGAGAGGGGGAAGCAGGCTCCCCACTGACCAGAGAGCCCTATGCGGGGCTTGATCCCAGGACCCTGTGATCACGACCTGAGCCGAAGGCAGAGGCTTAACTGAGCCACCAGGCACCTCATCCTTGTTTTTTCTTACTGCTCTGTAGTGATTCCTTATACATTCTGGCTATATTAATCCTTGGTTAAATGTGTCCTCAATGTCTTCTTCCTCTCTGTGGTTTATCTTTTAACTTCAGGGAATGTGTCTTTTGTTGTACTGAATTTTTTTGTTGTTGTAATAAACCCTAATGGATCTCTTATTCTTTTAGGATTTGTGCTCTTTATTTGTGCCTTATTTTAAAATTGTTCCTAAAAAAAAGGGGGGGGGAGGCGCTTGGGTGTCTCAGGGTCCTGGAATCCAGCCCTGCACTGGGCTCTTTGCTCACCAGGGAGCCTGCTTCTCCTGCTCACTCTACTGCTCTGCCTACTTGTGCTCTCTGTCAAATAAGTAAGTAAAATCTTAAAAAAATAACAAGAAGAAATAAGAAATAAGCAAAATTGTTTTTATCTCCAAGGTCATGAAGATGTTCTTCTGTTCTTCTATCTTTTCTTGTAAAGTTTATTTTTTATTTTTGTTTTTATTTTTTTTTAAAGATTTTATTTATTTGACAGAGTGATCACAAGTAGGGAGAGAGGCAGGCAGAGAGAGAGAAGGGGAAGCAGGCTTCCCACCGAGCAGAGAGCCCGATGCGGGGCTCGATCCCAGGACCCCGAGATCATGCTCTGAGCCGAAGGGCAGAGGCTTTAACCTACTGAGCCACCCAGGCACCCCAAAGCTTTTTTCTTTAAGTATGCTTTTCATTTTTCAGTCTTTATTCCATTGGGATTTTAGTTTTTTGGTATGAGATAGAAATCTATTTTTATATTTTCTGTGCAGAAACCACCGTGTACTTAGTGGCTAACCCTAACCCACTGATTCTTATATAATACCTTCTGTCATGTTTTACATTTTCCTGCTGCTAGTGTGTGTACATCTCTGGACTCTATTGTGTTCCCTGGCTCTGTTTGCCGTCTGTGTGCCCGAGTACACTATCCTGATTGTTTAGATGTATAATAAGCCTGGGTATCTCCTAGGAGAAATTTTCTCCTCTTGCTCTTCTTTAAAAGTGCCTGAGGTAGTCTTAATTTTTTTTTTCCTTCTTGGTGTACTTTTGGAATCTGCTTTTCATGTCCCGCAAGCATCCCCGTTAGGATTCTGGAGGGCTTACCGTGAACTTATAGCATCATTTCCATGTTAGTCTGTGTATTTACCATGTCGATTTTCCAATTGTATACAGGATACAGCTCTAAATACAATGAGATCTTCTTTTATATCCCCCAATAATGTTTTCGTGCACCTTTTAAAAAAAATTTTTATTTGACAGAGAGATCACAAGCAGGCAGAAAGGCAGGCAGAGAGAGAGGGGGGGAAGCAGGCTCCCCGCCGAGCAGAGAGCCCGATGCGGGGCTCGATCTCAGGACCCTGAGATCATGACCTGAGCTGAAGGCAGAGGCTTTAACCCACTGAGCCACCCAGGCACCCCTTCATGTACCTTTTTAAAAAAAAATCTGTTCTTTAATAGATCCCTCCTAGTTTTTGTAGCCTTTTTTTTTTTTTTTTTAGTGAAACAGTATATCAGTTAGTGTTGAATCTGATTCCGTGGGATGTCACGGCTTCTTTCCACAAACCTGTGGCTTCTGAAAGTACAAGGTAACGGACACACTAGTTCAGGTAAACATGGAGGCTGTAGGGGGAAGCAGATTCGCCACTACCACGTACCAGCCTGGTCATGAGAACACAAGTGCAGTGAGGTATTTCTACTAAAACGGACCTCTGATATAGTCTAATAACACTAAATAAAACCCTCAATATGTAAAGATGTGGATTTCTTCTTTTTTAAAAGATTTTACTTATTTATTTGAGAGAGAGCGAGGGAACGAGAGAGTGAGATCGAGTGAGCACACAAGCCAGGGAGAGAGGCTGAGGGAGAAAGAGACTCCCCGCTGAGCAGGGAGCCCGATGCGGGGCTCGATCCCAGAATCCTGGCACCACGACCTGAGCTGAAGGCAGACGCTTAACCGACTGAGCCACCCAGGTGCCCCAGATGTGTATTTCTTCTTAAAGAAAAATATGACCCAGTTGGCTCGGCTACAAAGACCAAGTTTATATTCAGGATGCAAATTCTTGGTTGAAAGAGATGAAAAGCCAATTTTCCACTCATCCGTTAGAGCAATGCTGCTAAGGTAATCCTAGAGTGGTTTAAACATGGCTCTTCTGGTGGAGGGTGACTTCCACATTTGGCGATATTATTCGACGAAAGGAACTTTTTGTGGCCGACTCAAGATTACCTAGTTCCGCTAAGTAGTTTAACGGAAAACTTTTCCTGGAATATTTTCGCAGAGCTGTTCACCCTCTGAGGAGGAGGCCAGCAGTGGGTTGGAGTGCGGACTTGATTTATTCCAGAAAGTGGTTTATTCAGCCGTCAAAGGAGATTACGTGTGCGGCTGTTACCCATCACTTCACAGAAATATTCCTCCACAAGGCCTCAAACTTTTGTTTATTTGGAGGCAACAGAGATCACAGATTTGAATTCTAGGATATTTTAGGAAATGCAATTTTTAGTAGAGGGTTGTTACTTCCTTACTGTTGGTGATGGCCAGAGCAAAGCTGGACTGTTGGACAGATTCTACACATTGACTACCCTCTCCGGGCACCATCCCCCACGAACCAATGCACACATATACCTCCATACATTATTTTTTAAAGTTTTTATTTTTAAGTAATCTCTACTCTGAACAGGGGGCTTGAACCCATGACCCCAACATGAAGAGTGGCACGCTCTACCAACTGAGCCACCCAGGTGCCATGTTGAGTGTAGAGCCTACTTAGAAACAGCAAGCAAAAAACCACCTCTATGCGTTTATTTATATTTTAAAAAAGGATTTTATTTGCACATGCACGAGAGAGCACGCACAGAAGGAGAGGGAGAAGTCAGACTCACCACTGAGCAGAGAGCCTGATGCGGGGCTCGATCCCAGGACCCTGAGATCATTCATTTCTTTCTTTCCTTATTTTCCTTCTTTCTTTCTTTCTTTTTTTTTTTTTTTTCTTCCTGAAACTTCGCAGATGGTGGCTCTGGCGTCCTTCTGATCAGTCTTGAGAGGAATCTGGCTTTAGGTTTCTCTGTCCCCAAACCTGGGGTTTCCCTCATATATACTTAACTAAAGAATACTGGCCTTTGGCAGTTCCCTTGGTGAGGCACAGAATCCTGCCCCAATTTATCTGCTCAGGAAACGCGGGTTTGTGTATGCTAGCCCTGTGTGGGTAATGGGTACGTACGACCCGGGGGAAGCTGTGTCTAGTCATGTTTGCTGTGTTCGCTTGCTTAAATGTGATAAGTGCTTCTCAGTGGCTTGATGTTGGCATTTGAAAATAGCGAATCTTTGCAAGAAAAGTTTTTCTTCCATATTTCTAGTTGAACTTGGTAAAAACGGCCTTTCTAGATAAGCATTACGTTTTTATGTCCTTGCCCTTTCGTTATTCCTAAACATATTTATATCTCTCTCCCTAAGAACATTCAGTTGGTGCATCTTTAATGTCTTTGGTTTTGTTTGTTTGTTTTTAAAATATTTTATTTGAAAGAGAGAGATCACAAGTAGGCAGAGGCAGGCAGAGAGAGAGGGGGAAGCAGGCTCCCCGCTGAGCAGAGAGCCTGATGTGGGGCTCGATCCCAGGACCCTGAGATCATGACCTGAACTGAAGGCAGAAGCTTTAACACACTGAGCCACCCAGGCGCCCCTCTTTAGCATCTTTGTGAGAAAAAGCTGACATGATTTCACATACTGAGGCTTCTATACAGCTTATTAGAAAGTCTTTTGTGTTATTTTTATAAAGCTGCTAAGCATTCACGAACATTCCTTGAACTGAATAAATTGCTCTTTGAGGATGACATTAAGAATGGTGAGACCCACCTTCGTTTCCTAGAATCGAGAGTTCATCCCCTTAGGAAACAGCAAGTAATCAGAACCCTGTTCGTTATAGTACTTTATCCTTATATTTGAAAACAGGTGTTTTTTCACAAAAGTCTTACCACACAGAAATCCTAGAGCCGGCTGGTGGCCAGGCAAGGAAACACTCAGTGACCCGCCACCCCCAGCGGCGGCCTGCTTGTCCCCATCCTCTCGGGATGGGGGAGAGGCGCCTGCCATCCTGGGCATACTGATATTTGAAATATCTGTGACGGAAGGTTTGGCCTCTTGACCCCTCCGTGAAATCAAGAGCATGTTGGTGGCTTCTCCAAGGAAGTAAATGGAGTGGAGAAAAAGATTTGTCCCCCCAGAGCTGGTCTGCCCAGGCAATTGAGAGTTGTCTGCGATTCCTTTCCCCTGACCACAGGTCTCTCTAACGCTCCAAGGAAGGTCTAATGTTTTTGTCATCATCGCAGGGCGGAAACCAGGCTATGGCTGGTGTCCACGTTCTGACTGCCCGCCGCAGGTCTTCATGTGCGGTTGCCGTTCTCGTCAATTTCCTCGGAGGCTTTATTTGATACCTTTTTCTTTTTTTTTTTTCTTCTTTCTTTTTTCTTTCTTTTTTTTCTTTCTCGCTCATTTCCCCAGCCTGCTTCTGAGTTTTCATGGTGCACCCTCCTTGCCCAAGTGCGGTAGTCCACACGAGAACCACGGTGGTGAGTGAGAGAGTCCTTGGCCTTGAGGAAGAGCCCCGCCATACTGGTGGGTCAGCTACACCTGTGGGCAGAGACATTACGACAGGGATGAAAAGCAGAACAACAGAAATGCGCTCACAAAGGCCTTTTCTTCTAGCTACGTGACCTCACAGGTGCTGCTTCTCTCCTCGGCTCCAGCAGTTGGGTATTTTAAGGACGGTATTAACGAGTCTCAGTTTCAGTGATAGCTGAATGTGGTTACTTCCGTGGGCAAACATCGTGCTGGAACATGCCCCGCTGGGAAGGATCAGACCCTTTGCAAAAGGGCATTTTCAGAATGTGGCAAATTATCATTCGTGGTTCAAGGCCATTAGGGAAATAGACATGGTTGGTAATGAAACTGATCCAGACCCCAGGTTAGGTCACGGAATAAGCCACAGATGATGCCAGTAGCTATTGTAACATAATGGAATGACCTCGTTATGTGGCGCTTCTTTCCTTGGAAGCCTGGCCACCCCATCCCGGGAACCCCAACATGAAGACGTTGACCGAATGCCTGACGAATTTCAGTGTCTCTCGTAGTTGAGTCTTCAGTGGAAAACTTTAATTATTTCTGCGATCGTATTACCTATGAATACTTATCTTTAGGGTGCAGGAGATAAGGTGTATGTTACTGTTACCATGGTAACTTTGTACTTAAAATGGCAGGCTGTTGCTTACTCGATTTAAAAATAAGTACAGTCGTATTGCCATAAAAATCCCTACACATCATTTTCTCAGGTCCGGTGAGTCACTCCTCATGTAATTGGCATTTCAGCAAATGACTTGATCACGTAGTTGTTTTGAGAAATGCCAGAGGTTATTACCATGAAGCACTGAAGTTCTTTTAAATGTCTATCATTTAAAAATGGGGATATTTACCCATAGCATGTTTGTGTCCTTGCCACGTTTAAGTGAGTGAAACGGACTGTTTCTAGATACCCGAGGGACCTGGGGAGAAGTCCTACTTGAGCACAAGATGGGGTAGCTTCGGTTCGCAGCTCCAGAGGGAGATGTGCGCCCTTTCCACTGGAGGGGGCCCCTTTCCCCCCAACACTGGACTTGAATATTTCAATCTCCTTCCGTCTCTCCTTTGCTGTCCTGGAGGTCCCATTATAGCCAGTCTGCCACCTAGTTTATTTATTTTTTGAAGGTGGAATCTCCTTAAAGCACACACATACCCGCCCCCACCCCCCACTCCCCACCAGCGAATACACGAATACATGTTCTTTGTAAACAAATTGAAGCAGTGCCCTACTAGGCCTTCCTTTCGGTGCAGTAGCCTGGAGTGGGTGCCCAAGGGCTTTGTTTTCTCCTTTGTGGAAGGCGTTCTGGAGCATCTGTTGGCCACTCAGGCTTTTTATACTTGACTATTTTGCAAATGACCAAGGCTTCCAGAACATTTCAGATGCTGCATAAGTGGGGAATAACAATTTGTGTAGCTCCGCATGCACGAATTGCGTTCTGGATCCACACTGGTGATGGAAACATGGTCTGTTTTGGAGAGGAAGACAGTGACAGTGCTGCCCCCCTTTTACAGCCATTCCAAAAACTTGGGGTGCAGTGTGAGCCTCAGTTGTGAGCTGCTCTTTTATCCATTTCTGCCCTTCTGGAAATCTTTCATTAGCAGGGTGTTTTGTATTTCTATGCTAGCATCCTTTTTGGCTGGCTCAAATACGCTCCCTTGGTCTGTGAGAAGATGAAATTAGAGTTCCGAGCCCTGCAAGGCAGGTCCAGAGACTGCTGCCTTGGGTGCCCTTCCTGTTCTGTCCCCGCTTGTCACATCCCCCCCTTGGGCATGTGCCAGAGCAGCTGAGAATCCCGCTGGGCCTTTCAGAGCCCCTTAGCGGGTGTTTCAGTGGCAGATGGACTTAATCATGAGGTATATTATTACAAATGCAGGAGAGTAAGCTTTGACAAGGTTTTGAACTTGGGACAGAGGGGCACTTTATTTTTATGAGTCAACTTGGTTTTCACAGAAATCTGAATATATGTATGTATAGTCAGGAAATGGAGACCCCCGCAGTACATATATACGTACACCCCCATTATAAATATATAAATGGGTATGTTTTATGTAACATAGTTGTGTGCAGATATGCACGTGTATCTGTTGTGTGTATAACCTACACTTCTGTCGTATACATATAACCATATGTGATATATACACGCACGATACACATACACACTTTTGGGGGAGGAAAAATTCTCTACCCTTCGAGGTTCCTCAGGCTGCTTTAAGAATTAAATTGACCAATAGGAAAAAAAATCAAACAAAAATTCAATATCCTGTATACCTCCTGTATACAAGAGAGAGACCCAGGAAAACGGAGTAACTCCCCAGAACGGCTGAAGCCACTACCTTAAAGACCATCTTCGGCCTAAGGCAAAAGATTTGTGGGTGGGGCACCGGTTCCGGGTGCTCCCCAGGAAAAGCACCGCCAACCAGGGTAGGGTTGTTGTGCAGATTTTAGTCCTGGTCTTCGCCATTGATAAGCTTCTAGAGATTTAGAGTCCCCCTCTCCCCCCACCCAAACACGGAGGGAGACACTCTTACAGATGGAGATTTCCCTAATACATGTAAATGTCCCTTACAAAAGGGTAAATTCTTGCTTTTCAGAGCTCCTCCAGGGTTTACAGTTTCTTACAAATAAGCAGCCTGGAACTCCTTGCTGGGTGTAGGCACCATTCTAAGTGCTTTACCTCCATCAGCCGGTGTGATCCCCGCCAGTCTCACAGAGCGCACCCCTGAGGTCCCAGAGCCTGGGAGTAGCAAGGCCAGTGTTTGAACCGAGGCACTCTGGCTCCGTCTCCGTCTTCCTGATCTCTGCTAGATGTAGGCGCCACAGTCCTTGTCAGTTAATGGTATGAGGGGTTTTGTTTGGTGACTGTTGGTGACTGTTGGTGTTTGTTTGGTGACTGTTGGTGACTACAGGGCACAGGGGACCTTCAGCTGGGGTGGGGGTGGGGTGGATATGGAGAGCGCCTTTTCTCCTACTTATTTTCTTCTGCCAGTGCAGGATAGGGAATAGGGAAAACTGTTGCTCATTTGTTACAGTGATCTCAATGGTGATGCACTTTTGATGATGGGTTAGGTTTTTGAAAAGTGGTCACAGTGGATTGGGCGAGTAACTGTTCAGAGGACTGCCATTTTGGGGACCCCATAAAAATAACATAAGTCTCTGATCCTCCCTGAAGATACTTGGGGAGCACCATCAGATGCCGGATGACTTGGAAGAACAGTTCTTTGTATACTTCTGTAATTTTTTTTTCAAAGAGCAAAACATAATTTCATTACTTTGTTATAGTGATTAGCTGGGATATAGGTTTATCTACTATAATCAACCCCCCAAATTGTGAATAATTTCTGCATACCAGAAGTTTTCATCCTTCTTATGTAAAAGTGCCAGCTGATATGGTGGCTCTCCTCCAAGAAGAATTCAGAGGTCTAGGCCCTGTCTGTCTGTTCTGTCTTACTTAAGACTTGGTTTCCTTTTCTTGGTTCAAGATGGCTGCCACAGCTCCTGCCATCGCCTTCAGATTCCTGCTAATAGGAGGAACAAAAGGTGAGGCAGACTTTCCAAGGCCATTCTGTGGAAGTTGCATGTGTCCCTTCTGTTCATATCCCAGTGGCTGGAACTTGGTCATGTGACCACACCTAACTACAAGTGATTCTGGGAAAGGTACTCTTTTGCTGGGCAGCCAGCTAAAAATACTATTACTGTAGAAGAGGAGGACAATAGATATTGGGGAAACAGGAAGTAGCCTCTGCCATACTTACATATTGAAAAGAGAAGCAAAATTGGTGAAGAACATATATAAACTTCCAGATTTTTAAAAATCTCAAATGTTGCAATGATTTGATTTTTCTTTCAGAATAATGACACACCTGCAATCCAGGTTTCATATTAACATTATAAATATAAAATTAAAAAAAAATCTGTGTAGCTGATGTTATCACCATTACATCCATGATGGAGAAAGGGAAGAGCTTTTCGAGTGCTTGATAGCATTAACACATTTTGAAGAGAAATTTTCTTGTTTTGTGAAATGCTCCAATGTTAAGACTGTAAACAAGATAGAACAAGAAGATATTGAAATGTTTGTTACCATTTGAATGGTATGTTAGAGGGTTGGCTTACCCCCTGCCTTTGTTTCACATTTTGGCTGGCGTAAATCGAGGAAGAACACATTTCATAACGTAGAATTATGCTATTTTGAAGTTATATGCAACATTGAGACAACCCTACCTCAAGATCAGGTGCGGTATACCGTCTAGAGAGAACAGAAGGACTGGCCTGTCCTGGGAATATTTAGCGTCTCCCTAATATTATAAGCATATAGCTTTCAGTGCTTCAACTTTGGATTATAAATATTTAATATCTTTAATCAAAAAAAAGTAAGATAGATACTATATTTTCCTTCCCACTAATGGAATAGGATGGAGTCGGTAATTTTGCCGACCCCATATGGAGTTTTCTTCAGGCCAAGATGTAGAATCAAAATAAATAGATGAAAGTGAGAAGTTTTTTTTTTTTTTTAAGATTTTATTTATTTATTTGTCAGAGAGAGCGAGCGAGCATGTGAGCACAATCAGGCAGAGGCAGAAGGAGAAGCTGGACTCGATCCCAGGACCCTGGGTTCATGACCTGAGCTGAAGGCAGCCGCTTAACCGACTGAGCCGCCCAGGCATCCCAAAAGTGGGAAGTTTCCGTCGTCCTCTTAGAGTAACCACGTGGGGAGCCATTTTTAAATAACCCAAGCAGGACCCAGCACGGAAAGTCATGGCTGTGTCGGGCCCACATGAGGGGAAGTGACCGTGTCTTGAAGTGGTCCCTCCCTCACACTGGTGACAGCAGAGTTCTTTCTTTGATCGTCTATCTTCAAAGGCACAGTCTTCTCTTGTGCCTTCACGTTATTGGCATTCCCCTTTAGATGATCGTTCTAGTTAATTTTTCTTTCAAGTATGAAATAGTGACCTTCCAGTTGTGTCTATCAAAAGGATTGCTTCAGAGGCATCTTACTTAATTGCTCGTCTAAGCTTTGCATAAACATTCATCATAAGGAACACAAGTAATGGGGGGGGGTCAGGCAACTTGAGGGGCTATGGTCGCTCTCCACAATTGGATTTTAAATGCTAATAAGGATTTCTGTGTAAAAACTGTTTTCAGCAGTGACAACAGTGAAATCTTTTGTCGATTCAGCATTACTTTGCTCTTTGAACTACAGAGAAACTGCAGAGGAATTGGCCCGTCTTCTTTAATGGAAAGCAGTGCATTCCAGAATTCAGTTTTAGAAGTAGGAAGCCAAAATTGTGGATTTTATTCTTGGATTTAAATTGGATTAAGCCTGTGACTCTTTGGTAAAGTTTGTTCACCTTCGTCTCGGCCTGGGTCTTCACAGCTAGGGAAGGAAGATGGTGGAAGACGAAGGAAGTCATGAAGACCAAATGTGGTTGGCGCCCTGGGGAAGGGCCTGGAGTGATAATGTCTTCAATTTCGCAGGTTGGGGCGGCCTCTCAGGCTAGGCCCAGGCTAGGTGACTGGCTACTGGTCATCGAGTTCACACACACCTTATCTTGAAACCTTTTCCAGCTCTAGGAAACAAGCTACGTCTTCAACGTGCAAGGGAACGGGTAATGGAAAGAAAATGGCTTCAGCAAATATTTTCCTTGACTTTACTCCATTTTGCGAGTCACGCATTCCAATTTATAGCCAAGCCTGCTGTGGTGATTTTGTCAGGCAAACACCCAGTGAGATCATGGAGCTCGCGCTCGCATAAGGCCCTCGGTGGCCTTTCATTTCAATAGAGCTTGAGCGGGGCTGATGAGTTGTTAAATGAGCTCGGAAGCAGAGCCTGGAAGTGAATTTGGTTTGCAAAGTAATTGTAAAAGGCGAAAATGAGAGACCTTTCGTGGCCTCTCTCGCAGTGTTTCCAATATGATAGTCCCTAGCTATTTCAATTTGAATTAGGTTAAATTAAATTAAATTCAGTTCTTTAGACACATTAGCCACATTGAAAATGCTCAGCAGTCACACGTGGCGAGAGGCTACTTATATTGGACAGCGCGGATCTCGTATGTTCCCGTCACTGTGGAAAATTCTATCGGACAGAGCTAGTCTATAGAGAGGCACCTGAGGAAGAAGGACTAAGGTAGAGCAAGGAGGAAGCTTGGACCGGAAGTCGAGAGAGGATTCTGTTCCGATCTGAGCCCTTAAAGGCTGTGTGACGTTGTCTCTGGACCACTCCAGGCCTCAGTACTCCTGTATGCGTGCTTGCATGCATTACGACGCTAACGTCCTAGTGTTGTTTTATGCTTTAAAGACTGGACTTCGTAGTCCCGCTGCTGGATTTAAATGCCAGTGACCTACCGGAGCACTTCTCTGGGCCTTGCTGTCTTACCCTGAAACACAGGGACGATGATGTTTCTGTACGATTGAGTGGTAAATGTGAGTGCACGTGTGTGCGCATAAAGTGTATAGAACAAGTGGTTGGCCCACAGAAAATACTCAGTGTTTAAGCTATTATTATTTTTAAAGGTTTTATTTATTTGGGGGCGCCTGGGTGGCTCAGTGGCTTAAAGCCTCTGCCTTCGGCTCAGGTCATGATCTCAGGGTCCTGGCATCGAGCCCCGCATCGGGCTCTCTGCTCAGCGGGGAGCCTGCTTCCCCCTCTCCCTCTGCCTGCCTCTCTGCCTACTTGTGATCTCTCTCTCTCTCTCTGGCAAATAAATAAATAAAATCTTAAAAAAATTTTTATTTATTTGAGAGAGAGCAAGAGAACACGAGCAGTGGGGAGGGAAGAGGGAAATGCAGGCTTCCTACCCAGCAGGGAGCCCAACGTGGGACTCCATCCCAGGACCTGGAGATCATGACCTCAGCCGAAGGCAGACGCTTAACTGACTGAGACACCCAGGTGCTCTTATTATTATTAGTATCATCACCAATAACAGTCGATTAACACATATTTTGTACGTTATATGTATTATATACTTAAAAGCAGCTAGAGAACAGATTATTAAGAAAATCATAAGGAAGAGAATACACTTACAATATTGTATTTATAAAAAAAATCTGCAAATAAGTAGACTCCTGCAGTTCCAACTCCTGTTCAAGGATCAACTATATTATTGTTTCATATACAAAGAGTATAAGGTGCCATCGCATGTTTTTTGTTACAAATGATGATTTTGGCTTTCTGGTATTTTCTTTGTTTTTTTAACCTCTTTGCAACATGTCGCTGTACCTGAATATAAATATTCCACATTGTCGCTTCTTAGTGCTTCTGTTGTCCTGCATAAATTAAGCCCATCTGGGGAATAAATTACTTAGCGTGGCATTCTCAAGGTTGGTTCTTTGATATTTTAGCTGTGTAAAAGAAATCAATGAGCTCGATGTCAATACCGAGAAATTCTAGGAGCAGCCTCTCTTTCAGTGATATTTACATTCATATATCTCTCCAGTTTCGTGGATCATGAAGTAAATCACAGGGGCCAGTATCCTGTTTGTAAAAGTTTCTTCATACCCCACAGGGGACTAGCATCCTCTGTCAGCGGGGAGTTTGACCGCGTGAGGACGGTAACGACAAGATCCAGAACTCAGAGTCCCACACGGCGTGGGGCCAGGGTTGAACCCCTGGTGTCCTTGTAGATGAAGGAAATGTACGCCAGCTCAGGGGTCCTCAAACCCAGCTGCACCCTGGAGCCACCCAGGGAGCTTTAAAAATGGGGATGCCTACCTCCTACCCCCCAGAGATTGATATAACGGGCTTTTTGAAGCTCCATCGGTAATTCAGATGAGCAGTCAGGGTTGAGAACCCCTGGGCCAGCGTGTGGTCCAAATGTTGCCAATTCATGAACCACCCCACCCTGGATGGAAGGAGCTGCTGGATTTTCGCGGGTCCTGTCTAGGTCCTCGTTTTCATCCGTGATCTGGGTCAGATCCATGGACCACGCTTGGACTTAGGCTGGGAGGAGAGGGGAAATGTTAGCGGACAGGTGCCAAAGACGGTACTGACAAGTTAGAGGGAAGGATGGGTGAATCTAAGGGGAAGTCAAAGAGGAAGAAATGCAAAGCCTTTCAGTTACTGTAAAGGAAGCCAGGTGAACCCGCATAGGACATGGAAGGCTTAGACTAACGACTGGGGATCGGATTCCGTCGGCTGACAGCTGCAGTGATTGGAAGCACGTACTTAGAAACCCTTCCTATGTTCGAATCCTGCCCCAGTGTTTCCTTCTGGGCGATCTGGAACATGTCCCTTAGCTTCGCTGGGCTTCAGTCTTCACCAGGTCGAAGGACAGATAAAGGCACCTATCTAATTCCCTTATCGTGACAATTACCTGTAATGACGTCTGCGGACTGCGAGCACAGCGCCTGGCTCGTGGTAAGGGCTCAGTAAACACGGTGAGCGCCGAATTCATCTTCGTTGTCATCCACATAATGAGTCTGCCCAAAGAGCCAGGAGGGTCAGCGCCCGTAGGGACATAAGTATCTGGGGTCGGGCTTGTTATATTAATCTTGACAGATACACCATACTCCTATCAGACATCAATTAATACCAGGGGAACCTGCGTGTGGGGTATATGAGAGCTCTCTGTACTGTTTTCGCAATAACTCTGTATATCTAAAACTGTTCTACAATAAAAAGTTGGTTTAAAAAAGGTATTGCCACGGGGTGCCCGGGTGGCTCAGTTGATTGGGCGACTGCCTTCGGCTCAGGTCGTGATCCCAGAGTCCCGGGATCGAGTCCCCCATCGGGCTCCCAGCTCCATGTGGAGTCCGCTTCTCACTCTGGCCTTCTCCCCTCTCATGCTCTCTCTCACTCTCTCTCTTTCCTAATAAAGAAATGAATAAAATCTTTAAAAAAAAAAAAAAAGGTATTACCACAGTGGTGTTGCCTTGTTAAATGGGAGTGGGATTTATTTATTTTTCAACACACATTTGTGCCAACTCTGTGCTCAGTAAATGGGAAGTTTATCCCTTTCATCAAGAACCAGGATGTTTTTGTTTTAAATATTTCTGGAGCAGAGGTTTCTAAGATCTCTTTTCCATATGTATGGGGAACCAAATCTGGTCCATTGAAAATTTTTGTTTATTTTGAAATAATTTTAGAGAAACGTAAAACTGGCACAGAGTCCCTGTGTATCATTCCCCAAGCTTCCCCTTGCACCAGTAGCCTACACAGCCCGAGGACGATGATCGAAACCAGGAAATGAACACGGGCACGCTGCTGTTCACTTAAACCACGGCGTCCGTTTGTGTTCCACGAGTTTCTCCTCTGATGCCATTTTTCTGTTGCAGATTGGGTTCGGGATCCCACGTGGGAGTGAGTTATGACCTCTCCTTAGTCTCCTCCAATTGGTGCCAGTTCCTCGCTTTCTCCTCGTCTCTCGCAACCCGTACTGTACTGAAGTGAACCGGTCAGACACCTGGTAGCCTAGCCCTCACCTCGGCTTCGTCCGATGTTTTGTCCGGATGAGCTTGAGGTCGCACGTTTGGGGAAAAATACCAGGGGATGTCTGAGGTCGTTGCCCTTTGCAGGGTGTTGGGTCCGAGGACATGTGCTATCAGTATGTCTCGTTGCTGCCGCTACTAACATCATTTGGCTAATGGAGGGCATCTGTGGATTCTGATCGATTTTTTTTTTTTTTTTTTTGTAAGTATCTTCCATAACAGATGTCACTCGTGAGCTGTGTGACAATAGAAGAACGAGACGGGAGGATTTATGCCCGAGCCCAAAAGTGGTTTCAGATAGCTGGGCTTTCTCGGTATAATTTTCACAATTTTCTCTCTTTAATCTCATTTGTACTCTCAGTGATGCCTTCTCACCATTTTCGGAGTTTTGTCACTAATCGTGGTTGATAAAGCAGATAAGCTGTTAAAATTGTACGTAAAGTAAAACTGAATAGGGTGTAAATCAGGACTCGAGAGGGTCCCTTGAAAATGAAGTACACGAACGTTAATAGGTATCCTTTCAACCCGTTTCCCCCCCCCAACTTTAAAAAGGAAGCGCGGTGTTTAAATAGTCCATTTTAAAGTTAGACAAACCTGGATTTGAATTGAACTTTACATACTTAGGAGTCATTTTTAAAGTCCGGCAAAACTGGGTTTAAATCCTGGTGTTGCCCTTCGCTAACAAGCTATTCAGCTTCTCCAGGCCACAGTCCCCACAGAACATGAAAAGGTAAACAACTAGGGGCACCTGGGTGGCTCAGTGGGTTAAAGCCTCTGTCTTTGGGTCAGGTCATGATCTCATCTCAGGGTCCTGGGATCTAGCCCCGCATCGGGCTCTCTGCTCGGGGTGGGCGGAGCATGCTTCTCCCTCTCTTTCTGCCTGCCTCTGCCTACTTGTGATCTCTTTCTCCCTGTCAAATAAATAAATAAAATCTTTAAAAAAATGCTGGATTTGCTCTATTTCTAGGAAGGTGGGGTCTAGTTAGGTGTGGTTTGGAAAATACAACAATTCTGTGATGGTGTGGTTGGTACAGCCACTGGGTTTAAAAGTTCAGGTAATCCTAAAGTGTCATTTCAAACTAAAAACCTTTCTAGTTTAGCTCTATGAAAAATGGTTTCTTTTTAATATGCATTAACTCTTCAAAACATGGTGGCCAACAGAATCGAATTAAGCTCTTGCCCCACTCTCCCCGCTCCCCCCGCGATAGGGACACGGTGTCCTAGAAACGGCCAGACCTCTACTCGGTTCCATTTTAGGCCCGAGCCTCCAAAATGGGTCTTTAGAATTAAATTTGGCTATTAGCCCAGATTTACTCAAATTTTTAACAAGCACTGCTTTGTGTTTCAGCATTCCCCTCCCCCCCCCAAGGCCCCAACTTTGTAACAAGTTAGGGGAGGGGAAGTGGGAGGAGGCCCTCAAACAAAACACAAAAGCAGCTGCTGGAGAGAAAACCCAGTGAAAGGGGGGTGAAGAAAAATAGTTCTGCCGCAGCAGCTGCTCCAATGATCAAAAGAGGAAGCCCTCGCTTTGCATTTGATCACTCTAAAGTTTTTGAATAGATGCTCTTTATCGGGAGAGAGATGAAATGAAGGGTGTGCGGGAAGCCGGTGGATGGGCACACCAGGGAGCCCCACATGGGGGGTTGGGGGACTCTGGAACCTGCAGGGGCCTGGCCCGCCATCAGAATTGCCACCTGTTGTGCGCGTAGGCCGCGTTGGGGTGAATCCAGGGGTTTGCTTTCCTCTCTCTTGTCCTGTCCCCTGTCTCACGAATGGGGGACAGAGCTGGCTCGGGGATGTGGGTCTTCCCACATCCGAGATTTATTAGGGGCTTTTAAGCTTGGAACAGCAGAGCGACATGTGCATCTGGTACAGAGCCGGGCAAAGGGGGAAGGCGGGCCGCAGGCTGGAACCTCGATCCGCCACAGAGGACACTCTTGGAATAGCAAGTTGCATGTAGGGCTGGTCTGAAAGAATCCGAATTCCCTGGGGCAGCACGAAAGAGGCAGAGGGCCTCGCTGGTGTGGACAGCCCTTTCTCGGAGAGGCTCGTTTCCATGTTGCATGGATAGCCCGTGCGTGTGCGCCGCTTCTGTCTTTGCATTTCTTGGGCCCGGGAACCAGTTCTGTGTGTGACAAGGGAACCCAGTGCGGCGGGTGATTTTTATCTTAGTGTTTGGCAAGTATTTCATGGCAGCCACAGAGTCCAGGATGATCTGGTCTTCTAAAGGCCGTAGCATCCCCTCGCAGCAAAACGTAATTAGACTTTTCTTGAAGGCAGAAGCAAGCCGGGGCTGCACGAAGCCGGTTCTGGCCTCAGTGTCATGAGGGTCCAGAGGCGAGCTTCTTGTGCAGGGAGATCCGGAGGCCTTGGGGACAGATGAGGCAGTAGACGCTTGCCTGGTTAAGCCTTAAGGATCTGCTTGGAATCCTCGGGTCCCCTGTGCCACCCCTAGAGTCTCAGGCCTGAGCAGTGGTGGGTCCCAGACAGAGACTTCCCGGCTCACCGAGTCTAACACAGGGATCACCCAGCTGTTTCTGGAGAGAGCCAGATAGCCAGTGTCTGTCACGACTGCTCAACCGTGCCATCGTAGTGCAAGAACAGCACTGGACAATATGGACGCAAATGGGCGTGCCCGTGTGGCAATAAAACTTTATTTACAACAAGCAGCAGGCAGGATGTGGCCTTCGTGCTCAAGCTTGTTGGCCCCTGGTCTAAAGCGAGGGCTTCTGAAGGGCTCCACAGGCCTCCAAGGGGTCCCTGGGGACAGAACTCAGAAGGAATTGGGATAGGAAAAAAATCCATCCGTATTTTTACTAACCTCTGGTGAAAACTTTGCGTTTGTGTTCTTATGGATGTGAGCAACAAATCACGGGGACTTTAGCAGTCCCTGTGACTTTGTCATTAACAGAAACTGCAGATCTATTCATATTTCATTATAGTGCAGCAGAGACCTCAAAATACTGTTAGAGCAATATTGCTCCTTTGAAATCGTGCGTTACGCCCTCCCCAGCGTTGCTAAAGGACGCGCCTGCTGCAGAGGCACATGCAATTATGTTATGTGATCAGGTCTGTTTTATATATATTTCGAATTTTTAAATTTTGATAGATGTATGTCGGTTTGTTCTCTTCCAGGTCCTCTGTGTTTTATTTCCTGCGGTCAGCACGTTTTTCTGAGAGGGGTGTCCAGAGGGCTGGGTGGATGGCCAACGCCAACGGGGTTAGAGGCTCTGTCCCGCCTCTGGGTTGTTTCCGAAGAGCCCCGCTTGTCCCGTGATGCTGTGCCTCTGCTCCCAGCCACTGAGGGGCGCTCGTCTCCTGCTCTGCCCCGAGACGCTCCCTTCTGCCCACGTCCGTGGCGGCTTGGCCTTCAGTCCCAGACACAGGCACTCACATCTGGCTCCGCCTCGCGGTCGGGTTGTAATCGTTTGTTTGTTGATGGCCTGGCCCTAGGGAAACGGTCACCTCTGACATCCGGTGGGCCCGTGATGCCTTTTGAGACGAACCACTTCTCCTAGCCCTTGGAGAACCCTACGCGAGTAATGTGCAGTTAAGTGACGGTGACGTTCCTTCCCCAGCCCCGGGCTGGGGGAGACCCAAGGGCCCGCACGGCAAATCGATCGTGTCCCCATTAGGGGTAAGACGCTCACCTTTCTATTCTACTGATTGCCTGCTGTGGGCAAATGCTTCTGTTTATTCTCACTGAGCTTCAGTTTCCTCATCGTCATTGGGCACTGCACTTACCCGACTCTGAGAAGAGCGCCTGGCAGGAGGCCCGGTGCCTTGCAGACGTTCAGTGACCGGCAGGTAGGGTTCGCCTTGGCTAGTCGGCAGCTGGGTACTGGGAGTTAGTCCGGCCTTATGAGCCGCAGAGATGCCTTGAAACCCTCAGCGGAGGACAAAGGGATGCAGGTGTCGGGGGCCTGGATTCCAGGGGCTTTCACCTTGCAGAGTACCGTGGGCAGCGATGGTCCAGAAGAGGACCCCTTGGACAGAGTGGCCATGACAAAGAACAAGAGAGCAAGTCTGTCCCATCCGGTGATTTTCTCAGCGAGGCCCCCTTTGGTGAGCTTTGACCCTGATGCCCACAGCAGGTCACTTCTGGGAACTACTGTCCAGCCCTAGAGAGCCCTGGGATGGTTCTAGCATGACCTGCTAGAGCCAAACTATGGGCATACCCAGCTGAGCCTCCTTCCATCTCCACAGAGCATGATCCTTTGTATTTTGTCTGCAGATCGCCATGGGACACTGTAGCTCGTTTCCTTGGGGTGGGGTGGGGGCACCAGTAATTGTCTTTGGGATTGGCAAGGCTGCCTGGGTAAATACATTGCCTTCTCTGTGATTGGCTTGGCATTTGGGTGTGAGTGTGGATCATGAGCCCTGACTAGGGAGAGGGACAGAAGCCTGAGGTTCTCCTGGCCTCTTTCCTGATTTTCTGCTAGTTTTTGGACAGCTATTTTAGGTGGGAGCTCTTGGGGCCGAGCAGAAGGAGTGCTGGACTCAGGGTCGGAGACCTAGGTGGAGGCCCCAGGACTTCTCCTGAGTATCTCGTGATCTTGGGCAAGCCACTTACCTCTTTGTGCGTAAGTGACCTCATCAAAGATGGGGTCGTACCCTCCCTGCGGAGGGAATGAGGCAATGTTTAGACGTCACTTTGTGGGCAAGCCTTTTTATTACAATAGGGGAAGCATTCTGTCTGTAGCCTGAGATGGTCAAGCGAGAGTCAATCATCGTAAATGTGAAAATAAATTAAATCCACATATATGGACTCGCCTTTAAGAATCAATTGAGGGGAGGGGGCGCCTGGGTGGCTCAGTTGGTTGGTCGGCTGCCTTCGGCTCAGGTCATGATCCCGGAGACCCGGGATCGAGTCCCATATCGGGCTCCCAGCTCTGTGGGGAGTCCGCTTCTCCCTCTGACCTTCTCCCCTCTCATGCTTTCTCTCTCTCTTTCTCTCTCAAATAAATAAATAAAATCTTTAAAAAAAAAATAAGAATCAATTGAGGGGAAACATTTCTGTATTTAGGCCTGGAGTATTTCCTACTTGTTTTTTGAAGGTACCTATTGTCAGAAAGGAAGAATTGCTAAATAGACTCCTATTCATATTTCTGCCACGAAGGCTATGCGTTATGGAAGATTCCGCTGCAGGGTTGGTGGACCAAGTGTGTCAGGGAAAAACACACCCTTGGATTCTTGTTACACAGTCAACTAGTTTTCTGCCTCCACTAGTAACCTAATGATCGTAGAGGAACTTTGAACTCAGCCCAACAAACAGTAAATCTTGATACTAGAAGTTTATAGTTCGCCACCTTTGGCTTCTATGTAACAGTCTGCAATGCTTTTTTAATAACAAAGCTTAATTAATTTGTAATGGGAAATAAAATCAGTAGGCAGACTTTGGCCTTCCAAGCATTTCTGTATAAGCTGGGAAAGCTTCCTAGGGTCTGAATTTCAGTCATCGGTTAAGCGAAGGGTAATAGCAAGGAGAATTCGTTGAGTTCACAGCCGAGTTCTTGTGGTCTGTGTCCATCTCCAGGGTCAAGTGTGTGTTCTCTGCTCCAAAATGAGCAAGCCAAATTCTTGGGATTTTGCAGCGCCGACCCCGGCTGGACTTTGGGAACGAGAGGTCCTTATTCCTGGCAGGGCTAGGGAAGAGCGAAACCATGTCAGATGCTCTGAAATTTCCCTCAAACGCCATAAACACTGTGGAGGGGGAATGGATTGAGAAAGAAGAATTTTTATAGACTCAGGAGACTGCATCTTCTCTTTAGACAAGGAAGTGGGACATTCCAGACTGTAACCCAAGAAGCCAGGGAAAGATGAATGCTAGTAAAATCTCGAGGGAGGAAATGCAATTCTCTCCGGGTCGCTAGAAGCCCTGCTTTCCCCCACGTCTTACTATGTCTGTAAACCATCTTAGTGTTTGGGGTGTTTGTTTTCTGTTTCCTCTGTATTTTTTTTTTTTGAGAAGGTTTTATTTATTTGAGAGAGAGAGAGAGTGCGTGTGTGCAAGCAGGGGCAGGGCCAGTGGGAGTCCCCTGCATTTTTATAGCCATGTCAATGACCATTGTATGCCAAGTCGGTAGAATAAAGGATATTTTCAATACGGTGCTCCTTAACTCTTGGAAAGATAAGGATTATGCCTCCTTCATGATTGCGTGTCAGTCTGTAAGCAGATTTACATTCAACTGTTATTATTCAAGCCCTGGCCTAGGTAATTTCCACATCTGCTGATCTCACCTGCTCCTCAAAGCAACCTTAGCTTTGAGGTGTAGGATAATGTGGCCCAGAGGGGGAGGGGATGTCACAGATCACAGAAGGGTTTGCATACAGACTCCTCTCTGGGAATCTAGAACCTTCTTCACAGCTGCCTCCCACATTCCGCATGTGGTGTTACTTTTGGGAGTTCTTGAACTCCAGAAACTCTAGATTTGTATGAGACCCTATTACTTAGAAGCATTGTCAGACAGAAAACGGGCGAGACATCTCTGGAGGCTTCTGACTATAGTTTGTGGATCTGAATTAAAATATCTTTCAGAAGAAGGATCCCTTAGTTTCACACATAGAAGGTTAAGAAGTTAAGCAGTCTCCAAATATGGTCCGTTTTGCTTTCTCTTGTTGGAAACCATAGATGTGTTCCCATCAGATTGCTCTATTAAGAAACAGTAATAATTGGAATTGGCTATTTGGTTATATGCCGTTTTCTCCTGGTGACGCATGAGGTAAAAGCCGAAAACCACCCTTTCTGGCCCGGGGAAGCAGAATGCACAAGACACACACACTCACACAGCTCCTTCTGCAAGCTCCCTCGGTGCACGATGTGGGGCTTCATTTCACGACCCTGAGATCACAACCTGAGCAGAAATCAGGGGCCAGCTGCGTAACCGACTGAGCCACCCAGGCGCCCCATACTTACCGTTGTATTTCTTTCTTTCTTTTTTTTTAAATAATTTTTATTTATTCATCCATTTGACAGAGAGAGATTGCAAGCAGGCAGAGAGAGAGGGAGAAGCAGGCCCCCTGCTGAGCAGAGAGCCCGATGTGGGGCTCGATCCCAGGACCCTGAGATCATGACCTGAGCCGAAGGCAGAGGCCTAACCCACTGAGCCACCCAGGTGCCCCCTTACCGTTGTATTTCTTAATCCTACAACGCGTGTAACATGATACTACCAGTTTTTTCTATACTACCACTTTTATTGAGTTTCTATCTTTTTAAAGTATGTGTCACTGATGATGTTTTTGAATGTTACATCCCTATTCCCATTTTCCCCATAAGCCCTGGGTTTTTTAATCGTGTCTTTGGAAAAAGGCAATTTTTTTCTTTTTGTCTTGCCTCTGCAGCACCGTAGCACTAGGGATGTACGAACCATTTGTGCTTAGCTTTCCATGTGACTTTACCCTATCAAGTAAGTTGTTTTGGAGCTGAAAATACTTTATAACACTATGTACTAAAGTTCTGTTATTTATTTGGAATCCGAATAAGAAGAGATAGACTTCTTTGCCAAAAACGCCCAAATTAACATTTAAAAATCTTACAGCTGGAGAGGATGATTCAGCAGGAAAATGTTGATTCGTGCCGGGTCGTGTTGGACATTCGCTGCATGTCGTCCTCATGGAAACCTGCTCAGGTGCTCAGGAAGTGAGGCCCAGAGGTGGAGAGACTGCCCAGAGTCCCTGCAGCCTGGCGCTGACCACTGATGGCCAGCTGCGGGGTCCTCACGCTATTCCCAGTCCCTGAGCCTCAGGCTTCCCGCCGGATCTCGTGCTCTCCCGGCCTCTGCCACAGGAAAGACTAGCGAGTTCCTGCGTGTTTTCTGCCAGTCCGTTTACGCAAGACGACTACATTGGGGTCTTAGGAAACTTTGACTTTTAACAGATCATTTTTTTAATTGGTATTTCTCAGTCTTTTTATTTATCTCGCCCGCCCCCCCCCCCCCCGCCCGCCCCGCGCAGGGAGACCTCTTAGATTTCTTTTCCTGATTGCCTCCCCATGAAATCTTTGTACCATGGGCACACGGTATGTGTGCTTAATGTCTATTTGTACTTTATACAGAGAAAGAGTGAGGTATTTTGCCCCTGAACAGAGGCAAGTTGAAAGTGCACATTCTGTATCTTCAATTATTTTCCATAAATAGATCTTCTTTTGAAATTAATAACAGGCTACCTTACAACAATATATTTGAGTTCGAGGTGGGGATGAGTACCGTTGTTGGGTTGTGTTTCCTAGTATCTTGTGGGTTAGACGGGCGGGGAAGTTTATATAGTTAGTGACCATGACACCGAGCTAATCCCCCCTCAAGAATGGGCCGTTTCTTTCCCTCCCTCTCTCTCTCTCTTCCTCTCCCTTTCTCCCTCTCCTTTTCTTCCTCTCCTCTCGCCCCCCACATCTAGCCAAAAGCAAAGGGAAAGAAATCAGCTGTGAGGGATAAGTGCCTCTGGTGTGTTAGCCATATTTGGCACCTTTAGTTACACATCGTCGTCTTGGTAAGAAGCTGGATGATGGATTCCAAGCTAGGGTATGAGATGAGTGCCCTTTAGACTTTAATGTGCATCACCCGCTGCCGTGGATCTTGTTAAAATAACAGATTCTGCCTCAGCAGAGCAGAGGCGGGGCCTGGGAATCTGCATTTCTGACAGGCTCCCAGATGCTGCTGGTCAGGGGGGCCACACTTGGAGCAGAGGTATCCCCAGAGAACGCAAAGGGTCCTCAAACTAGTCTCACACTTCCAGAAAGTCAAAATCCGTGGTTCTCAGCTGGGGGTAACCTGTTCCCCGGGGGCCATTCGGGAGTGTCCCATCTCGGAGGTGGTGCTGGCATCTAGTGGGTAGCGCGCGGGGGTGGTGGCTGGCCTCTTGGAGCACGACTGCCCCCCACCACAGAGAATGATCTGGCCCCGGGTGTCAGTAGTGCCTAAATAGGAAACCCCTGCCTAAAGGAAACTACACACTCCCCTCCAGTAAGGCAGTGTAGTGGCCTACAAATCTCCCCTCTCCGTCCCGACAAGAGTGAAATGGATGTGGCGTGGTAGCCTCAAGTAGTTTGTGGTGGTCAGGTGCTGCGGTTGGCATTAATGGATACATCTAGAAGTTTAACATGAGAAAGGAAATCAGCGGTGATCTGAAGAAATGCAGTTAAGTAGATGAAAGGATAGCACTTGGAATCCAGAGCTCTCCGGGGAGACCTCCAGGTGTGGGAGACCCCACTGGTGGAGTGTGATGTGGTAGGTCCTAACCCAGCAGCGCACGCTTGGCCACCACTGTTTACTGGACTGTGAGGCGAGGGAGTCCATCCGGATGTTTTGGGGACAGACTAGGGACATTCCTTTGGATTCTTGAAGATGACTTGCAGCTGGGTAGGAAAGGGGTGTGGTGTTACGATCTACAGATTGAAGACTCTTTAACGTAGACATAATTCACTGTGGAAGGTTTTCCCCTTGAGAGAGTAATAAGTACAGACTGATGACTGGATGGGATGTCCATAGGGCAGCATCTGGACTTTTATTTATTTTTTTAAAGATTTATTGATTTATTTGAGAGAGCGAAAACACACAAATGGGAGAGGGAGAGAGAATCTCAAGCAGACTCTACGCTAAGCATGGAGCCTGATGCAAGGTGCGATCTCAGGACCCTGAGACCACTCCCAGAGTTGAAACAAAGAGTCGGACAGTGACTGTGCCCCCCCCCCCCAGATACCCCTGGATTTTTAAATGGAGTAATATCATCAGTTTGTATTTGAATCATTTAAAATAACAAGAGCGAGAGATAAAGGTGCTCACGTGAGAATGGATTGTTGGAAAGTTCTTTTCTGTCAAGTGTAATTTTCCATTTGGGTTCAAAGAGTTTTAATATTGAGCAATTTGCTCCTGCAATGTATTTGTAAGTTTGCTCTAACTAGGGTCTTCCTTGGACGATGGCATGCTAGTCACCTCATGTGAACTGAATAATGCTGATCCTCTCCTAAGAGGGAGACAAGGTTTATTGGGTCGTTTAAGATGATTTTAAAACTTGCTGACCCTAAAGAAGGGAATCGTATCTGAAAAATACGATTCGTACACATCCCAAGGCCAGTGGAATTTTATCGACCGAGCTCAGCTGTTGGGCAGGAATTGTGGAGCCTTGTTGTTGTATATACTTCAGAAAATCCAGACTTTTTCCCCACAAGTAAAAACATGTCTGCCGAACAGTTGACTTCGTCATCTGGAATAAATGTTCCTTATTTTTTGTTCCCAGCCATAGAATCAAGTTAATCAGCTGAACCATCACAATTTCTCTTGTTCAATTTTTAAAATGCCAGACTTCTCTATTGTCTGCCTGCCTCTATGTAATTCCTCCGGTAGACCAAACCATGTGGAATGGCCAGCGCGTGACCACTTTTGCATCCGGAATCGGCAGTCGCGTATGGTTTGCTCTAATATTTAGTGATGTATTTTAAGTCTTGTGTTAAAAATAGCTTATAGAAGCACAAGGAACAAGTAGCGTGTAGGTATGATGTGTGTTTTTCTGAATAGCTAGCTCTGCCTGTGTGTTTCCTCTCTCTCTCGGGTATGATTTCACACCAGTAACACCTTTCGCTTAGGGCTGGCACTTGAAGCTTCACAGTGCATGAGTCACCGAGCTTCATTCTGTTATTTTCCAGGCATCCGGAGGTCTCATTTCTCTTAACTTTTTTTTTTTTTAAAGATTTTATTTATTTATTTGACAGAGAGAGAGAGAGAGCACAGGTAGGCAGAGAGGCAGGCAGAGAGAGGGGGAAGCAGGCTCCCCGCTGAGCAGAGAGCCCGATGTGGGGCTCGATCCCAGGACCCCGAGATCATGACCCGAGCTGAAGGCAGAGGCTTTAGCCCACTGAGCCACTCAGGCGCCCCTCTCTTAACTTTTGAAGTGATGAGCTCCTTATCTTCTAGCTCTATGTGTTTTTAAATTCTTGTTCATAAGCACTATATTTAAGATTAAAAAAACAAAAAGCCCCAATCGTATCTCAGCATTTTTGTTCCATCAACTGGACACTAATATCGCAAGATATTGACAGCTATTCCTAGAGGCGAAATGGGGATTTTGAGGTCACAGAACTTTCTGGAACACTGAGGTTTAAAAAATTTCCATGATAGGGATATAAATTTTATCTTTTTTTTTTATTTTGAAGATAATTAACTACGGAATACCTATTACCATCTTTTGGAACTTGCAGTCCTTAATATACAATCTGGAAAATCCTGTTCCATGCTAGTCACTTTCCAGAAACGTTTGTTACTAATTGGCTACGATTTTGTTCCCCTCAGATGATATGTTTGGTTTTTTCTCCCCCCAGCTTTTACTCTGTTCCAAAATACACATGGGCTTGACCTAAGAATTTTGCTAAAGGAATATTATTCCCCTCCAGGGAAACGAAAGCAGCATGTTTCAACACAAGTTTAGAAATCTTAAAACAACCAAAAATGAAAAAAAAAAAAAAAAGTACCAGATTATATGAGGTTCTGCAGAAATGAGGTTTGCAAGTTCAATAGTGGCCATTGTCCGTGCCTTTACTGTGGGGCAGGGTCAGAGCAGGGAGATACTAAGGAGCTTACTGGCCCCTCTGGGATGTTGCGATTACGTGAGTATATTTAGAAGCTGTGAAGAAAGCAGAGAGCATCAGCCGAGATGCCCCAGTGCACACTCTCAAATTAAGATCTCCCATTATGAGAAAAATCCCCAGAAGAAAATATTTGCTTGGCAAGTAACGATGAGCTCTTAGCTCACCAAAGTGATGTTGTAACATTTCAGGGAAAGCAGTGACTGCAACTCACTTACTGTTCTCCTTCACGTCTCCAAGGGCTGAGAGGTTGTCAGAGAGGATGGGGCCAGGGGGCGGCGGGGGGCTATATGGGAGGCCTGCTTTGGCTCTCTGCTTATATAAACCTCTACCTTTTAGCAAATATATAGGTTATTTTTTCCCAATAGGTTAAAAGCAGCAGACTTCTTTTGCTGCAGAAGCAAGGTATAAAATATAAAATGGTTTCAGAGCAAATCAGCTTCCAGAAAAGAACCCAGAGTTGTATTTCTTTCTTTCTTTTTTAAGATTTTATTTATTTGACAGAGAGAGACACAGCGAGAGAGGGGACACAAGCAGGGGGAGTGGGAGAGGGAGAAGCAGGCTCTCCACTGAGCAGGGAGCCTGATGCGGGGCTCGATCCCAGGACACTGGGATCATGACCTGAACTGAAGGCAGCCACTTAACAACTGAGCCACCTATGCGCCCCTCCAGCGTTGTATTTCTGACCGACTCTTTGATCTGCTGTGTTATTTATCCTCATGAGGTTTTACGAATTCCTGTTGGATGGAAGTAATTGGTGGCAAATGGGTGTATGAAGCTATGATTTAGTTTGTAGCCGAGAGTTACAGTAAAATAGCCCAGTCTGTGATTCATATATATTGGAATATTAATTTCTAGCCATTAGACAAAATGAAATAGATGCTTCAGATTCATGGATGGAAAGAACTGCCTTCTACAAAGTCACATAGATCAAGTTTGGGTGGCAATTGCGTGATAAACTTTCACCGTCTAGCTGGCCTGATACGCTAGATTTCACGGTATTTTGTTTAAATGTACCACAGTAGCACAGCGTAGTTCCCCCTCCCTAAGTCTTTCGGTGCCAGAGTGGGGGGTTAGTTTGGAGAGGAAGAGTTCTTGTCGTTTGCACGGTGACTGTAGTCTGGGCTTGCTCAAAGGCTTAGTGGGCAGAGATGGTTTGGCGTTGCCTGGACAGGATCAGCGTGGCCAGGCTTTGCTGCTTTGTCTCCACTTTGCGTTGTGGAAATGGTGTCCCCCGAGATGTCCCGGAATGAGACCCTTCTCCCAAGCGACGGTGACTTGCGGTCTTGGAACTCATGGGGAAGGATCCAGGCCCTGCCCCAGCAAGCTCTCCCCGAGGGCTGGAGAGGCAGGGTGCCCAGCAGGGTTGCAGCCCTTTACCCTAGATCTCCAGGCGGAGGGGAGGAGAACGACTTCCGGCGGAGTGCCACCGCCCCGCATGGAAGGCAAACGCCCCTCTGGTGCAGCGTCCTAATGACAAAGGCGTCTGCACTGCTCTCCGTTACCCTCGGCGAGGGCAGTAAACCAGCTCTGTGCAACATGGCCCTGCGTGGACTTGGGGGATTCCAGTTCGTGGGTGAAACTAAAGACACCAGCTAGTAGGTGGCTTCTGGGGTCTGAGCCTTTACTTGCAGAGTATTAAGATCTTGGTCACTTGGTGATCCCGGATCTCCTTCTCTCTGCCTGCCTCTTTGGCCATTAGGGTCGGCCCTCAGATACAGAGCAGGGAAAAGAAGGGAAACTGAGGCTAGGACCTTGTGTAAATCGTCATCCACTCTAGTTATGTGCTGGTCAGAGAGAAGGGGGAAGCCGGTATTTGACGGAAAGAATATTGTTTTGTTGTAGATGGAGTCCGTGTGGCCGGCATGGGGTCCCACGCTAGCTGGTGACTCAATTTCAGCCAGGAGGCAAGCTGGTTATTTGAGAAACTCAGATAATGATAAATAAGCCTTTCAGATGGAATTGCTTAGGCACGAGATCCCGAAGATCCTTGAGACCCATGCTGAAGAAGTGCTACAGTTAGAGTGAAAATCTTGAACTCGGCAGAAGTTAGGATACACACACCTGCCAGCTCAGGTATGTAATTTAGGGATCAAATCTGCTTATAAAATGGCCATCTGCATCAGCAGTTGGCCTACTCCGGCCCATGGACCAAGTCTGACCCGCCACCTGGTTTCGAACGGCTCACAGGTTGGCAATGGTTTTCATATTTCTAGGTGGTTGAAAGAAGAAAAGAACACTATTTCAAGAGCGGTGCAAACTACATGAAATGCACATTTCGTTAACTAAAATTTCATTGCAACCCAGCCGGGGCCCTTCATTTTCGAATCGTCCATGGCTGTTTCTGTGCTCTGCCGACAAAGCTGAGGGTATTTACTGTTTGGCTCTTGGCCAGAGGAGTTCACTGAGCCCTGATTTAAGCGATCCCGATTATGCTTGCGTGAAGTTTGGTTACATAACCTTGCAAATGAAATCTCAGTAGTTACAGTTGCTTGTGGAGAGCTGGTACCTGCCTGAGGGTAGGTCTCCTGAAACCCTGGACTCCCGACAGACACCTGCAGGTAACGGGGACCTCCAGGTGAAAACTCCCGCGGAAGGTCACTTGTGGCCACTAAAAGTCAAAGGCCTCTCTTCATTCTTCCCTCGGCCCACTAGGCCTTTCATTTTCCCCTTCTGCTTACAGGCTTCGACCTCATACTGGTGATTGGGGGCATGATTTCCTGCTCCTCGCCGTGCTGGGAGTTTTGTTTAAAGATCTCCGAAATCGATTTGATCATTGATGAAGGGGACATAGATGCTTTTTTTTTTTTAAACAAGTCTGGGTTGGCTTAGCCCTGCGTTTCCAGCCCCATCTCCCACCATTCCTGTCTCCCCAAGCTTGCCCCAATCTTTCACCATGCTCTGCCTTCGCATATTCTGTTCCTGTTCCCTTCCTCACATTGTCTAACTACCCCCTACTTTCTTCCTGCAGTATTGCTCTCAGAGTCTCTCCCTCTTGTGCCCCCGCCCATAGACAATTTCACATTCTTTCCTCTGTGGCGGTCGGTGCCTATCTTACCCGTTGAATCACGTGAGTTTATGATCACTCCAGTCCCTATCTAGTTCATTCGTGAGCCTGGAAGCACTTTGAGGGCCAGGGTTGCAACTTTTTAAGTGTGGCCCCAAGCCTGACCCATGATAAGGTGCTTTATTAACCCGGGTGTAATGGACAGATGGCCGCACGTACATTAGCTGGTTGTCTCGCTCAGTACTTGGGATGGAAGGCTAAACACCTTTCGTATTTGCAGAAGCTCATTCTTGGAACTCCCGTCTCTGGAACAGGAAAAGTTAGTGCATTCTTCTGAGCCCCTAAGTTTTATCCTTAAGCCTGTCCTTGCCTTTCTGCTTTACTAGTAGGACCAGACTTTGGAGTGATGAGTGTTGAGAACATGAACATCTTCCCCTCTTGGTAATTTTTTTTTTTAAGAATTTATTTATTTATTTGAGAAAGAGCGAGCGAGAGCGAGCATGAGCGAGGGGAGGGGCAGAGGCAGAAGGAAAAAGCCCTGCTCCCCGCTGAGCAGAGAGCCTGTTGTGAGGCTCGATCCCAGGACCCCGAGACCATGACCTGAGCCTAAGGCAGCCACTTAACCAACGGAGCCACCCAGGCGCCCCTCTTCCCCTCTTGTTAATGAGTTACCACACTGCGCAGCAAAGTGCTGTAATGAAAATGGAATTGGAAATCTATACCAGAACATTCTGTAAAGGAAAGGAAACGCCCCGAAATGCATTTAAGGTTGAAACTCAATTTTCATGATACAAATTAGAGCACAGATTCGTATTTTCTTTCTCTTTCATTGCCTCGAATTATCTTTACCCGGGGGGACCCACTTGACTAGAATGTGGGAGAATAGGGCTGTGGTCACCAACGTGGGATCCGCAAGGTGGTTCATGGGGCACACGAAGGACATACTGATACCTCTGTTATTTGTTGAAAAATAAACTTGTATTTAATGTACATATTTCCGGTACTTTAAATACATAACATATACCTCAATTTACATGTTGTGGGAATCTATGAGTTTTCATTCCCAAGTAATAGAGGCATAGAAATAAAAAAAATTGGGGGTGACTCCTGGCTGGCCCGGTCATTAAGCGTCTGCCTTCACCTCAGGTCATGATCCCGGGGTCCTGGGATCGAGCCCCGCATCAGGCTCCCTGCTCGGCGGGAAGCCTGCTTCTCCCTCTCCCACTCCCCCTGCTTGTGTCCCCTCTCTCGCTGCGTCTCTCTCTGTCCAATAGATAAATAAAATCTTAAAGAAAAAAAAGAAAGAAAAGAAAGGAAAATCAAATGTACCAAAGCTCTTCTGTATTTGACCTTGGAAAAGAAAGGGAATTGGAGGGTCTGTAAATGTTGCCTTTTCGTGTTTCCTCGAGGACTGCCCTCCTCACAGCCGGGCCTCACAGGTGTCTGTCGAGCCTGTCTCCCCAGAAATCACCCCGTGTTCATCAGCCTCCAGCCACCCAGCCTTCACAGGAGGAAAACAGAACTGAGGATAGGCAAAGTGACATGGCCAGTCTTGGACTCAGGCGTGTGTGAGTCTCTCATTGAAGAAGGAAAGATTTTGCTGTTGGAAGGAGCTTCCGAGAGGAGGCCCCAAATGCAAATTCCTCGCTCGTTCAGAGACCCCAGTCGTTGTGCGAAGAAGTGAGTTATTCGCAAACTTCTCAACAGGCTCGCTGGGGGACAGTTTGGGCAGGCCACCTGCTCCCTCATCGAGCACAGAGACTGAGAGTGTGGGTTATTTAATCACCATCTAGTTTATGGCTCGTCAGAGCCTATTCCTGGAAGATACCAACGCCTTGTCCAATTAGTC
This sequence comes from Nasua narica, assembly GCA_028533885.1. Taxonomy (NCBI): domain Eukaryota; kingdom Metazoa; phylum Chordata; class Mammalia; order Carnivora; family Procyonidae; genus Nasua; species Nasua narica. Next base: position 8,339,419 of record CM052801.1, on the reverse strand, counting down.
AGCAAATAATGGCTGAGAACTCACCACCCCCGGTCGTTGCTGTTGTGAACGCTTGCTTTTACTGACGCAGATGGTGGCCAGAAAAATCCCGTCTCCCGCCCGGGGACGCGGCTGCACAGGAGGGTCAAATGTCCATTTTCCTAGCCTGGTAACGGATTGTTTCTTAGGTACACGATTTGCTGCCTCGGTCTAGAGCACAGCCCAGAAAGAAAAATGCCCCGTGCATGGTCGGCACAATTTTCTGCCTGTGGACCTTCACAAGGCTGCATTGTGGAAACAGAAGCCGCTCAAATTGTTCATTGTTCCGTGGCTCCTACTTTGGCAGCCAGAAGCGAATTCATTATGCAGCGATCGGCATGCTTTTCTTCTGTGTATTTCAGGCCACGAGGACAGTACTGCTTTCTGAGCTCTGCACAGCCTCTTGCTTTTGGCCTCTGGCTTTTTGGGTCTTCCCCTGGCCCCGCTGCCTTCGGCAACCTGGGGACCGGCGCGCTTGGCATTGCTCGCCTCAAACCGCAGCAGATGCTTAGGAGGACGGATTGCCCCCCGAGTCCGAGAGAAACACACTTCATTCTCACCCCGGGCCGGTCAGGCAGCCAACGAGTATGTATGAGGCGCCCACGGAGTGCATAGCAGTGTGCCCGGCTGCCTTTGGGGGACTGCAAGCCCAGACAAATCTCCGCAGTGGCCAACACGACACATTTCTCCCTCGCTGTTCCCGCCCACGCAAGTGTGGCCTCTTGGGCTTAGAGGGGGGAACTCGAGAAGCAGCCCTTTAAAAATGACCCTTTGCAAGGTTGGGTTTTTTTTGTTTTGTTTTCTTTTTAATTGCTTTGTGCAGCTGGAAGACAAGATTAGCATGACCACTCACAGGCGAAGGTACTGCTTTTTAATGAATTCCAGAGCAGCGTTTCTCTCACTTGGCGCGTGCGTAAAAATCGCCTGGGGATTTAGCTAAAACTGCAGATTCGGAGTCTGCAGGTCTGCAGCGGGGCCCGAGGCCACCTTCCCGGCGATGCCCTTGCTGCCGCGCCGTGGACCACCTCCGTACAGAGTTTCTGCTTCTGGTGTTGGAAAAGTTCTGGAAACGGACGGTGGTGATGGCTCTCTAACGTTGTGGATGTGTCTAATACCACTGAATCCAAAAGCTTGGGTCATGCTTTGTGTCATGTATCTTACTACGGTGTAACGAAACTCTGTGATTCCGTAATCACAAAGCATGACACCAATGCCTTGCCTTACTCAACTGTCAGCCTTATGTGGGTAGGGGACCACATCTTTTGCTGCCCAACGCCTAGCACGGCTTACCCGGGATTTGGTTAGGGTTAGGGTTAAGGTTAGCGCCAGGCGAAAATATTTTACAGGGAAAGACGTATTGTTACCATAGAATCAGTTGTGATTCTGTTGTAGATAATTGGCTTGGGAGACTGAAGGCAAAAGAAAAAAAAGAAAAACCCACACTCTTTTTCAACTTCATTTCTATTCTTGGTTTCTTTAAACCATCACCAGGCAAAACAGTGGGGGAAAAGGCGTGGGGGAGCATTGTAGGAACCAAATGGATGGAATGAAATAATCTGGCCCATGTAGAAGGAAAATAGAAGGCCGAAAGTTCCATCTTTCTCTCGTAGAGAAAAGAATGTGTTTCCTGTTTGCCCTCGCTCAGAGCTGGAACTTAATGCCTCCGTGTATGCAGGGTTGCTGAACAAAGAATATAGACGCGGCCCACAGGGCAGACTTTGAACTGCTGAATATTGGCTCGCTTGGAAACCATGTGACAGTCGCAACTCCTGATGGCATTTACCGGGGTGAGCGGGAAAGAAACGTGTCTTGCTCTGTATCCTTTGCGGCTTCACATGAACGACCATTGAAGGTAATTAATTTTACCTTCCAGAGTTCTGCGGGAGCACTGGGAGAGCCCTCACGATTGAAAGCTTTTTTTTCCCCCCAGTAGCAAGCTTATAACCAAAGGGCTTTCTGCAAGAGAGTGAACTTTACTGTACTCCATGGCTGCCTGCAGAAAGGTTTCAAAATGTTGACATTTTCCCCTCATGTTTATCACATTCCATATATGTCCTGTGAGATGCCCCTGGCATCCCAGGAAAAAGGACCCTGAGTGCTGACTGGGGGGCCCTGGGGATTCTCTAACTCAGTGGTTCTCAGTCTGTTTTTCTGGAGTCAACCCACCCATAGAATATAAAACTCTGCAGTTAGGAGCACTGGCTCCATAATGCGTGAATTTTGAGGACAGAGGGGTGCTCCCGTTGAAACTGAAAAATCCTTCCTTCTGATATGCCCCGTATACCACGGGTTCTCCAACTCCTGTCTTCACGGGCTTCTGTTCTCTGGTGGCTTTGGAGCCCTCCCCGAACCGGGAACCCCAAGGTAATTAACCAAACTACTTACCTGTCTGTTACCAGCAGTGGAAACACTCAGTGTTTATCAGTAGACACACTAGACACGGATCGGACTGCGGTTAATGGAGTTGGAAGACAAAGGCCACCATTGGGGGGGGGGGCATCTGCAGCTTTAGTGTCCTACTTCATGCGCCAACCATCGAGAATAAGGACTTCTATATTTTTTCTATCATTATCTTTGATTCAGCAGTGACTTACGGTCGAGAGAAATAGGACCCGGGAGAAGTCATTCTCTTTAGTTCAATGTTAGTCATGTTGAGAGCTGGGGAAGTGACGAAGTCAGCAGAAGGAGGAGTGCTTAGGGTTTGATCGCCTCCCTTCATGGAGGATGAGAGGGGAAAGGTCTTGAAATTTGAGTACAGAGGGCTGGATCCTCTAGGGACTCTATCCCTTCCAGGCCCTGTAATGTCAACAGTGCTGGGAATTTAGAAATACTGTGGATGTATAATGGAAGCCTTTTCTTCACATGCTCAAGTAAAGCAGCTGTATCCTAATACATATAGTACTATAAACATACAGATAAAGGAATGCAGTATCTGTGGGGAATGCTCTAAGATTTTGCCAGAGAAAAACGTCATAGCCTACAAACAGATCAGTTGACTTCCTAAAGGCATTGGGTGAAATGAATCATTGATTAAATATGAAAATTCGGGATGAGATTTTGCTCTGTAATTCGCTAGTTTAAAATTTGAATAAATTTGCATTGATGCCTATGCAGAATACTAATCTTTGCCGCACTTAATGGAAAAAACAATAAGCATTTTATGCCTGTGAGTTGTAGAATCAGGAGAAGGGGATAGATAGCAAGGTCAACATCTCATTTCTGTCGCTGATTTAACCAGTTGCAAGTATATCCCCAGAGCGTAAGCTTTTGTGCTTTTCAGATGTTTTTCTCTGTGTGTTTTAGCTTAAAAAAAAAAAAAAAAAACCCAGCCGTGTCCGTTTTTCACTAGGGCCCATTATGATAACAGTTGGAAGGGATGGGGGTGAAAAACTGAAACTTCTCAAAACCCAGCGTTTTATAGAGATGCTGTATGTTTTTCCCATATAAGGCAAGCCTTGTGTCCCTGCCATGCGCACTTGCCTTCTCTGCTCACTCCCTGCTGTCCAACATCTGATTGCGCTTCCCTCACTCTGTCACTCTTCGTCACTCTTGTCTGTGGCGGTGACGCAGGGTGGAGGGACCTGGGACCACAGGAGGTTGTCTCCCCCGCACTGCAGTTTGTTTTCAGATGCAAAGGGTGATGAGCATCTTTGTGTCCTGAGGACGGTGACCAGGCCCCACTGGCATCACCCCTTCCTGCCCCCCCCACCCTGCCCTCCCCCTACTCTCCCCTGCCCTGCCTCCCCCAGCTTTGGGAGATTTTGCAGAGGAAGCAGAAATAGCCCAGGGCAGGATGAGGAGGAAGGCCACTTCTGGAGGTCTCTGCCTTCTCCCTTCCCCAGCAAACCTTCCCGGTGCCTCAACCATTGTAAAACTCTAGCACATATTTTGGGAGGTTGCCTCTGTTCATCCCAGAGGTAACTTACTGGAGGAAAAAGAAGGGCATTGGGCTTACACTTCCCGGTCATGTATCTGAACAGCAAAGGGTTCTCCTTTTTCCGGTGGGAAGCAAGATGATTAACGGAGTATTTAGTCCCTTGTGTTAGCTAATATGTTTGGGATGAGATAAAGTTGCAGAAGCTTCGTTTTTTATATAGTGTCTGTATACTTTATAATAACCCAGTTCTCCATGTATAATTATAGCTTACTTATGCACAGTTTATATAGCCTTTGTTAGAAAAAAATGGTACGGAATGATTAAAAAAGATGCCCTCTTCTGGGAATGCAGAGTGGGGAACAAGACTCCTGCACTAACAAGTTACTTGATTTCTCCTTAAGTAAGGTTATAAGCTTGCAGGGTTGGAAGCACCTTTGTACCTTTAGGAGCATGTGGAGGCCCGATCCAGTGCTCAGTGGAGACTTGTGGCCCCTAGCAACATATGCAAATTATATATAGATGCTCAACAAATGTTAGTTTCCTGTCCCTTCCTCTGGGTCTCATCTCGCCTCTGAATTTCAGGGTGGGCCAAAGGCTCTATGGAATCGGGTCCTTTGGGCCCATCACCCCATGGATCCTCTCAGTATTTGGAATACTTTTGCAGGCTGGAGAGTGTATATTTCCTTTTGTCTTTTATTTATGTCTTTTGTCTCTTTGATCTGGAGTCCTTGGTCAGGAACTCAGCCTCAATTATCCTAATGTCTGTGGGAAAGCTCAGCCCACTTAATGACATGCTGCATTATTTTGTAGCTCTCAAGGGAAAAACTGTGGCAAGAAAACAAAGATTGCTTGGTATTTCGTCTTACACCAGGGTCCCGGCAGTTTCTGATACAAGTAAATAAAGGTGATGTAAGAGCTGCAGAATCTGTAGATTAGGGAGTTGGCGTTATCGGTTGTTAAGTCCTTAAAACCATTTTTTCTTGGTTTCAGAACAATGTAGAATTGCTTTATGGCCACTAAATGCACCACTCTTGAAATAGATAGTGTAGAACATGAGTCAGCCTTGTGCATTTGGCTAAGTTGAAGGAGGCTTGATGAATTTATTTGACATCCAGACTCTAGACGAATCAGATACTTGTTTCTAGATTAAAAACCTGATTAAGGGGGGGGTACCTGGCTGGTTCCGTCAGTAGAGCACACGACTTTTGATCTCAGGGTCATGCATTCAAGCCCTGCCTTGGGTGTGGAGCCTACTTAAAAAAAAGAAAAAAAAGAAAAAAAAAAGATTAAGAAAATATGCATTGCCAACATGGAAAACCATTTGAGATATCTTATTCAATATGAACTATTCTAGAATATTTGGGATCCACACTGTCTAGTAGAAATATAATGGGAGCTACATATGTAATTTTTATTTTATTTATTTTTTTTAAGATTTTATTTATTTATTTATTAGGAAAGAGAGAGAGTGAGAGAGAGCAGGTCAGAGTGAAAAGCGGACTCCGGAGTAAGCTGGGAGCCCGATGTGGGACTCGATCCCGGGACTCCGGGATCATGACCTGAGCCAAAGGCAGTCGCTCAACGAACTGCGCCACCCAGGGGCCCCTACATATGTAATTTTTAAAAGGCTATTAAAAATTATTTAAAAGATGAAAAACAAGTAAAAATAATGATACAACTTATTTAACAATATATTTAAAATGTGTTTCAACACGTAATCTAAAAATTGGGATATTTCAGTTTCTTTCCTCTTTTTCTTTCTCTCTCTCTCTCTCTCTTTCTTTTCTTTCTTATTTTATTTATTTACTTGTCAGAGAGAGAGAGCACAGGCTGAGGGAGAAGCAGGCTCCCTGCTGAGCAAGGAGCCCGAGGCAGGACCCTGGGATCAAGACTGGAGCCCAAGGCAGACACCCCAGGCATCCCTCACACTGGTTTTCGTATGAGATTTTTTTTTTCTTTTGAGAAGATTTATTTTTAGAGTGTGTGTGTGAGCGGGGAGGGGCAGAGGGGAGAGGAAGAGAGTCTCAAAGAGACTCCCCACTAGGAATGGCACCCTCATACGAGATCTTTTTGAAGTCCAGTGTGAATTATTCCCTTAAAACTCTTCTCAGTGAACCTCGCCCCAGTCGGGTGCTCAATGGTGATGTGGGGCCGATGGCTGCCATATTGGATAACAGAGCTCTAGATCTTCATTCTTTGAAACCCAGGTGGTGAGGAATTAATCCAGACTCTGGCCCTGATTTAGAAAGATGACGTGAACATTTGAGAAAAGTTCTTTGAGAAGAAATGTGCAAGGAACCTCAAACAGTTGGCAGGAGGAACCAAACCAGTTTGCCTATAAAATCTTCGTTTTCATCCAAGGACCACGATGGGAGACTACCACTCTAAAATGTTTGTACGTGAATTGGAAGGGCATCTTCTCTGTGTGAAAAATCAGATCCCAGTAATACTGGGAGGCAGGTGTACTGTACTCTAGGACATAATTTTTGTAGCTATAGTGCCTGGATTCCAATCCCGGCTCTTCTACTAAGTAGCTTTGTGGTCTTGGGCAGATTAATCTTCATGCCTAAGTTTCCTCCCTTGCGTGATTGGGCTAAGAATAGTAACTGTGTCCTAGGCTGCGAACATTTAAATGAGTTAATAGACACAAAGGACTTAAATCAGCACTGAGCAGTGAGTGTATTGATAGCATTTGCTCTTAAATGATCATTATTGTAATTGAAAATTCTGTCAGTTGCCTTATGTCTCACTATTTTGTTTTGTTTTGTTGAAAGGTTTATCCATTTATTTTAGAGAGAAAGCAAACAGGGGTGGGAGGGCAGAGGGAGAGGGAGAGAGAATCTCAAGCAGTGGGGCTCGATCCCACAACCCTGAGATCATGACCGGAGCCGAAACCAAGAGTTGGGCACCCAAGTGACTATACCACCCACCCGCCCCTATGTCTCATTTTTGATTGGCTCATTTATTCAGTAACTATTTACTGCCTGCTTTCTGCATTCCAGTTCATATTTTGGTTGCTGGGGCCGGAGTGGGGAATGAGATGAACAAGATTCCTGCTCTCACATCTTAAATTTTAGTGAAGGGAAATGGGCAATAAACAAGCCCGCGGGGAAGTGAGCTCGTCTCTAGAACAGGTTAGCATGACCGTGAAGAGCTGGGGTGGAGGTCCGACAAGCAATCAAGGCAGACGTCATGGCGGAGGTGACAAGGCATGAGATGGGGCATGACTCCCCATTCCTGGCAACCCCCTCCTCCGCCTACCCTGGGTTCCACGAGCCTTCATTTTCTGCTCGTACAGGCGTGTAGTGAGGCCCCTCCCCCGCCGTGGTCTGCCGTAACCACGTACGTGCTCGCACGTTTCTAGCAATCGGTGGGTATATAAGCAAAGGGTCTTTAGTGTCTCTGCAGAGCAAGGGAAAAGAAATCCTCCCAGAAGCCGAAGATTGTAATGATTCACAAGGCCAGGCTCTGTTCTTCATACATAAAAAGCTCATTCTGACACTCCCCCCGCCCCCCGCCCCCTGTGAAATTGGTTTTCAGGTAAGAATAACAGATTCATAGGGGTGGTTCTCAAACAGCGAGAAGGAACACCAGCATCATGTGGGAATTTGCTAGAAATGCAAATTCTTGGGCCCCTGCTCGGCAGACCTACGGAGTCAGAAACTCAGGGGATGGGCTCAACACTGCTTTTAACGAGCCCTCCAGGCGAAGTGCCACGGAATTTGGGGGACCCCAGGTTTCCGCTGCTGGAGGTGGTTGCTGGGAGTACAGAGTGCTTTAAGTGGCCAAGGAGCAGAGCGGCGTCGCTTTCACTGTAGGCCATTCGAGTGGGCGCTGAGCACTTGGGTAGCTCGTGGAATTAAGCATTTGCATCTAGCTCTTTGCGACTGAGGCTGTTCGTGCTTTATTTCAGTTTTTCCTCGCAGATGCTACTGGATGGCCTAATATTTACAAGGTTCCTGAGCTGGTTGCTTCTCAGAATTTTCAGAGTTGTAGAACTGAAATAATTCTGGCTATCCTGATTTAAAAAAAAAAAAAAGTTCTTCCTCAGAACAACCGGCAGCATTATATCTGCCTTTACAAACCATGTTTTCAGTTGCCCACGTGTGACGCTCTGCCCTGTGAGTTTTTAATCCCTGGGAGGCTCAGGCCACCCGCCCACCTGTTGGTGGGGCTTTTCCTTGCTTCTAAATGATCCACTTGTCTGAGGCCTTTCGAGGGGCTATTATAAACCCCACCGACTGGGGGGGCTTACAGATCACAGAAATGTATTTGTTCTGGTCCTGGAGGCTGAGAGGTCCCACGTCAGGGCGCCAGCAGGTGCCATGTCTAGGGAGATGCCTCTTCCTGGTACCTAAGCAGCCCCTTCTGGCTCCATCCTCACCCAGCAGAAGGGGCTAGGGAACTCTCTGGAACCTCTTTTCTAAGGGCACTAAATGCACTCGCAAGGGTCCAGCCTCATGACCTAAGCACCTTCCAAAGGCCCCACCTCCTAACACTTACAACATCAGGGTTTAGGATTTGAGCATTTAAATGGGGGGGGGGGCGCCTGGGTGGCTCAGTGGGTTAAAGCCTCTGCCTACGGCTTAGGTCATGATCTCGGGGTCCTGGGATCGAGCCCCACATGGGACTCTTTGCTCAGCAGGGAGCCTGCTTCCCCCTCTCTCTCTGCCTGCCTCTCTGCTTACTTGTGATCTCTCTCTCTTTCTCTCTGTCAAATAAATAAATAAAATATTAAAAAAAAATTGGGGGGGACCACAAACATCGAGCTCCTAGCACCCCTTGAGAAAAGCAGACTGATTTTTTTTAAGCTTAAAGTACACTATAAAAAGTACATCTACCAGCAGAGGAGAGTGGCAGATAAACATTGCAAACAATACAGTGAAAGCAAATGTGATTCTTTTCCTGCCCCATGAGATTCCAGTGGCTGCTCTAAGAAATTGCCACAAACAGTGGCTTAAAACACAAATTCTTGAGCTTTCGTTCTTGTGGGGGCGGGGAGGTCAGAGTCTGACCAGGACCTCACGGGGCTAGAATTGAGGTGTTAGCAAGGTTGCGTTGCCTTCCACAGGCTACAGAGAAGAAGCCCTTTCCTTGCTCTTCGTGGCTTCTAGAAGCCGCCCCCAATCATTGGCTTCCGGCCATCTTCCTCCAGTTTCCAAGCCAGCCATGGCGGGCGTGGGGGAGTTGGGGGGGGGTGGAGTTTTCCTCACGTGCCATCACCCTGCCTCTGCCACATTTAAGGGCCTCGTGACTACAGTGGGCCCACCGGGATCTTCCAGGCTGATATCCCTATTTTAAGATTAGCTGTATAATGTGAAGTGTTGCCAGATTTCAGGGATTAGGATGTGGACATCTCGTTCCTACCCTCCTCTGCTGTTCCTTGCTGCCCCCACTGGTGGGTGGTCTCCTGCCCCAGAGCATTGGCATGTGCTGTTTTTCCCTCTGAACCCTAAATAGGAAAAAAAATCCACAAAAGTTTGGGTGCTTCATTTTTTTTTTTAAATCCGCCTTATTAAGTTGGAATTTTTTATTTTTCTTTCTCTGCTTTCTCGATAGGCCTCTGTCTCCTGTTCAGGCCCTTGTTAAAGCCTGGTTCAGTCAACCCACTGTCACAGACGTTTTGGGGGTATAATTAGTAAAATTTGAATACAGATGGGTATTGGATGAAATCAAGAAGGTGTTAACTCGGGCCCCTGGGTGGCGCAGTTGGTTGAGCGACTGCCTTCGGCTCAGGTCATGATCCCGGAGTCTCGGGATCGAGTCCCGCATCGGGCTCCCAGCTCCATGGAGAGTCCGCTTCTCACTCTGACCTGCTCTCTCACTCTCTCTCTTTCCTAATAAATAAATAAATAAAATCTTTTAAAAAAAAAAAAAGAAGATGTTAACTCTTGGAGGAGTGGTGATAGTACTATTGTGGTTACGTGGGAAAATGGGCCTTGTGCTTGGTGTTTTTTAGACATGCAGTGAAACACTTAGTTGTGAAACGTCTTCAGAGAAAGGAGATCGAGCCATTATGGTGAAATGAAAATACATACAGTCAGTTGAATAAAGCACCCAGATGGCCAGAGGTATGATTTGAGACCTTTTAAAAAAGATTTATTTGAGAGCGAGTGAGAGAGAGCGTGCGCACGAATCTTAGCCACCCGAGCTCACCCGCCATTTTTAACATTTTGAGGCCCCTCCATACTGTGTCCCACACTGGCAGCCCCAGCCTGTGTTCCCCCAGTGCACGAGGGTTCCTCGTTCTTCACATCCTCACCAACACTTGTTTCTTGTGGTGTTGAGTCTAGCCGTTCTGACAGGTGCAAAGGGATGCACCTCGTTATGGTTTTGATTTGCCTTTCCCTGATGATGAGTGATGTTGAGCATCTTGTCGTGTGTTGAGAATTTGGTTTTTTTTTTCTTTTGTTTAAGACTTTATTTATTTATCTGACAGAGAGAGAGAGATCACAAGTAGGCAGAGAGGCAGGCAGAGAGAGGAGAAAGCGGGCTCCCTGCTGAGCAGAGAGCCCGATGCAGGGCTCGATCCCAGGACCCTGAGATCATGACCCGAGCCGAAGGCAGAGGCTTTAACCCACTGAGCCACCCAGGCGCCCCTGTTGTTGTTGTTTTAACTGCTGCTGGGGAAAGAACTCACACGTTTGATCAGGCGCCCTAAGGAAACCCTCTACCTCAGCACCCCTGTCTGGTTTACACACTCCCAGTGCTCTTTGGTGGGCCATAATTTTACAGTTTAGAAACTGTTGAGATCCCGTGACGTTGTTTTGTCCTGTATCGCGGTCGCCTCCTCAACTTCCAAAGGCCCCGTCTGCCTTCCAGATGGCGAGCGCTCCTTATTTGGAAGGTAGACACTCTAATCATCTCTAGTTCTCGCTGCCGTGCCTTCGCCAGTTGATCTTGAGCTGTGTGGGAGCGGCAAGGGGCTGCTCTGTGGGAGGGTGCGGTCAGGGGAGTGTCCTCTCCTGCCCCATGACCCAGGCTTTGCAGTGACACTGCAACAAAGCTGGAAATTATGTCACCCAGAAAATACTGTTGGCCTATGTACTCCTGTGAACCCCAGGCTCGCCACCCCCCCAGCTTGGGAGTCGAGATGGGGCTCCCAAATTATCCCAGTGGCTTGTCCATTATTCCAGGGACTAGACAGGGGGGTGACACAGCATCATGGTATGTGCGTGATGTCACCCCAGACATTGTCAGACAACGGGCCCACTCAAGTTGCGCCTCTGGCCCTCTGTCATGGAGGCCGGGTCCCTCTGGGAAACAGCTACTCTCTTGTCCTCTGGCCCCAGCGATTATAGGTAGTGTGCAGAAGCTTCCTTATGCCTTCACAGTCAGCCGCAGGCCATCTTCACAACAGTAGATTGTTCCAGACCACCTCGGACCATCTGACTCGTTCCCTCCCACCATCTGCCCTACACGCTGGCATCTTGTTCCCTGATACTTCTCATAAACAGCTTCAAGTTCCACATGACATTATCTCAAGTGAGACTTAAAAATTTTGAAGACAAAGATGGCGATATCTCGTGTGTCCACCTGTGTTTCCCTTGATGGATTCTCAATCAGTGGTTTCTCAGTGACCTTCTAAAGACCTGTGAACACTCTTGTGAGGGACCCAGAGGTCGAGTAGGACCCGGTCTTTAGTCTGAGGCTGTGTGGAGACTTGAGGGTGGCCGTCATTTGTTGTGTATAGCTCTTCCCTTGCTTTTTTTTTTTTTTTTATTAAAAAAGGATTGCTTCAGGTGCTATATCAAGTTAGTCTCCTCTCTGTGACAAATGAATTGCCATTAGCTCCTTCCTTTCCACAGAACACATCACCGTCTCACTGTGGCTTCTGTGCTTGTGGAATTTCCCCTTGCTTTTAGGCCCCTCCTTGAGTTTATTTTACAGTAAAAATCATAGAAAATTGACCAACTAACTATTTTAGAGCGGACGATTTGGTGCAGCCATGATGTCTTACACACATCACCACCATCTGTTTCTAGAACATTTTTATCACCCCCAAACAAGACGCCATAACTGTTCCTCATCTTCCCCTCCCCCCAGCCCCTAGCTCACTCACGTGACTTCCGTCTCTGTGAATTGGCCTAGTATGGATATTTCGTACAAAAGAAACCCTAGACAGTCCGCATCATGAACCTGTGAGTACAAGTTGTTGTTTACACACCTGTTTTAAATTCTCCTGCGCCTGACCCTACCTAGGAGTGACATTGCTCGGTCATAGGGTAATTCGATGTTTAACTTAACCACAGGTGGTTCTTCCGCTCCTGCCGACCTACCTCTACCACCTTACATCCGTTCTATTTCAAACCCATCGTAGGACTCACCTCTACCATGATGCCTCTCCTGAGCGTTCCCTGTGGCTTCCCATGACTTAATGCGTCCTTGACCGTCCTATGAAGGAACGCCTGTTGTTCGGCTCTGTAGAGTAACTTCACTTTCTTCAGCTGTGTTTGGGTGTCCTTTGTGCTCAAAGGTACTTGGTACAATCCTTGCCTTTCTGTTTTGGGGCTCTTCTAGTAACGATTGGAGGTCACAAGAATAGAGTTTGATTCTGTTGTTCTCGAAACTCAGGTTTTCGTGGAAATTTAGGCCTCATAGATAGGTTCTACCGTATCTGAAATGCTAAAATATCCAGAGTTAAAAAGTAGGCGAAAGAGGGAAAGTGAGTTTGAGGGGAGGGATTGTGGTGCATACAGAGCAGAAATAAAAACCGGCAGAATGATGATAATGGCACTGACGCTGCCTTCTTGACTTCGGGCTCACGGAATCCTCGTGACAGCCGTGTGGGGTGGATTCTGTTATCCCCACTTAACAAGGAAACTGAGGCACAGGGAGAGGAAGCACCTGGCTCAAGGCCACACAGCTCTTACGTGGCGAGGTCAAAACCGACTTCCCAGCCTCTGCCTTTGACCCCTTTTCTATGCAACCACTCGCGGTGCTTGAAGAGGGTATCATGCCTCCCTCCTAGCTTCTCACGCTGTCTGCGATCCTTGGCATGTCTTGGCCCATAGAAGCATTTCTGCCTCTACCTTCACACTTTCCCCTGTGTCTCTTCTCTAGGTCTGAATTTCCCTCTTCTCGTAAAGACCTCAAGTCCCGGGGTTAGGGTGCACCCAAACTACATATGACCTTATCTTGACTGGATTTCATCTGCGAAGACCCTATTTCCCAATAGGGCCACATTCATGGGTCCTGGAGGTTAGGACCCGAACACAGATTTTTGTTGGGACCCAATTCCGCCTACAACCGTGTGTAAGTGTACCAGCATCGCAGGCACCACTGATGAACCTCCAGCTTTCAGAGCTGCTCCCCAGCCCTTGTGTCCCCGGCCCCCCTCGGAATCGTCGAGAATATTCCTGCCTGAGAGCGCATTTGTTGAATCTGATGACTGAGGACTATGCCATTGATGGTATTAATGGTATTAATAATTAATTAATTATTCCCCCCACATACTTTGTGTTGATTTTTCTCCTTAAGCCTCAGAAAAGTTCAGGCTCTTCTTTATGAAATTGTTCTGATTTATTCCGAGATAAGAACTTCCATCTTTACTTGCACATGTTTACAGACTGTTGAAACAAAGCCTTTGACTGCCTCACAATGTCTTCCTTAATCCCATTCTTTTTGGATAAAAATAGTATTTATATATCCATTGTAAATCGCTGGCAGCTCGATTTGAAATGTATCTTTTTGCACAATATGTACTATTAAGTATTCTCCCGTGACGCTCAGGGTAAGAAAAGATGACACAGCGGTTTTTGTCATTTAAAGAAGCCCAGTGGGTTTTGTTTTTTTGGTGTTTTTTTTTTTTTAATGCTCTATTTAATTTTTAAAACACAGTACAGCTTAATGAAATGGGAACTTGCCATTTCAATGATGGAAAATGTGGAGGACAGGATACTCGAGGTACATTTTAAAAGGAAATGCATATTTAAATAAAAATGCTTGTTTTAAAATCATCCGTTAGGCCAAAATGGAGACACTTGAACGGTCTAGATGCCTCGAGCACATTTTCACGGCGCCTGCGTGGAATGAGGCAGCCAGACCACATTGTAATCAGTATCGGTACCATCGGTGGGCTTGCAAAGTCATCCGACTTTGTTTTAATTGCTTCATGTGGGTTGACCCGTTTAATCTCAAGATCACGCCGTGGAGCACATAGTCATCCTCCCCCCCCCCCCCAAGATTTTTATTTATTTATTTGACACAGAGACAGTGACAGAGGGGAAATTTAAAGCAGGGGGAGTGGGAGAGGGAGAAGCAGGCTTTCTGCTGAGCAGAGAGCCCAACACGGGACTCGATCCCAGAACCCCAGGATCATGACCTGAGCCGAAGGCAGATACTTAACGACTGAGCCCCCCAGGCGCCCCCCACTCTGTCAGACTTCTAAACCCTAGCTCCAGCAAGCAGACCGCACCCCAGGTGGGGTTCCCCTCTCTTTCCTGGTACTCCACCTCCACACCTCTGTGTCATAGCAGTCCTGTGCTCCTCTCAGAAGCTTCCAGCTCCTTCACTGCGGCTGGGCTGAGGGGGAAGCCAGAGAGGCCTCCGTCTGGGCAAGTCATGTTGGCTCCGGGTCACGCTCTTCCCTCAGCTGGTCCTGGCCTTGCCCTGTACCTCCTCCAAGGTCATATACAGTCGTTGTCCCTGCTTGTCCTTGCCTCCCTCTCGTAGCGGCTTCCCTCCACTGACTTCTAGGAGCCTCCGCCTCCGACTCTGCCTCTTGTCTCTGATCATTGATTTCTGGCCTGTCGACGGCTGCTCCCGGGCTGCTCGCCGCTCTGAGGGTGACAGTCTGTGCGTGACTGTCTTTTTCCCTTGCCCCATACACCCAGCTGGTGGTCCCACTCACCGTGCGTTCTCCCATCTGTGTGTTGAGGACTCTCAGACCCACAGTTCTAGCCCCGTTCTCTCTTCCACCGTCTGCCCCGGTGACCGGAGATCCCAGTTGGCCAGCAGAGTCCTTTTGTCACTCGTAACCGCGGCCTCTGGTCAGCTACTGCAACCCTCCTCCCCAAAGCCTCTGCTCCAGTAGAATGTCCCCCGGGCATATGAAATTCAACAGCGGAAAATCCGATTCCCCATGGTTTTGCCTGAAGGTGGTGCCATCCTGGCTCACTCTCTCTTTTGACTGATAACCAGGAAACCTGTTTTCCTAGGATGAGGGGACGTTGCCACACCTGCAGTAACAGCTGGATCCAGCAGCCTCCACCTCTGTCCTTAAGGGCTGTTAACACTAGCCCTGGGCTAAGAGAACTTTCAGCCCTAATGGAAGTGTTCTAGGTCTGTGTGGCCCAGAAGGATAACCACTACCCACGGGAGGCTGTTCAGTGCTTGAAAGGGCGCTCAGGCAACTGAGGAATTGACGTGTAAATTTTAATTTAAATGACCACGTGTCCCTAGTGGGCACTGCGTGGTCGAGAGCAGCGTTGCCTTGACCTCTCGGACTGAAACGTGCCCACAGCTCACGTGGAAATCTTGCCAGAAGGCAGAGGCTGCCTCCGTAGGTCTGTCTGAAGACCCCGGAGCCTGCGTTTCTAACAGTCTCTCCAGGGAACTCCATGGGGCTAGTCTGCTAACCACACTGGGAGGAGTGAAGCTCGAGGCTAAGCTGAAGATTCTCGGCCCTGGCTCGTGCTCGCCACACTGAGGAGTGTGGAAAAACCTGCCAGGTGCCCAGGCCTTGGCCCAAGCCAGTTAAATGAGGAGCCCAGGGGGTGACCTGGGCACGTGTGTATTTTGCAAGCTCCTCTGGGGACGATAACATAACGTGAGCCCAGACAAGACTTCGCTGAAGGTTTCGTGGTAACAAAATGGAACGAGCCAGTGAAGACAAGTCGGGCAGCTGCTGGGGTTTCTGTGGGGTCCCACTCCTCTTCAGCCTGAGGTCCCCGTTGGAGACCCCTCCCTGCCTTTTGCCCCAAATCTCCTGCCGCTGCCCGAGACTGGAAAAGCTCTGACTTCTTTTTTTTTTTTTTAAGATTTTTATTTATTTATTAGAGAGAGAGAGACTGAGAATGAGAGGGGAGAAGATCAGAGGGAGAAGCAGACTTCCCGCAGAGCCGGGAGTCCGATATGGGACTCGATCCCGGGACTCCGGGATCATGACCTGAGCCGAAGGCAGTTGCTCAACCAACTGAGCCACCCAGGCGCCCCAGCTCTGACTTCTTTAAACAGCTTTCGAAGCTGCCGAGCGGACTTGCCCTTGCCGTTGTAAAGGATTCCCCCTTCTGCTGGACTGTTCGAGGCCCGTGTAGATTCGTCGTACGGTTTGAAGGACGTTAGTACAGAGAGCAGGGCTGTCGAGGAGCTGGGGGCTTCCAGAACCCAGGTCCGGGCTGCCAGCCTCCCCCGGAGCAGTGTTAGGGCGCTGCTGCTCCTACAGCCCTGAGTTGGTACCTCGCTAGAAGGGTTATCATCGGGGCACCTGGGGGGCCCAGTGGGTGAAGCGTCTGTCTATGGCTCCGGTCATGATCTGAGTCCTGGAATCGAGCCCCACGTCGGGCTCTTGCCTCCGCCGGGAGTCTGCTTCTCCCTCTCAATCTCCTCCTGGGCTTTCCCTCTCTCTCTCTCTCTCTCTCTTTCTCAAATAATCTTAAAAAAAAAAAGGTTATCAACACTTGGGACTTGTCTCTGTACCCACCTTCCTTCTAGACCTAGGGCTCCTCCCGAGTGGGGCCACTGTCCTCTCTGCCTTTCCATCCGGGCCACTGTCAGAAGCTCCCGGGAAGCCTCCCTCTGACCCTGTGGTTCAGAATCCCCAGAGGCTGAGCCAGGAATGTACGTGTTTAAAAGGCTTTGCAGACCACCCGGACTTGTAGACAGCAGTGAGCATCATTGCCACAGGGACTCACGTTCTCTCTGGCACTTGGCGAACCATGAATACATATTTTTTTTTTAGTGTATGGAAATAAGGCTTAAATGTTAAATCTGTTGAGAGTCTCGGCAGAGCCCACCCTAGCCAAGGGAGATGGAGGGTAACATCTCAACACCCCGCCCCCCCCTTGCGATGCATTGCCCGGGACCCGGTCTCGCTTCTCCGCTTTCCTTCCCCGTCCTGCACAACCCAAAGCGAATCAGTAGGACTCCTCAGACAGTCTTGAGAAGACTAAAGGTCGTGAAAGCCAAGGACTGAGATGTCACAGATGGAAGGAAGCTAAGGAGATGAGACCGCCTGAATGCAGGGTCACATCTCAGATTGGATCCTGGAATAGAAAACAAACGTTCATGGGGAAAACGAACCAAATACAAAGGAGTTCTGTGCTTTAGTCAGTAACATCGTATGGAGGTTAATTGTTTAGCTTTGATAAATGGTCTGTGGTTACGTAAGATGTTAACCTAAGGAGAAGCTGCGAGAAACATACATAGAAACTCTAATATTTTTGTCACACTTGAGGTTATCAATGAAGTTCTATCAACCCCTCTCTCCCCAAACACACTTAAAAACAAATTCTATATAAAAGAGTGGGAAGTAATTGACATGTCTCTGAGTAGGCGATCGTGGAAGAAGAGGCCCACGAAGGAACCATTGGTTCAACAGAGAAACTACTCTGGATAACCTGATGATGATCGGAGGACCCCACAGTTTCATCACAAATCCCTAACAATTTTTTAAAATCTCTCACCATCAGCAAATTCTAGAACATTTCCATCCCCCTAAAGAACACCTATGCCCATCCGTGTCCATCACTTGACCTTTCCCCCAACTCGCTGCCCGGGCTCTAAGCAACCACTCATTTACTTCCCCTCTGTCTAGGTCTTCTGTGCATGTCCTTTTCTGGACATTTATTTCCAATGGACTCCTCTGTGATCTCTTGGGTCTCATGTCTTTCATGTAGCCCTAGTGTTTTTGAGATTTGTCCATGTTGCAGCTTCCGTCGATACTTCTTTCCTTTTTAGGGCCCAGTAGTAATCCGTCGTATGGATATGTATCACATCTAACGTATCCTTGCTTCAGATGATGGACACCTAGTACCTGCTGGACATTACTCTGATGGCTTTTGGTCACATCCAAGGGTAGAATACTCCCCCAGGCTCCCATGGTCACGCATGTGTTGTTCCAGAAGATAGACTTGTCATGAAGAGTGTCCACCATCTCCAAGCGTCCCATGCACTGCCTTTTACTTATGTACACAGGCACTTTGGAACTTCTTTAGAATGGAGGCAAGGAATGACCCCAGGGTCGCAGAAAGGGACAGGAAAACGTGGGTTATGTTAGGTCCAAACCAATAACCACCACCTCAGGGAGTTGCCCAGTGAATTACTTTATTGAATAAGTGTGAGAAAGGAAAGATATTAGTTTTTTTTTTTAAGATTTTATTGAGAGAGAGAGATCGCAAATAGGCAGAGAGGGAGGCAGAGAGAGAGGGGGAAACAGGCTTCCTGCTGAGCAGAGAGCCCGATGCAGGGCTCGATCCCAGGACCCTGAGATCATGACCTGAGCCGAAGGCAGAGGTTTAACCCACTGAGCCACCCAGGCGCCCCAAAGGAAAGATATTAATTGTCCAAGAAAGCTAGTGCCAAACTTGGTGGAAGCAGAATCTGGTCTGTGGGGACAGCATACATTTCATCCTGTGCCGTGGAATTTCCCCTCGTTTGACCCAAGGGGTAAAGGAAAACTCTTATGCAACCATCTCATTTCCAAAGTTATCCTTTCTTATGTAGGCTGGTTAATAACCAGCAGTAGACAATTTTATCTAAGAAAAGATGACTAAGATCCTGTATTCCATTTTTAGTGAGAGCTGATTTACATATCTAATTCATGTTCTATTAGCAAAAAGTTATGGGAAATAAGGCAATGGAAGAAAAATCCAACACTGGTTTTTGGGTCTGAATTTAAAATCCTGTAGTTACATTCAGTTGTGAAGATTACCTTCAAAACTCAGAAACGGAGTAAGCTGAGATGTTGACCTTTTTTGAAACCCAGCGACTGTCATTTAATGCTCTATGAAAGTTATTTTTGATACAAAGCATTTTTCCATCTTTTAAATGACTCTTTTTCCAGGAGTACCTTTGTTCACCCGCGTGTGAGCACATGCATTCTATTTTATTTGTTTTTTGAAAAGATTTTATTTTTAAATAATCTCTACGCCCAACATGGGGCTCAGACTCAGGATCCCAAGATCAAGAGTCACACGTTCTTCTGACTGAACTGGCTAGGCGCCCCCACACACTCTATTTTAATGTCTGTGAAGAGCTTTTCACTTTCTGGAAAAATCCCTTGCCCGACTTGAGTCTTCCTCAGGACTCTGCTATCCTGCAGATGTGAGGTGGAGACCTCCCCCCAAGTCTAACCGTACCTGGCTGTGTGAGGTACTCGGGCGCATAGTTTCTAGTCTTGCCACCTGCCCTTTCGCCCAGCGACTGGACTCCTCGTCACGCTCAAGTGTGGCATCCAGAACCGCACACCAAACAGGTGTCTTCGTTCCATGTTTTTGGTCAGTGTAAAACTTGAATTGACCTTTCGGGGCCCACGTATTTTTGGGCTCAAGTTGGTGTTCCTGTCAACTAGGCCCTTCAGACTTGTTCTGTGTGTCGCTCACGACCCTGTCTTCTACCGCCTTCTCCCACACCCTCTGTGGAAATCTGGCACTTGGTTTCTAACAGCTAAATTAGGATCTCACCTTTGTTCCCGTGATAATTAACCTTTCCGGGAAGAGTTTCCTCATTTGATCAGGCTCCTTTTGGCATCTGATGATTTCGTCATCAAAGGGGTTGTTGGCCTTACTTCCTAGTTTCGTGTCGCCTGCCGATGGGAGTTGTCAGTGCTTTTGTGTGAGCCACTGATGGCCATCGTTCAGTAGGGAAAGAGCCAGCTTCCACATTCTCTCGTGAACAAGTGCCGTTTGAAAGACCTTTACGGGTGCCTTGCCATGTCCAGATAGTTTTTGTCTAGAAAATTCCCTCAGCCTTACAACTGAATTACCTTCTCTGGAAGAAAAGCAAGAGAGGCTAATCATCTTACATCTAATAATCACCACATCCTCTCCTAAGTGCCCACAAGATATTCTTCAGTCATCTGTCATAGAGTCTTCAAGTTCAGTACTCTGTAGTTTTTGAGGCATAGATCTTCTTCCCATTTGAATATTGCAAATGCATCTCCCAGACTCCATTGGTATCACAGGGGAGAATTGAACTCTTTTCCACTTCTGCAACTACCTGGGGTGTAATCGGTCTTCTCTCTACTGTATAAGTCCCTTTAGAATATCTTCTAATCAGTTTGGGGCCTCAGTGCTCTATTCCGAGTATTTTTTCCCCTACTGTTTCTTGGCTGAGGGTCCTTGTTCTTTGTCAGAAGCAAAACAAAGTCAAAGACATAGGCGCGTCTCCTTTTACCTGTTGGAATTAAAACATCGGCCCACGGATTTAGCCCATGACCTCTTGGCCATTTTTGATCACGATGCCCTGAACTGCTTTAGAATTGACAAAGCACATGTGGTCTTTACAACCACCCTGTAAGCTGGTGACTTTACTACCCAATTTTAGAAATGAGGAGGCAGAATTGAACTTACGGTAAGTGACACGTAGGGGTGAGTGATTTCCCACTCCCAAGTCTTAGTGGCACCAACCTGTAGCAGAGCCCGGCACCTCCTCGCCTTCTCGTCACACAGCCTTTGCTGCATGTAACACATGCACCGCCGCGCCCTGCAGGCTCCTTATCCTGCCCTTATCCTCTGGGATTCTTGGTTGTCCTTGACCACAGGCTCTTCTCTGTCTTTTACATGCGCTGCGTGAGAAGGGCAGTTCCTATGAACCCTTCCATCTTCCCAGCCCTCTAAAGCGGTCTTCTTCTTTCTTCTTTCTTCTTCTTCTTCTTTTCTATTGATTTCTTAGGGAGAGGGAGAGAGAGCGTGAGTGAGCAGAGGCAGAGGGAGAAGCAGACTCCACGATGAGCGGGGAGCCCGATGCAGGGCTTGATCCTAGGACCCTGGGATCATGACCTGAGCTGAAGGCAGATGCTTCACCAACGGAGCCCCCGCAGGTGCCCCTCTTTTAAAAACTCTGACCCTGGACTCAAGTTTGCCATTTCTGAAAGCTCTGGAGGCCCCAAAGCCGGCAGCCCTCCCCGCGCTCTGCCTCGTGTCTTGGGGCAGAGGACTGAGCCGCTTCCTCCCGGGGCTCCCTTTGCTTCCCCGGCTTCGTCTTCGGGGGTCGGCGTTCGGTCCAGGAGAGCGGCCCCCTTGACTGCTTTCTGTAGGAGGAAACTGGCTGCAGGGCCAGACCAGGCGATTCAGAATTTATCAGCTTTTTTTTTTTTTTTTTTGGCTGAATAAGGTAATCCACGGATTTGCTCGGTGACTTATTTACATGACCAGCACGTCCTCAGAGAGATGGGTGGGTTAAGGGTCTGCATCAATTTCTTTCAGACGTGTCAAGAGTCCCCGACTGATTTTCCATGTCCCTTTGTACTACAAGGTGGACTATGGCACCCTTTCCTCTTGCCTTCCCTGACCCCTTGATGCTTCCCCGGAAGCAAATGGGCCACATCCTGCCATCACTTGTTATCCGTTTGGGCTGTAATAAAGCGAGATCCCATCAGGAGTCGCTTTACGGAAAATACCAGTTTGGGGATCACGCGCCATACAAATAGGAAAGCACGCCGGGCGCATTTCTGGTGCCTTTCACAACCTCGCCACGAACCGAAGAAAGGGGACAAGGATGGGAGCAAAGGGAAATTCTCTCTTTCTTGTTTTGCCAAAGACTTCATCTCTTTCCTTTCAAACTGCCACAGATCCTGGAGTTCTGAAAACGGCTAGAATTATCACAAGACCATTCTTTCTCTCGCGAGAGAGGGATTGAGTTGCTCATTAGGAGATGACGGTTAAAATAATCCGTCAGCGCTGGGACCAAATGTAACTAGAAAAGGGTTCAAAAGCTGCATTCATTCGGCAGAGAGAGAGAGAGAGAGAGAGAGAGAACAGCCTTTCTCATAACGAGCCCTGGGAAGTGGCCACCGTGGAAAGAGGTCGCACAACTGACAGTTTGGCAGCAGAGTAACTTCTACGAGCTTGTTTTTGCGGGTGGTGTTTTAGCTTTTGTGGTTTTCTCTGAGGCTGAATCCCTGGGACCTTCAAACACAACTTCCACTGAGTCTGTCTTCTTTTTCACTTGGCATTGTGAAATTGTAATTCACCATTTTCATAGGAAACAGTCACTGTGGCATAAATGAGCAAAACGGGGTTCAGTAAAGTTTTGTCTCGAATGGACGTAGGATGTGGGTAGGGCGTTCGTTCCTATCCAGAAATAAGATGTACTGAGACTGTGCGAAATTAGAGCTTTAGCTGTTCATTTCTCAGATTGCCCGTGGAGGGAGGTTTAGTCGAGATTATTTATATAATATGTAAAAATGTGCAGAATCCCTTATCTGAGGAGAACTGGGGAGGATACTGTTCCTGAAGATTCTGCTTGCTGCCTATGCAAGAGGCAGAAACAGTGGTGGTTGCAATGGAGAGGGGGGTGTTATTTTACTTTAAGGTTCTATGGCTTTCTATGCTTTACGCCCATTTTTAAACTGTTCTTTTACAAATGAAGTCAGAAGTGAAAGAGCTCTTTGGGGGGCACTATTCACAATACTTTTCTTATGGGTATTTTCCAAAAGCTCTAAAATGTGCCTTTATTTATGACCGTTTGCTTCATATCCTCTCTATCGTACCTACCCGCCATATTGCACAGTTAGCGCACACTCAGGCACGTGACCTCAGCAAGACAGCGAGACCCACCAGGCTTCCCCCCTGGTCCCCCCCCACCCGCCTCCTCCCAGTCTCTCCCCTGTTTCCACCTGGATCTTGACTACTCTGAGCCCTGGAAGGGGAGGCCACAGCTGAAGGCAAACAAATGTTTCTTTTGGTTTTGAGCTTCCAAGGACCAAGATCTACTTGATAGACTCTGTGGTTTTAACTTGGTGACATTTTTGCCGTATCTACTGACTCAAGAACTTAATCTGTGACTTTACCACTCTGCCTATCACACACACACACGCATACACACACCACCACCACCACACCCCTTTGCCCTAAAACTTGACCCACCGAGCTGTACTGAGAACCAGACTCTGGGTTCTCACCATTTTGGGGTCACAGACCACTTGAAGAATGTGTTGGAAACTTCCAGACTGCCTACCCTGAAAGGATGTGTGTAGCTTTTGCCCACAGTTCTATAGGGCTTTGTAGCTTCCATGAAACCCATGCTGAGGGACTTACTTTTACTATATGTTCTTTATTTCCATTTTGTTTCCATCTACATATATTACTTTTGTTAATTGAATCTGTGTCGGTTACTTTTTCAATTACCAAATTAATTAGAAGACCAAGAGCCTAAAATGGATTTTTCTTATTTGATTAAGTACACTATCGAGCGCTGAGAGTCCATTTGAAAGCAGAGTGTTCGTGATTAACCTGTTCAGTACCAAAATCTGCCCTTGGGGTTGCCAGAAAGCCAGTGTCGAGAGCCGAAATTATGAGAGGAAAAATGACTGACAGTCGGATTCCGACCTGATTTATTTTTAGTGAACGACCAAAGAAATTCCTTATTTAAAAGCAGATAGAAATGTGTTCAGGGTTTGACTGTGACTGTGTTAATGGTCTCATTCACATGAGGAGAATCTTAGAGTTGCCAAAATGTCTCCTTGAAAGCATCGAAAGGGTAACAGATAATTACCTCGTCAGGAGGAGAGCTACCCAGACACCTCGCTACAGGGTTTTCGCCACAGCTTATCTTATGTGACTATCTTTTTTATTTAAAAACCATCTTCTGGAATCGTAGTGAGGGCTTTGCCCGGGTTGGGCTCCACGTGGCAGCCATGTTTTATACCGAATCTCTCACTGGGCCGGAGTGCTGTAAGAGTGCGTGTGTATTTTGAGTGGCAGTCGTATTTTACTCTTCCCAACAAGGTAGATGTGACATTGTGGGGGCTCTATTCTTACGGCCCTTAAGATGGAAATAACTAGAGGGAATAAAGAGGCTGATGGAAGATCAACTTCATGAGGGTTCTCGTGCCTTCGAGCGTTCCTTCCTGTGTGCCAACCACGTGGGCAGCTAATAGACTGGGTGTTTTGGTTGCTGCTGTGATGTGATATCAGTCGCCGAGGTGACGAAACACGGATTTCTTTTTCAGCCTGAGCCTGGCATGGAGGCTGGGGAAGAAGAGGGACGTGAGCTGGGAAGAGGGGCAAACGCGACTGACCGGCTTTCTTCAAGTGCCTCGTTTGGCTACTTCAGTAGCTGTCCAGCTTTTCTTTTCTTTTCTTTTCTTTTTTTTAAGATTTTATTTATTTGGGCGTCTGGGTGGCTCAGTTGGTTAAGCGACTGTCTTTGGCTCAGGTCATGATCCTGGAGTCCCGGGATCGAGTCCCATATCGGACTCCCGGCTCTGCGGGAAGTCTGCTTCTCCCTCTGACCTTCTCCCCTCTCATTCTCAGTCTCTGTCTCTAATAAATAAATAAATAAATCTTTAAAAAAAAAAGATTTTATTTATTTATTTGAGAGAGCACACAAGCAGGGGGAGTGGAGGAGGGAGAAGCCTCCCCCCCTTTTTTTAAACGATGAAATTAAAAGTACCCCATCCCTGGGGGTTGATGTTAACATTAAAGGAGATGGTGGGTATAATACATTCATAGGTGTGCCTGATAGATAAAAAAAAAATCAATAAAGATGTAAAAAAATTAGCAATAAAAATAAAATTCGTGCACATAAAGATAAGCAAATGTTCACAGCGGCCTTATTCACAGTGAGCCCCAAACTGGAAACAACTCCAATGTCTTTCCACTGATTTGAAAACAGATTTTAAAAAAATTGGCGTCTTTCCATGCTGTGAAATACTAGTCAGCAGTGCAAAGGAAGACCTAAGGATACACACAAGAACACAGAAGCATCAGAAACATCATGCTAACTGAAAAACGGTACATGCAAATATGCTGTATGATTTCGCTGATACGGTAGTCTAGAAAAGCCAAGCTCTAGCAATAAAAAGTAGACGGGTGATTGCCGTGATCTGAGCAGGAGATCAGCTGCAGAAACTTACTAAGATAAGTGGCCAAGTAGGGGAACTATTCTGGGTCTCTATTGTTGTGGTTACACAACTGCATATAGTTGCTAAATTTCATTGCACTATACACTTAAAAATAGGAGAAGCTTAGGGCGCCCGGGTGTCTCAGTCAGTTAGGCGTCTGCCTTGGGCTCAGGTCATGATCTTGGGGTCCTGGGATCGAGCCCCACATCGGGCTCCCTGCTCGGCGGGGAGTCTGCTTCTCCCTCTCCCTCTGCCTCTCCCTGTCTCAGGTTCTGTCTCTGTCTCTCTGTTTCTCTCTCAAAATAAATCTTAAAAAATAGGCAAAGTTCAATGTATATAACTTACACCTCAGAGCTAAAAAAAAAGCACCCTTGCTGCACATTGTCAGGCTGTGTGATTCTAAGTATTGTTGTATTGTAGAACAGTTTTTACACAGATCCAGTTCTTGGGACTATTTAGGTTATTTCAAAGGAGAAATTAAATATGCACTACCGAGCGCTCCCTGCCCTCCTGTCCACTGTGAAAGATCCGCAGGGACTTACACTGCTCATCTCTTGTCCAGTCTTACGAAGTTGTCGGGACGGCGCAGACCGTCCGCTGACACTAAGCCATCGAGAAATCCCACGAGCAGGTAGAATTCCAGGTACGCGGTGCGGCTGAGTACTGGATGGATGGGAAGGAAGGGAAGAAATGCGATGGGGATAGGAGTAGCCAGGGAAGGGCCCTGACAGAGAAGACTTGGGAAGGGTTGGCTGGCTTAGCCTGGACATCACGCGAGCGGTGGCAGAGAGGTCACAGTGACACGGGCCACCTGGAGCCTGCTGGGAACACTCCGAGGGTGGAGGACCCTGAGGCTTGTCGTGTTGGCAGATACGGTTGCAGAGGGTTCCTGACTGTCCGCGGGTTCGCCGGGGTGCTGCGTGCTGGGTCTCGCCCCGCTGGCAAGTCTCTCCTTCCAACTCCGACTTCGGGGACAGCACATTGGTAGCTAAAGATTGGCCGAGGGAGGGGCGCCTGGGGGGCTCATTCTGTTCAGCGTCTGCCTTGGGCTCCAGTCATGATCTCAGGGTCCAGGGATCGAATCCCATGTCGGGCTCCCTACTTGGCAGGAAGCCTGCTTCTCCCTGTCCCTCTGCCCCTCCCCCTGCTTGTTCTCTCTCTCTGTCTCTCAAATCTTAAAAAAAAAAGAGTGGCCACGATGGGAGTATTTACAGCAAAAGGACATTGAAAAGGACAAACACAGTACGTCCGGGACCCCCACCCCACGGAGAGCAAGTTGTTAGCCGTTTACCAGCGTACCACGGATAGTAACTGGAACTAGCTGTGAAACAGAGAGAGAGGGGAACAACCGATGATCGAGCGGTGCCTGGGGAGGTGTTGAGAGGGCCAAAAGAAAAAAGAAAATGGTTCTTACAGAGGGCAAAGAGGCACAGGTGTTTAATGCTGGAAGAGAAGCGGGGTCATTTGGGGTCGTTTCCACAAGGACTGGAACAGTAGCCCGCCTTCCCCCAAGGGCGGATGGAGTTAGCACGTCTTGCGCAAAATAGGGTGTCTTCAGACCTTCAGTAAATGGGGCTCCCTCTTGCCTCAGCAACTTCTCTGAGATCTCTGCATTATCAGCACTTGTGGGGCCGACCTGGGTCCTCCCTTCTGTCTGTGCCGCCGGCAGCGTGGGAAGGCAGCCCCGGGGGTGGTGTGAATGCGATCCCGAGCTAGTCCTGATCACGAAATTCCGGGCTGTTGTGGAGTTCACCCTGTTAGGTAAACACCGCTTGCGGTGCCCAGCTCATTGACTTGTGTGTCTACCTAATGGGGCGAACTCCAAAACAGCCCGGAATTTCGTTTCCTGGTATAACCTAGCACCTGCTACAGTGCTCGTTGAAATGACAAGAAAATTTAGTCGATTCCAGTTTTTTGATAACACGCAGTTATCAAAAGATCAATTACATTCTGTTCAATAAAACAAACCCGGGCGGCCTTAAATATTAAACAGCGGGAGCGCTGGATTGGGTGAAACATGGGCTCATGTCCTTGCTTCCGTGCCTCTGTTTCTTTCTGTGATCTGGAAACTGAAGCCCTTCAATGTCAAGATTTCTCCCCAGTCTAAGATCACAGTGGTCCTTGTAAGAGGAGGCAGAAGAGTCCAAAGGAGGTGTGCAGGGATGGAAGCCCAGAGGGCTGGGGCAGGACGTGCCTGGCTTGGGAGGTGAAGGAAGGCGCCACAACCCATAGAACACACGTGGCCGCTGGCCCCGGAAATCCCCCCCCTAGAACTTCCAGAAGGAAGCAGCCCTTCTCACCTCTTGATGTTATGCCATAAAAATGATTCTGCATTTGGAGCTCCCAGAACTGTCGGAGAGTCCGCGTGTGTTGTTAAGTCTGTGGTCATTTGTTAGTAGTAGCAGTTAAAACAACCTCTTGTCAGGGTTCACTTTTCAATCTACATCCTTTGCTTTCCCTGGCTCAGCGTGCAGAGGAGAGCTCCCAGGGGGCTCTGGGGAGGAGCGTGAGCCTCTGCAGCTGTCCCCGGAGGTCAGGGGACACAGGTGCTTCTGCTAGCCGCTCCCACTTTGAGCACGAAGGTTCTGGAGGCGGCGTTCATTGCCTGGGCTTCTCTCTCCTCAACTGCCTTTGGTCAGCTTGGCAAAAATACTGTATCCTATAGGGGCTCCTTAGTTTCTAGAGACATGCAGAGAATTCGAGAACGTTCTGAGGTTGAACCACGGAGACTTGGAGCAGAGCCAACGTGGGAAATATAAAAGACCTGCAATTATTCAGCCGGAGGAAAAGAAGGCTGAGAAATGACTTAGTAACGACACATCAGAAACTCAAGAGATCCTAAGTGGGAAGCAGTGGTGGTTTTGAGTTGTGCTCTCAGGCAGCTGCAGAGGGCCCTGGGACCCAGCTCGCCCCACCTCCTCATTCTCAGGGGATGAAATGGGCCAAGCTGACCTTTGTGAGGGTCCCAAGCAAATGGCGGAGCCTGGAGTAGAACTCGTGGCTTGACCATAGCGGAGGATGTGCTGTGGGTTTAAAGATGGGCCGTTGCTTTTCTCTTCGAAGTGATAGAAAGTTGAGGCAGTCTCTGGGGGGACGGACATGTTCTGTATCTTGCTCTCGGGTTTGGTTCCGCAGGTGGGTGCCCGTGTGTGTAAAATTCATCCGTTCAGAGGCTTTGGATTTGTGTCCTTGGCTGTATGTTGATCCGTCAAAAATTTTTTTTACTAGCCTTTTGAAAATGACTGTGTAAACTCTTCATGATAGCCCCAGACTGGCAATAGTTCAAGTTTACTTCCACAGTCGACCGAATAAAGAAACTGGGGCATGTTCATATAGTGGATTTCTATGCAGTGGCGAGAATGAATCAACCGCTGTCACACACAGCAGCGTAGAGGAGTTGCCCAAGCAAGTTGTTGAATGAAAGAAACCAGGTGCAAAAGAGACTATTCTAGGGCGCCTGGGTGGCTCAGTTGGTTAAGCGACTGCCTTCGGCTCAGGTCATGATCCCGGAGTCCCGGGATCGAGTCCCATATCGGACTCCCGGCTCTGCGGGAAGTCTGCTTCTCCCTCTGACCTTCTCTCCTCTCGTTCTCAGTCTCTCTCTCTAATAAATAAATAAAAAATCTTAAAAAAAAAAAAAAGAGAGAGACTATTCTATGTGATCTGTTGCTATAAAATTCAAAACTGAGGGGCGCCTGGGTGGCTCAGTGGGTTAAGCCTCTGCCTTCGGCTCAGGTCATGATCTCAGGCTCCTGGGATTGAGCCCCGCATCGGGCTCTCTGCTCGGCAGGGAGCCTGTTTCCCCCTCTCTCTCTGCCTGCCTCTCTGCCTACTTGTGATCTCTCTCTCTCTCTCTGTCAAATAGATAAACAATATATATATAAAAAAATCTTTAAAATTCAAAACCGAGTAAGTATATCAGTGGTGTTAAAAGTCAGAGTAGTGGCTAGCTTTGAGGGGTTGGTAGGGCACGAGGACAAGGGATCCTGGGTGCTGGGGACCTATTTTTTTTTTAAATCCGGTGTCTGATTACACAGGTATATCCATTTTGTGAAACTGGATTGAGGCGTGCGCTTGTTGGTACACTTATGTATATTTCAGTTAAAAATTAACTTGACGGTGGGACCCTCTCGCAAGCCTTCCTATTACCTTAAAGGTACACAGGTAGATTGCATGAGAAAATATGTGTACTTTCACAGAGTCCTTAGAACACACATGCTAGAGAGAGAAGTCTCCCGGTCAGGAATTTGGTTATTTATTTGTTTATTTAAATAAAAATTTAAAGACTTGAATAAATCATCTCTCTGCCCACCATAGGGACTTGAACTCATAACCCTGAGTCGAGAGTCACACGCTCCTCTGACTGAGCCAGCCAGGCACCCCGGAACATGGAGATTTAAATCCCAGTTGTGACCAAAAAGCCATCTGGTAGTCGGCTTTCTCCCTGAGCCTAGTACAGCCTTTCTTGCAAAGGAAATCTATGAAGCCGGCCCCGGCCCTCAATGCCTCTTTGGCTCTTTGTAGTCCTATAGAATGAAAGAATGGGGTCATTTTTTTCTTCCTTTCTTTTTTTTTTTTCCAAAGCAGCAGCTTGAAATAACTAGTAATGCTGTTGGGAGACATTTCCGTCCTGCCAGGCACGGATGCAGGCGAGAGTCGTTGGGGCAGGCCTGAGGCTGCTCTCCCTAATGGGACCTGCTCCCTACAGGGATCCAGAACTTTCCCTTGCTGATGAGGCTGGGGGGGAGGGGTGGAGACTCCCTCAACTGTCCAAACCGTATGGTCAGAATACCTGCTCTCCCTCCTGGAGGCTGGGATTTGGATCCGTGGAGGTAGAGGGCGCCTCTGTGACCAGCCAGAGCCCTTTTTGATGGCTTCCCTGGGCAGAAACTTCTCGAATGTGTTGCGTTTCTATTGCTGAGAACAGAGTGAGCTCTGAGCGACCCTTCCTGGGAGGGAGAGAGTGTGGGGCAGCTGCACGTGCATTCCCGCAGGCTCCACGTGGGGCTTCTTCCCTCGCGGTCTGTCGGTACGGCTGTCATAAGTCTTAGCCCCTCAGTCTCCATGGGCACCGTCAGAGGGTACATTTGTGCTAGGAATTCCTGTGCAGCTGGAAAAAAAAATTGGATGAGGAAGTTGTGCATTGTTGTATAGAAAGCTTTCCTGTGTCTATTAAATAAGAAAGGTGCAGAATGGTAAATGCATATTTATTTTATTTTTCCTCCTCATAGGAAGGGTGGGAAGGGTACTTTATTAAAAAGTGATTACCTTTTCGGGACAAGTAAGACAGAATAGAAACCAGAGAAGTGAGAATTTTCAAAGGACAGTTCCTTATATTGTTTTGATTTTCTAATCCTGTCTTTGTATTGCCTACTAAATTTTTAAAAAATTAATTAAAGGGGCGCCTGGGTGGCTCAGTGGGTTAAAGCCTCTGCCTTTGGCTCAGGTCATGATCTCAGGGTCCTGGGATCGAGCCCCGCATTGGGCTCTCTGCTCAGCGGGGAGCCTGCTTCCCTCTCTCTGTCTGCCTGCCTCTCTGCCTACTTGCGATCTCTCTCTTTGTCAAATAAATAAAGCCTTTCAAAAAATGAAAAGGGCTTAGAAGAGGCCCTATCGATAGGATGCGGTATATCAAAGTCACGCTATTACAAGCAAAAATAAGAACAATTGTATTTGTATTTTTTTTAGGAGGGGGGGATGAAGGAGCAGGGGGAGAAGGAGAGAGAATCTTAAGCAGGCTCCGTGCCAGCACAGAGTGCTACGTGTGGCTCAATGTCATAACCCTGAGATCATGACCTGAGCCGAGAGCAAGACTCGGACGTGTAACCCGCTGAGACTCCTAGGCACCTCCCAAAATTTTATAATCTTTGAGCTCACTTTTCCCTTTCCTTACAAAAACTATGGCCTACGAGCTAGCCACCTGTTTTTGTAAATAACATTTTGGCTCACGGCCATGCCCGTCCTCTTCCATATTGTCTATGGCTGCGTAGGTGGGATGGAGACCATATGGCTGACAGAGCCTAGAATATGTACTCTCTGGCCCTCTACAAAACAAGTTGGATGACCTTGAACCCATAATGTTGTTTACTTGTGGCTTAGATGATAATATACTTGATAAAAAGCGAATAAGAAGATACTGTATTTCTATGAAAAGCGCTAGATGATTGGATAAAAAGTCTGATCACTACTCTTGGGATTCATATCCGATTAATTTTCCATTGCATAGCTCACTTTTGAGCAGGGATTGGCATTCTAGCCCTTATGTTGGCGCATGTTGTTCTGGGATTTCCTTTTACCTAAGTAACGTATCTGCAGCGGATATCATGGGGTCCTGCCCCTCTCCCCGCCCCTTACCACTGCAATGAATAATGGTTGACTTCCAGGTGCCAGCACCCACATTTCTTTGCTTGAGGGTTTCAGCCACCAGATTCTGCCTTGCTTATCTGTTGGCAGGTCAGAAGTGCCAAGAATGAATGTCCTCCAGGAGCAGCCGCCTCCGATTGGTGTATAAATAGCCCAGCTCCCCTGCCCCTGGTGGGAGAACTGAAGCACATCTTCTCTCCCATCTCTGAGAGTTCTGTAGTGGGACTAAGACCAGTCACCCTCAGCAATAACTTGTTAATGAATCTTTATAGCCTACCTTCTCTTCCCTCCTCTCACTTCCCCTTCCTACATTTCCTGGGATCCACTCCCAAATGACCTACTTGCAAGCAAGCTCTGTTTCGGGCTCAGTTCCTGAAGGAACTCCGACTAAGAAGGGTTCCTTATGAACGGTCTTTCTGTTATCTTTAGGCCCACATATGAAATATTTAGAGTGCTCCTATTCTTTCTGTATTTTATTAATGAATACAGTACAGGGAGGAATTTTCAATGTACTTGGTTATCTTTCCAGAAAACTAGATGTTCTTTCTATAGACCAAAATACATAGACTGGGTAAAGGGAATCTCTTACTCTCATGGAACATATCATAGATTGGGTTCACAATAACTTTTAAAAAGTGGCTTCCATCTCTTAATGGAAGTTGTTGCCCTAAAGACCTCAGGATGCGTTTTTATGTGATTTGGTCATTCATTTGTAATAGGTAAAGCCATTGGCAGCCATTTCAAAGAAGCAATTTTTGGTAAACCTGCAACACATCTCTATGGAATTCAGTATGTGCTGTGATGGGTATGTGACTGTGTAAAGGTAGGGAGTTAGGTAGAGAGGAGTTCTTCTCTACAACGATGTGTTAGTCCATCGGTGACACCTGTCACCAGAAATCTTAAGAAGCAGAATAACAAGTGATCTCTTTTCTAAAAATCTGTATGCCTCTAAGACAAGGAATAGTCCACTTTCCCGGCAGTGATACCCTGCTTAGATGTTGTCTTTGAAGTTCATGTCATCGAAAATTGTGGAAACTGTGCTTCTCTGTGCGAAACAGAAGTCTGGGATGGGATAATCTTCCCTCCCTGTCAATTGCATGTCTGAGAAGACTCCATTCATCCTTCCAGAACAAAATGTATTATTCTTCGAGACATCTGGTGGTTAGCAAAAGGGTGGTGTAGAGCCATAAGCAAGGGATGTCCTTTAATGATGGTGATTTTATGTGACTAATAATGATGGTGGCTCCTGGTCCTCTAGGACCTGCTGTGCCGCGCACAGCGGATATGGGGCTCTGTGTGTCCTAGATCTGTTGAACCTCCCATCGACCTTACGGGGCTGTTACCATCCTCGCTTTACAGGTGAGAAAATCGAGGCTGAGAGGGTTTAAGTTACTGCCCGAGGTCATGCAGCCTGTAAGTGGTAGAGCTGAAATGAGAGAACCCAGTTCAGACTCAAAATCTCTCTTCTGGCCTCCTGTACTTGAGTGACGTGGGGCAGAAATTAGTTACTGGGTAGAACTCTCCTCAAATAAACCTTGAAGTTTTGTCCAAGGAGCGAGTACGACATAGCTTCAGTTCGTTTGTAAAACGGATCACGGCTAATGTTCTAAATAAACATTGCCAAAAAAGAAGTAAGACTTTGGGGGGGAGGGGCGATACATTATCTTACTTTTTTTTTTTCAAATACCAGTCTAATCACACATGGTCCACAAATACTCAAATAAGAAGCCAAATATAAATCGATGTCAAGGATCGGTCTTCAGCCATCCCAGCCAATGATGGCACGCGGGGCTCTGATCTCGCCGACTTAAAACCCATCCACCCATCATCCAACCGCCGGCCACCACGCCATTCAGCAGAATTTCCTTCATTATGAACCGTTGGAAGCTACCAGTCTGAGCCCTCTTGGCTCTTTTTTTTCAAGCTCCTGCTCGGCACGGTGCCAAAATATGGCCAACCGAGGCTCCGGGTAAGTAGCGGCCATGGTACCAGAAGGCTCCGTCACCCTGGCTGGCCGCTGAATGTCACCCCTGCAATATGTCACCCCCACAATAAAAACGGTAATACTTGTATTCATTGCCTGTCCTAAGGGCCACACGTAATTTCACTGATGTCTTCCATGGACTTGGTTTCAAGGAAGCCAGCTGTTAACAGAACTTGAGCATATTTATTGTTCACACTCACCCAAGTGAGTTGGGTTCACCCGAGATCCAGACTCTTACCCTCTAGACCCTCTTCTCTCTCCTGCTCTCCATGGGCTTAAGACTTGAGTTAGTAAAAGGACAGAGTCTCAGGAAGACAAACCTGTCCCTCAAAATATTTCTGTATTTACAATTTTCCCTTGAGATACATACCTTGCCCCTGTTGCTTTTGGCCGACTCCCTGATTGTGTTTTCTTTTCCCTTTTTTTGTTCTCAATTTATGGTGGTGGTTCTCTGACAAATGGATTTTGACGCTGTTATTGTGGTGCCAACTTTAGCAAACTCCTCTGTGAAGGTCACCGCTAGTTCTGTTGTTCTCACATTATGAGGACTGCTAATATAATCCAGAATAATCCACAGTATTCAGCCTAGGGCTGGTTATGTCCTGTTGGTCCACCATTCACGTGTTCGTGCGTGTTTGTGGTGCACCCACGGACACGTCCCGCCTCCAGGCGAAGACTGTGTGCACAAGGCAATCGACTGATCATGGAAGGCAGGGTCTCATTATGTCCAAATGAACGGGACTGCGTGTCAGTGCCGTGAGAGTTCACACGATGCTAAGGCGGGTAAGGAAGGACTTTGAGGAAATCCCAATGGTTCTGTCTTCTCCGCTTCTCTTGAATGAGTTCCCCTTTCTCTAATTTCATTCCTCCCTGGCCCAGGTCCACCCCTGTCTCTGACCCAAGTGACTGTACCTGCTTCCTGACAACTTCTCTGACATGTATTTTTTTTTTTTTTAAGCCATAGTATTGAGGTAGAACTTGCATCCCTGAGTGTTCACCGGTTTTAAAGTCAATTAAATGACTTCTAGTAAATTTGCCAAGTTGTATGGCTACTGGCACCACGGTCCCAGTTTAGAACACTTACATCACCTAGTAAGATGCCCTGCTTTTGTTTACCGTTTGGCTCTGTTCCCTTCCCCAGTCCCAGGTTCCCTGGGGAACTACAAATCCACTTTCTGTCGACTGTTTGCCTTTTCTGAACATTTTATATATTTTTTAAATTTTTTTATTTATTTTTAAAAGATTTATTTGAGAGAGCGTTCGCATGAGCAGGAGAGAGGGGCAGAGGGAGAAGCAGACTCCCTGCTGAGCAGGAAGCCATATGCGGGGCTCTATCCCAGACCCCTGGGACCATGACCTGAGCCCAAGGCAGACGCTTAACCGGACCGAGGCACCCAGGCGCCCCATGAACATTTTATATAAAGGGACTTCCGTGTGTTCTTTCACATCTGGCTGTTTTCACGGAACATAATGTTTTGGAGGTTCATGCACTTTGACGTGTATATACCTTGGTGTGAAGTTGCCATGTGGTCACTCCCTTTAACTTTCTGAGATGCTTCCATGTTCGTTCCCAATGTGGCGGCCCCCGTTTTCTGATTTTGCTAGCAGGCAGTGTCGGAAGGGTTTAGTTTCTCCATATCCTCACCACCACTTGTTACTGTCTTTTTTTGTGATGACCATTCTAGTTCGTGTGAAGTAGTATGTCATCCCCACATTTAGTTTTGCCAGGTGAAGGGCACTTGTGATGTGGGGTAGTTGCCTGAATAAACAGGAAACGTGTCTGAAGGTCTTAGTTTATTGTTTCGGTGCGTAGCTCCCCTAATATCTTTGTAACGGCTGTTGAAGATTCATGTGGTTCTAGGCTGAGACTGTCGAGAGAAAATGTAGGTGTTGACTCTGTACTTCACCTCTTATATCTTGAAGGAAAATTTAAGAAATGACAGAATTTTAAAAAAATCAGTTAATATTGAAATCACAGTGTTCATAAAGCTTGAAAAAGAAGCCTGCTAGTGAGCAAGTGTTAAATCTATAGTTCGGAGGGCCCTTTGGGCTTGATTATAAAGTCCAAAATGGAAATTACTCATTTGACGTGATCCATAGGAGCCATTTTCTAGTGTGCCAGCATTAATCCACTTAGAGCTGAGTGACTAATGGATTCGCAAGCCCTTCCATTTTCTATAAAGAAATGGATATCATGAAGGCCAGAGTGGCAAAAAGAAGGCTGACTAGAATCATAATTCATGTATTCAAACGATGCAAAAAATATAGATGGGATTAATGTTGCATTTGAGTTTAGACAGGATGTTTAGGCATTGCGTCTAGAAATAATATTCTGAAATCCATAAAGGACAGGAATCCTTGTGTCTTTAAAGTAGACTCCGAGAGAGAAACTTCTTGTTAAATGTTAAAATTGGGTCTTGGAGTACTTAATTACATTAAAAATTATTTGGACTTTGGCAAAAACTGCCTTATTGCTCTCTCCACTGATTTTCTGCCAATTTTTTTCTGTTCGGCGTGCGGAACTTTGGCAGCAACTCGTGTGTAAGGATGTTTGCAGACACACAAGATGATGTTTGTGCTTATCTTAAGTCATTTCGTCAGGTCTCATCTTTTTGTTATTTCTACTGGTGTAAGGATTTGGGATTTCTAGGACCTTGTTGGTATACTTGGCAGACTGAAACATGACAACTGCTGGGGGATAGATCGTAATACAAATAGACATATTGACAGACCATCCAAGCCATCTGCTTGCCTTGTCCACTAGTAGTTGTCTTGTTGGTGTAGTTGAGAAAAGGTGCTCGCCCTTCCCGTACGTGCCTGTGATGGGACTGGAAAGTGAGCACCGGCTGTCCTTGTTGGCAGCCCACTATGGTACTGATGTTTGCCGTAAAAGTATGAGTCAGTTCTTGGAATGATGATTAGTCGAAGAGGAAGAAAAGTGAGTGTACCAAAAAAAAAAAATGTCGGGGAGAGAGAAGTCCCTATTTGCTCCAGCTGATGAATGTCAATTTCTTTCCACCTGACTATGCGGGACAAGAAAACAGAAATACGACCTCCAGTGAGTGTAAGGCAGCCTTTTTGTAAGTAGTGGGTGTTGAAAGAGTCTTTTTTTTTTTGGTTCAGGGAGGGCCTGGGGACGTGGATAATAGTGCCCAGGAACGCAGAGCAGAACTACACAAACGAGTGTAGAGGTTTCGGGGGTGATGGGGAGCTGCAATAGGTAGGTGTGTGGAAATTCCGAATTCTGTAGGAATTGCAAGCAGGGGAAAGGAACAGAGCTCAGGCAGAAAAACCAGAGGTTTAGATGTTGCAGGAAGGCAGCCAAATGGCAGAGGAAAAATGAGGAAGGGAGGAAGGAATGGAGGGTGGAGAGCAGGGGTTTTGGCATTCTTTCCTCCCCGCTCAAACAGAGAGCCCACCAACTGGGACGCAGTGCCCCTTCGTGGCTTGGGGCAAATCCACAGAAGGACACGACTTCCTGCGCAGAGAGGGGGAAGTTTCGAGAAAAGGCATGATGTCGGGTGTCCGATTTGGAGGTCGCACTGGGTTCTGTGTGGCTTTGTACCCTGCACAGAACCTGGCGCTGAACATTTTACACCTGCCTTCCACAGTCGCTGACTGTCCTTGTGGGCAGCTGAAGCACCCCATCAGAGTGGTAGAATGCTCAAGATTTAAACAGAACCCCCAAAACTGATTTATAAATCTGTAACTCACGGTAAGCTGAATGCCAAGGAACTTTTAGTTCAACAGAAACACAACAGTGTGTATTAGAGGAGAAAGAATTGTTGCTCTCCGCTCAGTCCTGCAGGGAAAAATAGACCCCATCTTCTTTGTAATAAGAAACCTTTTGTTTTGGGAATGGTTGCTAGAATAGGTTGGAAAGAAGGCCATTTCATACCAACGAACACAAATTCTATGCGATGGAAAATGGCAGTCTATCCTAAACAAATACTAAAAGAGCTGGAAGCCTTTGAGGTGCTTAAATTTCTGCTGTAGAGAAGAAAAACATTCTGGCAAATGTTAGAAGATCCCCAGGTGAGTGAGGCAAGATGTCTCCCAGCTTTCTTGGTCTCACTCCTATTAAAGACAGTGAATTGTCACTTTTCTTACTTTTGGTCAGGGGATAGTCAGTGGTAAAGAGCAGCCCAAGAACTCCATGCCCCAAGCACTTCCGATACCAGGAAATATGTGGGTAGGTTCCGAGGGGGAACCACCTGTAGCGGTAGACAACTGGGAAACGCTGTGGACCCCACCATGAAACATTTCTGTCCTGCTTCAGTCTCAAGATCCTTCTAGATCCCAACACTGGTACCCGTAGAATGCCATTGTCCAGTTCCCTGGGCTCCGAGTCTGTCTGTCCGAGGCGTGGCAATCATCTTATCGTATCCCGCTGAAAAAATTAATTTGATGTTATTTGTTCAAATAATTTTGAATATACTAAGGTGGGGGAGTTCTTTTTCTTTTTTTTTTTTAAGGTGGGGGAATTCTTAAATGGGATGCTTGACTTTCATAGGCTCTCCATGTGACTAAATCACCTTCTCACAGTCAGAAGATGAAGGCACTACAAGTTTTTGCCATCTGAGGGACAGGCAGATGTGAAATGAGGTTTTTCCAGTCAGTTCTAATATAACCAATGCTTGAGTTAAAATAGGATTCTACCAAATTGGAATTTGGGAATCCCCAAACAGCCTAATGACCCCCCAAACTACAAAGCTATGGTAATCAAGGCATTTTGGTACTGGCCTAAAAATAGACCAATAAATCAAGAGAATAGAATTGAAATCCCTGAAATAATCCTTACATTTGTGGTCAGCTGATTTTCAACAAGGTTACTGCGCTAGAATAAAGGTTTCCCACCCACCCCCCCCCCCACTGCCACCATCACCGCCATTCATGTGTTGAAATCTAATTCCCAATGTGACAGTGTTTGGAGGTGGGCCTTTGGAAGGGGATTAGGTCATTAGGGTAGAGCCCTTATGAATGAGATTAGCGCCCTTATGAAAGGCTCCAGAGAGCTCCCTCACCTCTTCTGCCATATGAGTATGCGAGGAGAAGGACCATAATGTATGAACCAAGAAATGGAACTCACCAGATAGGGAATCTGCTGGCATCTGGATGTTGGACTTCACGTTGTCCAGCACTGTGGGAAATAAATGCGTGTTGTTGAAGTCGGAAACCCTATCTCACACTATTGACAAAAAAGAACTCCTAATGGATCACAGGTCTAAATGTAAAAGGTAAAACCAAAATCGTTGGAGGAAAACAAGGAAGTAAATCTTCATGACTACAGGATAGACAGTGGTTTCTGAGATATAACACCAGAAATATAAGCAACAAAAGGAAAAATAGGTACATTGGACTTCATCAAAGCTAAAAAGCTTTGTACTGCAAAGAACACCATCAAGAAAGTGAAAAAAACATCCAGCAGACTGGAAAAAATTTTTTGAAAATCATACATCTAAGAGACTTGTATCTTGAATATATATATATATATTTTTTTTCAGTCTTACAACTCCGTAATAGACAACACCAAAAGAAAAACAGAAGTGTTTAATAGTCGTTTCTTTTAAAAAGATATGTAAATAGCACATGAAAAGATGCTCAACATCATTGGTCTTTGGGGAAATGCAAATTAAAGCACAGTGAGATTACCCCTTCACAGGCCCTAGGAGAGGACGGCTAGAATCAGAAAGACGCGATAGCAAGAATTGGTCGAGATACGGAAAATGTGAAACCCTCGCACACTGCAGGTGGAAACAGAAAATGGTGCAGCTGCTTTGGAAACCAGTCTGGCAGTTCCTCAGGTGGTTAAATGCAGTTACCACATGACCCAGCCACTCCACCCTTGTGTATAGACCCACTAGAAAGGAAAACTGACGTCCGCACACAAACTTGTACGTGAATGTTCATAGCAGCACGATTCATAAAAGCCAAAAAGTGGGAACAGCCCACATGCCCACAGGCTCAAGAATGAATAAGCAGAATGCGGTATATTGTTCCATAGGATATTATTTATCAATTTAAAAAAGGAAGTTTGGATACTTGCTGCAACGGCTGAGCCCTGAAAACATTGTGCTCAGTAGATTGGTGGTTGCACAGGGTTGGGGGGGAAGGGCAAGTGACTGCTAATAGGATCAGAGTCTCTTTTAGGGGCAACCAAAATGTTGATGATCAGATTATGGTGATGGGTAAATCACAGAAGCTGAACAAGTGGAAAGGAAGAAAAAAAAACCCTAAAAACTATTGAATTGTACACTTTAAATGGCTGAGTTATATGGTGTGTCAATAATCGCTCAAAGCTTTTTAAAAGCGGTTTTTGGCTTAATCATACATCATAACCAGTGAGAGAAATATGCTGAGTAAATGTTAATACATTATTTTACGTTCTGCCCATTGACTCCTATTTTAATTAGGGAAATATGCATTTCTAATTACTGCTATTGTGTGCCTAAGGCTGATGTGTTTGGATAGATCTTTTTGACCATGGAAAATAGTTGTTCTTTAATCAGGTCAATAAAATAATTACTGCTGGCAGATGGATGTGCCTCCTGTTCAACATTGAGGTCATTCGGAGCCCCTGGGCTTCACAAACTGTAGGTGGAAAATGAAAACCACTTAGTGTTTATGTTTTTTAAGAAGCATTGCAAATATCCTCTTAATTGTTATTTGAAATATCAATGAGTTGTCATGGAATGTGAGCCCATTTTTCTAACCCTAAGTTAGGTGTTCCCATATAGCACCAGAGAAGTGCCCTGTAGGGTCCCTGTGCCGTCAGAGGTCAAAGTCATTTTGGAATGGAAGACTTAAACACAAGGATGCTTTAGGGGAAAAGCTAGGACGTCGTCATGTGGTAAATTGGCGAGCTATAGACCTAAGATGGGCTGAGAACCGAATCCTTGGGAGGGTTTCCCACAAGCTGTAGCCTTGGAGCTAGGCCACGAAAATGAATAGAATTAGGACAAGTGAAAGGAGAGAGGGAAGAGGGAGAAGGAAACGGGTCCAAGAAGTAGAGGCAAGAGGCGCCATGTGGGTAACCGAGAGGAGTGCTGCAGGTGAGCGCGGACGGCTGGCTTTGAAGGACTGTGACCCACGTGGGTTTGAGAGAGCCAACTTGATCTGGTAGCTCGGGGTTCCATTGGAGATGGAGCGAACAACTCAGAGTGTAAGGTTTGCACAGATGAGCTTTGGTTTGGGATCTGAGATGGGGAGATCGTAGGGGTTGGTAACCAGCTACACGGCCCTGGCAGCCAGCCAAGCCTCAGGCCCGGAGAGGTTGGATAAAGGGGCAAGGATGGATTTGAACTATGGAAACACACACAAGGCAGTAGCCCGTCCAGCGTGCAGAAGTCCTAGCCAATGGCTATATATTTTATTTTTTTTAAAGATTTTATTTATTTATTTGACAGAGAGAGAGAGAGATCACAAGTAGGCAGAGAGGCAGACAGAGAGGGGGAAGCAGGCTCCCCGCTGAGCAGAGAGCCCGATGTGGGGCTCGATCCTAGGACCCTGAGACCATGACCTGAGCTGACGGCAGAGGCTTTGACCCACTGAGCCACCCAGGTGCCCCCTCTATATATTTTAGAAAGAAAGTCTGTACGGTATATTTAGAGATTTCGTAGAATTCGAGTGACTCTTCCAAACAGCACATTGACGTGGGGACTTATGACTGCTGTACAGACATGGGCATGGCTGGCCGGAGAGGTAGGACCTAAATGCCTTCCTAAAGGGCCTTAGCTGGTAAATGGAGGAGCTGGAATTCTGAATGCTTGAAAACTGTAAGTTGTTGAGATGAGGGTGAGGCTTTTGACAGCAAGGGAGAGCTTCGGGAAGGATGCGGGAGGCATCAGGTGGGGGTGGAGAAGATGAATTCAACTTAGCACATTCTGAGTTTAGAAGGATGTGAAATGCTTCGCAGAAAGTACGTGTATATATGCATATGATTATGTGCAAGCGTGCATATGTGCCCACCCGTGTGCGTGCACGTGCAGGAGGGTATATGGGTGCATTTGCACATGCACGTGTTCATACATACACACACGTGCCCACATCCGTGCGCACATACGTCTATGAGGGGTTTGTGCCTGCATGTACACACACGTGCATGCAAATATGTGTATACGTGTATCCCGGTATGATGCACAGGCATATATATGTCCACATGCTTTTTTTTTTTTTTTTTTTTAATTTCAAAGAGTATGGGAGAGAACACGAGCAGGGGGAGGGGCCAAATCAGAGGGAGAAGCAGGCTCCCCGCTGAGCAGAGAGCCCGAGGCAGGGCTCAATCCCCGGACTCCAGGGTCATGACCCCAGCCGAAGGCAGACACTTAACCGACTGAGCCACCCAGGCCCCGCCATCCACATAGTTTCACCTGAGTGTTTTATATCCATCTCAGTTCAAAGTATTCTAAGCCAAATTCATTTTCCTCACCCCTGTCGAAACTTCCATCATCCTTCCCTTCATGTACGTATATACGTACGTGTGTGTGAACGTGTGTCAAAATGTACATGCGTGTGCATTGTGACCGAGCCACAGGAGCTTCGAAAAGGAATCATTGCCTCCGATTTCGTGTCGAGGGGTTTTGAGGAGCCATCTTACGCTATTAGAAGTGGTGTGACTTCCTGAGAGAGACCAGACCCTTAATTAACTGAGCCTCTTAACACAGTCACAGATGGGTCATGGAGAGAACAGGGGGGTGGCCAAGCAGTGGAAGACCGGGGAGAAGGACCAACTCCTGGAGTGGGCCACTGACCTAGGCCGCGCTTCAGTGGAAACAGGAGCCTGACCAAGGCCCGAAGTTCGGTTAGGGGTTTGGTTTGACATATTGACTGTACACCCGTGCACCAGGCACTGAGTGAGGGCCCGGGGCCACTGGGAAGTCTCCGACATGGAGCCGGCCATCACCGGGCCCTCAGGCAGCCGGCGAGGTCACGCTTAAACCACCGGCAGGCCACCGCTGGTGAGCAAGAGGACACGCGTGGCTTGAGAGAGTGGGCCTGCTCGTGTGGCCGCGGGGGTCCCTGAGGAGGAACGTCAGCCCTGAGCCTGGGGGGGGGGGTAATGTTCAGCCAACTGTTGGTTCGAGAGCACAGGGCCCCGACCCTGCTGTGGCAAGCATCCCGAAGGAGGCTTTTCCCACAAATTCATCCGCTGGGCGAAACAGAGGCCGTTAAAAACGTTTAAACCAATTATTGCACGCCTCCCTACGCTATGGTTCT
This sequence comes from Nasua narica, assembly GCA_028533885.1. Classification (NCBI taxonomy): domain Eukaryota; kingdom Metazoa; phylum Chordata; class Mammalia; order Carnivora; family Procyonidae; genus Nasua; species Nasua narica. The sequence continues at coordinate 8,296,954 of CM052801.1, read as the reverse complement.
GGTAAAGCGTATCTTGGCAGATTTTTGGTTTGTCGATCTTGCTGCCACTGTTGAACGCAAGCACCCATCACCAAGCCCAAGATCCGGCAGATTTCCCCCTGTGTTTTCCGCTGGGAGTTTGATAGGTTAGCGTCATGGTCTCTGAGCCGTTTTGAGTTCCTTTTCGCATGAGGCGTGCGTGTCAGCGCCATTTGCTGAGAAGAATATTCTTTCCCCATAAAATTACCTTCTTCAGAAGTGAGCGTATGCACGTGGGTCTATTTCTGGGCCCTCGCTTCTGCTCCGCTGATCTACGTGTCTGTCCTTTTGTCAAGACCACGCTGCCTTGATTGCTGTGGCTTTGGAGCAAGTCTTGAGATTGGTTAATGTGAGTCCTCCAACTTTGTTCTTTTTCCGAATTGTTTCGGCTGTGCTAGTTCCTTTGCCTTTCCAGGAGACCTTGAGAAGTAGCTCGTTGGGAGCTACAGAAAGGCTTGTCGTGATTTTTACTTGATCGCATTGGACCTGTAGCTCCAATTGGAGAGAATTGAGCTACGGTTTTGAGCATCAGGGTTTTTTTGTTTGTTTGTTTTTAAGTACTGTATTTTTTTTCCTTCTAATTTTTTAGCTTTTATTTTAGTTCCAGTGAGTTAACGCACGGCATTTTATTAGTTTCAGGTGCACAGTCTAGTGATTCACAGACATCAGTTTTTAACTCGGGCTCTCATCCTTAGTAGAGGTGGATTTCAGGGAGCCCGACGCCGCTGGGTAATGCGGGGCAGCGAGACAGTGGTAAAGAGAGATGAGGGGGCGTGTGGGTGCTGCAGAGGAGAGAGTGAGTTGGAGGTGGGAGCCAGGGGGTTGGGGGTCCACTGGAGAAAATGGGGCTGGGGGAGGGGGCAGTGTCTAGGCATCTATTAAAGGCAGGAGGCTCTGCCAGCCCCGTGGGGGCATGGTTGAGAGGCAGAGCAGATGGCCCCACCATCGTTTTCAGCAGCCTCCTTCTCCCTTCCAGAAGGGAGGGAAGGCAGGAGCTCATGGGCTGCCTTCCAGAGCCAAGCTTAGCCCGAGCTAAGGAAAGGGCTCTAACTGCGCCCACCCTCCCCGGCCTTCCCTCCCCCGGGGACCTTGAAGATCAGCCTGAGCCACAACGAAGGAACCGGAGTTCATGTGAAGTAGGGCATCATTTTAATAATCTCTGATAGTTTGGAATCACTGTTAAGGGGCAGAGCCCTTTCAAAGCATTCATTCTGAGCCCGAGAAGTCTTCATTTCTCCCCCTCGAATTGAGATTCCATCTTTTGGAGAATTAATAGCTGGTGGAGTGAAACACAAATCATTTCTTTGGCCTCTTAGAGGTTTACTGGGTTGGTACGGTTTTTATGACCTTTCAGATGTTCCTGTTTGCTCTGCCAGCCCGAGCCTGTTGCGGCTTTAGGGCTCTCCTTTAGCAAAGACAAAGGTGACGTCTTCAGCAAACACAGGGACGGTGCCATGAAGTCATTGCTCCCAGCCCACATCCCCCGCTGTCTCAAGGTCATCAGGGCCTTCCAGGTGCCTTTCAGCCCCGCCCCCCGCCCTCTTTATTACTGAAGATCAAAAATATAAACAAACATGGCAAGGGCGTCCCCTCCGAGCCTCCCCCCCCACCCCGAATAAGTATTACAGTAACTGGATTTCTTCCTTTTGTCAATTCCTCCAGGAGCAAGGGAGGTGCCCTCCTCCATAGCAGGGCTGGAGGAAGAGTTTAGGGTTTATAATTAAGTTTTTTAATCAGAGTTTAATTGCAATTTAATAACGAGAGGGAGGATGTTTATTACCTAGAGCCCCAATAAATATTTTCTGCTAAGTTTTGAGGCCATTTGAGAGGAGGCCTGCTGTAAGGAAATTGAAAAACTCGCAAGTCGCTCTGAGGGAGGCAAATCATTACATTCAGACACTGTTGCTAAGAGCAGCCCAGCCTTCTCCCCTCCTCCTCTCCCTCCGTTGGTTTTAAAAAACAGAAGCTTAAAAGCCTCCTTTGTGCGGAGGGGAGAAATATGCTAATTTGAGGCCCACTTCCCCTCCTGAATCTTCTCTGGGCCTGTCATCGCTGCGATATGAATGATGATGGGATAGGCTCCGGGTCCGTATTGTGCAGGGACAAAGGGGATGAATAGGGCGGCAGCTCCGCTCACTCGTGACACCCCTCCCCCCCCTGGGGGGTGCTGCGGGCTGCCCGGAGTCGAGTGGGTTCTCATGGGTTTGCTCTGTCCTCCCCCCCATCCACCCCCCACACAGGCACTGCCTCCTGTCGTTTCCAGACAGCCAGCTTCTCTGGGGCACTGAGGCCGCCCCCTCGCAGGAAGGCTGTGCGCTTGGGACTCAGGGCGGTGGGGCGGGGAATTTACAAGGCAGAGCCAAGAAAAAAAGAAACGGGCGATTTGAAATGGCAAAAACTTCATTAAGTCAAGGCCGTGATTGCAGGGTTATCCGGATCCCTGTGCTGGCCAAGGCTTTTAATTTGTTGTGTTTTGTCTTTAGCTTAGTCACTTGGCGCTCTCCTGGGATGTGTAGCTAGACTTTTATGTGTTCAACTTTGATTTTTAGGTGGCAGAGTTAGCCAGGATTCCTGTACAATGAGATGACAGTATTGGATGTGGAATCCCACGTTCAACAATGGGGAAAAAATGTTTTCCTTCCTGCTCCGACTGGCTGATTTTTATGTGGGGAAGTGCACTGATTTAATTCCTGTGCGCACGGTTTAGCTCAGTTAGTTCTTTAAATGTGCGAATTTTATAACTGAAGAATAATGCATGCGTTGCCAAATAGCCATTAAGACCAACAAAAGTGCTTCCCAATTGGAATTTCACATGACTCATTGGAGGCACTTTGCGTATTTGTCGTGCGTGATCGTGAGTCTTACACCACCATTCAAAGCTAGAAACTGAAGGGTAATTGAATTCTAGGTTTGTGCTGAGTGCTTAGTAGATACTGATAGGGGTATGCCTTCAGCATGACACAAAATTATAGGATGTCTTCATTGCGGTGGTATCTTACCTGCTTTCTGAAAAAGCTACACGTTGCATCTTTGTTTCTCTTGCCCATAAATTCGGAAAAGCTGGTTAATCTTTGCACTATAACAAGGAGATGATATTTACACCCACGGAATTCCATTGGCTAGAAACTGCGGTTAGAGCTCATTTGTTCACCCCTACAAGAGAAGTAGCTCCCGTACTGGACGCAAGCAGGTTTTAAATGACAGACTCTATGGATTTGTTTCTTCCAGTTAAGGTCTGGGTTTTGTTCATTGGTATGGTCCGCACGGTTTCGCATGAAAATCACAGCCGCTCGCTCAGCAGCTACCATTAATCTATTTTTCTGATTAAAATCAGCGGGTCAAGGAAGTCACGGTGAAGAAGCAGATCCGCCGCCTAATTTTAGTGATTGAAAGTACCAACTGGTGATGGTGGCAAGCCCAAGACTTGTCTCATTCAAACTCCTGTCAGAAAGCAGTGGTTTAACATGTGTTTTGTTTGTTCATTTGTTTAACCTCGGCAGGTGGCATAAGATCGGCATTCAAGAGCCACCTTGTTCTCAGTAGCCTCTGTGTGTGAGTGTGTGTGTGTGTGTGTGTGTGTGAGCGAGAATACAGAATCTTGTTGACCATTTTTTTTTAAAGATCTTGTTTATTTTAGGGAGGGAGCAGAGGGGCAGAGAGAGTCTTAAGGAGACGCTGTGCTAAATGCAGAGTCTGATGTGGGGCTTGATCTCACGACCCCGAGATGAGGAACCAAGAGTCGGATGCTCAACCAAATGAGTCACCCAGGCGTCCCTTGTTGAGCATTTTTTTTTTTTTTTTACATCTAGCAGTGATCGTCCACTCACACATTTCACTACAAAACTGCAAAAGTTGAGGAGCTCCTGGATGGCTCAGTCGGTTGGGCATCTGACTCCTGGTTCCGGCTTATGTCATTGATCTAATGGGTTGTGAGATTGGGCCCCACATCAGGCTCCACATGTAGCATGGATTCTGCTTGGGATTCTTTCTCTCTCCCTCTCCCTCCCTCTCTGTCCCTCTCGGTCTCCCCCCCCCCCCAACTCCCCCCCCACTCATGAGCTCTTTCTCTAAAATAATCTTTTTTAAAAAATGTAAAAGTCGAATGAAACTGGGGGTTAAGCAAACCCCTGCCAACGAGACTTCTTGCCCCTGTTTTGAAACTCAAAGATGCACAAAACCCTTGAAGAGTTCTTAAGGGTCCAGACAGTCACTGATAGTGGTGGCAGCTTGGAAGAAGTCTTGTACAATGATGGCTTTGAGAAAGGCACATGTAAGGGACTAGCTTTTATCTACACTAACCTACAGCTAATACCCCACTTTGCTACATTCTTGTTTACTCTTTTATGTCACTTGAAGGTGTGCGGACTGAATATGACTGGGCTCTACAGGTGAGGATCTGAGACCTAATTAGAGGTTTTGAGGAACTTGCTTCCCAGGTGGCTTTGGGGAAAATGGTGAACTCCCAGTTCATACAGTAGGGTCTGGGGCTCATGAAGACAGTGTGAAATCCCCATTACTCCGTATCCCTCAGGTACCCATCCAGGCAGTCTTTCCTCCAGAAGACCTCCTTGGCGCTCGCGCCCCCGCCCCCCCCAGCCTTTATCTGCCATTCTCCTGTGAATTGAGCTTTGCTCCATCACTGTCCTGTGCCCACCCGCCCCCCAATTCCTCCTGTCCTCCCGCGGTGGGTTGTGTGTGTTCTGGGAAGCTGAGAACCAGGTCCTTCTGGTTGTCCCATCAGCAACACCCATAGCGGTTGCCCTGAGTCAGATGCTGGGCCTGTGCCGGGGAACGAATTAGGCATGGAACCTGTGCTTGTGGATTGTCCATTCTGGTGAGGGAGATCCCCTGTGATTGCAGCCGCTCCCACACTGTGAGGTAGGCTGCTCTCTGCTCATCAGAAGCGAATGGTTATGTCCCTCTGCTCCCAAGATCCCCTTAGTTATTCAGATGGCAAACCAACCCTACTCTCTTCTTAGCTTCACGGGGCCCAGCACAATCCCTGGCACGTGGCTGAAGCTTGAGAAATGTGTGTCAGGCCAACTGGTGAGATAGGAAGAGTTAAAAGGTTTGGAACTGCTTTTCGGTGTTGCTAGCAGTAAATTACAAGTGTTTAAAAAGGAAAGAATTGGCTTTCAGCACCTTCTGCACACTTCCGACTGTAAGCCTTAGTACAATTTTAATTGAGAAATAATGAGGTATCTGGATTTTTTTTCTGAGTGAGAAACAAAGGGACAGAAATGCAGATGTTCTGGCTGAGAAGTTCAGAAGGTGAGATTTTAGGCAGAGGTTTCAGACCGAGAACCGTTAGGGCAGCCCAAGTGAGTAAAGCAAATATCTGAACTGACTGCTTTTTATTCATGATAACAGTTTAAACTGTGAAATAATTTCTGTCTTTACCTCACTGAATGTATTAAAACCAGTTTAGGGTTAACAGGTTTGAAATTGAGATCTCCTTTCTTTTTGGATATTACCAAATTAGCAGTCATTAGTGAAAAAGAAATAACTTTTTAAAAAGAAATAAATACACCAGGTAATTAACATACTGAGTGACCAGCTATTGGGGGTGAATGTGACAAATTACCTGTCACTTTCACCCATGAAGCTGTTCTGTGATCAGCAGAAAAGGTTACACAGCGAATAGGATTTTTGACATTTTAAACAAGCCAGTTATCAGGGTGGCCAGTTAGAAGTAACAACGTCCACGGGCCACCTGGGTGGTTCAGTCCGTTAAGCCTCCGACTCTTGGTTTCCGGTCAAGTTGTGATCTCAGAGGTGGTGGGATCGAGCCCCCACATGGGTTCCATGCTCAGCAGGAAGTTTGCTTGAGAATCTCTTCCTCTGTGCCCACCCCTCCCCACCGTGTGCACACCTTCTCAAATCTTAAAAATTTTTTTTTTAAATGTTAGGTTTTCTAAATACAGGTGGCCTAAATCAAGAATGTGCTTCTTTTTCTCTGTTATCGCCAACATCGTTCTCATTTTAAGTGCCGGGAGGCATTTCTGTTCCCCCAAAGCAGCCATTCTGAGCTGTGGATTTCCTTTTTCTCCTCGGTTCTCCCCTGAGAGCGGGCGGAGCAGGTGACCGATATCCATGCATTCACCCGTGGCTGGGGCTGGGCGACAGGCTCCGTCCTGGAGCTTTATTGCCTTTGTGAAAAAAGCATTTTTGACCTCACTCTGGTCCTGCCGATTAATCATAGCAGCTACTTTTTATTGAGTGTTCCCAGCTCTTGCGCAAAGCCCGTGGCATGCATTAGCTCACTTAATCCAATGGCGTGGTTTATCAGTGGCTTTTCATTAAAAAGATAAATTGATGTTAACAAGCATTGATTTCCAAAGATTTATGTTGTCTTTTCCGTTACACTGTCTTGGCCCAGTACGATTTTACTTTGAAAAGGTATTTTGTAAAATTCATGCATGTGTTTTTTGGCAAAGACGTAATGTGTATTTCAGGAAGAATTATCTCTGTCGAGTGCGTGCATTGCCGATTTGGCATTTGGGCCTTATCCTAACGGAATATTTACTTTGATAATTATGCATCAGGCAAAAACAAGAGCATGTTTGGCTCTGAGTCAAGAGACCTGAATCTTTACTCCTGTCTTTCCCAATTACAGACTAGAAAAGGAGAGAAGAGCTAGACGGTTTTAAAATTTTCCTCCTGCTTTAGAATTCTGTGTGTGCGTGACATTTATTTTAGGCCGGACCGGAAAATCGGGGAAGAACTGAACAAAACTCTTCTTGTGGTAGCTTCTGTGAAGAAATTCCAGATTGATTCCAGGGACTTCATCTTAAATGCCTAGGTGGTAAAATGAAGGTGAATGGCAAAGCCCAGTGGCATCACACTCGGTTACCTTCCTCTCTGAATTGACCCCCTCATTTAGCGGCCACTTTGAAGTCAATTAGCCCATTCTGATTCCACTTGAGTATATGATTAAGTAACCTCTAATTGTTTGTTGATCGAGAACATAGAATGAACAATTTTTTTTTTAAGATTTATTTATTTGAGACCATGAGCTGGAGGGGCAGAGGCAGGGGGAGAGGGAGACAGAAACTCAAGCCGACTTCGTGCTCAGCATGGAGCCCGATGCTCCATCTCATGACCATGAGATCGGGACCTGAGCTGAAGCCAAGAAGCCGAAATGCTTAACTGACTGTGCCCCCCGCCAGGCGCCCCTAGAATGAACACGTTTTAAAGTATACTGGCACGTTGCCGACATTACACACTGTCTTCCTCCCTCAGACAGGGGAAGGGTTTTATCCAGCGGTTATTTCAAGCTGTCTCAGGGGTTTCCGACTTCGAGAGCCCACCATGGTGGTGGAGTGAAGGACCTACCTGAGTTCCCCTTGCTTCTAATTTCCATCCCCAAAAATAAACAGAAGAGGTAATTTAATAAAATACCGCCTTTGAAAAAAATGTATGTTTAAAAGTATGTGGTTGGGAGATCTTTTTTATTTTTTATTTTTTTTATTTCTTGATGGGTGGGGCGGATCTTCTTTAGTGTAGATTCTCATCAGCAGTACACTCAATGAAATAGCTCACGTTTTTGTGCAAGTCCTATTTTATGCAAACTCCAGCCCGGCCAGTGGCTGACCCACCAAGGCACTGGTTTTCTCTGGACTTCCATGCGAGGGCTCTTGAATGACATATCTCTGGGTCCAGAGCGTTTCCCCGAATTGGCAAGAGCAGGCATTCTAATACCAGAAAGTAAATTTGAAAGCCTCTGTCAAGCTACGTCGTGGCAAATTTCAAAGAGGTCGTCAAGCTCTGTGTTGGTTAATCATACGCTGCTGTGCGTGAGTGGTTTTCAGACTTCGGTGTCTGCGTCAGAATCACTTGGGGTGAGACCGCTTCTCTGAGTGATTCATCGTCCATCTGAGTAGGCAGTCACAGGACGGTCACCTCTGGAGGAGAAGGGGGGAAGGTCATAGCCACGTGCTCACCCATATCCCCTCAATTCCCCTAGCAGTCCAAAGGCTAGCAAATATCATAGTCTTCCTAGCCTAGCCTACGAGTAGCCTATTTTCTCATTGTTAAAAAGTACATAAATAGATTGTTTCAGTTGTGCAACAGAATGTAATCCCTGATCCATGAATCATTAACCCATTTATCAATTTTAAACTAAAACTGTCTACCAGATTTGTGGGGGGGCGGGGATGACGGACCAAAGCCTATTAGAATATCAAGGTCATTTTTCGTACTAGTCTACTGAACAGCACTAAGCTTTATCCCTGTTGTTTCTAAAATATTTTTAAGTGGGTGGTGAGGGTCTAAATTTTGTCAGAAACAGTCTTGGTGTCAGGGTTTGACTGGTTTCCATTTTCTTTGTGCTCTCAGCATAGGAGGAAAATCAGTACGATGTGACCACTTTGAGAGGTTCAAGGGCACGGGTCAGTGACATCAGAGCTGAGAACAACTTAGCTGTCCCCCCATGCTTGCAAAGAACCAGTTGTTGGCCTGTCGCCCCAGAGAATGCCGGGAGCCTGTCGCGGAATCTGTCCCGGGGTGTTGAGCCGTCCGTCCGAGCAGGTGAAAGGTCATTTGCCCTGCACGGTTTCAGTACTTAGGTGGATGGGAGCAGTGATGGAGAACGGGGGGGGGGGGGGGCTGCAGGATTCCTTACGTGATTTTTGTTCACCTCTTACAACCGTCCTGCTGAACTGGTCGGTCACTTAAGGCCCAATGGACCTTAGAACACGGCACCCTTCCCTTGTAGTACGTTGGAATCTCACAGAACTTTCCCTGCCTTGTGGGCCCACTGGAATTCTACGCTCACGGGCCATCGTGAATGTCACGCACCAGCTCCATTGGCCGCTGGGGCTGCACTTGCGAAATACACAGTTCAAGATGAAATTATGCAGAATTCAGAGACGGTGACCTCAGAGCATTAAACCAAGCTTGAGGACCATCTTGAGGGCAGGGCTCTCTGTGCCCCCCCCCTTTTAAAATAAAAATCAGAGGCAAATCTAATTTGGTTCTGAGTACCCAGGTGCTGGCAACATTCTCCAGATTCCAGAAACCAATTTTGACAATTTGTTAAAGAGTGCCCTTGGAGACACATCTTTCTTAATCTCATTGCCTTATTCTTCTCAGCTCCGTTTATTTATTTGCGGCTTAATCACAAGACATTGCTTCCCAGCTGAACCTCCTCGGGGAGGCGTGGGAGGGGGACGTGGGAGTCAGGAATGCCCTTAAAAATCCAGTCAAGCCAGACAAGGGCTCTGAAATGACCACCCCCCCCCCCCCCCCGGGACAGGGAGAGATCTGGAAGGATGCAGCATCACCAGCTATTCCTTGCTCTCTTGGCCTCCCGCTTGGACCTATGTGGTGGTGATGAGAGCGTGAGAACACTCTCATTTCAAGACAGAAATAATGGCACTTCCGAAGCACCACGCAGGGGGCATCGAGGAGGCTTTATGGGCCGTAGTTGGCTCATAATGAAGGAGCCTGGTGAAGGAGGTTCTCCGTGAGCCTGTCGAATGGGCGGCAGGGCTGAGGCCCAGGAAGGTCACGTGGCCTTGGGAGGTCGGTCAATGGTAGAGCTGGGCTGCGGGGGCTGGCGGGCCAGGCTGCGGGCGCGGGCCCCCCACTCCCTGGGGAGGAATGCCGCCCTGCGTTTCACCAGAGGCTGGTTGACTTTGGCCTCCAGTGGCCTGGGTCCAGGTTCAGCTCAGCCTCTGACCTGCCGTGTGACCTTGGCCAAGTCCTCCGGGCTGCCTTTGGTCTCGGTTTCTCCATCCGTACAAGGGGGCGATGGTCAGGAGACAGCTGCGGAGGAGCGAGGATGAAGTCCCCCTGGGAAAAGAGAGGCGGCCCCCCAGCACGCTTCACGCTCCCTGTTGCTCGGGTCAGTAGGAAGTGGGCACCGTCGAGGACAGGTTTGGAGGGATCCAGTTCCCCCAGGAGGTACATGGCGGGGGGGGGGGGTGGGGTGCCTGCCTTTACCCAGCAGCCCACCAGATAGAGACCCGTTAATCTGCACGCTGGCTCCGCGTTAGGGCAAGGAGATGGTGAGCCCTGCGCGTGGACGACAGTAAGGCCTCCTTAACTCCCCGGGACGCCTCAGAGTTTAAAGGGGTCCCATCAGCTCTATCCCCACGCTACCAGGCCCGTCCCATGACTTTCCAGTCTCTGTTGTGACTATTTTCACAGCCCGCGTGCCTTCGGGGGGATGGGGGGAGGGCAGGGGGGGGGGAGAGAAAGGCAGCGTCTTTCCAGGTTAGTGAGCTGGGGAGGCACTGTGGGTTGGGGTTTTGGCAGGCGATGTCAGGAAACTCCCCTGCAGGGCAGCCCGGTTTCTTTGAGGTTGAGCCACCAACTCTCTCTGGCTGAGAGAGTACTCCGGCCCCCGTGGTTCTGGCAAGCCGCGCAGGGACTGTCGTGGAGACGTGCCTAGGACCCCAGGAGCGGCAGGAGCTCGGGAGCCCTGTCCAGGTCCGCGGCGGCTAGTACGTGTGTGGCGGGCGAGTTAAGCGGGAGCCGTGGCCGGGAACCGTGGACAGTGGGCCGCTCCCGGCGAGGGATGGGGGCTCCCCAGGGACGTGATAATTAGTCAGGAAGCGCGTCCTCAGTAGATCCGCTGTCTCCGGATGTGTGCCTTGTGTGCCCAGGAAGGAGTAGAAACTTCGCCTTTTTAATCAGAACCACCTCCTCCCGTCGGGTCCTTGTTGCTGTTTGGGCTTCTGGTGTGGTTCCATGGCGTTGGGGTCCGCTTCCCTCCTGTGTGACGAGACACACAGCAAAGGTGTTGCTTATCTCCCTCCTCCTCCCTCTGCTCCCTCATCCCCCGAGGTTCCCTGGGGTCCCCGATCCCCTAAAGACTCAGCCCCACTCCAGTGTCCAAGCAATCTGGACTCGGGGCCAGCTGCCTGAGACCAGGCCGACTGTCTTCCCTTCCACTGTATCACCCCTAAAACGGGGCTGTTGGGCCCTCCCTTTTCGGGCTCTGATGCGGCCTGAATCCAGGAACAAAAGCACCCTTCACAACTCCGCCCCGGTCCCTGTTTACCTCCCCATCCCCATCCCCTCCGCCTCTTCCAAGATGGAATTCCTTCCGTCCTGGACCGTCTTTTTCTTTTCACTCCCTTTCCTGCTTCCTCACTCCCACCTCAGAGGGGAAGCGTTCCATCCTCCTCCCACAGCTGGCCCCCGCCTCTCCTGGGATCTCGAGTCCTCATTTATCCACATCCACTGGCACCTTAAATCACTTTCCCCCGCTGCTGCCTTTTCAGCATGAAACGTTCGGGGACTTTCTTCCTGTGTTCTGCCTTCATCCGCCTGCATTTTTCTCTCACTTTCCTGTCACTACCCAATTTCCTTAGAAAGCCGGCTGCCCTGGCTTCTCCTCTTCGCTTCCCAGCCCTTCAGTAGCCCCTCTGTAAGCTGGTTTCCATTCCAATCTTTCTGTTGACGCTGGTAAGGAAATCGGAATTTTCCACGTCCGTGACCTTTGCCGAGTCTACCCATTCTGGCTGCCTTGATCGTGAACCCACCTCTTCCTTCTCAGACTTCCCTCCCCCTCTGGGACAGGCCCCGCCCAGGACCACCTCCGACCTCTCCATCCTTTGGGAGGACTTCCACCAGACACCCCTCCCTGAGGTGGTTGGCCCCCTGTAGGCTCTTCCCTCTGGACCATCTTCCAATCGTGTCCCCTAGAAAAAAATGTTGAAGTCCTAACTTCTGATACCTGTGAATATGCCCTTATTTGGAAATAGGGTCTTTGTGGATGTGGTCCCGTTAAGACGAGGTCATCCTTGATTAGGGAGGGCCCTAGTCCAGCGTGACTTATGTCCTTAGGAGAAGAGACACAGACACACATGGAGAACGCCACGTGATGATGAAGTGACAAGAGGCAGGGAAAGGCATTCTCCCAGAGCCTTCGGAGGGCTTTCCTTTCCCAGAAAGGAAAGTACAACAAATAGGAGGGACTGAGGAAATCAGGAAAGAGCATAAGAAATCAAAAGGCCTTATAAACCCACGCTGGATGTGAAATCAGAAAGTTCATTCTGGTAAAGGGAGGCCAAAGTCTGGCCCAAAGCGATAAAGCTTTGGGCAGGTCCAGTTATGGAAAAGACCCAATTCTAAACAATCCCGTTCCCCATTTCTGGCTGTTTCTGGTTCTTGTGATTTTTAATTTATGTGACATTTTGCACAGAGCACAGACCCATTCATATGTTGAATGTTATTGCTATTTTATATTAAGAGTATCTTTTCTGCTTTAAAGGTAAGCTTTAAGGATTCTTGTGCTCTTTGTGATTCTTTTCCTTCCAAGGCTCAGATACTTGCTACTGAAACACCTCTTTAATTTTTCTCATGGGAAATAACGTGAAGTAGGAGTCACTTCACAAACATTTCTTTGAAAACACCATTTATTTACAATGCACCCATTCAGGTACACTCGAATGTGAAGTGAGGCTGTCTGTGATTCTGAGGTTACTGCTCTGGGGACCGCTTTCCTTTGGGGGGCACAGGAAGGCTTATGCCCGGGGTCTGTGAAGTACATGAGGCACATGGAGCCCTTCTAGGCCCCAGAAACCATGTGGAAAGAATGTGGCTCGGAGAAACTCACTGGCTGCGAGTTGTTCTTTCTTGGTTTGGAGCTGGTCATCACGATGTCTTCCACAAATGCAGTCTTAGGCTCTTACTCGGGCAGAAGCAGGAGCTTGGGGAGTCGGGAGGGCATGCGGGCTCATTAGAAAGGAGGGAGCATCCATCCACCGGGAGAAGAGAGACGATCTGTAAAGAAAACAGTCAGTGGGGCGCCTGGGTGGCGCCATTGGCTAAGTGACTAACTCTTGGTTCTGGCTCACGCCGTGATCTCAGGGTTGTGAGGTTGAGCCCCACGTTGGGCTCCACGCTCAGTGGGGGAGTCTGCTTGAAATTCTCCCTCTCCCTCCCCCACCCCATGCTCACTCACTCGCTCACTCTCAAATAAATATTAAGAAAGGAAAAGAAAGCAGTGACAAGAGTGGGAAGGAGAGGAAGGAGGCTCTGTCCCCTGGAGCTGTGGGGCCACCAGGAGGCTGTATCTTGGGTACTAAGAGGCTGGACTTTGGGGGGGAAAACCACTGGTAGAAATGTGCAAATAGCAAAGAAATTAGTAGTTCGAATAAATACAGAAACATCCCTCTTGGTGGCTGAATGACTCCCCACCGAGGACTCTTTCCGAGGCCAGAAGAAACCTATAATATAATTTCGGGAAAGCGGAAATGATGTGGAATTGTTGGGGTCCAGGAGGAAATGGTCAGGAAAGACCTCTCTTGACCATCTTCGGTACAACGAGTGGTTTCATTAAAGCGCAGGGACAGGACCCGTGGGCAGAAAGAGCTGCACGGGGTTTGTGATGGGGGACTGATGATATACTTTCAAGTTGGGTGGGGGTTTGGGATGGCAGAAGTCCCCAAGGTATTTTGGAAACAAAGTTTCCAGGACCTTGACAGGGCTAGCTCTTGTTGGGAAAAGGTCATTTATTACTGTTTCGTGCAAAAACTCAGTCATGAGACCCTTCAGATGTGTATCAGTGGGCCATATGCTTGGGGGATGATCGCTAACACATTTGGGGGTGCCGGATAGAGATCAAGGAAGTATCCAAAGGAATTTCTGTATATTAAAGTAGACTCACAGGATCCTGGGCATTGGGCTAAGATTGCCCTTGGCAAAGTGTCAGCATTGAGGCAGCTGAGTCCCTGCAGGGTGGTCACTCTGCCTGTTGCAAGGACTTGTCAAGGGGTAAGGAAATTTAATTTTTTCCTCTTGCCTCTGTTTCCCACATCAGAAGGAGTAGGCATTGACAAATGTGCTGGGTAGCCTCGTGACCTTGATAAGGCCATGTAAGTAGGTTATGTGTTCATCGCGTTCTTGATGAATCCCCAGTTGACCCAACAGTCACAGCCACGTAACATAGAATGGTGACTCAATTTCTGGCATATGGTAGATGCTTAATGTACCTTGGTTGAATGAATGAATGAACGAACGAACTAGTCACCTCACGAGGACGATGTCTGTAGTGGCCCACACGAGCATCCTCTCGCCGTGGTCTTGTTCAGTATTTGGATCACAGGCATATGAGAAAAACCAGGCAAATTTACTAGGAGCCTGTGCAATTGTGATTTGTGTAATATATATATATATATATATATATTAAAAAATACGTATTTGGTTTTCACTTCCGGCACAGAGCTCCTAAACCCTTGGAATTTCCTAGAATAGAGAGCCACACAGGTGTCTTTTTTTATGTTAATGAGGCGACTGACGTCTGGAAGCTCAGGTTGGGGGTCAGCTACCAGTAGAGCCAACTTTGTGATTAGAGTGGTGGAACTTTCAGTCCCAGTCCCACCACCTCCTCCCCGCCCCCTCCCCCCCAGTCTCCACCTCTGGCCAATGATTTAATCAATTGTCCCTCTATAATGAAGCCTCCATAAAACCCCAAAAGGACAGGGTTCAGTGAACACGTGGCGATTTGGGGACTGTCTCGTGCTGGGAGAGGGCTTGGAAGCTTGGTGCCTTTCCCGTTATCTTGTCCCGGTGGATCTCTTCATTCAGCATTTGATTCGTGTCCTTTCGTATCTTTTATAATTAACCCATAATCTAGTAGGTAAAATGTTCCTCTGAGTTCCAGAAGCTGGTCTAGCAAACTAATTGAATCCAAGGAAGAGGGGGGGTCGTTGGAGCCTCTGATCTGTAGCTGAGTGACAGCCAGACTTGGAATTGGCACCTGAATTTGCAGGGGGGACGGCGACGGGGAAGGGAAGGCAGGGGGTGGTAGTCTCATGGGACCGAGCCCTTAACCTGTCCTAATCGGAGAGGAAGGCCGGTGGAGAAGCCCCAGGTGTCTTGCTCCTTCCGGTGCCATCACTCGACCCAGACTCTTCTGGAAGTTCCAGGGACTGAGTGGTGGTAAAAAGATACTTTCTGCTTGTCGGTCCTCATCGTCTTTGCTCCTTCTATGGTGTTGGACTATCTGACACTCCCAGCGCGGGACTGTCCCCAAATCGACACTGCCCTTCGTGGACCCTCTTCTACTTCTCTCCTTCCACTTCGGCCTCGTCCCCCTGCTTCTCTCATTTTCCCTCCTTAGCCTCTTCGACCCTCCCTTTCACGGGTTCCTCGTCCCTTTATATTTAAGAGACCGTGTTCCTTAAATTCTGATCTCTGTGTTTTTAGTCTTTGTTTCTTCCCAGTCACTTGTTCACCCTTCATTTAAAATATATTTCCGGGGGCGCCTGAGTGGCTCAGTCGTTAAGCGGCTGCCTTCAGCTCACGTCCTGATCCCAGTGTCCTGGGATCGAGCCCAGCATCGGGCTCCTTGCTCAGCAGGAAGCCTGCTTTCTCCCTTTGCCACTTCTCCTGCTTGTGTTCTCTCTCTGTCTCTCTCTGTCAAATAAATAAAAAAAATCTTTAAAAAAAATATTTATAGGGACGCCTGGGTGGTTCAGTTGGTTGAGCAACTGCCTTTGGCTCAGGTCATGGTCCCGGCGTCTTGGGATCGAGTCCCGTATCGGGCTCCTTGCTCTGCAGGGAGCCTGCTCCTCTGTCTGCCTCTGCCTGCCTCTCTGCCTGCTTGTGTTCTCTCTCTGTTAAATGAATAAATAAAATCTTAAAAAATATATTTATATATATATATATATATATATATATATAAATATATATATATAAATATATATATATATGTTTGCAGAGGACCTCCTGTGTGCCGGGGGACTGAGACCGTGTCCTCACCCATCCACTCTGGAAACCCCACGCTGCCTTTAGCTTCCCCTGACCCCAGGCGCACGTATCCAGTGTGAGGTCAGCCGGGACCCGCGGTGCCAGAGCTCGGCCCTCACGGTGGCTTGTTTGCCGGCCTCATGACCAACACGATGACCTTGGTAAAGCACAGGTCAGACCTGTTCTTGTGTTTTCCCTCTCTCCCCTTTCTGCCTCCAGGATCAGCGGGGTCTTCAACCTACCCGATTTCCAGCCTACCGTCTGGCCACCTGCCTTCATTTCCCTCCCACCTCCCCCCACCCCCAATGTGCTCTTGGATCCTCTGTCACAAAAATCAGCTCCCCAACACGCCGACGGTACCGTTTTCCTGTTTGTATGCTTTCCAATGTTTCTGGGGATGCTCTCCTCCTTCCCTTCTCCACCCTTCCCTGCTCTTATCCACCCTGCTCTGCCCTGTCCTTTCCTACTCTTGCCTTCCCTTCTCCACCCTTCCCTAGCCTCTCTTACCTGGCGGTTCCCAACCATACAGCAGTAGCCAGCTTTCCCCAGGTTCTCTTTCCCTCCTCTCGTTGTCTTTGTCGCTATGCTAGCGTGCTTGCAGCCGGTAGGATCGTCCCGATTTCGGAGGGTTCTCTGGGGCCCATCAGTCTGCGGGTGACTCGGAGACGGGCACCGTCTCTTGCGTAGTTAGGGCTCGGAAGGCGAGTCCGTGCATGTTTATGGAACTGGCTAGAATTCTGCAGACGACTTGCGAATGTTGAACCCTGGGAAGCTTCAGTTCTTCTTAGTCTGTGTTAGCAGTTTTGTGTGGTTTGATCTAACATGTCCATTTTGTGTCAGTGTTTGCTCTTCCTATTTTGGCTTTTGGAAGTATTCTTCCCTTCAGTCAGACTGACTCGGGGGCTCAAGGAATATTTTTCAACTTTAGGAGACCTCTCCCATCCTACTCATTATACGTATCCGATACGTATATATGTATCCGGCCAAAAATGGAGGCAGACCCCAGAAATGCTATAAACGTATGCTCTTCTTTTTTGCTGTTGACAATTTTTCTATCATGTTTTTTTTCCAACTCGGATGGTTTTTCATAAACGTCAGTGAAGTTTTGAGGCTGTTGGTACAGGTAACTTTTAGAAAATGGTCCTACCTTATCAGACTAATGAAAAGAACATGGGGAAGTTGTGAACAAGGAAGAAATGGTGACTTGCTCATTTGCATGTGGTTCTTCAAGGGGAACGTAGATCAAGGTATCACCCAAAGAATCTGAATATTTTGTCCAATGGTTTTGATGTCTAAGACTGCGATACAGAACCAGAGTTGTCCTTAAATTGAAAATGTCTTCTGTATTTAATGTAGAACCTCTTCCTGTATTCTGCCTTCCCCCTTTAAGGACATCTAACAATAATATTCTTAAGTAAGAGCCAAAAAAGTGTTCTATTGTGCCCAGTGTATAATTGAGTGGTTTTGTTAGACACTTTTAAATCAAAACCAATAACATAGCCGCGATCGTCCCTTTTGGTGCTGAGTTGCATTTTGTTTTGGTCTTCGTTTTCCCCCAAACTGCCGAGGGAGAAGCCCATCACAAAGTCACAATTGCCATCTTTTGGTCCGAATGTGGTTACGTAGTCTTTGCAAAAATGTGTAAGGCCATCCTGTTTGGACGCATCATCAGGTTTTCCTGTGGACGTAGTTAGATCCCAAACGAATCTCTTTCTGACTGCCTGAAGTTTGAGGCCACTATGCCTCTCACTGTTCTTGCCAGGAGACAGTAAAATTGGCCGGAGCCATCAGTTAAAGGAATAGTTGATTGTGGGTGTGGACTTCTCAGAGGATGGCTGAAGTGAAAAATAAGAAGTAAAATCAGAAGAAAATGTTGGAACAGGCTAAATGAGCTTTCAAAATCTTTTCTGGCTTACCAGGAGCCAGAGGTATGGAATGTAGAAGGTTTGGGGGATTATCTCAAACTAAGGTATTAAAAGATTGGGTTGTTGGAGGATTTTGATTCGGGATCTTGCACATTTTTTTTTGGTAAGTGTTGAGCAACAAAGCATCAAACCTTAGAAGATATTTTTTTTTTTTAGGAAAGGGTGGTCTCTAACTCGTCTTGATGTTTGCTTCTAAGGTGGGCCCTCAACCCACCCAACTGGCAGGCTGCTAAGGTCAGAGAACCCTTCACCCTGTGGTTTTCAGTATTCATCCCTGTAGTTGACTTGAGTTCCTATAAATATCTTTAACAGAGACAGTGAAGGTAAGTGGGTCGAACAAATCCTTAAATGATGGCACAGAAACCAGCGATGCTTGGAGACATATGGCTCATGACCAAGAGAAAGGCTTTTCTATGCTCGGATGCGTTGAGAACCCTGCTCCCATAGTATTTGGCTATGCAAGGAAGCGAGTGAAACCAGCAGTTAGCCATTATCGGTACAATAATAGCCTTTATGCCGCACATTTAGAGGGCTCTTGAAAACACCCGTTTGACTTTGAGGGAGCGGTTCTAATGAATAAAACCCTCTTTAGAAGTAATCATGGCCAGGGGCGCCTGGGTGCCTCAGTTGGTTAAGCGACTGCCTGCCTTTGGCTCAGGTCATGATCCTGGAGTCCCAGGATCGAGTCCCGCATTGGGCTTCCTGCTCTGTGGGGAGTCTGCTTCTCTCTCTGACCCTCTGACCTCTCTCTCTCTCTCTCAAAAAAAAAAAAAATAAATAAAAAATAATAAAAAAAAAGAAGTAATCATGGCCAGTAAGAAAAAGCATTCTATTTTCATTTTCATTCCAAAAAGTCAGCAAAATGTCAGCTAGATAGACTTGGAGCATGTTATGCTTACTGTTAAATATGGAGGGCACCTCTTATGAATTGGGCTCGAGCTCAAGTTTCTGTGTCACGTATGTTAGCTGCAGACAGGGAATGGGTTATGATCCTAATGCCAGATTGCGTACAGCTATTAAATCCCCATTGTGGGTTTTCTTCCCTCTTAGGTATTGTTTTCTCCCCTCTTTAATATAGATCTTCTAATACGTATCTAATATATAATTATATACCACTTTTATCATGTATATTTGAAATCTAGCTAGCTGGCTAGAGATGGTGGTGGAAGACAAATACTAGAGAAAGCGAATAAAACAGAGACCGTGGGCTGGTCCTCTGACTGTTCTGCCCGGCTCAGGTCAATGAACTTCAGCCCGCCTGTGATGCCCCATGAAGGGGTCCCCCGGGAAGGACGCAGTTTGCAGGGGTGGAAAGCCCAGCCTTCTGCAGAGAGAACAGACGTCCCGAGCAGCTGAGTCACGTGGTGGGAGGGGGCTCTCACGCTCTCTCCCCCTTCTCCTCCACATCCCGTCCTCTGATGTCACAAATCTGTTCTTCCCTGGGAGAGCTGATTAGCATTCAGTGGGTGCAGTTGGCCGGGAGCGAGCGGCGGGGGCAGGCGGGCGGGGGCGCGGCCGTCCCCGGGGAGCCGCAGTGGGACGGGGCGCAGGATGGCCGGGTTCTAACTGGGATCCTCGCTGACGTGCGGCTGCCGGCTCCTTGGCAGCTGTCTTTGCGGACCAGTAGGCAGAGGGGAAGCGGACGCTGACGAGCCTTTTGCATCTTGGAAGGGACTGTAATCTACTGTAGGGAAGAACAGAACCTCTCAATCACGCGGTATAAATAAGAGACGGAGGGGAGTCCAAAAGAAAAGGAAGAGGAGGGGAAAAGTGTGCGTTGGGGGAGCGGGGAAAAGCATTTTTGGTGGATGGTATGAAGCCAGCCATGGAAACTGCAGCCGAGGAAAATACTGAACAAAGCCAAGAGAGAAAAGGTACCCAGCGCTCTGACAATAGCCTGCTTCAAGCTTTTCACTGGGGGTGCTTTCAAAGGGGTAGCCCGGTTTTGTGTCTCTTGGAAAATAGCTCTGAAACAATCCCTCTGGCATGGTCTTGCTTTCAGGGTGGTTTTTGCCTGTAGGCTGATGTTAAATTAATAGAGCAGCCTTTCTTCAGCCCAGTCCTGTTCCAAATCTTCCTACCGAATGTGGGATTTCCCAGGATGTCCGCAGTTCGTCACCTTGGGTAGCTAAATTGGGGAAATGGTCTTTTTTTTTTTTTTTCATTAATATAATGAGTCATGACTTAAGTCCCACGTTCTGCATGTTATACTCCAGGGGCATGGAATGCGTTGTTTTCTGCTAATGCTGGGGAGGAACTGGGGGGGGGGGGGCGTACAAACTAAATGGCTTTGGTTCCGCTAATGCCGTAGTGATTTTGGACATTTTCTAGTTTTCTTATTGAGTATGATAGTTCTTTCCATGCATCAGGCCTGACTGTGACACTTAATGACCATTTACAGGGGGAGCTTCAGAGAGGGGACGTCAGCTCTGTCATCCCTGGTGAGGATGGAGAGGGGTCGGAGGGGTCCCCTGCCATTTATGACTTGGCATTTGGAGGAGGAGAATTGGTAAAGGTCCCGTCCCTGCAGGGTAATCTTATCACAATGCTGACATAGGGAATGGCCTTTTTAGAGAAATAATTGTTTTGCAGTAAGAAAATGACAGAAAACAGAAGCTAAAATTCATCTGTCTTTTCCTAGATAAAAACTGATCTCAAGTGCGATAGCCGGGAGAATGTGCTCAGCCGCTGTTAAATTACAATGCGGTGAGATGCCGCTCACCTGTCTCCCTCAGCCAAAGTTACAGACTCCCCTAAAGGCGCAGGAATGCATTCTACACCTGCAGTGGCTCTAATATCGCCAGCTTTCATGCCAAGGTTATTTCCCACGGCCCTGGGATCCACCGACAGGCACTAAACAATAGTGATTTTGCAGGGCGGGAGCACAACTCTGTTTGACTTAGGAAGATGTTGGTTTGGCCGTCTGAAATTGCTGAAATAGCCAACCATTTTACACCTACAAACATGGCAATTTCACGAACTTGAGCCTAACAGCAGGCTCGGGTAGAAGCTGCTTGTTTTTATGCGGAATTTCTCCCATACACGGTACTTTAATAACATCATATCGTAAGCAGCGCAATAAGTATTGCAATTTTAAAATTGGCACTTTAATTCAATCCCTGCATGCAACCTACCTCCCTAACCCCCCACCAACAAAACAAAGCAGAAACTTTGCCTTTTCTTGTATGTATTTTTAGTTTATATGAGTTGCCAAATAGCAATAAAAGAAGCTCTGGGGAGTATTTATGAAGCTGAGGAATGGAGATAAAAGTAAAGATTGATTTCTGCGATGATGAGAGGTGAAGTTTGCGGGGCACGATCACGTACTAGCCTCTCACGGTTCACAGCGATGTTTTCCTAAAACAGATGATTTCATGTAGTGCCCATTTTTTATTAATATGGCACTTGCCATATTAATAAACCAAAGCAACCATTGAAAAGCCATTAATAAAATCATCTTGGTCTCTGCAAAAACATACCTTTTTTTGTTTTCCTCTCCAAAAGCAAGCGAGAGGCATAAAACCAGGATAAAATCCTTACTGCACAACTGTGTAGCTCATCCTCATTTAGTTACGGACTGTTGTTATTTTACATCAATTAAATACTATTTAACACCAAATCTACGGGCTGTACTACCTGCATTGACCGTCTGTAGGTGAAACCTCATTAGTTAGCCATGGTTTCAGAGACAAAATTAGAAGCGAGAGATAATGCCTGGAGGAACTTTAAATACGGCCAACATGGATAAACACAGCTGTGGAGGTCATTTGGAAATGCCAGGTGAACTCAAGTTGCCATCACACGTAGAGTTCAGGCATGAGTAAGCACACGGGCCCGGGTGTGTGTGTCAGCTGCCACCACGGGGGCTGTGGTCACTACGGGACCCGCCACCGATGCTGATTTGGACGATGACTTATCTGCTCATCTTCGTTTAGATGAACAAGTTTCCTGCACCCAAGTCAAAACCCAGACAAGTATCATCTTTGTCATTTCCCAGTTTGTTTGCCCGTTGTCATTCTAGGCGTACACACACACACACACACACACACACACACACACACACAAGCGTGAAGTGACCGTCACAAATGTTTCTGCCTGCCTGTCACTCCAATTTCATTTGAAATTTACAAGATGTTGATTTCCTTGAAATGTACGTTGAAAATTTTGACATAATTGGAGAAGGCATTATATAATTCTTGAGCTGGTGGATCTGTTTTTTGTGTGTGTGTGTGTTTTTCTTTTCAGCCTTTCAGCAAGGGATTTAATTTCCGAAATTTAATCCTGTACATTTTGTCACTTCCCACGGAGTTTTTCATGCACATCTATTTTTTTCCCCCTCTGCTCCTCCTTTCCCATTTGTTTTTAGTAGTTGGTGCTGGGGGCCATACCTGCCTCTTAATTTGGGGTATTATTGCCCAATGGGAATTCTAGCTTTGATCACTACTGCATTGGAGAATTATTGGGATTATTAGTAAGAATAGAAATTCAACTTAACTTTATAAATTGACCTCAACTTTCGTTGGCCTCACTTTCTTCGGCAGGACAAAGAGAGCTATTTCTTTAAATCAGGAGGACGTTGTTCCTATTTTAAACAAAACATTATCCGAATCCTAAAAAAAATGTATATATACGCACGCGCGCGCGTGCGTGTGTTTGAAACTGCCTCATGGCTTTTGCCACAGAACACTACTTAGATGGTCAAAATTCCCCCAGAAGTGTTCAGTAGATATCCAGAAATGTTTAAGGAAAGCAAGCTGGTCTTCTCAGATGGCTTTAAGAAATGCCAGGTTATTACAAATAACGGTTTTTACATGGGACGCATTAAATTGAATCAAAGGAAGGACTGAGTAAACAGTTTCACTGAAGTGGAGTCAGCAGACGGACTGAATAGGACAGAATCAAAGAACTCGATCATGGGCCTCACTAATCAAGAGACGGAGAGCTAGGTTTCGGTTTCCTTCTGTGGAGTATTACTTGATGTCAATTCATTTGTGAAAACCAGTGCATCTCGAAGCGCTGCGAGTGCTCAGTCAAGGGGTAGAAAAACAATCGAATCAATTGCAGTGCTGTGTGAAAAACATCTGTGATGCAAATTGTTTTTATTACGTGTAGGAAATTGGAATCTAGTGGAACCATTGGAGTGGAGCTAGTTAAGTGCCTGGAATTACTGCTGAAATAATTTTGAGAGTTCCAGGCATCAAACCACACGGGAAGAACAATGTAGCGAAAGGGAAATAATGTGTCATTGGAAATAAATTCTAGGACGTAAGCAACTGTAAGAAATGAATTCAGATTGTTGACTTAGGTAAAGAAACTAACAGGTTCATTTAAATTTTTGGATCAAATGTCACGTCTTATGTGTTTAGGTTTGGTTCTGTTTCAATTTAAATGCGTGCACTTTGGGCCCTGTCTTCTTCTTCTTCTTCTTTTTTTTTTTTTTGGAAGAAAACTCTTCTAGAATATATGGCCTGTGAGCTAAAAACCCTGAGGGACGCATTTAACGTGTCATGCTCTTCCTGGTGATGTAGACGGGATTTGATTTTGAGATTTTTATTGACAGTTTCTAACTTGATTATGTGAGCCCGGTACGGAGAAAGTTTCAGATGTAGTTTTTCCCTCGGAGGATCTGCCAAGGAGGACATTTGAAGAGAGGGTGTCTGGGGAATAGGCTGTAGAGAAAGGCCTGGCCGGCCAGATGGTGCTGGACGTATGTGGTAGATATGAGACAGCTTGCTTTTACCTTATTTTATTTTCTTTTTTTAGAAAGTTAAGCGTGGAGAAGATCTCAATGAGCCATTTGGCACATCTCCTGCTTTATACGGTTGCTTCCATTAGCATATTTTGCGAGGCTTGGCCTTGCTATTTCATTAGACAAAGAATTCCTACCCCTTTCTGGAAATTTAGATTTGCCGTGATTGAAATTGGGTGGAAACCTCGAGTTCCAATTGTCCTGTTACGAATCGCGTTTTTCCGTGACTTGAAACTACAAGTCGATTTAGAGTAAATCATCTTGATGATATGACTTGGGAGCCTTGATGTGTTCAGAGAACGTGTGAAATAGCCAGTGAGTGTCCCCATGATGGGTCCTCACTGGGGCTTGGTGATGAATTGGATTGTTCCAGAGACATGCTCTTGCTTTTTTTCTCCTCGGGGCCATATGTATAGCCCTGTGAGATGGCTGGCCAGGAATAGGGACAGAAGAACAAGGCGACACACACTCGCTTACACGAAAGGGAGGCTCCGGTCTCAGCTGCACAAATGTACTTGGTTGTTCCTTCATTCGTTCATGTAATGACACTGTCCTTTGAAATGTCTCTTCCAGACACGTGTAAAAAGAGAAAATAAGCTAATTTTTTTTCTCTTGGAGGCTGATTGGATTAATGGTGTTGACTTCTTCCCGTATCCTGGTAAAGCCACCTTCGGGAGCCAGGGGCAGCATGCTTCATCCATGAAGGGCCAAGGAATAAATATTTTAGGCTTTGTAGGCCACATAGTCTCTGTTGTAACTACTCGAATCTACGGCTGGGACATGAAACAGCCGTGGATAGTATACGAACCAATAAATGTGGCCGAGTGCCGATAAAACTTTATTGACAAAAACAGGGGCCATCATGTGCTGACCTCTGCCGTTTCTCGTGGTGGTGGCAGGGCTTTCCTTTAATATTTGCAATAATACCCACGACTGAAGGACGATAGATCCAGCTTTCAAAGACCTTGCCCAGGGAGTGTGGTCTTTCGAAGGAAGGTCAGTCTTTGTCACTTGTTGCCTCTGGTGATAATGTTGTAGATTTCCTTGTCACAGAAATACCTCACACTCTCGAAGTCAATGGGGAAAAAAGGTACAAGGCATCGTTGTGTTTTCCTCCATTCCCTGTTGTCTGCTTCATACTCACCTTGGCTGATGACCACCCGCGGTTGTGACTTGGCTCCCCTCAGCTCCAGCTGTCCATAGTAGCCCAGATGTCACTGACTTTTGTGCCTCTTCCAGAATATAGGGTGGTCTTCCGCCCATCCCTGGCTTCTGCTCCCAAGAGGGAACATCTGCCGTCTTCCGTTGGTAGGGCGTCAGCCGGCACCTTCCGGGCCTTGTGTGTATATTTTCCCATTTCTTGCTGGTTGCCCAGCACCGACAGTGTTTGAGTAGATCATTCAAGCCGAGGCTTCTCCTTGCAATCCTGTGACTCCCTCCTAAATGTTGGGGCCCTGTCTTTTTAAACAAAACGTATACCGTGCTCTTTGAAATTTTAGAATTAGTCTTATATTTAATGTCTCCGAGATCTGGCTCCAAAATGGAAAATAGACGTGATTTTCTTCTCTTTCGTGGGGACAAATTTACTGTCGTGAAAAGGCCTTCCCGGAAGGATTGGAAAACAGCCATCCACTTGCTGACCCCATCCCCACCCCTGCTGGAGCGGCAGCGTTTTTACGCTGAACTAAGCCTGTCTGGCACGGCCGCCATGGTTCGATCAGAAAACACAGAGAACCAGGGTTGTTGTCCTCGCCTAGCAGCCCGTGCCTGATTGCCCGGCTGTCTGGAGACTTCCCCATGCATGAGGAGAGGAGAACAGAGGACGGCTGTGTCCTTTCCAAAACTCCGAGACAACACCAGGAGCTCGGGACCTGCACCCCTTCTTGGGGAGGCGTAGAAGCACAGCTCACCTCCACACTTGTTGGGGCGAAGCGCTGCCTCCGCCAAAGAGGAGGAACTTGGAGCAGCTGCGCCCGCCGCAGGGGGCCGGCCTGGTGGTCTCGGAGGCCTGCCCTCTGTTATCACGTGGCCCAGGCTCAGCCCGGGGTCCTCCTCCCCTGGCTGCATGATCGGGGTGGGGGGCGGGTGACTGACCTTCTCCTCGCCCTTGCTCCCTCTACCTGGAAAGGTAGACTCCTCAGAGCCCCGATTTCATAGGACGGTGGGGGCAGACATCATGACCTTGGATGATTGAGGGAACAGGTGCAGGTCCTTGCGCAGGTCTGACCTTGCCCTAGCATCCTTTTTTTTCCCCCCTTTTCAACATCTTTAAGCGTCTTTGCATGTGGGCTTTCCCTGAAACAGCACCCAAAAAAGCCCCCACTCGGCAGCGGAGAGAACCCTGGGAGCTTTCGGGGACCACGCATGCTGCCGAGGGGGTTCCGTGACGGCTTTGCGAGGTGCCCCGCACCCCCCGTCAGGCATTGGCTTTGTCTGTGGCTGTTGGCTCAGGCCTCCCCCTCAGTGGTCCCAGGGGCCCCGTGGAGCATTCTGACCTCCTACTGATGGACTCGTGGCCCACGTCAACATCAGAATCCCTTTTTCTCCCTAAATATTTGTGGCCCCGAACCCCTTGTGAGGTTCTGTGTGATTGGCAGACTTAAACTGGCCATCCTTGACCTTCTGAGCTCTTAGGGATTTTAAGACGAGCAGCCTTCTCTGGGTCAGGCACACGGGTAGATCTGTGGCTTTCTCTCCAGCCCCTTAGGAAGTGGGAAAGAGAGTCCTATTATCCCACAGGGACCCGAGTCCCCAGGAGGCCACTCGTCACCATGTGTGTGAGGAAACAGGGGTTGGAGCCCAAGACGGCAACCCATTTTTCTCTCTCAAACACTGGGAGGTAATTGGAACAGGATTTAATCCAGAACATTCTAGACTCTGAAGTACTGAGCTTAAGACGAGCTGACAGAGAATACTGCAGGTGTCAGTGGGAGGACAGGAGTTTTATCCAAGATTCAGCAGGCCATGGGCTCACTGGCCAGGTTTTCAGGGCTGAGCCTGTAGTCACTCTGGCTTGTGTGCCTGCCGTGATCATGACGCTCTCTTGGTCCGAAAGGGAAACAACCAGAAAGAACGGCAGTCTGGGGGAGAAGCCAGATTTCCACCCTAAATAGCATCTGCCCAAAGTGAGCGTTCTGAGGGGCGGGGTGGGGGTGGGGGGACATCATGGTGACAAAAAGGAAGGAAAAGGCGGTTTGGGTGAGTTTTGGCAACGTCAAGAACGGAGGAGACTTCAGCGGTCTCGATTCTTCCTGCCTCGGTGAGCAGCCGGTACGCAAAGGTTGCATTTCAGTTGCGTGTTCTTTAAACTCCTCGTTTCCTTTAACTATACGGTAAAAGAATAAATGCTGATACAGAATCTTTGCTGGAGGTGGAGACACTGACTCTTTGCCACCTGAAATTGGCAGTGAACAGCAGAGCTGAGATGGAAATTGGCAGGTACCACTGGATGTACCCAGGCTCAAAGAACCACCAGTACCATCCCGTGCCAACCATGGGGGACGGGGCTAGCCCCTTGAGCAGTCCAGGTAAATACAGCCTCGGGCCGAATTCTCACAGCAAGTCAACTGTTCTCTTTAATATTATTTGTAATGGCTCTTTCAGTGTGGTGCTATTTTATGTTTTGTTTGATGCATTAATTTGTTTGCAGGGGCGCGGGTGGAATTGGCCCTTGACGATTTTTTTTAATCATCTTTTGTTTTTCTCTCCTCCTCTCCATTCCACCCCATCTTTGGCCTCTTTCTTCTCCCTCCTTCCCCTTTCCTTGCCCTCACCTCTTCTCAAAGGGAGCAGTGTGCAATGATAAAAAGCTTGGGGTTAACTCCGAAATTGCGAATGTCTGAACCAGTAAGGGGAGGGGTGGCGGCGGGTGTCGCGTGTGTCCTCCACAACACCAAGAATGGGGCCAGGGTGCTCGAGGAGCCTTGGCTCCGGGAGGACCGGGAGTGTCCCCAAGTGGCTTCCTGGCCCCACTGCTTTGCAGCGCTCTGTTGGAACATCTTTGTCTTTGAGAAGGAAAAATCCAAGCCCATGACATGACGATCGGATAACTGTGTACTCGATCCCATCAGGTAGGTCCGTTGGGTCTGGTTTCCAGTTTCCTCACTCACAAGGAACACTGGTCTCCCAGAACTGCGAGGTGCTAGGTTGGAGTGAGACGTGGGGGCCCAGAAGCGGGGAGAACGCCCACCCTCTCAACTCCCAAAGTCTGCACCTACCTTAGGACCGGCTCAGTTAGCGAAAACTCAGAGGACTTCAAGTTATTGAAACTGTGGATAGAAGGGGATGGTGGTGGGTCCAGTAAACAGCACAGGCTTCGGTATTGCTACGGTTTTTCGTGATTCCTTAGCGTTACTTCTCCCAAATGGTTGCATTGCATACTGTTTCAGGAATCGGTCAGAAACGATCATGTAGAGTCTACAACTCAAGAAAGAGCAACCCTGAGATACAGTGTAGGACAGGCATTGAGCTCCAAAGTCTAACACCTATCATCTGTTTAATACAACTTTTTCCTTCAAAACCCAAATTGTGTCTTCAGGTTAATTAACATGAAGTCCGATTTCGGATTTCTCCATCTTGAATTACGCATTTCTTCTTTTGACATACGGCCATCAGGCACCAGCGGTGTGCACGCGCGGTCCAGTTAGAGAGAGTGAGCGAGAAGTGACGTAAACATCTGTTCTCATAGATCCTTTAAGGGTTGGAGAGGATTCTGGAATCTTGATTGAAAAATTGCTGTAAGACGTGAGTGTGGGCCATGACCGCTAATGGTTACAAGGGAGCAATGGGAAGGTTGTCAAAGTTACATTGTGGTGATGGCCACGCAACTCAGAGCCATCGAACTGCACACTTGGCACAGGTAAATTTTATAGGTAAACCATATCTCATGCTGTTTTTAAAAAGCCGCCCCACCATACCCTGGTCCCAGGACCATTAGATATGCACAGTTCGTGGGGGAGGGGGAAATATTTGGTACCAGGACAGGAAAGGCTTCCAAGTTACCAGAAACTGCTTGAAAAAGCCCAGTAAGCTCAGATCAGAACCGGTCTTGCTGCCAGGTGAGCTGGACCGAAAACCCCCATCCTGCGTTTTCAGAGTTTTTGGAATTCTGGAATTCTCTGAGGAGAAACATAGACGTCTGACAGTGTCCCATTGCTGATGAGACTTCATGTGAGAATTCCGTGAACAAGCAGGCTTTTGTCTGAGGGGGAGAAAACAAAAGCACTAAACCCGATTTCTAGAATCATCTTCTCAGATCTTGCCATGGCCTTTACACACACGTAGTCTGACCTTTTTGTGTGTGTTGACTGTAGTCCCCGGAACTCGCGTGCCTGCCGGGCACACACGCTGGGGACGGTTTGTGGTTGGAACCAGCTGCGTGGCCCTCATGCAGCACAGGCCCTGGTGCGAGGGAACCGGGCCCAGCCGGGTGAACGCCTTCCCAGTTGCTTGGAGAGCTTGTTGGCTCTTACATCAACGCAGTTGCCATTCTGTACTTAGATCCCAGACCAGATGGTGCGAGGGAAAAAATAGAGAATTCCATATGGCTCTGGTGTGTCCCACCCCCTCCCCCCCCAGAGTTCTCAGTTTCTTTCCAGTGGGCGGGAGAGACGAGGAGAGAGGCTGAGGCGGGGAGCCGAGGGGGGGGGGGTGTTGAGAGGCTGAGCAGATCTCTGCTGAAGGAGGATGCCTCTCCCGTCAGACCTCAGCCAGGACAGCAGTGAGCCCCTCCGCCTGCCCCCCCAGCTGGCTTCCGAGTGGAGGCCCTGAGAGGCTGAATCCTCTGCCCCGACATGGTCTGCGGACCAGCCTCACCTGGAAGCCGGTGACAAGGGCAGAGTGTCATGCCCCAACCCAAACCTGCTGACTCACAGCTCGCGTCTCAAGTTTTCCAGATGGTTCCAACCACACGTGTTCAAGTTGAGAAGCACTAGCTTAGAGGAAGGCCCAAGTGGTAAGAAGGGAGAACCGGAAAGGAATTGAGGAAGCGATTTGTACCCTCCAGAGATCTAGAAGTCTCTTTCTCTCTGGAAAAGGCCGAGGACTGCCCCAGGGTTTCACTCTTCCCCGTCTGTCTGCGGAGAGGCCCGTGCAGGAGGTGCTGGTCGTTGAGGCGCTGAGTCTGGGTTAGTTTGAAGGACAGTGACCTTGGATTCTGTCTTCTGCTTGTCTGAGCCCCTGCCTCCTGGGGGTCCTTTGTGTAAAATCCTGGTGACGAGGAGTGGGGAAGGGGCAGCACAAGCAAGAAAGGGCCGTCTCCTCGTGGCAAAGAGAGGGCGAGGACACCGTTGGTGTGAGCTTGGGAGAGACTCTGATGTCCCTTGTCGCGTTCCTTACTATAATCCAATGACTCGCTAGAAGCTGGTACTTCATCTAGGCCCTGAGCAAATGGACCAAGGCAGACCCTTCCTGTGCCGGCTCACCCGTGGTTCAGCGTCCAGTCTGAGAGCTGAGCAGCGGCAAAACCATCCCCTTCACCAGTCACCAGTCCCCTTTCTACCCGTCTCCGAAATCCGAATTGTTCTGACGCTTGTTTTGACAGGGCCGTAGATCATTCTAGAAACCCAAGGAGCATGCCCTCTCACCCATGGCCTCCCCCTGCATGGCGTAGGGCTCGTACGTGTGGGTGGAGCTCAGAGTCGAGCAGGAAGCCCGTGTGTTCGCCACTGTGATCGCGTCACAGCTGGGTTCTGGGGAGCCACCTGGTGTGACCGGGAAGGCGAACCCCCTCACATCTGCAGCCCGTACCCCTCACGTGTTTCGGCTTTAACCAGGGTTCACCGTGGACGAAGGGCATGCAAATCACAGCCCAGGCCCACGCAGTAACGTTTCTGAGGGTTTGAGGGTTGTTGTGAGTGTGGGTGTGTGTGGGTGGTGGTCGTGTGTGAGTTCTTCGCACTTGGTTTTCTGCCGTGGGTCAAGCGTTTCAGTTTTCAGATCACCTGCAGTCTTCACAAAACACACGCCATAGACAGCGATTCACGATTTTAGAGCTCATTTACCAAAGGCTGTTATTATGTCAGCCAAATAGGTATAATTTCTTGTTTACGAATGTTCGTTTTTTATCAGCTACGTTGTTAGTCTGTCATTATGCTTGATTACGTAACAGCGGCTGCCGTATTCAGGAATATTCCAGAGGCTGATCCTCTCAACTCAGAGTCGGCAACCAGAGAAAGGCAGAGAGGAAAAACACGCCGATCAATATTGAAGATCTGGAGCTTTCTCTCAGACTCAACATCTGGTTTTAGGGACACTGAGTCAGGTTATCCAAAGCAGCGATTCTGTCTCTTAGAAATAGTGACATCTGGTCTTTGCTTCCATCGTGTGCTGTGTTTCTGTTCGAGTTCATTAAAATGGATTGTGTTTCGAGACCTTTTGCCACCCTTAAGAGCTAACTGGAGATAACTGTGCAGTAGGAGGCTCGAGTCCACCCATGGCCATGTCCTTTCGGGCACCCCCTCCTGTTCGCTCACAAATAAGCCACACACACCCACGTGTTTCCATATCTGTCAAAAGCTTATATAAAATGGCTTTTGTGCTAAACAGAAAGCTCTGCATGTCAGAGAGTCATGTAGGTGGGATGAGGCTTTCTCTGAAGACCATCATGCTTGCATTTTATCTGGAAACTTCTGTGGACGGTGCTCCCCCCCCCCCCCCCAAGGAATAACTCTAGTGGTAAAATGTCAGGCTGCTGTAAGTAAGGGGATCCCAATGAGCCTTTCTATGCTCTTAACCCTGTTGACGTTCCTGTGCTCTTTCCCAGTGGTAATAAATGGAGGTTATGGATATTCCTGGGAGGAGTTGACTTAGCCCAAGCTGGTGATGCCACCCACCGCATTTTTTGTAAATAAAATATTATCAGAACGCGCCCCGCCCTTTCGCATACAGCAGTATTGAGTGGTTGAAACCACGTGCTCTGCAAAACCAGAAATATTTGCTCTCTGGCCCTTCACAGGGGAAGAAGATCCTGCCAACCCTTGACTTGAAATACTTGCATTCTTAGCCCACGTTGCAAATTTAATCTACTTACAGAAGGCAACACCCAGAGACTTCGCTAGTCACTTACTTTCCTGGGATCATCTTCCGGGATCCCTCCCTTTCTTCTCTCCAGGCTCCAGAATCCTTGCTCCCTGAGGGGACTCACCATTCACAGGCTTTAGGCTAAAGCTCAGCCCTTCTTCCGAGAGCACCTTGGCCCTTTCTAGAAGCTCAGCCCCTCTGGTCTCTTTCAGGTCCCTCTCTGAGCATCCCTGTAATAAGCCAAGCCCTGTGACATGATGTCAGGGGGCTCTTTTCATCAGTTGTGCCCTCTGATGTCCTTCAAGTTTTCTCTTCTGTGATCTGTAAAGACTCTTTCTATTTTAATAAGTGTAATATCGGGGGTCATTCTTTTAAGAAGCATTATTCGAGAGAGCAAGAGCATGTGTGCGGAAGCGGGGCAGAGGGGGAGATAGAGTATTAAGCAGACTCAATGCTGAGCACGGAGCCTGAGCAGGGCTCAATCTCATGACCCTGAGGTCACCACCTGAGCAGAAACCAAGAGCCGTCTGCTCAACTGACTGCACCACCCCCAGGCGCTGCGGATCATTTTTTTTTTTTTTTAAAGTTTCTATTTTAATCACCCAGTGCTCATCAGGACAAGTGCACTCCTTAACTTTGGGGGTCATTCCTCTAAGCGATGTTTCAGAGTATGAGCCTCTGATGCCCTGAATCAGAATCACCAAGGATGCTGGTTTAACATTCGGATTCCCGGGCCCCACCTGCCTTGGGATGGGTCCTAGGAATTTGGTACGTTTTAATATGTTCCCCGGGCAATTCAGACGCGCTCTGAAGTTTGAGTGCCACGACCGTGTGTGCGCAGAGGGTCATAACCTTGGTTAGGAAACTAGCTCCTTGTTATACCATCTCTGGCAAAGTATCATTTCAGTTCCAGATACCTTTCTGAAATTGAAATTCAAAGGCAACTTGTACACCTACTGACCCACCGAGATGCCCCAAACCCAATCACCACATAGCAGACTGCGCTACTGAATTCGATGCCGACTCCTCTTGATGTTCTTATATTGCCGTTGCGTCTTTCTGTATTAAAAAAAATGTGAAGGGATGCTGTTGTACGGTCACCGGCAAACTCCAGAACTGTGGCTGCTTATTTGTTATCTGCTGTTGCGTGGCAAGTTAATTTTGAGCATAGCAGCTAGAAAGAACATCCGTTATCTCAGTTTCTGCAGCTCAGGAGTCTGGGCTTGCCTTAGCGGTCTCTGGGTCTCTGGTGAGGCCACAGTCTCATCAGAAGCCTCGACCGTGGAATAATCCACTTCCCGGCTCACTGCTGTGCTTGTTGGCAGTACTCGCTCCCTCACAGACTGTTGGCCCAAGACTTCTCTGGATTCTTTGCCACGCAGCTCCCTCATGACTCGGCAGCTGGCTTCATTAGAGAGAGCAAGTGAGCGGATGAGAGCGAAAGTACCGGCAAGTCCGAAGTCATGGTCTTTGGATACCTCACCAGGGAAGCATGTCCCTAGGTCCAGGCCACACTCAGGGAGAGGGAATCACACAAGGGTGTGGACATCGAGGCATAGGGACCTTTGGGAGTACCTTTGAAGGCTGCCTGCCACAAGTCGTATAAATGTTTCCAGGTGGAAGTGCGTCCTTCCTCCCCCCAGGGCGTGCTCTTCTCTCCTTCAGGACAGTGGCCCCTTCACTTTCCTGTCACCAAGTAGACGAGCCTGTGGGTTCTGCCAGCCACAGGATATGTCCCCCCCAGCCCACCCCACCCAGGTGGGGGGCGGCTCCTGCCTTTTGCTGCAGATCCTTCATTCCCCAGAGGGATTCACAACCCTCTTAAGATTACTAGTGTTTTTTGTAAACATCAAGCCTAAGAAACGGGTCTCTCTCTTTTTTTTTTGGAAGGTATAATTGACGTGTATGTTGCAGGTATTTAAAGTGGTCTGTGTGATAAGTTTGACATATGAATGTGCCTGTGAAACCAGCAGCACAAACCAGATGGTCCTTCTATCTGCAAGTGTCCCCGGGTCCCTCCACTAGCCCTCCCTCTCACACGCCCTCTCGAAGCAACCGCTGCTGTGCTTTCTGTCGCCTTGGGTTAGTTTCCATTTTCTGGAATGGCCCTTCTGATGATTTGTTCACATAAATTCCCTCACCGTTTCTCGAACCCAGCCATGCCTATAAAATGTGGTGTGACATTGACTGTGTTAAATAATAAAAATCCCACTGAGTAGATTGTAAAGATCCAATTGGTTCTGTGAAATGATTGATGGCTCCGTCGGCATCCCATCTAGCAAGTAGAGGGGGCTCTGAATATTTAGTCAAAATGGGAGGTTTTCAAAGAAGGAGAGTGGGGCAAGAAATTTACAGTGGAAGGAAAGGATTGTTCCAGGCAAGGCCCTTTTTCCCTTAGGGGGGAAAGCGAGGGGTCTTGACATCTCATGCAGATGACCTCATCTTTCTTTGGGGGATGGAAGACCCCTGTGGCAGACTCTTTGGCGCTGGCTGATTGAAAAAATTCCTGACTGACTGGTTATGACTGCGTTTCTGGGAGAGGTTGACACAGCAGATAGATTAGGCGTTGAGCCCTTAGCTTGGGGACTTGGCCTAAGTGACGCCATTTTGGACCTGCGGTTTTCCTATTAACAGCTGCTTAATGGCTCCAACCCTTGTCTGATTTTCATCCTTCCTGCCTCTGTGGAGCACACCCTGTGCCCTTTGACTACAACTCTGAAAGGCCCGTTCTGCTTGCACCCACTCCAGTCCCGCCTACACGGCCGGGCCAGAAGGATTTCTCGCAAGCGCCCCTCAAGCCACGTCACTCGCCTGCTCACGAACCTGCCTCTGTCCCTGCTGCCTGCCAAGGGAGGCACACCCGGCTTCTCCCCTGATGCTGTCCCGGGGTCTCCATAAAGTCGGCCATGTCCCGAACCCTTGCACATGCCCCTCGTCCCGCTGGGCCTGCTCTCCCCTCCTGCACGCTTGTCCGTCTGTCCTAATTGCCAGGGTAGGGAGATCCCTCTCTACCTCACCCCCTGGGTCCCTGAGTCAGGTCCCTTCTCTCTTGTACTTAAATGGTTCCTTGTGTGTTTATGTCCCTTACCCCACTCACAAGTGGGGCCCCCAGCCCCCGCCCAGGAACGCACAGATGCCGTCGCCCAGATGGTCGAGGAGGTTGAGTGCTGCAAAAGCTTAATACCGCATGTAGTTCTAAGCTTCTCGAATACCCTGCAGAGCTCCATGCTTTTCAGATCGGTCATCTGAACCTAGAGCTGGCTTCCCCTACTCTCCATCAGCCTCCCTGACTCACCACGTCCCCGCCTGACGAGGCCAAGAGCTCCCACAGTGATCTTTAGGAAAACCAGAGCCGGTTCCCACAGAAGGCAAGGGGAAGACACCAACAAGTGTCTGTTTCTTGAATTTGCTTACTCTTAATTTGCGAAGACGTCATTACTTTGATGATAATTATCTTGTACTGCTCACGTCATATTGCAAATGTTAGAGGCTGATCTATTTTTAAGAGTTTCACAACGTGCCACAAATATGAACATTTTTCTTTGTTTTTAGATTTTATTTATTTATTTGGCAGACAGAGATATAGCAAGAGAGGGAACTCGAGCAGAGGGAGCGGGAGCGGGAAAAGCAGGCTCCCCACTGAGCAGGGAGCCCGATGTGGGGCTCGATCCTGGGACCCTGGGATCATGACTTGAGCCGAAGGCAGATGCTTAACGACTGAGCCACCCAGGCGCCCCTAAAAATTTCTTATTTAATAAATTTTAGGACAAGAATTTAAAAGGATCAGGGCGCCTGGGTGGCTCTGTGGGTTAAAGCCTCTGCCTTCAGCTCAGGTCATGATCTCAGAGTCCTGGGATCGAGCCCCACATCGGGCTCTCTGCTCAGCCGGGAGCCTGCTTCCCCCTCTCTCTCTGCCTGCCTCTCTGCCTGCTTGTGATCTCTCTCTGTGTCAAATAAATAAATAAATTAAAAAAAAAAAACGATCTGTTGAAAAGCTGTTTCCTTTGCATCATTAAAAATAGTTGCAGCATTCTTTGCGTTAGATCGTTAAACTTTTAGGTCAGTGAGTCTAAAGAAGGTCGAGAGAGAGAATGGAGAAGCAAACTGTCACTCACGTGACTTCTCATTTGGCGCTTTATCAGGAAGCCCCCTGTCCACTGACTTCATGATACCTTCTTCATGCCTTGTGCCAGCGGTTCACAGGCTTTTGGGTGTTAGGTCCCCCTCACACTCTCAAAAATAACTGAAGACCCCAAAAACCTTTTGCTGATGTGGATTATATCTGTAAATATTTTCTGCATTAGAAATTATAACCAATTTATTATTAAATAATGAACTTATTTAAAATAACAATAACAAATCCGTTACACGTTAACATCGTGTTTAGGAAAGATAACTACTTTTCAAAACAAAATAAAACTTCAGTCACAAGAAAAGTACAGTTTTAGATTTTTGTCAATGTCCTTGATACCTGACTATTGGACGGCTGGGTTCGCCTATCGGCCTCTCCATTCATCCACAGGCAGCTTGGAGAACTAGTTTTGGTTGAGGTGTGTGATGAAAACTTGGTCTCTCACAGATATGTAGTGGAGAATGGAGGAATGGTTTAGTGGCTTTTCCATATATTTGTGAAACTTCTCCTTGATAATACACCAAAATTCATTTTTTTGGTATCTGTTCCGTTCACATCTGTCACTCTCCACTGGACTTTGATTGGCTCTGTGAATGATTTTACAACCTTACACGTCAGTCATGTGGAAAATATTGGTTCTCCGAGTCACGCAGATCTTCCAAATACTGACACATTTCATTATGCCACATCAAAAAAGTCCCATTTGTCGATATTGCCACCAGTTTCATCCAGAGGGCTTCTAAGTGTTGGGAAAGCTGGCGCTTTCACTGTGGCAGGTACAAGGTTTTTGGAATCGCCGGGCACCCGATACCACCAATGGTTGTCTAGCTCACTTGGATCATTTTTGAAAAAATGTCTGCCAGACCCCCGAGTCTTCCTACCTTTAGTTTGCCACTAATTCAAGAAAAAATGATGTTCCAAAACAATAAAAGGTGCTAGTTTGGCTCGCAACTCAGTCACACTAGAACTTTCCGGTTTCATCACACACTATTCGAGAGGTGTATCCTCGGGGGGGTTGCGTGCTGGAGAAGAACGCCCAGCTGCTGGGCACATTTTACTGTTGCTGCTTGATGGGCGCTACTCTGTCACCGGGGCCACTGCGCAGATGTCTGCACAGTAAAAAGAGTAACATCTTAGGGGCGCCTGGGTAGCTCAGTTCGTTAAGCATCTGACTTTTGATTTCAGCTGCAATCAGGATCTCAGGTTGTAAGATCGAGCCCCCAGTCAGGCTCTGTGCTCGGCGCTGAGTCAGCTTGCGATTCTCTCTCCCTCTGTCCCTCCCTCTGCTTGCTTGCTTTCTCTTTCTCTCAAAAATAAAATAAATGAACCTTAAAACAAAAAAACCCAGTAATATCTTAGTGGTATTTCTAAAAAGAGGTTGACCCTCGAGCTCCCCAGGGAATTTCTAGGCACGGTAAAGTTCGAGAAGGACTGCTGCTTCCCTGGGCTCTGCAAACTTTTCCCGTAAGGGGCCCGATGGCAAATATCGCTGGCAACTCCTCAACCCCTCCTTTGCGGCTTGAAAATGGCCACACGCTGTACGGAAAGTAATCAGTCTTTATTTATGGACACAGAGTTGAGTCTTATATACTCGTATTGTGCAATAATGAAAGGCCCGTGTCACCTGAGGGCCCTCTTGACATTGTGTCCCGGCGTCCCTCGCGTGTGTCCCTGCGTGCGGTGCGAGGGCAGTGCGGTACCCTGTAGGGTGACCAGCACCGTCCCTGGCCTCTCCTGACGACATGCCGGTGGCAGACTCCCGGTTGTAATGATGGGAAGGGTCTTCGCTCGCCGCCACCAGCCCCCGGACGTCCCCATTGTGCTTACGCTTTCCAGATTTTTTCACCTTGGTACCACTGACCACGGTGCAGGCGTCGAGTGCCGTCCCTGGCCTCTGCTCATGAGGCCTGGCAGCACCCAATGTCCCCTGAGGGGCATAGTCACTCCCTGGGGGGAGCCGCTGCTAGTGTCCTTCAGAATCCAGGAGGGAGGCCTCGGGCGGCTGACACTCACTGTCGTATCTTTGAAGTAGGGTTCTGTCTGCCTCTATTTCCCCGGGGCCTGCTGTTTCAAAGCTGCAGACATTGGTTGGGTTTTTTTCCCCTCTTAATTTTTTGGCTCGTTGGAAATCAGTAAAGTAGCAAGGAAGGCGGTGTTTAGAGGGCATGGGGGTGGTGTGTGAGAGCGAGCCAGAGAGTGCCTGCATGTGCCCCCCCCCTTTCCCTGGGGAAGAATCTGAGCCCTTGTTCCTGCAGCCGGGATCACAGACGTCTCGGGGCGAATCACTGGGCTGTTATGAACTCAACCATGGCAACGGCCATCCGCCGGCCCGAGGACAAAACGAATTTTATTCTGTTCTGCACAGAAGGTTCTAGAGATGCTGGAGACAAAATGGCCATTGAGAGTCAGAGGCATTGATGCGTATTTTTTTTCTCCCTACTATGTGGTTTATATTTAATAATGGCTAATGCACACTGCGGTTTTTGTGTGAATCAAAGTCTAAAAATCTCTTCAGCCAGAGACCGGCTAAATGAAAGCTTTAGACATTTTTAACCTCGCAGAGGTTTTGAGGGTTTGGTGAGAGGAACTGACGATTACTCGTAAAATATGCTAGAAACCCTAGCGTTGATCTTTATTTCCCCTCCCTCTGTTTACATGAGTGGGTCACAGTCGTCAGAAACTGCTTGCTTGGCCTTCTCAGCTTCACGTTACCGGGCGTCAGAGCATTGATGTCCCCTGGGGGCTGCAAGGGGCAGGAGTGTTTCCGGCCAAGCCCCGTGGGCTGCCTCTCAGGGAGAAAACCCCAACACGGGTCGAGCCCCAAAGCGGGCCCTTCGGCTGGAGTCGGGGCGCACCCCGCGGGACTGGGAAGAGGGGAGAAGGGACTGTTGGCTAGAAACGGGCTGCTCAGACTCTCGGGCGCGCACATCACCGAGGGGCTTGTGAAAATGCCCACTTGCATTCCGCTGATCCGAGGCGGGGCCCAGGAGCCCGCCTTCCTCGCCAGCTCCCTGATGCAGGTGCCGTGGCTCCACCAAGGACCACGCTTTGCGAAGCAAAGGGTCTGAGTCACTTTCGAGTGATAAGTGGTCCGCTTCTGTCTTGTCTTGGTCTCGGAAAGTTCTCGCTGCCATCCAACAGCAGCTCTTCGGAGCTACAGACCCAGGAAATCCGTTGCCCACCGGAAAAATTCCCTTGAGATGACATGCGGCGTCAGACTCGACACGTCTGAAACCGAACTCGGCCTCTTGGTTCTCCAGGCCCGGCCGTCTTCCGGTCAGCCCGAGCTCAAGGAGCAGCACGGCCCGCAGCCAGTTGCACACGGCAGCCATGTAGGAGGCCTCCTTGGCTCTCACCAGTCCTCCCCCAGCCTCCCAGCGAGCCCGCACCAGCTCATGCCCACCCGACGTGTTAGATAGCTCCCAGACCCATCCATTTCTTTGGCTGCCCCTGTCCCGGTCCAGGCTCCTGTCATCTTTCACCTGAATTGTTACCCTGGGCTCCTGGTCCTCTCCACGTCCCCCCCTGTTCCTGTCACGGCAGCCAGATGGCTCTTGTGCAACCCCAGTCTGTTCCCTGTGGACGGAGATGCTCCGTGGCGTCACCGGGTTCTGGGGAGAAAGTCCAGAATCCGTAACGCAGCCTCGAGAGCCCTCGGCAGTCCGGCTCCGGGAGACCCCTCGTGCCTTCCTCGTCCTGCCTCCCTCCGCTGTGTTCTGGCTTCTTTCGAGCCTGGGAAAGCGCTCTGCTCTTTTCTACCACAAAACTTCTCTTCGTGTCTCTTAACTCCTTCCTGGAACCCCTCCCTCATCCAGCCTCCTCTCCCTTTACCAATGAATTCAAATCCATCCTTCATATTTAAGTTCTGGAAGCCGTCCCTGCATCCGACCCCAAGCCTCCGTAAATCGCCACTGTTTGCTCTTCTAGCACTTGGAAAGGAAAGCTGTTCGGTGAATGTCCCTTTGCCCCACAGACTAAACGCCATTAGACTGTGTATCGTGCCTACCTTAGCCCGTCACTGAGTCCCCAGCACCCGGTCCGGTGCCTGGGACTTCGGAGATGCTCGGTGAGCACTGAACATACACTAATGGAGTGAAGCAGAATGAAAGAATGGACAGCCACTCCCTCCATTCCCCTGCTGTCATCCACACCCGTGTCTGTGACTTAGCCGACAGCTTCCGTGAGACCAGGCCTTCAGGAGACCCCAGTAACGGAGGTGATGATCGGAGTGGGGTCCCAGGCAAGAGTCTCTCTTGTCTGCGCGAGCGCTGAGCTGGGCACTTGCTCCCTGGGGGGGGGGGGGGGGGCAGGACCCGGTGAAATGAAACAGGACGCTCCTGTGGGCCTATCAAGGGAAAAGAAGCCTTCTTGCCTCGTCCCACATGCCTACCCTCGAAACTGGCCCCGGAAGTGGCAGGCCTGGGGCAGAAGGAAGATTCTGACACCCCTGTTCAAAGATGATGACGAGATGGCAAGAGCGGAGCACTCAGCCAAGCACGGGGCCCGCGAGAGCGCAGGGCGCACTCCTGGGAGGCTGGCCTGAGCACACGTCACCGTCGTTGTGCTGGCCTCTGCCGCCACCCTCTGCCACATCCGTGCCTGCCTGTACTGTCGGCGTGGGAACACGGCCAGTATTGCTACCCGTAGTCAGAAAGCCAATTCTGGGCATTCGGGTTTCTCTGGGAGAAGCGTGCGGCATAGGCCCAGACTGCCCAGTGTGTAAAGATACCGTACACACTTGGCCAGAGAGAGCTTCTAGACTGACGTAGGAAGTCCAGTGCAGGTGATCCAGTCATAGAAGGTCAGGGGCCACCGCACAGGCAATGTCAGCCCAGCAGGTCACTGACCAGCGAGGTAGAATACGCTCCGCATCCAGCTGTGTGATTTCCTGCATATTCTTCCCGTGTTGTATTCTGGAAGCTTCTACTCACATTGGCCAGCAGAGTCCATAAGAGTTTTGTCTGCGGACGTCTGGGTGGCTCAGCGAGTTAAGCGTCTGCCTTCGGCTCAAGTCATGATCTCAGGGTCCTGGGATCGAGCCCCGCATTGGGCTCCCTGCTCAGTGGGGAGTCTGCTTCTCCCTCTCCCTCTGCCCCTCCTCCCAGCTCCTGCGTGCTTGCTTGCTTGCTCTCCAGGCCCAATAAATACGTGCATTTTTTTTTCTTCTTAAAGAGCTTTGGTTTCACTGGAACCACAGTGAGCGACGTGGTGACTTCTGTTGTGTGTGGGAACCTGTTCCCACAGCCGCAAATAAAACCATTTGCTGCAAACATAGGGGCACTGGTGTGTGCCAAGGGTGCCCTTCATTGACGTGATTCCCCCCCAATCCTCCAGGCCCTGGTTTTCCCTGCTGTTCCCAAACTCGGCCCTCGACACGGGCTATCTACAGTCCCTGAGAGCGAGAAATCGGACGGAAACTCGAGCCTTCCTCTGCGGGTCAGTCTGGGCCTGAATGGCTCCGTTCTTCTAACCCCACTTGCCGTTCTGAGCCAGGGAGCAGCTGCGCTCGTTCCTTTGAAAGAAACAGAATGCTCTAACCCTTTGGATGAAAGACTGTTTTGAACTGGCAGCTGTGGGCTTAGAAGG
Organism: Nasua narica; assembly: GCA_028533885.1. NCBI lineage: Eukaryota > Metazoa > Chordata > Mammalia > Carnivora > Procyonidae > Nasua > Nasua narica. The sequence continues at coordinate 8,255,820 of CM052801.1, read as the reverse complement.
CTGAGTTCTGTCGTTAAAGGGCAGGCGCGCCCCGTCACCCCACTGCACCCCCACACGGTCTTTCTGCAGAAGGCTCCAAAAAGTACTAGAGTCTCGAAATCCAAGGTAAAGCTCCCAAGAATCCAGCTCAGTTTTCAGAAAATAGAAGAGGCGGCAAGTCAAAAAAATGTAGCTTCCGAAGCAGGCTTTGGTGAGAATAGAATGTTCCAGGTAGCGTCCGGTACGGTAGCCCGTAGCACGTGCGGCCGGTGAGCGTGTGAAATGCGGCTAGGACAGCTGAGGAACGGAATTGTTTTATCGGTCACTCTGTCAGACAACACGGTCTGAAGGCCGCCCATCTCTCTCGGTGCGGTGGGGACCGGCTGTGACACGCAGGTCTGCTCGCTCTTTACGTGGTGACACAAAGCCCAGGGCTGCAGTTGTTCTTGCTTTGGGAGTCGGGAGAGAACTTGGACTTTCAGTGGCCTGCCTGTCCCCTCCCCTCGTTCCCCAGAGAGCCGTATGACAGAATAAGATGGAACGCCATCCTCCTTGCTCCCAGAGCTCAAGGATCCCAAGCTCTTGAAGGGACTGACTTGCTGGTGAACTCGAACTGTTTCACGCACCGATTCCTGTCGTACGCGGTTTCATAAATCCATTTCACGGAGGTTGGTCGCCATAATGACAGCCAGCCGTCTTTTGCAACGAAAGAAAGCACACTTTCTTATGAAGCCCCGAGCTTTTTTTATTTTTCCATAACCGAGGAGAAACCCGGTCGTGCGTTTATAGTCCTCTCTCGTGGTGGGTTTAGACAGATGCTGCTTTTGGATGGGATGATCCTCAAGATGGCGCAGCCCATCGCTAGGCCCTTCCTGTCTACTGGAAGGGCCGTTCGGGGTGGGGGAAGTCCACTGGCTTCATGTACGGCTCTCGATTGCTGTTAAATATCATCACGTATTCCGGTTCGATTTCCCTGATGAGCCATTTACTTAAAGGCCTGGATGATACAAATAGGGGCGGGTGGTCAGGAGAGGTACTGACATGACCCCGAGGCCGCCACTGCTTTAGATGAAACACAAGTCTCCGAGCTGAAAATGGCACCTGGCTCTGTCCCTTGGGGGGAGCTTTATCGACCTTGCCGGTAAAAGTTGATTTTAAAAACGAAGAGAAAAATCTTAAGATGCACAGTGAACTGTGGCTCTTTCTTCATTTCACTTCATGGATGCTCATTTTGTCTTTTGTTTTGTTTTGTTTTGTTTCTTTTCTGTTCCTTTGCCTTCAAGTACTTAAATGTCACCCACCAGTTCTGGATTCTTCCTCTGAACACATCTTGGGGAAGGAGGCAGGTGGAAGCGTGCCGGGAGGAGGGGGAGGAGGGATAACGCACGGCCGGTGTTGCCTGGGCTGGGGAGACATTTTTATTCAAAAAACGAGGGCATTTGATGTTGACATGAATGTTGGTGACTTCGTACATGTTGGGACCAAAGAGACCCATCGCCTTTCCAGAATGACCGTGTTGATATTTTTGTGAGCCCAGCTTCACTGCTGTCCTCCCTCTCAACTCGAGCACCCCCCCCCCCCCCCCCCCCGCCAGCCCCGGGACAACAAGGAAGCCCTGGAACTGTGACTTACTCCCTGACTCTTTACCTGGCTGGTCACCCCGAGTAAATCAAGCTCCGTGCCCCTCTTGGAGCCCCGGGGTCCGCCCCCCAGAACGTGAGCCCTCTCTGCGAAGGTGCGGTGCGGACGAAGACCGAGACGTCTTGCCCCTAACCGCTGCGTTCTCTCTCCTTTGGGTCCAGGCTGCTTCGAGTGCTGCATCAAGTGTCTGGGAGGCGTCCCCTACGCCTCCCTGGTGGCCACCATCCTCTGCTTCTCCGGAGTCGCCCTGTTCTGTGGCTGCGGGCACGTGGCCCTGGCGGGCACCGTGGCGATCCTCGAGCGGCACTTCTCCACCAACACCGGTGACCACGCCTTGCTCAGTGACGTGTAAGTACGGGCTTCAACGCGTACTTGGATGCGGGTGGAAAACCAGCCCGGGGGGGGGGGGGGCGGGTGGGCCGGGAAGGGCTGAGAAGACAGCGAGCACTTGGCCTCTCGGGCGTCTGGGGCCTGCCTCGGAAGACAGGCCCAGGTCGCTGGAGGGCAGGCGGTGGGGGGCTGCCAGCAGCGGGGTGCGAAGGGGTCCCAAGATGCAGCACAGCCTCGTGCCCTCCGTCCAGAGGCCCACAGCGTCTGCTCTTCGCCCTGTGGCCAATGTCGCTCTTGCGGCTGTCGTCCTCCTGCCCCCAGGATACAGCTGATGCAGTATGTCATCTACGGGATCGCGTCCTTCTTCTTCTTGTACGGGATCATCCTGCTGGCCGAAGGCTTCTACACCACGAGCGCCGTGAAGGAGCTGCACGGCGAGTTTAAAACCACTGCCTGTGGCCGATGCATCAGCGGGATGGTGAGTCCGAACCTCTAGGGGTGTGATGCGTGGCCTGGGCCCCGCCTCTGGCTAGTTCTTTGTATTCGGTGAAAGCTAGACCGTCAGGCGTGGATGGCGAGGCCATGACACAGATGATGTCCCCGCGGTGTTAGAGTGGGGCGTGTGAAAAAATCCTCCAGCTTATTATTGATGGTAACTGAAAACATCTGGCTGGAGTCCTAAGCATTTCCCTTATGCATATACAGACAGTAAGGGCCCCGAAGGGTTTTCAAATAGAAAGTTGTCACTGTGAAAAGAGGTCGCTTGTGTATTGTCTCCGCACGCCCTCGCGTTTGTCTTCGAATGGGGATTGTGTAAGAAGTTGTCCCATTCGTTCAGGAAGTACCAAGCGCTTTTTCTGCTAAGCACCCGGCTGGGGATTTTGCTAGCTGCTGTGGCTGTGCAAAGAGGAAAACACAGCTCTTGGGCCAAGTCTGGCCTGCCATCTCTCTCGGCACGGCCCGTGAGCCGAGAATGGCTTTCTATCCTTAGGGCGCTGGGGAAGGCTGTACGCAGGAACGAAGGGGAAGTCGCGTGTGGGCGCCCCGGGTGTGATGGCCGCCGGCCCCACGCGTGAGTCGGTGCGCCGCGGGCTGCTTTGTGCTCTCCCGGCAGAGCCGAGTGGCCAGGACACAGCCGGTGCGTGGCCTGCACGTCCTCTGCTGGTCCCTGTCGGGCCTTCTGTGGACACAGGGGACCTTGGAAAGACAGGCTGCTCGAGAGTCCCAGAAGGGAACGTGGTGGTGGGCTAGGCAGCTGGGAGGGGGTTGTGTCCGCGCAGCTGCTCTTCCCCAGACGGAGCCTCAGTCCTAAGGAAACGGCTAAAAGGCCCTGTCCCTGTTGCTTCCCTGTGTGGCCCTTGGGTCCTGCTAGGTTTCAGCGTCCCCCAGAAAAGGAGGGGTGCTCCCGCGAGCCAGCAGCGCACCCCAGCTGGAACAGAAGAGTCTAGACAAGGAGGACGGGAGCGACGCTGCTTGGGAAGCAGACAGGGACCAGGTCAGGAAAGGCCCCGAGGGCCAGGCTCCGAATCCGAGCACCACCGTGGAACAGGGAGTGCTGGCATCCCACGCCCGGAGGAGAGCGCGACCTCCGAGTGGCTCGGGGGGCCGGTGGGAGGCAAGGTCACCCAGAGCAGGGTGGGCGTGGGGCTCCGGCGTGCAGCGGAGATTCCAGCCGGCCCCTGTGGCCGAGTGGAGGACGGGGGGCACGGAGAAGTGCAGGCGAGCTGGCCCCTTAGGCCTGGGCCGTGGGAGTAAGAAGTACAAGAGGACGGGATGAGTGGCCAGTCTCCGGCTGGGCCGTGTGTCTAGGCGGGTGGGTGTGCTTTCAGTCCCTGGTGGCCCTGGGGGTGGGGCAGGAGGTAGGTGGAGCATCACCGAGAAACCTGGGCTGGGGTTTCTGGAAATGACAGAGACCGGTGGCGCGCATGAACAAGGTAACAGAGGTTGATGAAGGAAAAAGTCCTGGGGAAAAGCACGGTCTACCAGGAAGACCCTAGAAAAGGAGGCTTCATGGGGGAACTAAGGAGAAACAGCCAGAGATGTCAGAACTATCGTGGGGCCGAGGACGTGGGGGGGGGGGGGGGGGGGGGGGGGGGGGGGGGGGGGGGGGGGGGGGGGGGGGGGGGGGG